>ML681992.1:5777719-5904753 GCA_007922195.1 Podocnemis expansa
GTGTGTGTGTGTGTGTGTGTGTGTGTGTGTGTGTGTGTGTGTGTGTGCGTCCTTGCGTGGTGCATGCATGTGTGTCCATGCGTGCGTGCATACTTTCCTAGGACTTTTTAAAAAGCAAACTGAAAAAAAAATTTCCATCATGTTGATATGCATATACGTCATCAGCAGGGATGAAACTTTAGATCCACTGGAAAAATCTCTTGTCACTTGGGTTTATGGATTAGCTGGTTGTAGTAGGAAGTTGACTCTATGACCTAGCACTAAAGAGGGATGAAACACTTTGGCAGGGAGTTTCACAGATATTTGCTGACAGCAGAGGAATGATGCGAGATGACAGCCATAGGTTCCGTTCCAAGAGTGGACACAGACTCTTTTGCCCATTTCCCCCCCAACAAGTGTGATACCTTCTACGTCATCCCCTCCAAACTGTCACTGTCATATTCCTGTCTCATCTGTACCTCAGGCTTCTTGTCCCAGTTCCACTTTCCTCAGATTTATCATCCCACATGCAGTTTTCTACCCAGTAAATCCTAATCTTACCCCTGTGGATTATCTATCTACCTCTCTCCCAATGTCTTCCCTCCTTTTTCCATTCCCAGTCTTCTAACCCAGCAGGTTGCAATCTGCCCCCACCCCCATTCCCAGCCTCAGTTTCCCTCTTCCCACCGTTAGCCTTCAGTCCCTGTCTTTCTCTTTCTTCACTTCCTCCAGGCACCATGTCCCAATATATTCTCACTGTCTCCTTCCCCTGGGTTTGGTTCTAGTCCAGCGGTCTCCAGCCTGCAGCTCCAGAGCTGAATGCAGCGCTTTGGTTGTCCCCTTGTGGCTCTGCCCCTCACCACCTGGGGACCCTGTGGGGGGGGGCATTCCTCATTGTGGGCTTCCACTTCCCCCAGCCAGGGGACCCTGTAGCGGTGCCCTGGCCCAGCTTCCGCCACCCATTGCGGCTCTCAAAACACTTGGTTATTGAAAGAATTTTTAAAAACACTTCTTCTTATCTTTTGGGTTGCTGATCCCTGTTGTAGTCCCTTCTACATTTGATTCAGGTACCTTCCTCCTCCAGCAACTTGGGTGTCAACAGGTGAAGTCTCCCTGCTTTCTGTTTCAGAGCCTGACCACAGTACTAGACCACAGCAGCCCAGTGTAGTGATATGCTTGTAGAAGGTTGTGAATTTAGAGACACTCCCTAGCATGGGCCAGTGTTATGTAAATTGGGAGGTGTGCCCCAGAGAAAATCTAACATGGCTGCTCCCAGGTACATACCTGGATACCTGTCTGTATGATTAAAGTTCTATTCCTTACTCATTCAGTAGTATTGTCTTTAATGAACCCTCAAGATCATTACACCCAGAGTTGCAATTGTAGGGAAAATCCTGCTCAGCCCCAGGCTGGAGCATGCCTAGTGTGGACAGAATCTTCAGTGGCTGTAGCTCTGAAGCTGTACTGATCATGTGGGAACAACCATCTTTCAGAAACTTTTAATTTAATCAAATTTGACCTTTTTTTTTCATTTTTTTTGCCCCTTCAGAAGAAGAAAAAAGGCACATCCCTGGCACAAAGGCATTCCTACCTGCCAACTTGCAAATTCCACCTCCAAAGCTTGAAGGCTCTAGACCAGCAGTTCCCAAACTGTGGGTCATGACCCCAAGGGAGGTTGCTTCATTAACAGGTGGTGTCACACTAAGCCTGAGAACACAGAGGATGTAATTTTACAAAATGGCCACCCCGCAGCATGTGGCCTCACAAGAATCATGCACATCACACAGAGGATGCTATTTTGCTCCATAAAATTGCGCCCTTCATGCAGCATGATGTCATTTGCACTGTATGAATGTGAGGTCGTGCAGTCCAGAGGATACCATTTTGTAAAGCAAATGATGGCACCCTCTTTCTGGCATGACCGTGTGTATACAGTGCTTGAGAGGTCACAGTGCATGGAGGACATCATTTGTAACAGGCAACTTCCATGGTGTCTGGGGTAGTGGTAAACAACACATCTGAAAATGGGATCATGCAGGAAAAATATTTAGAAACTGCTGCTCTAAGACCTTCTCCATGAAATACACTCCATCATAGAAAATTTCAACCTGAAATAATTGAAGTTTGGCAAGTAATAACATATTCTTAAAATGGAAAGTATCAGATCACTGTCAGAATACACAGTGCTACCATCTCTGCCTATAAATCATCCATTCTACACAGATTCTTTTGTGCAATTTAATTCCATGTAACAGTCTAGACTAGTCACCTGCTCTGCACTGAGCAAGCCAATTTAAGGCGTAGTACCAAACTCTCTCGGTATATTATAGAAAAATGAAATGTTAAAGGAAAATGCATTGGTAAGCAGGGTACATAGCATGGAGACCTATTTTTCCTTTGAGTGCTCAAATAGGTCTCATACATTCTAATGCACCTAACATCTTTTCTTCTTTCTATTACAGAACAAATAAATTTTAAAAACCTCATAATGTTGCTGTGTCCCATGATCACAGTCCAATGAATTACCACCTTCTAAAGATGACTCATTGTTTTGATCTGTAACATAAAACACATTGAAAGTTTAGCGCAGTCTTTTAGAATAACTCTGGAGATTTATTTTTCCATTTGTGGTTTTGGTTTGAAAAAATCTTCCTCCTCAACAGGAAGCATAGTTCATGAAGAGCATATACAGTGCACACTAGTAGGGGGAAAAGAAGCAGCTACCATCACCCTCCTTCTTAGTCCCTGAGTCCAGTTTTGGGGTCCATATCAGAATCCCACTGTTAAGGCTAGAATAGTAAGGGTCCAATGCTACAAATGTTTATTCACATATGCAAGTAGTCCCATTAACTTCAGTGAGATGATTTGTGTGAGTAGTGCCTACTCACCTAAGTAAAGCTTTGTAGAATCAGAACTACATACTCTTATATATTTTGTGATGTGTTTATTCATGTCAGTTATATAGCAGAGTTATACTTTTAGAGATGCAAACAATTTGCAGAAATAATTTATCTGGAGTCATCTCTCCTCCTTCCATATTATACTGAAAATGTTCTTTTTACATTCAGTAGTTTTGCAAAGAAATTTTCTTGGTTACTACTTTTTATTAGACATCCTTTATATTAACTTCACTCCATTTTGTCTGTCTGTCTGTATGTATTCCCTGTGCTTTCTTACCTTTCTCCACTAGACGGTGCAACTGTTATAGGTTAGATTTCAGGCCAGTGGTGTTTATAGGCTTTTATTTGATAAGTTTTGATTTGATCTACTTTTAATCTTGATTAAAAAATAATACAAAAACAAGATTTTTACAACAGATAACCTTAAATACAATGCACTAAAATGGAGAAATCAAGTACAGAAGTAATTAAGAGGAGTCAGACTTCTTGTATGAGGCATTTTAAGCACAATGAATGCATTAGTTTGCAAAAGGTCGACTGGCCAGTGTAACGTGTACAGTGGGCATTCAACCTTTTGCAAACAAATGCATTCATGGTGCTTAAAATGCCTCACATAAGAGGTCTGACCACTCTGATTTACTTCTGTACTTGTTTTCTCCATTTTAGTCCATTGGTTTTGAGGTTGTCTGTTCTAAAAAACTTGTTTTAATATTATTTTTTATAGGATAAATTTACAGTATGGGATTCTATCCTTCACAGCATTTTCTGCTCTGCAGGGTAAAATCCATTGAATAATAATGAGTTTCTGTAAAAAACATACTCATTGAGATACTTCCTTCCAGCAGGAATTTGGAATTTGAAGGCAGCAGGCCCATAGGACATTTAATTGATGATATGTAGGACCAAAATACTCCCTTTTTCCTCTTTATTGTCATATAATTCTAAAAATACGGCTTTCTTTTTTGAAGATGCAACAAGCAACTTTTAATATTTTAAAGGATGTGATACATTTTTGAGGTATTTTAAACATATACATATGTTTTTTCAATATGAAGAGTTTATGGTACAAATTGCAAATAGTGCTTGACAGATGAAGAGTCTTTACAGAATGAATCAGTATGGGTGTGTTCACACAGCAGTCTTATTTTGAAACAACAGAGGTTGTTTTGAAATAAGAAATGCCATGTTCACACAACGTACCATTGTTTCTAAACAATGGGTTCTGTTGTTTCGAAACAACGGTGTTGTTTCGAAACAACTTAAACCCCATTTGGTGACGAAACAACGTTGTTTCAAAACAATCCCATCAGAACATGTTATTTCGAAACGACGGTGACTCGTTTCAAAATAACTGTTGTCTGAACATGCTATTTCGCTTTGAGCTTTTTTCCTTAATTCGAATTAACTTATTTTGAAATAATTCCTTATTTCGATACATGTTATTTTGAAACAACTTGTATCGAAATAACCCCCTGTGTGTGAACATAGCCTATGTTATAGCACTTTCAAGAAGACAAGATACAATAAAGTCAAAAGGAAGGCCTGTGTATTGAATAGTGCACTTACTGAGCTTTTCAAAGCCATTAAATAGTTAACAAAATGTAATTGTGGACTGACATCTGAAACAGCAGTCAAGCATTCCCCTTTTTCATGTTGTCCAAAGCTTTTTTTTGCATGACTGGATTATCATGACCCCACACGGTACCTGTCTACTTCAATCTATGAAGAATGATTCTAGCTGAGCTGCAAGATCCATCACATTCTCCTTGAAATTACATATGCTTTATATTCTCTATGAGAAGCATAGGATTAATAATTCCTTGTTCATCTTTTAAAATATTTATTTCCTACCTCTTTTTTTCTTTCCTTTCTTAGAAGTAGCCTTTCATTTTGAAAAGAATTGGCTTACATTAAAGACTTTTGCAGAAAATCAGCTCTATAATAAAATATTGTTTCCTGTGGTGAGCACTCCTGAAATGCAGAATAAAGCAGATCTTTTCAGCTGCCATCAATGTGCATGCAGAGCTGGCTAATTAGATACTAACTGGCAATATTGTGCCCAGACCTATTAACACATGGTTTGACTTTCTCTGCTAGCAGGCTCAGAAATGCTTTTCCTGATTTGAAGTGTAGGTTGTTGATTGCAGTTACACAGGTCGAAAAGAATGAAATCAACCTTTAGTACTCAAAGGCCACTCAGACTGATCCTCTTTTCTTGTTATATACACAGATGACAGGGTTAAGCCATGCAGTATTTAGAAAAGCTTCTGGTATGAAGCAGAGGCTTACATATCCTCAAGATGATTAGTGATTAATTAAAAAGAGAGATGATGAGGTGAAGAGGAAGACTGAAGAAGAAGTGCAAATTGTGATCGAGATGTGTTTTACAGCCAGGTATTCTCAACCATTAGCTATGAGACTAAAAAATCAAACCACTGAACATTTCTTCATTGCAGTAAAGATTGTGTAAAGATTTAAAAGGAGTATTCATGCTACTTTCTTGCTACTCATTCCTTGGTCATGGCATCTTCTCAGCTGTTGGCTGTGGAAGTCAGTTTGTCCTTTTCCTCACTTTACTGACGGCCAGACTCCCTATGTGATCTGGCTGTGACCACAGCATGGTCCAGCCACCCACACCTTACCCACACCCACACAATTTGACTGATCAGTGCTTAGTTTATACCTACACACACACACACACACACACACACACTACCCAACAATGGTTCTTACAGTGTTCATCATTGCAGTATCTAAGTACTTGGATAAGCTCAGCATCTATCTTCCTATTTAATTAAGAATTTCTAGTATACTGTCCATCTGCTATGTCCAAGCATTTGATGGGTCCTTTTTTTCATTCTGGTGGCTTGCTTCCTTGCTCTAGCTCTGTGGTCCTTGTTGTTTAACCTGGGTAATTTACTTGGTATTGTTTGACTGGATTAATTTAGAAGCACTTCTGGCATGTGTACTTTGTAATTCACTCTCCATAAATAGTTGTGTCAAGAAACTGGATAATTTGAAGTGAACACATAAGCCCTTCTGGGCAGAAGCTGTCTCATTTTACAGGTTTGTACAATACCTAACACCATGGAGCCTTGATTTTGTTTGGACAATAGCATAGTATAATTTCAATAATTAATACTATTGCTTTCACTACTAAGAAGTGTAAAGATGGCTGACAGGAATCCATGAGACACATTTTTGCATCAATTAATGACCAAGCATTAATTTTTAAGGATCCCTTTGTAAGCCTGATCTACATTAGGGATTATTTTTGAGAACTTGCTCCTCCATTGCTAACACTGGTTTAGTTGAACTGCTCCTGGTGACATTGGGAGAGACTTTCTTTTTGTGATCTGTGACTCCCAGGGCTATATTATAAAACACATAATAATAAATAGATTGACCTGTTGTGGTTAACACTGTTTTAAGCAAATACCCTTCCTGGGAATGGTGCTAATCAACATGGTACTGAAAATGATGGCTAACAGCTGTAAAGTTAGAGCTCCCAACATGGCTAACAATTATTCAGTTAAACCAGGATTAGCAATGATGGAAATTGTTTCTAGTTTTTTCCTTGGGTAGGGAGGCCCTAGTGAAGCAGTAAAGTGAGAAACCCTGTTTTTTTTCTCTCCCTTTTTTTTCTCATTCACAATAAGAGGAACAATGGAACTTTGCTCTATGGGACATTTACTTCCCAGGCAGAAAAGGTTATATTTCCTTCCATACCCCATGTAATTCTCTGAAAAGATCCTTTCTTGTGACCACTTCTGCTGTTGCCCTTTCTGCTGGTGCATTGTCAAACATTCTCTTCTCTATGTTAATACAGTCCCCTTTCCAGTTAATCTCTTCACCTAAGTAGAGCAGGTGCTTTGCTACCAGTACTACTAATTATTAACTGGAAAATGTTCTTTTTTTTGCCATTCATCGGTGTGCTACCTTCACAAATAAGACACTGGCAGAGATAATGCATCAGTACTAGACAAACTGTTTCACTGAGGAAGCTGTAGCAGAACCTTCAGCACCTTCGCAGGGTATTTTATTACTCTTGTGTGTATTGCAGTCTCTGCATTAATCATTACCGCAAAGTAAGGAGAAAATTGTAAGAGTCTTTTGAGGTGAAGCCTGCATCTAAAGCTGCTGAGGGCTCAGTAATGTATTTTAGTGGTTTTGAAGCTGAATTAACCTGCATTCTCTTTTTTTCAGTATGACCAACTGTAGGCTGCCTGCAGAAACCACTTCCCTGCCTGAGACAGAAGACAGCAGGGTTTACATGTTTCCTCCTAGATCAAAGTAGGGACAATTATTGAGGTCATTTGTCATCTCTCTAGCAAACAAGCATGAAGTGACATAGAATTAGGAGTTTTTGATTTAGGTTGTGACCCAGGCCTCCTGGGGTAACCTTCTCAATGCGCCAAAATCAAGACAAGCTGCAAAACCAGGGGTTAAACGCCCAAACCACTGAAGGGTAGTACCTAAACCAATCTCCTAGTCAGTAACAAAACATGCTTCTGATTCCCCACTCTAGTCATCACAAAGCATAACAAAACAGAAACAGCCCCTTTATTGCACATCAGCTCCTCCGGTTCCCACCTAGCCACTGGGTCTCTTAAAGAAATAGGCCAACCACATCACCAAGAACTATATAGGCTTGTATCTTACCCAAAATACCATGCTGCCAGCCAATCCTTTAGTAACTACAACTAAAGGTTTAATACAAAAAGAAAAAACCATGAGAGATGTTAAAGGGTCAGAGTGAATCACATACATACAAATGATTTAGAGTCCATAGAAAGCAAGTCCTTGAAGAATTTGTAGTTTGCAGGTTAGTCCAATTGTTCTGGTAGACACCAAACATGTGGGTGGGTCTCAGTCCTTTGTTCAGTGCAGCAGAATTGTGACAGAGGGGGGCGTTGATTGCAGGTTGGAGACTGAAGACCAGAGACAAAATGGATCTGGGGCCACTACCTTTTATCACCTCTAGCCTTCCTCATGCTCTGCAGTCTTTACAAAATCAAAATTGAATTGAGTCACATGGTCAGTCTGGGTGACTCATCAAGCAGGTTTCTTCTTAGGCCCACTGTAGCTGGGAGCTTCCTTAATGGGCCATTAAGAGGACAAAGATTTTGCAGACACTCAGTCTGGGAGTCCCTTAGAATCAAATAACTTGGAATGCAAATAGAACAAACATATTCATAATTTCTAATACAGATATGACACCTACATATAAACCATATAATCATTCCTAGCAGATTACAACCTTTCTATTGGTACCAAACATGGCATAACACTTATTGATTATTACAAATATGAAATATTAATATGAAAGATAATCATAAATAATCCCCTGAACCAGTGGGTCTCAGACTTTTCCAGGCTGGGGACCCCTTTTTTATTAAAAAAAAAATCTGTGGCCCCCTGGCCATGGTGGCACAGCTGCAGGGCAGAATGTGGCCCCTGCCATCAGAATGCAGCCCCTGATGCTCCAGGAGAGCGCCCTCCTCCTGCCCCTCCCCCGAGTCTTCCCTGCCCACTGGCTTGTTCTCCGATCCCCATCCCCACCCCCATCCCTCTCCAGGACCCCTTCCGCCCTTACCTGGCTGGAACTCCTGCACCTGCCCCCCCCAGGCTACGCTCCCTGAGCATGCTTTAAGCATGCTCAGGGCATGGGAGTTTTAAAAGCTCCCTGCCTGGGGGAAGCTCTCTACTGGCTGGAAGGCTGGGTCTCCATAGGAACCCAAGACCCCAGCAGCATCTAGCCCCAGCTCCCAGTCTGTCTGCTGGCCCCCCCCCCCCGGTGCAATTCTGCAGGCTCCCAGGGGTCTGCGGACCCCAGGTTGGGAACCACTGCCCTAGACCCAGATTGCGTCACATAGAGCATTTGAGGACACCTGTGACACTGTCTAGATTTAGGGGATAATTTATGATTGTTTTTCGTATTAACAATTGCATAATTGCAGTCATTCATATGTGACTGTGCTTGGTACCAGTAGAAAAGTTGTAGTCTGTTGGGAATGATTCTGTGCTTTATATGTGGGTGTCATATCTTTATTAGAAATTAAGAATATGTTTGTTCTATTTGTGTTTCAATGTATTAGATTCTGGGAGACTCTCCAGATTGGACATCTAAAAACAATTGTCTCCTTAATGACCCATTAAGGAAGCTTCCAAGTATAGCGGGCCCAAGGAAAAACCTGTTGAGCCATTAGGACTTGCCCACGTGACTCAACTCCATTTTGATTTGCAAAGAGTCGGCACAGCATGGGCAAGGCCAAACATGATAAAGGTCAGTAGCTCCAGCTCAATTCTGTCTTCAGTCTATAGCAGGGGTGCTCAAAGTTTTCATATATGGGAGCCACAGAGCCTAATTGGTAAAGGCCCATGGGCTGCAAAATTCCAAAGCCAGTTCCTTATGCACTATACATGATATACAGTTATAAATTTTCAGTATATTATTACAGCAAAAAAGGCATACCTAATTTTGAACGTGTAACATATGCAGCTGAGACTTTCCATCAATGTTCCCTCTAAGCTGCGCTGGCGCGCTGTGGTGCAGCCCGCCACAGCTGCCAGCGCAGCGAAAGCTGCCGGCAGCGCACTGCCAGCAGCCTCCACAGAACTCCTCTGGGGCTGGGAGTTTTGAAAACTCCCGCCCAGAGAAGCTCCAACGGAGCATGCCCAGAAAATCTGGGCATGCTCCGTAGAGCTCCTCTGGCCCGGGAGTTATGGCTGGGGCCTCTGGCTCCAGTCCAGCTCCAAGGTAAGTGGGGGGGGGGGAAGCGGGAGCGGGGGGGCAAGCGGGGGGGTTGTCAGGATCAGCAAGGGGGCAAGTGGGGGGCTGTCAGGGGGGGGGCAAGTGGGAGGGGGGCTGTCAGGAGCAGCGGGGGGGCGAGCGGGAGCGGGCAGGCTGCCAGGAGGGGGGGCTGAGCAGGAGCAGCGGGGGCGGGGCTGTCAGGAGCGGGGGGAGGGGCTGCGCAGCAGGCCCCGCGGAGGGGGAGCGCAGCGAGCAACCAGAGTTGCTCAGCTGCCCTCTCCCCTTAGAGGGAACATTGCTTTCCATCGATCATCTGAAGATATCTTGGCTCATAGTTGCTAGTTGAGAGTTGTAGCACCAAGTGAAGATGTTCATCTGTGAGCCTCACCTGCCCACCCCCCTCCCCAACCCCTGCACATGCTGCCACTTCCCTGGAGTCCCTGACCCCCCCTTCCAAACCTCCCCACACACTGCCGCTGCTTTCCCTGAGTCCCCAACCTCCTTCCTAAAACCCCTATGCTGCTGGCTCTTCCCCAGCATGCCCTACCCCCTCCTGACCCGTCCCACCCTTACGCTGGCTCCCCCTGGGCTGATCCCCCCCCCACCCAGGGCTCCTTTACCTGGCTCCAGTGGCTATGCTCAGGAAGGCATCCATCAGCATTGTCAGAAGAAGGAAAAGCTCTGAAATGACAGTTTACCTAATTGAGACTGTCACTAACCTAATGTCACTGACAGCTTGAAGGATGAGCTATCACAGGTGAGTAGGCCAGTATATAGTTCACCTTTTCCGTCCTCTCAACATGGTTCATCTGAGGACAGATGTAAAGTTTTCATGAAAACTCTAACCAGTTTGCCCCCATATATTCACAATTTTTAATGAAATCCAGGAAATTCTTGCTGCCATATTGTTAAATGGCGATTATACATGCCGTATATTGATCATTTCTACATCAAGAACACTGGTACCTAAATGTATGCTCTAGGGCAGCGTTTCTCAATCACTGTGTCGCAACGCTTTAGTGTGTCATGGCACAGCAGCTGTGTGTGTCATCTGGTGATGACCTGCCACCAGAAGACCTCCCTTCATCCCACTGAGACACTTCTGGCAGTGGGAAGGTGGCATCAAGGAAGGCTTTGTGATCTCCTTCCAGTGGCAGCATAGAGCTCAGTGCCACCATATCGCCCTGCCTCAGCAGCAAGTCTTGAGGGGGAGGCATCTGCGGCAGCCTGAGCTTTTTTTATGCATGTCAGTGATGGGAGGGCTTATTGCCACTGAATTTCCCCACTTTAGTGGAAAGTCTAAGTGGAGGGGGCTTGTGTGGCAGTGGCCTGAGCTTTCTTTTTATTAAAAAACTTCTCAGCGAAGGGGGTGGAGTGTCACATACAAGTGGGTGAGCTCCTGACTCTGTTATGAGAGTCCAAGGGTTGCTCAAGGGAGAGAGATGTTGTTAGAAAATAAAATCCAAGGGCTGGGCATATGGCTGATGATGAAATGGGATGTTGTTTGTGGGCACAAGAAGCCCATATTAACTGTTCCAATGCATCAGTTCACTCTTGTGAGCTAAACAATCTGACGAGGAAAGAGTTCATTTTGATTTACATTGTCTAGAGGACTGAGAGTCAGAAACACCTGAGTTTTGATCCAAGCCCTGCCATGGACCTGCTGTGTGATCATGGGCAAGTTACATGCTCTCTACATGCCTCTCTTTCTCCATCTGTATCTTGTTCTCCAACATCTTTCCAGTACTTAACTCACTGGTAAACAATGCATTGATTAGGTGGTTTTTGTACAGCAGGTAGCCAATATCGTAAACTAATGCTGTTATTGAAATACAGAGTTCACTCTAAATAATGGACCTCCAAAAAATATGTAACTTTACCTTTGTGGTATTCCCTGTAATTGTCTAAGGATTGCCACTTATAGAATGTTATGTATTTACTATCTGTAACCCATTGAAAATGACAAGGAAAAATCAAAACAGAATGTATGAAATAGTTAGTATGTATTTTAACATACTAATAGCTCTTTAATAACAACATATTTTACAAAAGTTCTATGGTCACCTAAAACTTTTCCTTGGTAGCTTGCATCCTTTAGATAAACTTGAATATTTGAGCTGCTGGCTGCAGTGCTCAGCACTGTCAGCAGCCTGGAGTGCAACAGCTCGCTGGAGAGCACAGCCAGAACCTGCTCAGCTGGCAAGTGGGGGGTGGCTGAGAACCAGAGCCATAACTACAGATTTTGGCGCCGGGGCAAACATCCCAAAAAGTAATCTCCCTCTATTACACTAAGAAATGAGCAACAAGATCTTATGTGAGGGATAAGGCAAAGAGCCGCATTTATTGCTAGTACAGAAGAATTTCAATCTTACCTAAACCACAGATACAAACACACACACAGTTCTGCAGGAGGGAGGTAGTTACCAGCCTCAACATTGCTGGCATCAGGCTACTGGCCAGGCAGCTGAGCTCGAGTGGTGGAGCAGGATCCGGCTGGTCACGACATGATGTTCCTTGGGATACTGGTCACGACATGATGTTCCTCGTGGGGTCCCTTCCAACCCTATGATTCTATGATATGCAGACCAGATCCAAAGTCCCTCATTTTCTTCCTCCTTTTTATAGGGCCACAACCACAAATTATAATCAGGCTGTCATGTCATTTCCAACCTTGATGTTAACGAACATGATGCCAGTATTGTACTGATCCTGTTGTGTATCTTTACTATTTTGATGTTCTTCACGGGTGCCATCTTCTGTTAACAATGTCACACTCTGCAGCCAGCTGGATCATCCTTATCTAGGTCCAGTACTTATTACCTCTGTAAACAGTCTATACATATCATCTCAATCTCTCCTTAAGGCTAATTCATCTGTAACTGACTCCATTTTAAATACCAAAGCATAACTGCTACTTCTTAAATGAAAAGGCTATATGATTATTACAACAAAACATTTGGTAGAAATCTCTACACTGTTTACATTACCACTATTTAGTCATAACTCTTCTTTGTACCAGCTGCGATTTAATCTAGTTGTGGGCGGCCAGTGTCTCACCCTGCTTTGCTGCTCAGGGCAACAGGATGTTTCTCTGTTCTTATGAGAATTGGCAGCAACTCCACTCTCAGTTTTTTCAGAAGGTTACATTCCTAACAATTTGCCTGCTATGCATTTTATCCAGGCCCCACAGGGACCTATACCTCAGCCCAGGCCCGATCCATCCCCAGCTGCCGCTAGAAGATAGCAAGGAGCTGCATCCGTCCACAGCTGCCTTCCTGCAGTGGCTAGGGACGGATCTGCATCCCTGCTGCTGGACAGATCCAGTTCTCCCCTTCCCTGTTGCCAGCTTCGCCAGAGTCTCTGAACCCTTCCCTAACCCCCCCCCATCCTGCCACCAGCTCCCCACGGTCCCCCAGGCCCTTCCCTAAGTTCCTTAACCTGCTGCTAGCTACCTGTGCTGTCCTGGGCCCTTCCCTAACCACCCCAACATGCTGCCAGCTTCCCACAGTCCTCTGAGTTGCCCCAACCTCCTTCTTAACCCCCCCCCCACCCCGCCGCTGTCTTCCCCCAGCTCTCCCAGGCCAACCCCCTGCTCCATGTCTCCAGCAACTGCCCATCCCTGAACCCCGCACACCAGCTAAGAGCATGCTTAGGGTGGGAGTTTTAAAAAGTCCCTGCCTGAGGCAGCTCCTTGCCGGCCAGAAGACTGTCTTCTGGCTGGGTAAAGGCCGGGGTGGCTGGCAGTGTTGGCTGTGTGAGTGAGGAGCCAGTAAAGCGTGCAGGCGCAGGGCAGGCAGCACTACCAGGAGATGGAAACGGAGCCTGTGCCTGCGCACATTACACTTCACATCACACACACACACACAGAGCAAATTAGTAAAGTAGATTATCCATGGCAAAATTAGTACCTTTAAAAATGAATTTTCACTATTACTTCAACTATTGCAGCTTCAGTCTGATCAGCAAAAGAGGGAACTCTGGAATAGATAAGGCACCAACAGCATTTTTTTTCTTTTTTTTTTTTTTTTGGACACCATGTCATGAAGATCTCCTCAGACCAGGATTAGATGACACAGTGGTTAAAATGATGGCAGTTGGGCTATGCTAGTGTTCCTACCCATTGCTACCAAGGGAAGTTTATTCCTCTACATGTTCCATCACCACCTGAACTATCCAACCAGTCTTTTGTGAGTCTATGAAGATTGGCCAATTACTTACATGTCTTGAGTGGACACAATTATGGTAGGAACTTGCAACTAGCAAATGTGTCAAAAACATATAAGTCAAAACCAAAAAAATATAATGTACAATTGAGAAAAACAAAGCAAAGTTGTTTGCACAGAACATAATAATGTCTAGTGTTTAGTTATTTTAGCATATATACACCTAATAAGTTTTGCTTTACTTAACAAAATTCCATCCCATGCAATTAACAAAGATCTGTGTTATGTCTCTGGGTACTGATATACACATGACTGTCTATTAGTGGGTTTTGGGGGTTTGTTTGTTTGTTTGTTTGTTTAAAAGAAAAAAAGCTGCCAGTACTCTCCTTTCCCCTGCTGATCTCACCCCATCTGCTGGGCAGTAGGGCTGGCAAAAAAGGTTTTAGTACTCTATACCCCTGCGTGTCATCACAAAAAAAGCTCTGGTTCCATATGATTTGCGCATCTTTTTATGGTTAAGTTACAGTTCAGTGAATTAGCCATTTAACTACCTGAAAACATTCCACTGACATTTCTTATATTTATCTGACATTAAGGAAGAAGAATTTCCAGGTTTTAAAATGTATGAATTGGTGTGATTAAATGGTGAAATGAGTAATGTTGTAATGATTTGTAATTATTTAATAATTAAAGAGCTCTCATGAATATTCTCAAAACCCCTGTCGAAAAGCTCTATGGCACATTGATTTCATCAAGCATTCAGATCAAATCAGAATTTATTTTTATAGCACCCGTTTAATAGTGTTCTAAATGATGTCTACAAGAAAGTCACTCCTCTTTATTTGTAAGCCTGTTTGCTGCTCTATCTATTTCTATGATATAGATAGTTATTTTAAACTGACATCTTGATTTTTCCTCTTACTAAAGAATCACTCACTGATTGTTGCTGAACTAGGTTTGAAGTGCTGTGGAAGTGGTCAGATTTTGTTAGCAGCATGGCCTTTCTGTTGGAGGTTAAGGGGCAGTCAAGTTGGGTTTGTAACTGCAGATGAATGATAACTTCTTGTTGCAGTTACAGCCATCCCAATTACCCTGTACTGGGGAAAAAAAAAAGACAAATTAAGATTAAAAGGAAAAGTAGCAGAACCAATTATAAATGAGCTTTTTCACTCCTGATATGCACTCATTGGGGCTCAGTTCACTCCCCAGAAAACTAATTCTACCCTAATTTGTGTTTATAAAATATATAAACCACTAACCAAAAGGTGATAGTTTTCCAGCTAATCCAGGAAATATTGGGAGTGGTTTGGGTCCATTGGTAGGGCAAGGCTCAGACAAGCTCAAGATTAAACAAACATGGAAACTATGTTCTTCTGGAATAACTGGAATAACATGTCCAGTTCTGATATTAACACTATAAGAAAGCTGTTGATAAACTGAAGAGCATTCAGAGAAGAGTCCAAGATAGATTAAAGGACCAGAAAACATTCCTTATGGTGATAACCTAGACTGTGTTCCCTGAGACTAACAAAGAGAAGGTTAAGGGGTGACTTGATCATAACTGATAAGTACCTACATGGGAAACAAAGTTTTATAATGGGCCCTTCAGTCTAGCAGACAAAGATATAAAAGGATCTAGTGACTGGAAACTGAAGCAAGGCAAATACAATATGGAAATAAAGTTCACTTTTTAAATTAGAATGTATTCACCACTGGGACAAGTTACCCAGGGATGTGATGAATTTTCTATCACTGGAAATTTTTATATCAAGATTAGATATTTTTCTAATAGGTATTCTGTTATTCAAAGAGAAATTAATTCAGGGATGCCCTGCGGCCTGTGTCATACAAGAAGTCACACTAGATGATTACAGTGGCCCCTTCAGCCTCATAATCTGTTGATCTAATTACAGCAATTTTTCCTCACCCTCAGACCCTCTCAATAGTATGAATGTTTAAGTTATAAATCAATCTCTAGTTTATTACCTCCTACATTTAGGCTCAGGCAGATTTGTATATTAAAGATATTGTTAAATAGACCACCAATGGTATTGAGAATCGAGCTCAGAGGCCTCTGCATGAAATTCACCAGTGATCCGTCAGTCCATTTCAGAGATCCACCCTGCAAACGAGTCATACGGAAGTTTAATGAGAATTGCAGAGATGACAGGTATGCTAATATTCTGTTGAGACTGAAAATGAGTGTGTGTGTGTGTGGAGGGGAAGAGGGAGGCTTCCACAGAAATGTTTGCATTCTCTTAATGCCTAAAGTCATGTTATTGTCCTAAAGAACTGCATGAATAATTCATTTTGAATAATGTATTAGAATAATTTCACCTCTTCTTCCATTTGCGAATTGTCCTTAAATAGGTTGTAATTTTTGTCCATCTATTTGTTATTCACAAGTTTTCTATAGCTCACTTATGAAGAGTTCACTGCAGGTATTTGATACTCAATTTTTGAGACATTTGGAACAGACACTGAGACCACATGGTACATGTGTCATTGATGGTTTCATATGTATGAATCATAGAATCAAGTTTCTAGTTCAAATAGTCATGATTACAAATACGAGGTTCACTTTCTTTGTATATTCCACAAGCCTAGTTTTAAATTCACTGTTTCAACAAAAGTTCTTACCAATAAATTCTTTCCCTAGAATATTGCTGGGGAAACAGTCCAGGTGAATTCATTAAAAAAATCTGAATGAATATATTTAAAGAAGCTTTTGATAAAATTAACTCATCTCTACTGTTCTGACATTCTGCAGGGCAGAAATTAAACCTAGAGCCCATTAACCACAAATCAGTTTATCCACTGAAGATTGAACCTTGATCATCCCACTGTTGACTGTGGGCTGTAGCTGACTGGTAGGGAGACAAAGGGCTTCTGAAGAATTTTTATTGTCAAAAAAATCAAATCTGAAAAAAAAATTGTTTATGAGACCTGAAAACATTCTGGTTTTCTGCAATCAAAAAAACAATTTTCTGGGGAGGAGAGCAGGGACAGACTCAAAGCTACATATATTACAGGCGTGGCCAAACTGTGGCTTGGGAGCCACATGTGACTCTTGAATGAAAAAGTGTGGCTCACAGAAGAACATCAGCAAATCAATTTAGTAGGTAAAAGTATATGGCTATACGCGTCAGTGTGGCTCGTGAAGGTTTAATAATCAACTTGTGTGGCTCTTGAGTTCCATAAGTTTGGCCACCCCTGATATATTAAGTTGAAAATCACTGAAAACTAATAAGTTTTCTGTGAAAAATTTTTGAGCAGCCCTTCTGTGAGCCTTTCCCAGTAATTATTATTTTCATGCCTTTTCTGGGTATTCTTACCTTCTCGTGATTGCCTCCTGTCCATAACTGGGTTATCCCTTTGTCTGCATAACTGGCGAGTTTCACAAGAAAATCATTCTGAGCTGCACTGGAGATACTGGTCAGGTGACCTCCCACTGCTCTTCCCTGGCAAACCCGCTGCATGGTAAAACAAATTAGAAAAAGGTGATGTAGACTGGGAAAGAGCATTAGGCGAGGTTTGTGAAACAAACAAGGGAGAGAAGAAAGCAGGAAAAGTTCAGGAGTGAGCATGAAGAGGGAAAGAGAAGCAAGAATTTAAGAGAAAGTGCATGTATAAGGGCAATGGAATGAAATCAAAAGGAGGGAAATAAGACATAACAGAGGAATTCATATGAAGGGGGCAGAGAAAGTCATAGAAATAGAGCAAGATGAAGGCCAGAGAGAAGGAGAAATGTGAGAGAAAGAAATACTGATGAAGGGGAAAAATAAGAGCTTCAACCGTGGAATGGAGAGAGGAGTGAAAGGGAGAAAAGGAGAGAGAGAAAAGCAGAAGATGGAGAGAATGGGAAGCGCAAAAGACTTTAAGAAGTAGTTTTTTCTTTTTGTGTTCCCCAGCCATCCACCAGTCAAGGCTGAGCAGAGATTCCTCTCAACTGTGTTCTGATGAATGGGATTGTTCAGCTGTTGCCTCTGTCCTCAGATAACAATGGTTTATTTTTCTGCTGACACAAGATGCTCCTTTTTCTGTAGCCTGAACTATACACACTGTTTGCTTTGGCCCTAAGGGGCCCTTTGCCAGTTCACCTTGAGGTTAAAGGCATTTGTTTTGCCATTTAAATGTAACACATTCTCATAGCCGTTACCAAGGAAGAAGGTAGCATCACTTGGCAAACATTTACACTGAGTAAAAGCAACAAAAGTCCTGTGGCACCTTAAAGACTTAGCAGATTCTTTGGGCATAAGCTTTTGTGGGCTGCAACCCACTTCATCAGATGCATGAAGTGGAAACTACAGTTAGGAGGCATATATACACTTGCAAGAGTAAGAAACATTACAATGGGGTGGGCAGGTCTGTTAGCTTTTGCCCTCCCCATTGTGATGTCTAACTGTAGTTTCCACTTCATGCATCTGACAAAGTGGGTTGCACCCCATGAAAGCTTATGCCAAAAGAAATTTGTCTGTCTCTAGGGTGCCACAAGACTTCCATTGTTTTTGCTATATTCAGACTAACATGGCTACCCCTCTGGAATTTACACTGAGTACAATTGGCAGAGGTATTTGCATTTTGAAAATATGCATATTTTTAAAAATATATCAGTATAGCAATATAACATTGGCCTCAACTGGTATCAGCTGGACAGAGTGTGAGCACCTACAGTTTGGTGGAACAGAGACAAGGCAAAAGGAAGCTGCTTTTCAGAAGTGTTTTTAATGAGGCAGAGAGAGAAAAGTTATGCTTGGTAGGGATGAATTAGCAAATTCAGAGTGAGGAGTGGAGGAGGCATCACAAACAGGAAAATAACCGCCAACCTTTCCTTCATTTTGGTGGTAGGATTTTAGCAAGAAAATAGATATTGCCTGGCTTGTTGCACAGTTCAGATGAAAATATGCCAATTCAAAGGCAGCGAATCCTGACCAGTGGAGTTAAATGAGAGCTGTGCTTAGATTTCAAAGGAGTCGAGAGCTGAGTATGAGTTGGTCCATAGCTACCCCAAGTATTTCACATGGCAAAGCAAGGTGGTGCTACCTCACTACCAGGCTGCATTTACACATTCAGCCCTGAAATATATATCTGCCATGATTGGTATGAATCAGGAAAACCAGAAAGTAAGGAGATGATGATGATGCTAATAATAAAAGATGATAGAACAAAGGAGAGAGAGCACATCCTCATTTTGAAGAACCTGGTACCTCAGCCTCGGCCCATGTTTTTTGCTCTTGGAAAAAACATGTAACACTGGTCCATGTGACTGATCCATCCTTCACGGCAGGGACCTTGGCAAAATTCTGACACTGCTAAAGAGGAGTCAGACTTCGCTGAGACTTCGCTGTTCTCGTAAGAAGACTTATAGCCACCAAATAGGTTCTGCAAGAACCGGACATCACGACGTTTGGCATCTGGGTTTTTGTCAGCTATGAGAAGAAGTACAGAGAAGAAAAGTCCATATAACTATCTAGACATCTCTCTCTCGAGGGCTGATTAATCAGCCTTGGGGCCCTGAGATGTCCCCCATTGTGGGCCCCCTGACCTGGTGCTCCAGCCTACCCACTACAGGCCCCTGCTCCTCTATAATGGGCCCCATCCCCAGCATGGCCTGCTGCGAGAAGGCCATTTCTGGGGGTGGATGGGCCTGGGACCAGAGGACACTCTTGCCCCAGCCAATCTGCACCTGGGGTTGGGGTTGGGGCCAGCTGGCATGTTGTGTGGCCACCAGAGCAGCCCACCCTCCCAGGGCCATGGGCCCTGGAAGGCTAAGCCAGAGCAGAGGCTGCACCATGCACCACACAGCCCTGCCTCCTGGGTGGGGCAAACAGGTGCTGACCTGCCCTTCTGCATCCCTGGGGGAGGACCAGCTGGTTCAGGAACAAGAAAGAAACACAGAGCCCAGTCATGCCTCCCTGGCACTGGCAAGGCAGGAGCACTCTCAAAGCTCCTAGTAGCTCTGCCAGTGCTGAGTGGGGTCAAGAGGCATCTCAATTGGGAGTTTTAGGGGCTGGAGTAGAGGCCACCCTTTAGGCTGGGGTCCAGGGCTTCAGCCCCTATAGCCCCTGCGTTAATCTGGCCCTGTCCCTCTTACCTTAATTGTCTCTTTAAATCCAAGTGTACTAAGTTAAAACAGTTCTTAGGGAGAGTATATATAAAGTGAAACAAGGACGATTTACTGAACATAATGAAGAGATAGATATTAAGTAAGACAATTATTTTCTTGACTCTTCTAAAGAATATAATATGTGACTCCTCATCAAATGAAGCACACTTGGCATAGGAGTGAAGGTCCAATGAGGGCATGAACAATATTAGTTTGCTGCCCTAAGTGGACACCCCTCTACTCCACAAAACCATGCCAGTGTTTGCTTCAATAAATCACAGCTTGGTGATTCTTTTCTGGTCTGTGCCCTTTGGAGAGAGATCAGGAGTATGGCAGATCAGAAATGAAAGACACTGGCTGGTGGTAGTTTGTTCCTTCAGACTCAAACAGCAGTTGGTTCTGCAGATGAAGAGAAACATTAGCACAACTTTGTCATGGAGTATCCAGGACTGGACTGGCTACGGCAGTTAAAGGCTGGAGCTGAGATGTGTCAGAGAGAAGAAACAATACGGGACCTTCCAAATATACTGATTTCTCTTCCAAAACGCTATATTGGTGCAGCTTGTCATTTCCTCTACCTCCTTAAAAACTGCTTGTATCCATTCAATTTTAATCTTCATTTTCCCTTCTAGAGCTAGATGTGCCTGGCACTAGTTCAGCAACTATGGGGGAAGGAAGATGCAAAGAACATTTTAACCCACCACTTTTCCTATTTGAGCTCCCTGGCAGGAGACTGGGACACTCCTGCTCACTATTAGTATCTGAGGACTCAAGCCCAAAGGTGGAGGAAGTTGGGAGTTATGCTGCTGCACCCTTACTCAACACCCCTGCTTGCAACCAGGAGAGATAGGCAGGTGCGGAGAAAGGAGTGTGCAGCAACGCCCTCAGAAACAGTCCAGGCATGGTGCACGAGTTGTGCTTCCATTGCATTCTTTGGACTTCTTTGAGGGATCCCTCCTGGACCATTCCTTATGGTGGTGCAGCTCCATGCCTCCTTGATTGAAAGGGAAAGTCAATAGCACAGTGAACTTCTATGTGTTCTGCCCAACTAGCAAACATCTGTTTCTCTTCACCTGCAGCCTAAACCCACACACGTGCTCTCGCCTCCCCCTCAGTGTATCCTATGCATGTCAGGCCTAGAGCTGACTTTTCTCATTTTATCCCTACTCCTTATTGATATACATATATAGCCCCATTCTTATTTTATACTTATTTTATCCCTTCCTCAGTCATTATACTTGGAGGAGCTGTGCTTCTGGATTGAGGGCAGGGCTTGGATTCATTGGGAAGTAATGTGGACCTTTTGCAGTTCTTTGCATTTATAATTCATTTCACATTAACCCCTCCTCCCCTAAAAGCCTCAGTCTTTCTGCTCTATTAACATTATAATAATTCTGTGCTGCTAACAACAGGAAAAACAAAGGGTGGGAGGCTACTCTTCTTTTTAAACAGCATCAGAGAGACATTCAGGAAGAATACACTGACCTTCCAAGCCTGGCAGAACCAGTATTCCTAGGAGCAGGAAGAAAAATGGAAAGGGCTTCATTGCGAGGAAACCTTGTGGGACTGTTGCCTGCAACCTGTAATTATGAGATAGAAGCTGCTCATCCACACACTTGACTGCTGGACAAAATTAGAAATGGAAGAGGCTTGCCAAGTAACTCAATTGGTGTCAGCGTAACAGGGGAGAAATGATGTCTTTATACCGTACTTAATTGCCATAGATAGTATATGGTTCTATCATCAACATGACTCATTATGTTGTGTAAAATTTTCAGAAGCACTTAGGAGCTTGGGAGCCTGTGAGCCGTCTTCAATAGTGATTTAGGATCAGACTTTCAAAGGTAGTTATGCCTCTAAAGGCTATGTCCACACATACATCATTATTTCAAAATAAGTTATTTCGAAATTAGTTATTTTGAAATAAAGTCCTTATTTCAAAATAAGTTAATTCAAATTAAGAAAATGTTAATTCGAATTAAAGGAAAGCCTACTATCGAAACGGCTGTTATTTCAAAACGGTTATTTTGAAATAACACCGTTTGGACATGTTGTTTCGAAACAGTTGTTTCGAAACAATGGTGTTCTTTCGAAACAACACGTCCAAACGGCATTATTTTGAAATAACCATTTTGAAATAACAGCCATTTCAAAATGAATGGGGTTTAAGCTGTTTCAAAATGACGGTTCTTATTTCGAAATGACAGAGCCCATCATTTCGAAATAAGAAAACATCGTGTGGACCTAATCTTTTTTATTTTGAAATAACCAGTGTTATTTTGAAATAAAAGAGACGTGTGGACATACCCAAAGACACAAAAGATGCCAAGTTGATATTTTCCAAAGAACCTAAGCCAGTTATGTGCCTAACTCCCATGGAAAGTTACCCCATAACTCATCTTGACTACACACTTCTCCTTTTAGACTAGCTCTCACACTCTATTTCTGATTTCTTTACTCAGTTGAGTTTTAAGTGTTTTCAGGAATTTCCACCACTTCCCTTTCAGATGCCTCCCTTCCATAGGCTTCTACCTCTTCCCTCTGGGATGCTATTCCACATGCTAATAGCTGTCATGATCAGAAATTTTGCCCTGTGGTTTATCTTAAATATTCTCCTTCCTATTTCTCTCTCATTCTTCCTACTTATATAACCCCCTGTTCTAAATGGGTACGTCTACACTTAGGTTAGTTCAAATTAACTGAATTCAAACTAACAATGATTAGTTCAAATTAAGTTAATTTGAATTAACATGGCCACACTAGAAACCCTAATTTGAACTAGCCCATGCACAGGACTTGCTAGTTTGAATTAGGTAGAGGGCACTACTGCAAAGGGAAAAATCAAGCCATGGCTAATTCGAACTAACAGTTAGTCCAAATTAACATGGCTACATTGGCTTAATTCAAACTAATGAGTTTGTATTAAATGTCACTTCAAAGGTAAACTAGGTTTTACAACTTCGAAGTTAGCCTTCATCAGTTCAAACTAAGGTATTCCTTAGTTTGTATTAATGAAAGCCAATGTGGACATGCATTTATTTAATTCGAATTTATCCTGATCAATTCAAATTAATTTGTACACGTAGACATACCCAATAAGACTCCTTCACACACTTCAGATACATAGAGATATTATGTCCTCTTCCCCCACTCCGTGCCACAATTTATTTAGACAAATTGTACATTTTTAGCTCTTTTAATCTTCCTTGGTAAGTCTTTAGCTTCAGCTCCAAAGACGACAGAAAGCAGTCAGTAAATGGAGAATAGTAGTAGCACCCTTCAGAGTCAGCTCAGCAAGAAGTTGCTGTGCAGTCACAGTTGTGAGGCCTAGCTGACGCTATTATAAAAATTCTAAGTAATATGCTGAACTAAAGATGGAATCAAAAGAAGGAAAATAGCTGCTATAATCATAATGACAGAAAAGGGGTAAATTGGATTAACTGGATACAAAAGCAGGAAAGGCAGAACAACTGAGGGAAAGGAACATTTGTCTCTACGATGAATGAGGATTTCTCCATGGACTCTAGTTAACATTAACGTGAATCACATGGTTAACTCTGAAGCACACAGCAGGCCAAACTCAATCTTAGTGAAACTTGGTTTAGCTAAGTTCCAAAGGGGTAGCTGTGTTAGTCTAGTTCAGCAAAATAAGCAAGGAGTCCTGAGGCACTTAAAGACTAACAAATTTATTTATTGCATGAGCTTTTGTGAAGCTCACTTGATAAATAAATTTGTTAGTCTTTAGGTGCCACAGGACTACTGCTTATTTTGGTTTAGCTAGATAGTGATCTTCAGTGCACCAAGACAAAGCTTCAGAGTCATTCCATTGAGGTTACTCTCAACTGACACAAGTGTCATGAACAGTCAAATCAAGTCCAGTGTGTTGAAATAAAGCATAAGAAATGTATAACAAAAAAGATGATACATGCATAAGAAAGATAACACATAGATGTGTAAAGTACATGTGTATGAAGAGAAAGCAAAAGAATATAATAGACTGAAAGGGACAAAGAGAATGAATAAAAAGCAGTATAGTTAAGGGGGGAAAAAACGATTGATAAATACCAGTACTGCAGAGTGTCTTTCTCTCTTTTTTTCTTCCTTCTTTTCACTTCAGAGCAAGTCAAAAACTCTGTCCTGGAGGTATTTATGATGCCAGTTTTGGTAAGGATGGCTACTCCCTTTGGTAAATGAGGCTAGCTTCAATATTTAGTTTAAATCCTTTTTTATATAGACTTTCTCCCTTAAACAATGGTGGGTGGGATCCAGTTCTGACAATCTGCTATTTTAAGCAGCCATGGTTTGTTTATCAGGGCCTTTTACAAACACACCTTAATCTCAGGAGGCCACTAAGCTATGACATGAAAACAGATGACAAGTTCCCTTCATAGCATGGGAGGAAGTAGGGCTGTACTGGAGGGAAGTAAGGTGGCCCTGAGAAAAACAGGCCACAGTACTGGTCCCAAACACAAGAGTAACAAGTAATATTTAGGTCCATCATTGTAGAATACTGCCATATTCTTTGTCTAAGGGAGGATGAAGATGAGGTAGGGGAACAGAGAGAGAGAGAGAGTTGTGTCTATATGCTGCAGGGGATGAACGTAGAACTGAGAGAAAACTGGAAACTATATTTCTTATCCTTTCAGGTGAAGGCATTCCTTTCAAGACATGATTCAGGTCTGTTGACAAAGCAAGGTCAGCACTGAGAACCTACTCAAACATACACAAGATCCTTCAGGCCATACCCTTTTCTTAAACCTTGTTCAAACACCCTCATGTACAGTAAATGCTTCCTGCAGCCATTAAATACTTTGAATCATATTATGTGATTGGAGCATATGTATGAGTTCATGCATTCATAATAAACTCAAATATTTATTAAAGGGGTTGAAATGAACTCCTCTCCCTCTCTCTTTACACAAATAGAGACTCATCACCACCAGGTCCAGGGAGACTGTTCCTTAAAGCTAATCCTGGATCTTTAAAATAAAAAAGAGGTATAGTGATTAATTGGGTTGTATTCATTAGAGAGAGACACCAAGAAATGGATCCTTGAGCCTCCTTAAAGATGAGCAGTGGGATTAGTTCTGTATAGCTCAAGGATGTGACTCACCATATTAAATTTCCTCTTGTTTTATCTTATAAATAGGATATGAGGGACTGACTGCTGCCCTAACTCACATTGGGAAGCGTCTAATCAAGCGAGTTACTCACATTGGGTACATCTACACTGGAGCCTTAGGTTGACTTACGGTAGGTTAAGTCAAGCTACAAACTCCTGCAGCTACATTGGGCTTTTATTAAGTTGACTTAAGTGCTTCCTTAAGTCGACTTAATAACACCACCTCTTAAGGTTTAAATTGACCTTATTAGGTCAACTTGAGCTAATGTAGATGGGGAAAGCCCTTAGGTCGACCTAACTGGCCTCCAGGGAGCACTTCCCCAGTGCAATGTGGGACAGCTACCCAAAACACACCACTCCTCCATTGTCCTAGCACCTGCCAGTGTAGACACAGGCAATCAACAGAAGTTTTCAATGTGGACTCTCTAAGTTGACTTAACAAAGTCGACTTAGGTCAACTTAAAGCCGACTTTGTTAGGTTGCCTTAACAGAGCCTCCAGTGTAGACATACCCAATGTGAGTAACAATTGCAGTCACATCCTTCATTACGAAGCTGCTTCTCCTTGTGTAAAATTCCTTGTGTAACTAGTGGCGACTATTAAAACCGCCACTACATACTTGGGGAAAGCAGACCTCAAGTCCCTTGCAGTTGGCCTTTCCCTATTCCCCTTGGCCCCCAGGACTTCCGGGGCTGACTTCTGGGACTGGCATGGTGAGTTCATGCTCACCACGAACCATTTCCAGAAAGGTGAACTGACGGTGGTGAAATTGCAGCCATCAGTGTAGACACCGCCTTAGACTTAGTCTTCCTGAATTAAGTGGTATGGGAAAAGGTGCTTGCTGTTTGCTTTGTGGTGATGGGCAGTGTGATAAAGAAGGATTACTCAGTAAGTGTTGAACCTGGAGAATGAGGGTAAATAAGTGCTCTGAGTGTCTTACCCACTTCTCATTCTCACCACAATATATTTATAAAAGAACCAGTTTCTAAGTGCATACTACATGCCATTCATGATATAGCAAACTGTCTCTCCACTTCCATCAAATAATACATTGTAATAGTAACAATTCATTTAATCAATGTGTCTGGCCTCTCTTTACTTGGTTCATGACTTATTTGTGAACTGATAACAAATTCATTCATTATTTGAAATAACTTGCTAAATACTTTCTGCAGATAATTCTTAGCCTGTAGATTCTGTGTGAGCAGCTCATTGAGCACATTAAAAAATGTGTGCTGGTTTGATCAGGCACATAAGTCACAATCTACACTTCTTTTTGCTGCCTGCATGAACATAATTCTGATCATGAGGTTGGTTACTGAGTATGCATTTAAAATTTACTTTCCACGAATATCCTGCAGTATTCTCTAGAAATTCATTGTTTCCATGAACATTCCTACCCATATGTTAATTTGCTAGAATATTCATCAAAGGTAAATATAAAAAGAGTCAGGACAGAATTTTCAATTGTTTATTACAGGACTCACCTGGGTTTATTATCTGTTCCCTCTGTATCTATAGAGCTGTCTATCTGCTTTTGATTCTCATAATATGGGAATGCTACCTTTTCTAGCAGCACACCCATAGGTGAAAGGATGCACCATGCTAGTGGAGGTGCTGTTCTTCAAAACTAATGCATTCTCTGTCTCACTGTAACCCCAGCTGTCTGCACAAATGTTTTTATAACTACAAAATACTGGCAGTGCAAACATTTCATTTAACTGTCCAGGTTATTGGGAGAATTACGATTGTCAGACTGATCCCTACACAGCAAAGATGTGGTCATTGTAAAGAATCAGTAGGTTGATGGTCAGAGATTGCTTAAGGCACCTAGCCAATTTCCCAGAGTTCCTTGTAACTCTCTATTCCCCCTCTATGTTGCTAGGATATTTGTCAACAGAACAAAAGTGACAGTTCCTGGGGAGAAACTGAATTTTTTATTATCACTGTCTTCTATGGAAAAGCAAACCTGTATTTCCAGGGGTGAGTCAGAACTGAATAGAGTTTGCTTTATGTAGGAGGTCTTTCATGTTTATAGGTATCTCAATGCACAGAATGGTAAATGAAATGCTAGCAGCTTGCTAACTGTGTAGACAAACAGAGCAGTTGTGCATTGAGCAGAAGAACATATAGTCATGGAAGTTAAAAGCCAGACAGAAAGAGGGGGGAAAATATCGATCAGGATTATCCTTTAGATGTCTATTGAGATAGTGCCCTGGGATCTTTGATTTTCTCATGGGCAGTGATGGGGTGGTATCACCTTACTTTAAAAAGTTTATGATTTCAAGAAAGATATAGTTGCTATGCTTTCTCCTATGCCTGGAATACACTTCCAAATATTGCCTGACATGTAATCTGTCATACTCTTTCTCGCACCTCACCTATTGCCATGGTCTCTTCAGTTCTGGCCCCTTCTCCCATGCCACCCTTCTAAAATAAGTAGGATAATAACACTGAAAAAGTTGGTAGCGCAGTAACTCAAAGTATAAAGCAAGGAACCCTAATAGCTTGCCCTGTCTCATTTCTCTTTCTGTTACGTCATACCGTATGCAGTTTACCACACTATGTTGGTAGACTTACTCACACTGAATACCACCTTCCACACAATTGACTTCTTTGGGACTTCTTGTGGGGGTAAGGTGCTACCAGATGTAAGTAAGGGTATGAGAATCTGACTATGGGCAGAGATTATCCATGTATTTCTTGTCTCTGTCACTCAGTAAATGCTTACTTTAATCACTAGCAACAGCACTCCACAGTGGGTAAGGATAATAAGAGGTCTCCATTTTAGCTCAGTGGAGTGTGCAATCTGCATGGTTTCCAAGTTCCATTTGGAAGGATGCCAATTAACAATTCACAGTTATGACAGCAAAGCGATTTGCACAAGGGAGAAGCAGACAGAACTCTGGTTTTGAGTCATCTCTTCCCCAGGACTGTATCTAGAATTTTTCTCAGGTAGACCCAATGATCCAGTTCTTCTTTATGCTCCTTTCCAGGGCCTCAACCAGAGTCCATTCCATGACAGATCTGGAAATTTAGTTCTGGTTTTATTCCTCCCTTCCAAGGAGGTGTACTGGACATTTGAAAGATCATGATTAATTATTGATATAAAGTTTGTTGATATAAAATTTGTCTCATGTTCCATGAACCTGTCTGGTGAGAGGCTGGGCAAGGATGGGAGACAATTGGAAGCGGAATCTTGGTCCCTGCCATCCTCCAAAAGTTTCATGCCTACAAGTTCCTCCATCTGCTCAGGATACCTACTTACTGAAGGTAACAGACTGATAGAAAGCTAAGCTAGGCTTGCTCTATGTTTCACTCACAGCCCTGGGATCTTACGTAACTCTTCTGCTTAAATAAAACAAAATGTCACTTTAGCTAGTAGACAGAGGAGTTAAATCCTGTCTCTGATATGATCTGTATGACATGTAACAGCCCTTCCCTCGTTCTTAGATGACATTGTCGACTTTGCACTAGTTCATGTCATTCATTTAACCTTTTACTGGTGTGCTTCCCAGGAGCTGATTCAATCGGGTACCCAGCACGGTAAGGAAAAGAGAGGTCACTGGGGCCTAGAAAAGGTCAGAGACTCAAGGTGAGAAGGCAGCAGTAGAGGAAAATGGCTCATCAGACAGAGACCAGAAAAAATCTGGGAAACTAGTCGCAAGCAGAGGGAGAGCCCAAGATCAGAGATAAGTGTGCATGCTGATCCCTAACACAGCCCCTAAAAGGCAATGATATGCTCCAGTGAGGGTTGGTTCTTTACAATCTGCATTGAGGAGTGAAGTTATAGCAGAACCACAAATCAGCCTCTAATTTAGGCATTACCCAGGACAAGAAAAATGACAAACTTGGAGGCCAAGCAAGAAGGTCAGAGCTGAGGCAGAGAATAAGAGGGAAAACAGCAGCCGGCTAGTGAGATGAGCATTTGAAAGATGGGGGGGAGGGAGTGGGGGAGCCAAACAGACATGTAGGCATCATGAGGAAAGTGAGAAATACTAGAGACTGAATCATGCCAGGACACCAGTCTCTGCTATTTGTGTCCTAAACAAAGTGAGGCAGGCACTAAGAGAAGAGAACGCAGAAAGCACAGCATGAGTGCACATTATTACAAGTATCTGTGCTCCAGGAGCAGAGCAAGCTATTCATTCTTGTAGCCTGGTTTCTCAGTGTATTTAAATGGTTAGTGATGTTGCTATTAGAACTTGTCTGTAAAGGTTTCTTCCTCAGGTTTAATTACTGCTTTATTTAATAAACCCCCTGTGCAATAAAACAATAGACCCAGTTTTACAGTGTGAAATCAGATGTAAATTTAGTCCTATCTGTTAAATTGCTGTGTTCTGCCTTGCTCTGACAGGGCCTGAAGCGAGGACAGAAATGTTACCTCTACAGTATCATGAGACTTTATGACAGTAAACCTTTGAGGAAAATGCTGTACCATCAATATGCACTCAATCTCCAGTGCCAAAATTTGCTGGGTAAGTGCTACTGGTATTGTTACAGGCATCAAGAACCTAGAGAAATTGGAGTCTGGAGGATAAACTTGGGGCCTGAGAGGATTATAATGAGAAGTTAATGCTGCCATGCAATATATCAGACACAGAAAATGGAGCCTGAAATCATTTGTAGGCAGAAGTCAGGAAGCCCTTAGCTGAGGAGCTGTGCCTACCTCAGCAGAGACCATTATAACAATAAGTAGCAAAATACTGTAGGTTTTCATTCAGTCACAGAAGTGCCTATCCCTAGCTTAAGAGTAGTAGCTCTGTTAGTCTAGTTCAGGAAAAAAAACAAAACAAAACAAAACAAGGAGTCCTGTGGCACTTTTAAAGACTAACAAGTTTATTTATTGCATGAGCTCTTGTGGGAGAAAATCCCATGTAGTCAGACAATTAAAAATGAACAATTTACAGAATGAGAGGAAAATAAATGGAGGAAAGTGTGAGTCATAGGATCAGATCAGACTATATCAGCAAATCAGAGCAGTTGTTTAGATTCAAACAGTGTAGCTCAACGTATTAGAAAGTGGGGAGGTAGTGATAGGAGAAAGTCACAGGCTATGTTCACACATAAACTGTTATTTCAAAATAAGTTAATTTGAAATGAGTTATTTCAAAGTAAAGTCCTTATTTCAAAATAAGTTAATTCGCATTAAGAAAATGTTACTTTGAATTAAGGGAAAGCCTGCTTTCCAAACGGCTGTTATTTTGAAATGGTTATTTCAAAATAAGGCTGTTCGGACATGTTGTTTTGAAACAGTTGTTTTCGAACGCCATTGTTTCGAAACAACCATTTTGAAACAACAGCTATTTCGATTTCCTACTAGGTTTTACGGTTTCGGAATAACAGCCGTTATTTCGAAACAACGGGATCCGTTGTTTCGAAATATCAGTATGCCGTGTGGACATAAGAGTTTTTATTTTGAAACAACAGGTGTTGTTTTGAAATAAAACTGTCATCTGAGCACAGCCTTATTGTAATGACAAAACCAGTTCAAATTTCTGTTCCACACTGTTTGAATCTAAATGACTGCTTTGATTTGCTGTAATAGTCTAACCTGATCCTATGACTCACCCTCCCTTGTATTTATTTTCCTCCCATTCTGTAAGTTCTCCATCTTTAACTGTCTGACAAAGTGGGATTTTCTCCTGTGAAAGCTCATGCATTAAATAAACTTGTGGGTCTTCAAAAGTACCACAGGACTCTTTGGGTATGTCCACATGTCTCTTTTATTTCAAAATAACACTGGTTATTTCAGAATAAAAAAGATTAGGTCCACATGACTTTTTTTATTTCAAAATGACAGGTTCTGTCATTTCAAAATAAGTACCGTCATTTCGAAATAAGAACCTTCATTTTGAAACAGCTTGAACCCCATTCATTTTGAAATGGCTGTTGTTTCAAAATTGTTATTTCAAAATAACACCATTTGGACATGTTGTTTCGAAACAGCACCATTGTTTCGAAACAACATGTCCAAACGGCCTTATTTCGAAATAACCATAACTCATTTTGAAATAACTTATTTCAAAATAATGATGTATGTGTGGACATAGCCCTTTTTTGTCAGGGGTGTCGCTGCCACAGGGCCTGAGGGGCTGCAACCCCCCCACATCTCCAGCCCTACCTTGACAGCGGCAGGGGCAGGATCAGGTCCACCAGGGCTGCCTGATGCTGGCCAGCAGTGGCAGGAGCTGGGTCTGAGCCCAGATCTGACTGCTGCTTGTTGGCCTGGAGCAGGCTCCTGGTGCTGCCGGCCAGCAGCAAAAGGCCCAGGCTTGGATCAGGCTGCTGCCACTGCTTGTCAGGATGGGGACCCTGGTGGGCCTGATCCAGCTCCAGCCGCTGCTTGCTAGCCAGTGGCAGAGAGCAGAAGTCAGATCCAAGCCTGGGCTGTTCTCTGTTGGCTGGCAGGCAGTGGCTGGGGCTGGATCAGGCCTGCCCAGGCTGCATGCTGCAAGAAGTGCTGCTGGCCTGAGAAAAGACCTGGGGCTCGGTGTGCTACGACTTGGGGCTTGAGCCATGTAAGCCCAGTGCCAGTGACGCCCCTGCATGCCGCTGGCCGGCAGTGGCAGGAACCACACTCAGGCCAGCAAGCAGCAGGCAGCACTGGCTCAGACCCAGTTCCTGCCACTGCCGGCAATGCCCTTATTGTTTGTTACCCCTAGCTTGAGGTGCTACTTTCAGAAATGTTGAATGCATAAAACCAGAGGATAAAATCTTAAAATACTATGTCAGCTCCTTCCAGCTGTTTGTGTGATAGCTTTTATCTTCATCCAGCCATTAAAACCCTCATCCCATCCTCTTACCAGAGGCCCACAAAAATCAGATGGATCTTTGTGGCATGTCTTGAAGCTCAGCAGATTGTGACTTTGATGGACAGTGAATTTGAGCGGAAGACTTTTCATGGACATTGCCATACCAACAGCACCTTTGTCACATCTTCCAGCCCATATAACAGTCAGCTTAACTGCCTATGCTGATTACAACTGCAGTGATAGCCACACAGAAAGGTAGTCTCTGAGGTAGCTAGGTCCCAAACTACTTAGGCTTTTATTACGTCAAAATCATGGTCCTAATTCTGTCCAGATTACCAGGTGGAGATTATGGTCCATATAGTTAGAGAAAGATCAAAAAAATGGAATCAAGCAGCATAAATTTTCTGTGTGTGGTTAAGCTAGCACCACCGATGCACAACTCTCAAATATCATTTCACAGCAGGAACAATATTACATCTCTGCAAGACAGCAGCTGCCAGCAGAAGGCTCTGAAGCTCTAATTGTAATTATAAATATTATCTTTAGACTTCACAGTTCATGCATGACAAGGAGTATGTCTCATCCCATCAATTTTAAAACACCACTGCCTGCAGTGATGCTGCTGTATCACTTGTTCAGCTAGTTTTTATGTGCTTGATGGTTTTCCAACACAGGCTCGTCTCTCTGTTTGTGACTCATTGTATTGATTTTATGGCCACCCCTCCCGGGCCATCACTTAAGTATGTAAGGAGTGTTAAGTGGAGCAGCCCCTTAAACTTAACTAGATGGCTGTTGTCACCCCATTGTTTTTCTTGGGCTTGGTGTAGGTGCGCACTACCTGACTGCAAGGTCCTTTGTGACACTGAAGACATGACTCACATTGCCTTTGTTCCCCACATTCCCTGTAATCAGGGAACTGGCGGGAAACAGAGCTTAAAAGCTCAGGTCTTAGGGGGCTCAGGCAGGATGGTTCCCAATATCTTGCCTGGCCTGATCACCCAGACGCTAACCTCCTCCACTCACGAGTTCTTCCCCAAGCATACCACATTTAAACTGCTGGCCCGAGTACAAGTCTCTCTCTCGCCTGCCTGTAATGCTGCTACTACTGCTGCTAGGAGTGGTAAGAGCCTGCCCTGCAGCTTTCTTTAAAGGTTAAGGTTACTCCATTCTTTTACTGCTGCTTTGACATTGCTTTCTCCCAGCTCTACAGGCTCGTTTGTGTCTTTTGCCTTCTCTTGTCCTCTTTTTACTTGCTGCTTCATTTTGTGCTGTTAAAGGAGCTCCCGTGTCTCTAGTTGTTTGCCGCTACTCTGTATCACTTGGTGTATCTCTTTCCTCTGAATCATTTGAACTTGTTTTAAAAGTGCCATTACAAATTGCAACATTGTATTGGGTTAATTGGTAGCCTTAGCAATATTAAGTTAGATGGTAAGATTGTTTCCTTTGGTCTGTAACCTTTAGAGTTGCTTTTGTTAAGATTGCTTTTGCCCTCCCCTCTGTAACTCCCCCAACCTGAATAAAACTTTTTTCTATTTAAGCTTTCCTTGTCCCCTCCTTATTTCTGTGTTCCCCACCTGTGCCCTGACTCTCTCTTTGCCTCCTCCACCGCTCCTGTGGCCCCTTTCCCTGCCCCGGGATTCCCCCTGCTGCCCACGCCCCTTGTTTGCTTCCCTGCCGGCTCCCTGCGGCGCCCCCTTAGCTGCTGCCCCTTTCCGCCTCTGTTCCCTGCTGCCACTTCTGCCGGCTTCCACGCTGCTGCACCCCCCCTTGCAGCCGCTTGCCGCTTCCCTTTTCCTCCCTGCTGGCTACCCGCTCGCTACTACAGCCCCCCCACCGGCTCCCTGCACCTCCTGCTGCTTCCCGCGGCTGCCCCAGCCACCACCGCTTTTTTCCCGCAGCTTCCCTGCCGCCTTCAGTCTCCAGCCGCCACTTTTCCCCATGACCACCCCCTGCTGCCTCCGCTCCTGCTTTGCCTTTTTCTCTTCTGTTCCTGGTTCTCTGCCACCACGGCTCCGTCCTTTCCCCACCACGGCTCAACACCCCCCCCATGCTCTAGCCCCCTGAAACCTTTGCTTTCCCACTTACTATCACTGACCCCACCCCACCCCTTGCTCTTGTATAAGCATCAAAATACTGGTTAGGTTATTGTTAATTAGTTAAGTTAGCTGAGGACCCCGTTGCCTCCCAACTCATTGCATCCCACAGGGTTGAGTACTCCGCAACTTCCCCGCTGCACAGATGCTGTGACACACACCACACATACACCCCACCGCTCACCTTACTCCCATACCTGTTTTAATAAAGATTACCCCATACCCCACTGGTGCAGTAATTACCCCCAAAGGTCCCCAAATTTTCGAACTTGCTGGCAGGGTCACTCTCTGGTGAAATTATTGGTATGCAGTCTCAGTGACCATCAAAGATCTAGCAAGTGTGCATGTTTGTTTGTATACTTATTGATTTCAATCCTTTTTCCTATCGTTTCATCCAGGTCACATTACTGAGAATGAAGTCAGGTTTTACACCTCCTTCTTGGATCAAACTGAAAAGAAAGACCCAAGAAAGGTCTCAGCTAGAAACAGCACCTCCCTGAAGTCTAGTGCTGGGGGAACTCATCTGGGGTTAACAGACTGCAAATCATAGACACTAAGGCCAAAGAAATCACTGTGATCATCTAGTGAGTCTGACTTCTTGTATGACACAGCTCATAGAACTCACTCAGAATAATCCCAGTTTTAAAACAAGTTGTAATCTTGATTTAAAAGTTGGCAATGATGAAACCCCCTTTTCCCCCCATGACCCTTGACAAATTGTTCCAGTGGTTACTTTCAGTGTTATATAACTGTACCTTATTTTCAGTATGAGTTTCTCTAGCTTCAACTTCCAGCTGTTGGATCTTGCAATACCTTTGTCTGCTAGACTGAAGAGCCAATTTTCAATTTTTTATTTCTCAGGCAGGCACTTACAAGTGATGATCAAGTCATGCCTCAACCTTCTTTTTATTAAATGAGGTTGGATTAGAAAAGGCACCATGGACACATGGAAGTCTTGGGGGAAATATGTCTGATAATTGTCTGTGATTCACTAACCATTTTTGATAGAGTCTAATTCTGATGTTAATAGCTATAAACTATCTCTCACTTAAACTTAATCTCCATCTTTCCCACCAAGTTGTAGGAATGCACAGCGTCTGAGTCCAACCAGCTGGACTATATGAGGAATGGAGGGGTTGGCAATTTGCCCATCCTTCTGTGTTTAAAACATTGGTTGTATTTCCACATTAAAAAGTTTCCAGTGAACACTGGCATTTCTGAGTTCTGTGGTGTGTGGCTGTTTTACAGAGAAGAGAGGTCTATGACAAGAGCAGGCTAGATGGAGCTGGCTGGTAAACAGTATAAAACAGCATCCATATGGCTGTGGTATTTATTTAGGCTGGATTTAGGCTGAGACAGTTAGATCTCCAACACAAAAGACTTTCAATGTAAGTTGGGTGCTGGACTTCCTTAGGCCCCTTGGAAATCCCAGTTTTAAAAAAGAAATAAAGAATGTCAATGTGCAGACAAAATCAAAACTTTTCCACCATATGAACATTTTGCTGGACAAAAGAGAGTCAGCTACATTTCTGAAAATCTGGGAAACACCTTGCATGACCATAGGTCCATCTTGTGTCTGTCTCCTCCCTTTAGGAATAAGATCTGGTTCACTAGCTCCCATTTCACTTCCTTCGCTGTACTGAACAACTGCTTTGACTTTATTTGCACCCAGAACCAAGTGACAAAGTGACAGATATTGCATAAGACAGATATTCTATTCCTGCATCCTTTGACAGGCTTTCCTATTGTACCTATGTTTGAAAGACTTGGGCATCTTCTCCTCAGAACAATTAGACTCCAAACCCAGCTATCGTAGCCCTAAGTAAGGCAACAGTGAGATCATCCTGAACTGTGCCCCCTTTGATGACTGTATGACTGGAATCCAAACCAAGCTCTCTTCCCTGTAGCTCTTGAGAAACAGGAAGGATGGAGAAAATCAGAAGAATGCAATATGGTTAAGAATTAGGTGATGTTACAAAATATGCCAACCTTGGTTAGAGCTAATGGGCACACCATGGGTGTGTTCACACAGCAGTCTTATTTCAAAACAACAGAGGTTGTTTCGAAATAAGAAACGCCAAGTTCACACAACGTACCGTTGTTTCAAAACAACTTAAGCCCCATTTGGTGATGAAACAATCCCGTCAGAACATGTTATTTCGAAATAATGGTGACTCATTTGGAAATAACTGTTGTCCAAACATGCTATTTCACTTTGAGCTTTTTTCCTTAATTCGAATTAACATTTTCTTAATTCGAATTAACTTATTTCAAAATAACGCCTTATTTCGATACAAGTTATTTAGAAACAACTTGTATCGAAATAACCCCCTGTGTGTGAACATAGCCCATCTGACAATCCACACAGAGCTGGCAAAGACAATTCAGACAGTGGAACAGAGGTGTTTTGCACAGACCAGGGCTTTGAAGCAAATTGGAGAGTAAATGGGAGGAAGCTGGTACTGCTGTATCTTTTCGATGGTTAGAGGATGTCACTCTTCCAGACTGTGAAGGAAGATCCTTTTTTGAGCACCAAATTCACTTCAGTAGAACCAAGCTGACTTTTTCCATGCAAACTGTCCTTCAATGGAAAATCGGGTTTTTGCCTAAACAAGAATTAGGTTTTTATTGGAAAATTTTGATTTGGGAGATGTAGTCAAGCCAGACTGGCTGGCCCATATAGGAAAATAGAGACATGAGGCACTCACATTACAAATCCCATGAAGCTCTGCAGAAGTACTGGGGACAGTGCCCTGAAACAAAATATTTTGATTCAGTGTGGTAGATGGGCTCAGTTTTGATTTTTCTGATGAAAACCAGTTGATTTACAGGTTTTTGATGAAAAGTGACAATTTTCAACAGAACACCCCACATGAATCCTTTGAGCAGCTCTCCACTTAATCAGGCCATCTGGTCATGTTCCCTTTTAACAGGAATAGACACAAAAGGGAAAAAAGAAAAAAAAAACCAAACAAGGTAATACACACACATATAGTACTAGTGAAGTCTGTCTCTGTACAACTATAATGAATTACTAAATGCACCAGAGTCAATGCAAATCAATCATTGTATCAGGCTCATTTAGCCTGGTACCTGTCTTCAATTAGCTTGTAATACAATCCCAGGATTGAAAAATCCCTTTTTCCTTCACAGCTAGATTTATCGTTAGCCAAAAATGGAAGGTATCCTGGCCACTTCGAAATATTGAGTTGTATTAAAGCCTCACAACAAAATTTATTCCATTATTTAGATTTAAAAACACCCATATGTGAAGCTGCAACAATTAACTAAACTTATATTGATCACCCCAGCCAGCTAGTAAATCATAGCAACACAAAAGTCCCTTTTACCTCCTAGTGTTGTGGTAATATGCCTTCCATCTTCCTCCATAACTGCATCAAGGAAATGTGGTTTCAGCCCACAGTGAACCAGTGGAAATCAGGCCCTACATAATTACCAAAGAAGAAGTGGGCCTGGAGTGACAGAGCAGTTTTCTTGCCCAAAACACCTCTTGGAGGACACAGTAACTGCTGACGAGATCACAACAAACAAGGTGCTCAGATACCACAGTGGTGAGTGCAGTATAAAAACAAATTGTATACAATATGGCAAGCTTACATGGCACTATAGGGCAATGGTTCTCAACCTTATATGAGTTGCCACATAGTTGGCAGCATATCATGACCTTACAGGACACACCAGCCCACCTACCCCAGGCCAAATCCGGCTATTTCCCCAATTCTCTGTGACACACTTTCCACTGTGTGGTGACACAGTAATGTGTCCTGACAGTGGTTGAGAATCACTTCTTTAGGGTAGTGAAGCCTGTGACAGAAAGAAACTGAGGAGATACATTGTAGTTGTATCCAAGATGGAATATGGCACTGCAACTATGATATTCTATAGATTAATCTTTTTAGTATCTATTTTAAATAGAGTAATGGTGTCTAAAATACCATTCCTTTTGGAATGGTGCAATATTCTGCTATCCTAGATACACATTCAATTTTTCAAGGACACTTAGGAGACTAATTTTCTGCTGAGCTCACTCACAAATGTTTTCTCTGCAAGACTCTTTGATATGAAATATACCTCACATATTATTTTGATCCCCTCCCTGCCTTAGTGAACCATGAAAGAGAGGAAACAATTTTTTGCCTCTGGTGATAGGTTAACAATAGATGGAGAACCATCCTATTCTGTACTAGCCTGGAATACAACCTAGCTTTACATTATGATTTCCTCCAAGGGATTTTGCTTTAGAAAACTACTTGTTTTTTTAGTGAGGAAAGGGAGATTCACATTGTGACAACAATCTAGAATTCCTTCTGCTCTCTTCCCTGGGTAATGTTTTATTGCTGAAAATATAACATATCCTATATTGTGGATCAATTTCCAAAAACATTCTGTCTCTCTACCCCCCTCTCTCTCTCTGCGTGTAATGGGAATATATAAAAGTGAATACAAACCATAAACATTAGTTGTATCTCAAGATGAAATTTTGTCAAGCATGGCATATTGTTTTTGCAATATATTTTACTATGCCATTACAATGTATTATTCAATATAGCTCTGCTATCCATTACTGTAGTTATTTGGTGTATAGTAAGTATAGATTTAACAATTTAGTCACATCATTCTGAAGATTTTAGTAAACAGAACATATTGTACTAGATTATGAGTGTGGCTGGGCATGATAGTGAAGTCCTGGAAGGTCATGGAGGACCTACTGAGGACCCTGAGTCCAGGTGTGGTTGTGGGAAAGAGCAGAGGAATTATGTCTGCTGTTCTCACAATATAAATAACAAGGAGGGATGAGGGCAAGATGGGGGCATGGAGTAGGCAGATAGGTGCTTCTGCCCCATCCTATGGGCCAGTGAGCAGAGCTGGCTGGATATGAGGAAGTGTAGAGGGGAGCAGAATATGCCATATCTGGTAATGAATTGACAGCATATGCCTTTCCTGTTACATGAAAGAGGACCTCCAGAGAAATCATGATTCAGTGGGGTGTCTCAGTCAGACTCTCTTTCAAGAACTTCCTCTAGGGAGGTGTTACCCTCGTCCCAGTCCTTGAGTAAAATCTCAATTTAGCTGATAACTGATATAACTGAGATCCAGAATTTTTCTTGTGATCAGAACTGCAAGGCTGTTTTAAGTAGCACGTGACCAGACTGTTGAAGTGAAACTAGTTATTGAATCTGTACAGTAATGAGGAGCATGGATCAAAACCCACAGGGCCATGGCATGCCATTAGTTTTTCAGTAGAACTCCATCCATCTCAGATATGAGTTCTGCTTAAAAAATGATGTCAGATTTATTCACCTGCCTGTTGACATAGGGACCTGACTTCAGACTCTGTGACAGCACTTTGACACTCTTGAGGCCCCAAGGTAAAAAGTGATGTATTAGACACATCCTTTTTACAAACAGAATACAATATATTGGCAATAATCTATTAAATAATATAAAGTATTTAAATAGAACACTGTGTTTCATCCACAAAGAACACCAGTAAATCTTTTTGTCTTTTTAGAAAGAAAAATTTAAAAACCCGTTACAATTTGAGCAACTGCAAAGGGAAATCTATAGTCAGCACTCAGCAGATGAGAAACTGAAAGATTTTAAAATGCCTGATATATAAGCATTTTTCCTTAGACGTTATCAAAGCCAGTAAAAGATCTAAGGCACAATTAGAAAAAAGAATGCAAGAGAGTAAAAAAGAAAAAAGCTACACACATTAAGGCAATTACAGGTCAGTTTGCTATGATAAGACACACTAAGAGAGCATAAACCCAAAATTTCAGAACTTAGCCTGAGTGGGAGAAAATAGATTTGAAATCTCCAAACCAAGGAGGTACGTCTGAACTTCAGACATCTATCTTTGATCTGGGCTTCTGTTGAAAAGCTGCAGTGGTGACTCTGGGTCTGGGATGTTCCACAACTGACTTCAGGTATTAAAGCCCAGACTCTGCACTGACATACTGTACACATCACAGACTGACCTAATATTCCTAGTACAGAAAATAAGTTTGTTGATAAAGCCAAATTTTACTTTGTAAATCCACTGAAATTAAGGATTGCGCAGGAAATAAATAAATAAATAAGAATTTTGCAGTACCTAATAATTTATGCTTCCCAGTTGCACTAAAATATGCTAGGCATTATCCAGACATAGAAAAAAGCATGGTCCCTGCCTCATATTTTTCTCCTATGTTTTGTTCCAAGTGAACAACGCCCTATACCAATCCTACACATCCTGCTTTACTATGGATAGTCTCCTAAGGAAAGCACTGGAGAAAAAGAACTAGCAAATACACTCAAGGAAATAATTGTGCACTGGCAGAGATGTAAACCAGGTAAGTTTCCATGGCTGACAGCTATTAAACCCAACATGAAAAGCAAGAAGCGTTATACGACAGTTAGAGCACCTGAAAGTAGTCTAGCAAGGAGCCCTGTGTCACTTTTTAAAGACTAAAAGATTTATTTATCACATGAGCTTTCATAGTGGGATTTTCTCCCACGAAAGGTCATGTGATAAATTTGTTATTCTTTATAGTGCCACAGGACTCCTTGTTTGTTTTGCTGAACTAGACTAAAATGGCTGCCCTTTTGGAACTTTAAAGTAGTCTGTTTCTGTTGCTGGCAGTGAGTTTTCTTTTAAAATCAGTTTCTGTTCTTAGAAACTGTCTAAAACAAGGGGCGCTATATAATGCCCACCAAGACTATTGTGCAGAGACACACCTTCAGGTCATAATTCTTCTCTCCTTCCTTGGTCCAGAGAGAGGTTATAAATTCTTGCTACCCAATACCAACCACAAATTATGTGACCCCTGGGATAGTTCATTTGCTCTGGGGTTGGGCTTGGTATTGCAAAAAGCTCCACCCACTCCCTCACCCATTTGCTCTGGGGTTAGGTGTGGGATAAGTAAACAAATGCACAGGAGCTGTTTATGCCTACACAAGTGGACTTGTGCCACAGGCAGTAGTACTTTCATAAATGTGCATGTAGTGGCAGGTCTATACTGCCTGCGCTTTTCAGCAGCAGTTGAATGAAGATACACAAGTTACCTAAAATAACTTGTGTAGCTGTGTTCAGTTTCCCTACTCCAGGCATGCCCACTTTGCTGAGTCAGAGAGAGGGGCCTTCCTTTGACTCAGGACTACCCAGTTTCTCAGGTAATGTTCAGGACTTGAACTTCCTGATTGGCTGAGCAGGTCTTCACAGACCCAATCAGTCAATCAGGAAGTTCGAACGGGTGGTAGTGAATTTGCTGTTATCAGTGAAGACAAGCCCTACTCCAATTCCCAAGTGAGCCCTGTACAGAAAAGACCATAGTGTCTATCCAAAACTCTGCAACTGCACATTTCTTAAGGGACAGATTGTGAGTTCCTTCTGCACAGAGATGAACGATTATTCCCATAAATTGTTCTGCTGAAGTGAATGAGGCTACTTGTGTGTGGTCACTAGTGCAATGAAAAAGTTAGCCATAAACACATGATAAGTTTAAGAACAAATGTCCTCCATCATAAGATATATGTAGGCTTGTCCTTACTGTAGATCTGTGTTTCTCAACTGGTGTTTCGTGGAACACCAGTGCTCTGTGGACATAGTGAAGGTGTTCAATGACTAAACCCGACCCCTCCCCATCAGAAGGGATTGAGTGGGGAGGAGATAGAAGTAATGCAGTGAGCTGTAGAGTGCCTGGGAGATTTTAAAATGCCCCAACTATAGCAAAGCTTCCAGGTGTGTTTCAGTGTCCATCGCAGCCTTGCATCATTGCTGCAGCTGGGGCATTTTAAATTTTTCATGTCTGTTGCTGCAAGAATCAAAATTGCTTGGACATAATGTCCATAGTAGGAGTTCCACTGACAAACCTTACTCCAAGAATAGATGAATTTTGCTTGAACATAGTGGGTCCAAAAGTCCCATTAGAACTTGAGTAATATTTTCTGTTTTAAATTTTGTGCATAGTCATCATGTATCTAATTTTTTTTAGAAATAAATCCATCTTACATTTGTAAAATTGTATTTAAGTTAGTTTTCTGAATCATTTTCACAGGAATGCATAGCACACATATATAATGAACACTACAGCTGGCATACACCATCTTTTTTGAGAACATTTTCATCAGGTGTTCCGTGTAAAGTAATTAATATCTTTAGGTGTAATTCATTAGTAATTAATACCCTCTGGATATTAATACCTTTTGGTGTTTCCTGATCCATTATAGGTTGAGAAACATCACTATAGATCACCATCCTGATACACCAAGTCTGAAAGTTCAGGTTCTTCCAGATTTAGTCACAATGGATATGTCTACACTGGAGGCTCTGTTAAGTCAACCTTACAAGGTTGACTTCAAGTCGACTTAAAGTCGACCTTGTTAAGTCAACTTAGAGAATCCACATTAAAAACTCCCATTGATTGTCTGCGTCCACGCTGGCGCGTGCTAGGTTAACAGAAGAGTGGTGTGTTGTGTGTAGCTGTCCCTCATTGCAGCGGAGAAGTGCAACTTCTGGGAAATCTGGGAGGGGGCCTAGAGGCCAATTAGGTCAATTTAAGGGCCTTCCCTGTCTATACTGGCTTTAGTTGACTTAATAAAATTGACTTAAGCATTACATCGACCATAAGTGGTGGTGTTATTCAGTCGACTTAAGGAAGTGCTTAAGTCAATTTAATAAAAGCACAGTGTGGCCACAGGAGTCTGTAGGTTGACTTAACCTTCCTTAAGTTGACCTAAGACTCCAGGGTAGATGTACCCAATGTGTGCTACCTTAGTCTGCAAATAGTCCCACTTAAGTCAAAGGAGCTCAGTTCAGGGTCTTTATTTAAACTGAGCTTTAGCTGATGCTGTGCTAGTTCCACTGGTATCAATGTAGCTACCATGGAATAAAATGCTAGGGCAGTATCCTCACCCATGGGCATGGGGTGGGGGAGGGTTCTCCTAGAATACGCACTACAAGAGACAGCCATATAGCAACCTTCCAGAGGACGAATCATGAGCCCTTATGTTAAGAGCATGCTGAGTGGCAAGACTCAGGAGGGACATGTAGGGTGCGAGGCCAGCAGCACATCATATTGCAAAGATTCCCAACAGTGTTAGGTCCAATAGAGCCCTAAGGAGATTGCTATAATATAGGCAGGCCCCCAGAAACAGCTCAGGTTCGAGAAGGACAAAGATGCCATCCAACTTAGCCCCTCACACCTTCTGAGCTGTGAGTTGGGTGCTACCCCTTATTGAGGCACAGCACAAAATCCTACCCTGAGTATTCAGTGTGATTAAGGGTATCGAGCATCTGGCTTTGAGCAGGTACTGTACAACATGAATAATGCTGGCAGACTAAGGACTGAAATCAATTTGCCACTCCTCATAGCCACCCAGAACTGTAGCACAGTAATGAGATTACACACCCTGCTACATACCAGCTGCAGTAAGAAACAAGAAGTAATGAGATGGTATCTTAGCTTCCATCTATCCTACACACTGAAGCTGTCTGTCCTGTGCTCCTGTGCAATTGATTCCTGAATGACAGAATTCTATTAGCTTTACACAAAATACTCACCTCATTGTGGTGCTCAAACAAATAAAGAGAACAGATTAGTTGCCAATTGAAGTGTTACTCCACAGAATATATGTGCTTACTTTTTGGAGACCAAAAACTAGAGAGGCAAAAGGAAGCAGTAAATTGCACTGCTTCCAATATGGACTGTGTAAGCCTTCCATCAGTCAGATTTGGCACCAACAGGGATGGGTTCAATTTCTAGAGTTTTCCTTCAACAATACAACAGAAAACCAGCTCAAGCCCCTAGCCAGTAACCTGAGACAATCACATACCAATCTTAAATTGCCTCAGGAGACAATACTTCTCTTCTTGCAAGCAGAGAGACAGATTGTAGAAAAGAGATTTTTAACAAAAAGGGGAAAAGTAGCCTGGTGTTAGCTTGGGAAAATGCCATCAGAATGATTCATAGGAATAAAATCTTAAACAAAACATGCATTCTGGAGTATGTGGAGCATTTTCCTTTTGTTTCAGGTTCTCAAGTCCAGCAATAGGAAGTCTCTTTAATGTGACTCTCCTGTCAAAGTGTACCACTTGCAGAGATATGCTTGTAGAACATTGTGATTTTAGAGACACTCCCATGGGTCAGTGTTGTGTGAATTGGGAGACCAGCCGTACAAGTAACCTAACATGGCTTCTCCCAGCTGCACCTCTGGGAACCACTCCTGTCTGTGTTGTTATAAGTTCTGTTCCTTACTCATTCAATAATAGTGTGGTCTTCAATGAACCCTCAAGATTGTTACACCAATGATAGGTACAGAGCCGTAACTAGGGCTTCCGCCGCCTGGGGCAGGCAGCCCCAAGGGTGTCCCCCCAGTCCCTGATCTGGACTGGGGCCCAATCCACCCTGGTGTCATGGGAAGGTGTGACCAGAGCCTTGGCAGGTGGTGCCTCCTCTGCTGCTGGGCAAGTGGCCAGAGACCCAGTGGGGGGTTGCCTCTCCCACCAGACACTGCAACCAGCATGTTTAGGGGCAGAGGAGGAGAAACTCCCCAGCCCCTGCCTGGGTCCAGGAGAAATGTGCGTTTCCCAAAGGCACATTCCTCTTCAGGGCCAGGTAGGGTCTGGCGGCACTCTTTAAAAATTGGCACCTGGAGCTTTGCCCCGTTCACCCCACCCTAGCTATGGCCCTGAATAGGTGTAGTCCTAAGTCAGGGGAGATGCAGAGAAATGCAATTGCAGAGTTCATCTTCCACCCTGGTAGGAGGGGGAAAGAAGGCACCTTGCTCACTCAGCCATCCTCTCTGGGCATCTGAAGGCATATTTATGAGGGGGGCAGGAGAACTGGAGAGAATCATTTAAATTCAGCTCCCATATAATCACCTTCTCCTTTGCACAAGGATGAGGACACAGCTGGTTAAGGGCAGAGTTTTACTGATCTGTGATTTTAAACAATAAACAATCTCTATCAATCTATGAAGCAAATAACTTGTTCATTTATTTTATATTAAAAAGTTACAGAGTTTAGAACCTTGGGCTTCTGCCAGTTTCTGGAGAGACTCTCTATAGTATAGTACATATATTAAGAAAATAGGCAACAGTATCTAATTCACCAAGAATATTCTTATTGGTTTCAGTGGGCACTGGATCAAGTTCTATATGCAATATCTGGACTGACAATACTTAAAGTGACCCAGAGAGCTAAGAGCCAAAAGAGTACATCATTTAAGTGTGATAGTATTATTCACTATGTCTACATTGACAAAATTAATTCACAATAGTTATTTCAAAATAACTATTTTGAATTAGCACTATTTTGAATTTATTATTACAAATTAGGAATCCAGTGAAGACTCTCTAATTTTAAATAAGGTAGGAGTTATTATTTCAAATTAGAGAGTCTTCACTAGACTCTCTATTTTGAAATAGGGGAAGGCAAGCAAAAGAATAGAGCCATTATTTCAAAATAAACCTATTATGTGGTTTAGAATGGCTTATTTTGAAACAAGTGCTATTTCAAAATAAAAGCAGGTTTATTATTCTGAAATAGCGCTTCACTATTTTGAAATAAGAAAACTCTTATTTCAAAATAACAAAATGCTTGCATGGACAGAAAAAAAGTTATTTTGAAATAAACCTTCTTATTTCAAAATAACTTCTCAGTGTAGACATACCAGTGTCTCTACATTATTAGAATTGTAAGCACCACAGTGAATTTTCTGAGGGCCCTCTGGATTAAGCCTTCAGCGCAGATAAGAGCTATGAATCTGAGGAATTACACAATTTTCTCAATACTAATTAAAGTGACAATATGCAGAGTCAGCAAACTAGAATTTGAAAATAGCTATGAAAAAATAAACTTTTTCTCCTTGGTAAATAAGCTCATCCAGTGGGAAACAAGCTTCCAGAAAAAGGAGCTGACATTGCATACATTTTGCTCAAGGCATTTGTAGTATTTATCTGATGATATTTTGCATATTGCCAGAACAGTACATTAAATTAAATAAGTAGTAAGTTATGATGTTGTAATCAGTATTTTAGCATTTCTCTGGAGTATTTTAAAGCTTTTCAATTGCTTTGGCTACTGGTGGGACCAAGAAAACAAGCAGGACACATGTGTGTAAATAAGAGTGCACTTCAGAAAGAGTTTTGCCAGAGCATATTGATTCAGCAAACCCAATGCGTTTTGTGAAAACAGTTTGACACATTATGTCAAATCACAGTCAGGGTTCAAATGGGACCCTGTCTGCCAGGAAAACACCCTGTGCGACAGTGACCCATCTACCAAACAGCCAACTTGTCTGGCAGGCAGCTGGGGTGCCTGGTCTTTCAGGGCTTGCAGTTCTAGAGGAACCCAGCCATAATAGCTGCACCAGGAGGTGTCCCTACACTGCCAACATCTGTGGCACCAAGGCAGCACCATCACGTGGGCTGCCAACTCCAGAAGATTCAGGTGGGCCAGGAGCACAGGGCTTGGCCTCTGACCTGGGGCAGCCCTGACAGGCCAATTGGCCCCACTGACCCCTAGGGAAGACTCTGGCTGAGACAACATGTCCTGATAGCTACTGATTCAAATTGGCATTGTCGTTAGTTTCACGATAATATAAAGCTGACAAGAACATCAATTTCAATCAGCAGCTTCCAGGGTCCTTGGGAACATATTTCATTTTGGAAACAGCATGTGTCAATACTTCCAAAAAGTATTCTCCCCAGGAACTGAAATAAGAGGGGTTGTTGCAATTTATGGGGAGGCGTAGGGTGAGACGACCAATGAGGTATGAGATTGTGGTGGTGAAGAGGGGCTATATGGCGCTATAGTGAAAATTGAAAAGTGGTTCATGAATGACCATTTTCTTAGATTTTCACACAAAGTTGGTTACTGGTCTGGGATCAATACCATTCAACATATTCATAAATAATCAGGTAAACGGGTCAACACCGAGGTGGCAAATTTTGCAGATGGTACAAAATTGCTCAAGATTACATCGGATTATTATTAAATTTGGATTAATAAAAACAAACCAGACTGAAGAGTTTTTCAAAGGGATCTTAGAAAACTGGATGGGTGTGTCTACATTTAGACTGTTAGTTCAAATTGACTCAATTCGAACTAATCAAGTCAAACTAATTATGATTAGTCTGAATTGAGTCAGTTTGAACTAACGTGGCCAGATTAGGAAAACCAATTCAAAACAGCATGTCCATGAACTGGACTTGCTACTTCGAATTGGAGCAGGGGCATCATGGGAGGTGTGGCAACATGGCCCCCTCATAGGGCCATGTCACCACCCAATCCCCGCCATGCTCCAAGGCCTCTGAGCTAGGCACAGAGAAAAGCATCCTCTTCCCCCGCAGCTAGGGATGGGCAGGCGATGTTTTTCCCCATCCCCTGCTCAGAAGGCAGGAGCCAGGCAGGGAAATATTTTCCCCTGCCAGGGCTCCCTGGGGCCAGGGCACCCCCTCCCACAGTACGCGTTGGAGGGGCTGGGAGAAGGGAATCCCCCCGCGCTGTCAGTGCAGCCAGAAGAATCCCTTCTCCCCTGCCTGGCTGTGCTGTCAGCTTGGGGCCAGGAGAACCCCTTGGCCCCGAGATATCAGTGCAGTGGGGATGGGGGAGAAGTGATTCCCCTGGCCTGAGCTGACAGCTTGGGGCCAAGGGGTTCCCCCAGCCCCAAGTTGACACCGCAGTCTGGGCGGGGGAGAAGGGATCCCCGCCGCTTCTTCCCCACTGGCTGCCTGCTGAGAAGACACCGCCACAGGCGGCTTTTGCGGTGCTAGCCACCCGCTGGGATGCAGTGGACGGCCAGTGCCACAAAAGCCACCCATGGGGGTGTCTTCCTGGGTGGTGGCCAGCCGGGCTGGAGCTGAGGTCCCTGTCCCCAGCCAGGGGCAGGAACCCCATTGCTCCCCCCACCCTGATGTGGCTGGCGGGGGGGGGTGAAGGCACCTTTGAGGATGCTGGCCCAAGGTGCTGAAGGGCTGGTCAACCCTTGTGAATTTGAACTAACTTTAGTTTGAATTCATATGTCTACACAGTGTCAATTCGAACTTGAGGGTACGAATTGATGATCACTTTGAAGTTACGGGAGGCTTTGTAACTTCAAAGACACCTCTCCTCCATTTGACCTAAGGGAAGCCTTAAGTCAAATTGACCAAGTGCTGTGTAGACAGGTCTATTTTTAAATTCAACGTAAACATTAGGTTGAATTAAAGTGTATGTGTAGACATACCCGATAACTGAACAACAAAATGGCAGCTGAAATTCAATGTTGATAAATACAAAGTAATGCACATTTGAAAACAGAAAGCCAGTGATACATATAAAATAATGGGCTCTAACTTAGCTGTTACCACTCAAGAAAGAGACAGACTTATGGATTCTAAGCTCGGAAAGGACCAATCGGATGGTCTGACCTCCTGCACAATGCAGGACACAAAACCTCACCCACTCACTCCTGTAATAAATCTCTAACCTCTGACTGAATTATTAAAGTCCTCAAGTATATATATATTTGAATTGGAAAAGGTACACAGAAAGGCAATTAAAATGATTAGGGGTATTGCATAGCTTCTGTGTGAGAAGAGCTTAATAAAACTGGGACTTTTCAGTTTGGAAAAGAAATGACTATGGGTGGATATATAGGTCAATAAAATTGTGACTGGTATGGAGAAAGAGAATAAGGAAATGCTATTTAGTATTTCACATAACACAAGAATTAGGTGTCACTCAATGAAATTAATAGGCACTAGGTTAAAACAAACAAAAGGAAGTATTTTTTCCCATAACATTGGGATGGGCAGGGATGGATGCAACACCATGCTCTGAAATATTCCGAATCTCCTTTTCCCAGAAGGTGGGACTAGATGCCAAGAGATGGATAACTCCATGACTACCTGTTCAGTCATTCCCTCTGAAGCACGTGACACTTGCCACTATCAGAAAACAGGTTACTGGACTAGATGGCCATTGTTCAGATCCAGTATTGCCATTCTAATGCTCTTATGTAAAAATTAATTAAAACATAAAAAAATTTTAGTATAGAAAATATCCAAGATAATGACCTCTCAAGGCAGTGATGATGTGAGATAATGATGTTGGCAAACAAAGCATTTGTAAAATCTTGGCTTATTAGGAAATATTTATGTAAGTTTCCCAGTCAGAAATCTAGCATTCTGGAGCAAAGTCACTAAAACACAGTGAGATAATAAATGTATTAGTCTTTAGAAGTGCCACTAGACTCCTTGTTTGATCAACAAACAAATGTTCCATTAACATGCCCCTCCCCTCTCCACACCTCGCTCTCCTTGTTGTCTTCCTTGTCAGTACTAGAGGGAGACCCACAGTTCAGAGGTACTTTCACAAGACTTCACCTTCTTGGGAAAAAAGAAGACAAAGGCAGTAGCAACACCTTGTTTATTCCTTCAGCTGTTGGTTGTGTTGTTCTTCACTACTTCATGCACTCACCTTTTTTGTGGATACAGTCTTCTTCTCCACACTTTGTGTGACTTGACTTCTGTGATTTTAGGTCTCGGTGGGGGAATTTATGCTGATGAAGGCTGGAAGTCCCTAGTTTCCACAAAATATGGTTACTTTCCCACACTCCAGGTCTAAGTACTAGCACTTAGACTGGATTATCTGTGATTTCAGGTATAATGGTCACTTAAAATAACAAAAGACTATGTATAGAGCCTGACTAAGAAGGACAGGTACTATTTGAGCAGTCCAATGCTTGTTAAAAGATAGAGCTGACTGCTAATCAGATACTGCTTGTAAGGCAGAGCCCATAACATCAAGCAAATATCTGTCCCATCCCCCCCCTCCCCCCCACTGAGAAGCAATCTGATATGGCACCTGAACATCCCTAAATTTGTCTTTTAAAGTGCCAGACTCCTTGTTTGCTTTCCTTACTTCTTAGTGAGTTGAGTTTCAGTCCAGTCACTTCCAACCAATGACTAAACTGGTATAACACTATGTTACTAGCTAGCTGACAATGGGGGTGGGGGAGTGTTAGGAAATTCAAGGGGGTGTAGGGAGGGTGTAAGGGGGGATGTTAGGGAAATCCCTGTTTCTGAATAGGGTTTTTTTGCCCAGGATTTCTAGCTTAAAAAATTGGTTTTAGTCTGATTTAACATGAACCCAAATTTCAGAATATCAAATTCTCCCAGAAATCCTGAATTTCAGGCAAATCTAGCTTGTGGTTTTCCTGGGCCAGTGACATACAGAATTACTCCCTGCTCAGGGATGGGGAGATTAAGGAGGAATCAAAGTTAAATGTGCATACCACCCAGCCACTGTTCTCGAAACTCTCAGAAGCACCCTGGTTAGTCCTCCTCCTGTTCCCATGGAGTTAGAGCTTTCTCCAATTTTAACTGTCCTGAGGTAGTACAACTGGGCTGGCACAGGATCCTCAGCAAATGAGAATCCCTATCTCATCCTGACCTGCAGTCAGCAGGTCTGTGATAATGCCAGGGGCCACAGGACAACTAACTTTCATAACTTCCTATTAGAACATAAAAACAGTCATACTGGTTCAGATCTATAGGATCTTCTAGCCCAGTATCCTGTCTTCCAGCAGTGGCCAATGCCAGGTGCTTAAGAGAGAATGAATAGACTGGAATAGAACAGTTAATTATAAAGTGATCCATCCAATCACCCATTCCCAGCCTCTGGCAAACAGCAGTCCCTGTCTCTCCTATCTAATAGTCATTGGTGGACTGATCCTTCATGAAATTACCTAGTTCTCTTCTGACCTGTTATTGTCTTGGCCTTCACAATTTCCTTTGGCAAAAATTTCCAGAGGTTGACTGGATTATGTGAAAAATACTGCCTTTTGTTCATCTTAAACCAGTTTCATATTGTTATGAAACTAACAACAATGCCAATTTCAATCAACAGTTACTGAGGCACATTCAGTCAGGAAACTGCCCTGTGCCTGGGATATACAAGGCTTCCAGTCTCTCAGGTCAGCTGGATCTCAGGGCTACCTTAATTTCAGCTGGAGACCTCCTACTTTTTGTGTTATGAGGAGAAGTAAATAGCACTTCCTTATTTACTTTCTTCACATCAGTGACAATTTTTCAGACCTCTATCATGTCCCCCCCTTAATTGTCTCTTTTACAGGCTGAAAAACCCCAGTCTTATTTCTCTCCCCTCATGTGGAAGCTTTTCCATACACCTAATCATTTTAATTGCCTTTTCCTATACCTTTTCCAATTCCAATATATCTTTTTTAAGATGGTGTAACTAGATCTGAGTGCAGTATTCAAAATGAGGGCATACCATGTATTTATTATATATGTTATATAATATGACATTTTCTGTCTTATCTATCCCTTGTCTAATGATTCACAACATTCTGTTAGCTTTTTTTGACTACTGCTGTGCATTGAGTGGATGTTGTCAGAGGATCTCTTTCCTGAGTAATAAAAGCTAATTTAGACCCCATCATTTTATATGAGTAATTGGGATTATGTTTTACAAGGTGCATTACTTTGCATTTATCAATAATGAATTTCACCTGCCATTTTGTTGCCCAGTCATTCAGTTCTTTGAGATTCCTTTGTACCTCTTCACAGTCTGCATTGTCTAAACTATCTTGAGTTCCCCATCTTCCAAAGCATCTGGTGAAGTCGGATTTTCTCCTATGAAAGCTCATGCGATGAATAAATTCGTTAGTCTTTAAGGCTATGTCCACACATACATCATTATTTTGAAATAAGTTATTTTGAAATGAGTTATTTCAAAATAAAGTCCTTATTTCGAAATACGTTAATTCGAATTAAGAAAATGTTAATGTGAATTAAGGGAAAGCCTGCTTTAGAAACAGCTGTTATTTCAAAATAAGACTGTTTGGACATGTTGTTTCGAAACAATTATTTCGAAACAATGGTGTTGTTTCAAAACAACATGTCCAAACGGCGTTATTTCGTAATAACCATTTCGAAATAACAGCCATTTCTAAATGAATTGGGTTTAAGCTGTTTCAGAATGATGGTTCTTATTTCAAAATGACAGAGCCTGTCATTTTGAAATAAGAAAACATCATTTGGACATTCAGTCTTTTATTTCGAAACAACCAGTGTTGTTTTGAAATATAAGACTCGTGTGGACATACCCTAAATGCCACAGGACTCTTTGCTTGTTTTGCTGAAGTAGACTAACACTGCTACCTCTTTGGAACTTTAGTTGTTTTGTGTCTCTGTAAATTTTACCTCCTCATAGTTTAGCTCTTTGCCTAGATCATTTATGAATATGTTGAACAATACCAGTTCCGGTACAGGCACATGGGGGGCACCATTAGTCACCTCTCTCCATTCTGAAAACTGATAATTTATTTGACCCTTTGTTTACTATGCTTTAATCAGTTACTGTTCCAGGAGAGGATTTTCTCTTGTTTCCCATGATTCTTTTACTTTGAGCCTTCAGTGAGGGAATCTTTTTAATGGCATTCTGAAAATCCAAGTACATTATACCCACTTGATCACCATTGTCTACATGCTTGTTGACTCCCCACCAAGAATTCTAGTAGATTGGTGAGGCATGATTTCCCTTTACAAAAATCATGTTGACTCTTCCCTAACAAATCATATTAATCTGTGTGTCTAATCTTTCTGTTCATCACTATAGTTTCAATTTGCCTTGTGCTGAAGTTACTCTTACCAGACTGTAATTGCAAGGGTTGCCTCTATGGTCTGTACTAAAAAATAGCTTCACATTAGCTATCCTACAGCCATCTGGTATACAAGCTTCCTGCTCTAGATGCATATGATAACAGATTCAAAACCCACAAGAGATTAGCCAAGAAGAAGTAAACATTATTATGATCTGTGTTATTCAGGAGGTCAGACTATGGCTGTGTTCACACACGGGGGGCTATTTCGATATGGTTGTTTCGAAACAACTTGTATCTAAATAATGCCTTATTTCAAAATAACTTAATTCGAATTAACAGTTTGTTAATTCAAATTAAGGAAAAAAGCTCAAAGTGAAATAGCAGGTTCAGGCAACAGTTATTTCGAAACAAGTCACCGTTGTTTCGAAACAACGTGTTCGCACAGCGTTGTTTCGTCCCCGCATGGGGTTTAACTTGTTTCGAAACAACGCTGTTGTTTCGAAACAACGGGACCTGTTGTTTCGAAACAACCGTGCGTCGTGTGAACAGCCTAAATCTTATTTCGAAACATCCTCTGTTGTTTTGAAATAAGAGGGCTGTGTGAACACAGCCTATAAGATTATAATAGTTTCTTTTTGATCTGCCTATCAAAGGATACACTGGAGCCTTAAGGAAGGTTAAGTCAACTTACAGATCTCTGTGGACACACTGGGCCTTTATTAAGTCAACCTAAGTTGACTTAACACCACCTCTTAAAGTTGACTTAAAGCTTAAGTTGACCTTATTAAATTGACTTAAATCAATATAGACAGGGAAAGCCCTTAAGTTGACCTAACTGGCCTCCAGCTATCCACAATGCACCACTCCTCCATTGATATAACACCTGTGAATGTGGACACAGGCAGTTGACAGGAGTTTTCAATGTAGGCTCTCTAAGTCTACTTAAAAAGGTTGACCTTAAGTAGAATTAGAATCAACCTTGTTAGGTCAACTTAACAGAGCCTCCGGTGTAGACATACCCAAAATGTGAAGAGGGAAGCTGAGGGGTATCATTCCATTAAAAGAATTTGAGACAGAGTTTGAAAGTACCTCACTGGTACTTAATACTGGGTTGCATGGCATTTTCACTGAAAGCTTGGTGCTTTAAAAGGAGAGAAGAGAGAGAGACTAATATGATTATTGCATTCCACGAACATTTTGGAGACCACTAATCTTTAGAATGATTAAAACTGAGTTTAAAATGCCAAATAAACCAAAACAATAGCATGTCACAAGTCAGCTATGGAGGTTGGGTTTTGATTTCACAAAGCTTCATCACAACGTTTTTAGTTCTACAACAAACCCCACACCAGCTGTGCTTCAGATAAACCTTCCATTTTATCCAAACCACTAACATGTATTACAAACTTGCTGATTATATTATGAATTATTTTGTACAATTGTAAAGCAAAACATGACTCTTTTTTAAAAGTCAGAAAAAAATTCTACTAAAAATTGTGCATCTGTGGATGATTTTAGAATTTCTTTTTTTTTAGATCTGTTTCTTCAGTTTCAGTCCCTTTCCTCACCATTGTTTCCTTTTCTTTCCCCTTTCAACTAGAAAATGGAAAAAATTAAAAAAGCTGGGGAGGAGGGACAGATATAGGGAAGAGAAAAAGGAAAAACAGCAAAGCAAAACTTCAAAAATAGAGGTTAAAAAACAAGATTTTTTAAAAAATCTGTGGAGTAAAAGCAACTTTGGCATTTTCAAAAATTTTCACGAAAGAGGGTTTCCATTTTTTGACCAGCTCTAGTAATGCTTTTGTTTGATCTGTTAAATATTAGATATAAAAATGGAATTTGAAAGGCATCACAGACTGACCACATTATCAAACCCATGGAACCAGGGTACATTATTAGGCTTTTCAGACAGCTGAATATTAGGGCCATAATTCTGTTGATGTGTCAAGGAGATGCACCTTAGTGAACATAGAGGTGGAGGGGGAGGAATGTGCCACTCTGCTCCACCTACAGATGTTCTGATTTAGCTTTATAAAAAACAGGAATCAAAATGATTTTATTTTACAGTATTTTTAACCCAACGCAGAAGCTGGCCTGGACTTCAAGAAGAGTCAGTCCAAGTTTTATTGTTGTCATTTATTGTTTATATTGTAATAGCACCTGAGGCACCACCCAAGGATCAGCTTCCCATTGTGCTAGTCACTATACAGACTCTTCAGTCCTTAACTACAATAATGACAAGATAGCTGAGACCCCTTCTTGTTGTATGAAAGTTTGTTTGCTGTATGATGACCACATCCATTCCCTCTTCACACACCTCCAATGTGATGGTTGTATCCACTTGCTGATGTGCTGGTATAACCGAGTCTGTCAAGTTTTTGAAGCTGACATGTCTATCACTACAGCTCAGTCTATGGTACAATAATTCATACCCATTTAACTACCTGCTACTACATTGGTACCATACCTACATTCACTATAAAAGTTGGAAATACTCTGCATGCTCTGTAGAACGTTTACATTGGGGGTTTCATGGCTGTGAATCCCCTTCATTTAGAAAGAACCGTAACAAATTACCGTTCCTGTTCCAAATAGCTCCCATTCTAGATCAGGGGTGTGACCCGGACCTCTTGGGATAACCTTCTAAATGTGCCAAAATCAGGGCAAGCTGCAAAACCAGAGGGCAAACCCCCAAACCACTGACGGGTGGTACTTAAACCCATCTCCCAGTCAGTAACAAAACATGTTTCTGATTCCCGACTCTGGTCATCACAAAACATAACAAAATAGGAACAGCCCTTTTTACTGCACATCAGCACCTCTGATTCCCACCTAGCCACTGGGTCTCTTAAAAAAATAGGTTCTCCAAAGGGCCAGCCACATCAGCTGGAACAATATAGTTTTGGATCTTACCCAAAATACCATGCTGCCAGCCAGTCTTTTAGTAACTACAAGTAAAGGTTTAATACAAAAAGAAAAGAAACAAAACATGAGAGGGTCAAAGTGAATCGCATACATACAAATGATTTAGAGTCCGCAGAAAGCAAATCCTTGAAGAATCTGTAGTTTGCAGGTTAGTCCAACTCCTCTGGTATGCACCCAGCACCTGGGTGGGTCTCAATCCTTTGTTCAGTCCCAGAAGAATAGTTCCAGAGGGTGATGTTGATTGCGGGCTGAAGACTGAAGACAAAATAGAGATGGGGTCACTGCCTTTTATCACCTTTGACTTTCCCATGCTCTCAGAGTCCTTGCCAAATCAGAATGGAATTGAGTCACATGGTCAGTCTGGGTGACTGGCTGAACAGATTTCTTCCTAGGCCCACTGTACCTGGGAGTTCCTTTTATGGGCCATCAAGAGGACAGGGGTTAAAGTGGACCGGAACAGCCCAGAACACCGTTCTGGGGCCCACTATTTTTAGGGGCTCTGCTTCCCAGGGAGCTCCGTTTAAAAATAGCAGGCTCCAGAATGCAGCGTTCTGGTTCCATTTTCTATTTTTAGGGCCCCAAATGCTGGGCCCCTAAAAATAGCAGGCCTCAGAATGGCATTCTGCCACATTCCAGCAGGTGTGGGGGGGGGTGCTTGGCCAACCTGTACATGCCCAGGCTGTGCTTGCTGGCAGAAGCCTCCAAGCACAGACTGCAGGCTGCATACCTTATATACTCATGTATAAGCTGAGATTTTTGTGCATGAAAATTGGCTTCAAAACAGGCACTCAGCTTATACACGTGTCAATACATTAGACAGCCCCAGCCCTGGAGTTTCACTGGGTGTGCTCCAGTCTAGAGCCCAAGTGTGGCCAGGGCAGCCATCTTGGGCAGTCAGCCTGGGCTGGGGTTAGAGTTAGGAGGGGACCCTGGCACTTGAAACAGCCAGGGAAGATGGCCCTTGGGCAGGTCGGCCTGGGGTTTGGGGTGGGGTTCAGGGAGGCCAGGTAAGCAGTGGCAGGGCTTGTGGGTTGAGGGGGTGTCTGGGAGGCTGGGAAAAGTATTGGCAGAAGTTGGGGGTGATGGGGAAAGGGGCAGAAGGGATATTGGGTAACAGAGGAACAACAGTGGGGAACAGAAAAGGTGGCAGTGAGCAGGGGAACAGCAGGAGGAATGGACAGAGCAGGGAACAGACAGAGCAAGGGAACAGCAGAGGGAGGAGAAAGAGCAGTGAGGGACAGGGGAAAAGCAGCGGCAGGGGTTTGGGGGAAGACAGTGGCGCTGGGGGGGGGAGGTAGAGGCTGAGACCAAAAGAGGACCTCGGCTTATACATGGGTCACACATCTTTGCCTCTATTTGGGGCTCAGAACCAGGGAGTTGGCTTATGCACGGATCAGCTTATACATGAGTATATATGGTAGTTTCCCAGTCCAGTGAGCAACTGCCCATGAGTACTGGGGAGGCCCAGCTCATGTTGGGGGGTTGGTATTGGGGGAAGGGAGTGGATTTTGGGGGACAGGGGAATGGATATTAGGGGCAGGAGCTGGAGTTCGGGGCCAGCATGTGAGGGGCAGGAGCTGGGGTGGGGACAGGCAGGCAGAGTGGCTGGCATTTGGGAGTCAGGAGGGCCCCCCATCTGTGCGGGAGGGTTCCAGGGCCCGCAACATTATACTTTAACCCCTGCAAGAGGACAATGGTTTTGCAGACACTGTCTGGGATTGTCTTAGAATCAAATCACTTGAAACACACATAAGACAAATACAATCCTGATTTCTAACACAGATGTGATGCCTATATATAAACCATATAATCATTCCTAGCAGATTATAGCCTTTCTAGTGATACCAAACATGGCATATTACACATGGCCTACTGCAAATATGAAGTATTAACATGAAAGATAACTATAAACAGTCCCCTCGACCCAGACTGCATCACAAGGGGTTCTTAACCTTTTAGAGGCCCCACATCCCCTATAGCAATACATGGTAACCTTGAACCCTAACCAAAAAAAGCATATGTATAATGGTGTGACATTGTGTATGTATCATCTTTCTTCATCTATCATGATGAAGTCACACTTGAAGTATACTGGGTGGGCATTCTGTGTTTCAATTATATGTTACTCCCACACCCTTTGGACTCCCCTCCTACACCTCTAGGGGTTGCAGACACCTCAGGTTAAGAACCCCTGCTCTAGATTATATCAAGACATCAAAAATGAGGGTTACAGAGGGAGGGAATTGATAATGTAACAGCAAAGTCATTTATCTGCAGCATAGAGTCTATCCACCCTCTTCCCCATCATTTGAAAGCTTCACAACTCCTCTGTGAGTTAGGGAATATACATCTTCCATTCCCCAATGGGAAACTGAGACCCAAAGAAACTCACCCAAAGTCACACAGAAAGCCTGAAATAAGGTAGGGACTAGAACCAGGGGCATCACTGGTGCCAAGCTTACAGGTGTGAAGCCTTGAGTCCCAGCACCCAAGCCTCAAGTCTGCTACCAGGCTGGCTACAGCAGTGGCAGTGCACAAGCCCCGAATCTCAGTGTGCCAAGCCTCGGGTCTTTTTCCGAGGTAGCAGTGCCCCTGACTAGAACATACATCACCCACATTGCTGGCTAACACTTTGACCACTCTTCCTCTCAGCAAATGCTTTGAAAACAGGGACAAAGCTGGCTTTGAGGAGCACATAGTCACTCCAATGGTAAGTAAGAAGTATTTTTCCACAGCACTGAGCTTATTTGGAACTGGGTTCAATTTATGGTAAATGAACTAAGAAATACCCCAGACTGAATGATGTAGCTATATCTACATTTGCCATACTTGAAAAGTAGCTAACAGGATCTCCTCTTCAACCTTGAAAAGAGCATCTGAGTACAATGCACAGTGGCAGGGGTTAGGGAAGAAACAGAATTAAAACTGAAGACATTAAATACAAAGAAATCCTATTATGCTCATGATATTGGAAGGTCACTATTAGATTTTGCTAGCTCTTCAAAATTTTTTAAGGTGCTAGAGCGCTGCAAACATTGCTGAGCTTAGCTAAGACAGACAGATGCTAACTTCACCTCTGTGAGAATCATAGAATCATAGGCTTGGAAGGGACCTCATAGGTCACCTAGTCCAACCCCCTGCCAGAGCCAGGACCACTCCCACTAAACCATCCCAGTCATGGTTTTGTCCAGCTGGGCCTTAAACACCTCCAAAGATGGAGACTCCACCACCTCCCTTGGCAGCTCATTCCAATGCTTCACCACTCGCCTATAGAAAAAACTTTTTTACATATCCAGCCTCGACCTCCCTAACTGCAACTTGAGACCATTGCTCCTCGTTCTGTCCTCTGTTACCACCGAGAACAGTCGAGCTCCATATTCCTTAGAGCATCCCTTCAAGTAGTTGAAGGTTGCTATCAAATCCCCCCTCAATCTTCTCTTCTGCAGACTAAAGAAGCCTAATGCTTTCAGTCTTTCCTCATACGGCTTGTGCTCCAGCCCTTTAATCATTTTGGTTGCCCTCCTCTGAACTCTCTCTAGCATGTCCCTGTCCTATTTGTAGTGGGGAGCCCAAAACTGAACACAGTATTCTAGATGTGGCCTTACTAGTGCAGAATAGAGGGGAATGATCACATCCCTTGATCTGCTGGTAATACTTCTTTTGATGCAGCCCAGTATGCCATTGGCCTTTTTGGCAGCAAGAGCACACTGCTGACTCATATCTAGCTTCCCATCCACCATGACCCCCAGGTCCTTTTCTACACTGCTGCTACTTAGCTGAATGTTTCCCAGCCTGTAGCGGTGCATGGGGTTTTTTCGTCCCACGTGCAGGATTTTACACTTGTCCTTATTGAAGCTCATAAGATTTCTATTGGCCCACTGTTCCAATTTATCTAGGTCTCCCTGAATCCTGTCCTTGCCCTCCAACGTGTCTACTGGTCTCCCCAGCTTGGTGTCATCCACAAACTTACTGAGAGTGCAGTCTATTCCATCATCCAGATCATTGATGAAAATGTTGAACAGAGCCGGCCCCAGGACCAACCCCTGGGGCACACCACTCGTGACTGGCTGCCAGCTAGACATGGAACCATTGATTCCTACACGCTGAAACTGTTGATCTAGCTAGTTTTCTATCCACCTTATAGTCCACCTATCCAACCCATACTTCCTTAATTTGCCAGTGAGAATGCTATGGGAAACTGTATCAAAAGCCTTGCTAAAATCAAGGTATATCATATCAACGGTTCTTCCTGCATCCAGAAAACCAGTCATCTGATCATAGAAGGAGATGAGATTGGTCAGGCATGATTTACCCTTGGTAAATCCATGCTGACTGTTCCTGATCACTTTATTGTCCTCTAAGTGTTTGAGGATGGATTCTTTGAGAATCTGCTCCATAATTTTGCCAGAGATTGAGGTGAGGTTGATGGGTCTGTAATTCCCTGGATCCTCCTTTGTCCCTTTCTTGAAAATAGGCAATACATTTGCTTTTTTCCAATCCTCTGGCACCTCCCCCGTTCTCCATGAGTTTTGAAAGATAATGGACAGTGGTACTGCTATCTCATCGGCCAATTCCCTTAGCACCCTTGGATGCAGTTTGTCCAGCCCCATGGACTTGTGCTCATCCAGCTTCTTTAAGCAGTCCCTAAACTGACCTTCTGTCACCAAGGGCCTCTCTTCTTCTCTCCCATCTGCCACACCCATGGTAGTGGGCTGGGAGCTGACCCTGCCTATGAAAACTGAAGCAAAAAAATGCATTGAGCACTTCAGCTTTTTCCTCATCCTCTGTCACAAGGATGCCTGCCCTATTCAGCAAGGGGCCTACACCATCCCTGATCCTCTTCTTGTTATTAACATACTTGTAGAACCCCTTCTTGTTATCCTTTCCATCCCTCGCTAGCCACAACTCCATTTGTCCTTTGGCCTTTCTGATTTTATCCCTGCAGTCCCTAGCAATATCTTTATATGCCTCCTTGGTCATCTGACCAAGCTTCCACTTCCTGTAAGCTTCCTTTTTATGTTTAAGCTCAGAGCAGAGTTCTCTGCTAAGCCATTCTGGCTGCCTCACATGTTTGTTCTTTCTCCTAATTGGAATGGCAACTTCCTGTGCCCTTAGCAGGGTTTCTTTAAAATATAACCAACTCTCTTGGACTCCTTTCCCCTTCAGATTAGCGTCCCAAGGGATCCTGCCCATCAGTTCCTTGAGGGAGCCAAAATCTGCTTTTTTGAAGTCCAGGGTTTGTGTTTTGCTTCTTTCCTTCCTTCCTTTAATTGGCATCCTGAACTCAACCATGTCATGGTCACTACTGCCTCGCTTGCCATTTACCTCTACGTCCCTGATCAATTCTTCCCTGTTTGTGAGCAGCAGGTCGAGCGGTGCAAGGTCCCTAGTTGGTTCCTCTAGCATTTGTACTAGAAAGTTGTCCCCAACACTCTCTAAAAATTTCCTGGATTGCCCATGCACTGCTGAATTGGCCTCCCAGCAGATGTCAAGGTAATTGAAGTCCCCCATCAGCACCAGGGCCTGTGATCTAGAAGCTTCCACTAGTTGTCCATAGAACACCTCATCCACCTCCTGCTTCTGGTCTGGTGGTCTATAGCAGATCCCCACCACAACATCCCCCTTGTTGCTTTCCCCTCTCAGTGTAACCCACAGACTTTCTATTGGCACGCTTCCACTTCCATAATGGAGCTCTGAGCAGTCATAGAGCTCTTTTACATATAGTGCTACTTCTCCCCCTCTTCTTCCCTGCCTGTCTTTCCTGAACAGTTCATACCCATCCATGGCAGAGCTCCAGTTGTGCAGACTATCCCACCACGTCTCCGTTATTCCTATAATATCATAGTTCCTTGTCTGTGCTAGTATTACCAATTCTTCTTGCTTATTTCCCAGGCTCCTCACATTAGTGTACAGGCACCTAAGATACCCGGTCGTTTGCCGTACTATGTCATATTGATTTCCAATTCTATTACATAAACCTCCTTGCTTTTTTTCTTGGAGTTCTCCTCCCCCTCCTCACATATTGGGGCTTCAGTAGAGCACTTAAGACATTTATTTGATTTCCCCCCCCCATGTTCCAAATACCTTCTCTTTTATTGCTGTTGATACAGTCCCAGCCCCCCGCCCCCCCAAGTTCTATCCCTTCCCCCAGATCACCCACATTGTTACTTACCTGTGGGCTTTGGTCTCCTTCCCCCGTTGAACCTAGTTTAAAGCCCTCCCACTAGGTCAGCCAGTCTGTGCCCAAACACACTCTTCCCCCTCCTGGACAGGTGAAGGCCATCTCTGCCTATCAATCCTCTGTCCTGAAACAGGACTCCATGGTCAAGGAAGCCAAATCCCTCCTGACCACACCATCTTCGCAGCCAGGCATTCACCTCTAGGATGCATCTGTCTCTCCTGAGGCCTCTAGCCTTGACTGGAAGGATCGAGGAGAACACCACCTGTGCTCCAAACTCCTTCACCCTCGCTCCCAGAGCCCTGAAGTCACCTTTGATCTGCTGAGGATCACCTCTCGCAGTATCATTAGTACCCACATGGATAAGAAGCATGGGGCAGTAGTCTGAGGGGCGGATGATTTTAGACAATCCCTCCGTTACATCACGGATACAGGCACCTGGCAGGCAGCATACCCCTCTAGAGGCCTTGTCAGGGCGACAGATGGGTGCCTCTGTTCCTCTCAGGAGTGAGTCCCCAGTCACCACACCCTACGTTTCCTCTTAGGTGAGGTGGCTGTGATCTGCCCAGCCTTTGGGGTGGATGGCATCTCCTCTACCTCCTTTGGTGTGTCCAGCACCTCATAATGGTTCCTCACCACAATGGATGGTGGGATGTGAGCAGGCGTGGAGCACTGTCTACTGCCAGAGGTGACCAGCTGCCAGTGTCCTTCCTCTGCCATAGGCATCCCATCCATTTCCAGAGCTGTGGCAGTAGCCCTTGGCATTGGGATAGGGACCTCCTCCTTGCAGGTCTCATCGTGGACAATGTCAAGGATCTTTTCCAGGGCATAGATACCCCTGAGTCGTGACACCTCCTCCTGTAACTCTCCTACCTGTTTCTGAAGAGATGCCACCAGAAGGCACCTATCACATAGGCTCATCTCCCGAGCCTGATCATCAGTGGCAGGAAAACGAAGGCCACACTCCCTGCAATTCCACACCAGGGTCTGGGTGGAGATATCCATGGACAGACAGACAGTCTGGCTACAAACAGAGGCAAAGGAAACAGCAGGGGTGCTGGCTCCAGCAGTACGGCTCCTCTTCACCATCTTGGCCTCACCAAACTCCTCCCCCAACTCCCTCGCAAACTCCCCTGTTTGCAGTCCCCTGTTCGCAAGCTCCCTCTGGTCGCTCAAGCAGTGGTTTTTAAAGGCCTTCTCTGCCTAGGTCAGCCCTTGCCCCAGTTGGGCCGGAGATCCAGGTGGCTGCAGCAGTCCCAATGGCGTTGTTTCAAAACAACCCTTTTGAAACCCTTTTGATTATAATTCAGGTTTTATTGTTCCGAAATGACTGACATTATTTTGAAATGACAGGGTCCCATCATTTCGAAATAAAGGAACGTCGTTCGGACATGACAGCTTTTATTTCAAAACAATGGTGGCTGTTTCAAAATAAAAACCTCGTGTGGACATAGCCTATGAGAATAAATATATGTCCCATAAAATAAACAAACAAAAGTTAGAAAGAGTGCAGTTGAACTCATTTGAACTCTCATTGTGGTAAAACAAGCTAGTAAAATAAATTGACTTTCTGGCAGATCACTGCATGTCTACAGTTGTTTACTTTAGGCATTTTGAAAAGCTTATTTTCTCAATTATTACAGCAGTTCTTATGCACTCTTCACAAGCTGTATGTGCCAAGAGGTGATTTTTATTTTTATGTTTATTTTTTTTATTTTTATTTTTATCCAGGGACTTGTTTTCAGATCTCACCATTGTAGCATACAAGCACCACAACATCATGAATGTTCAAAACAAGGGGAGGGAAGCAAATGGTAATGTCACCATTTCAGAAGTGAGGAGAAGTGAGGCACCAACTGAGCTGCCTATTGCCTCACATGAAGACTCTGTGGCAGGAATAAAATCTACATGCTTGATTCCCAATTTTGTGCTTTAACTAGAAGACCACTGCATAAGACCTCACCATAGAATGATGGAAGGGGAGATCTCCAATAAAAACTTATGTCATACTGATCTGCCTAATCATTGTGTAATGTAAGGATGATATTTAAGGAGTTGTGTGCATGTATGGAAACTATCTTTTAAAATCTATCACCAGCCAAAGTTAAAAACAGATTTCTTCCAGATAGGATGTATATTCACCTATCTATCGTGTTCACATGAAAATTAGACATTATGAGTCAACACAGTGGGAATCCAATTTACATATGAAGTCACCAGGAGAATGGGAAGACACTGGAGAATGAACCAGGGAAGGGAGTCCTTTCTCATTGGGGAGGAGGAGAAATGAACTTTGAAAGACGTAAAAAGAATTCACTGAGACATTTTGTTATCCATTCACTGAGGAAAACCCTGCATTTGGAGGGGAAGGACTTCATGAGCACCTAAGACCTAGTTAGCACGGACACTAGAAGACAAGGGTTATGAATTACTACAGAGAATTCGTTCCTGCTGGCCATTTGGTGGATCTCTAGCCCATATGATCAGTGTCTAACTGATCACTCTATTTGAGGTTAGGAAGGAATTTTCACTTTGTTCAAATTGGCAGAGACTCAGGTGGTGGTGGGGAATTTCCTTCTTCTTCTTCTGCAGCCTGGAGTACAGGGCACTTTCAAGTTTAAACTAATGTAAGTGGCAGATTCTCTGTAACTTGAAATATTTACATGATGAGCAAGACTTCAGTAACTCAACCAGAGGTTCTGAGTCTATTATAGCAGGGGCTGAGTAAAGTTCTGTTACATGCAATGGGCAGGAGGTCAGACTAAATGATCATCATAGCCCCTTCTGATCTTAAAGTCTTCAGAGCTGAAGCCAGCTAGTTCTGCAAAAGACAGACGCACTTGAGAAAAGTTTTCTGCAGTATACAGGAAAGTAACCCCTGATGAGCATAGATCCAGGTTTACATTTTATGGTTTTGTTTTACATGTACACATTTTGTTTCTAATTATCCTTATTATCTCTTAAACCTTGCTCTATGATAAACTGATGATTTTTTTCACTATAAATGTATCTCAGTGCTGTGGTATAACTTTGACATGCTCCACAACTGATTCAAACCATCTGGTGTGTACAAATAGCAAACCTGCTGATTTCTGTGAATGTCCAGTGACTAAGGACTGTGCAATGCAAGGAGGGCTCCAAGGACTTGGAGGTCAGTGTGTGCTTATTACTAGCCCAGGCATGGCCAAACTGTGGTTCAGGAGCCACATGTGGCTCTTGAATGAAAAAATGTGACTCCCAAAAGAACGTCAGCAAATCAATTTAGTAGGTAAAAGTATATGCTACATGCTTCAGTGCGGCTCTTGAAGGTTTAATAAATCAACTTGTGTGGCTCTTGAGTTCCATAAGTTTGGCCACCCCTGTACGAGCCCTCATAGAGAGAATGAGGTCTATGGGACCCGGAGGCAGTGCTTGTGTTGCCAGAGGCTGGTGGTTTCAGGGAGCTGACCCACAGTGAATACAGGCAGACTACTTCACACTAAGGACAGATAGTAGAGTGACAACTCTAGATATCCCTGGAGAGTGTCACAACCTATTCAAATATTTATGAAATACACTGTGGAAAAAGGTAATAAATAGAGTCAACAGATTCTTCGATAGTGGTTGATATGCCTAATAAATTGAACATTTTCCTACAATGGTATTGTAACAATCTCATAAATGTAAATAGCCCACAAGGTAAATTCTTGTTAATTGCAAGCTTAATAGCTAAAAGATGAGGAGTGTGCCATAACTGGATATCACCAAAGGGACTAAACGTCATTGAATGACAGCTTGGCTAACCTTGAAAACTTGTTTGTGAAAGTCATTTTCCATTTGGATGATAATGAAAAGGATTTTAAAGAAACATCATTGTTCTGTCAAGATTTCTATGCTGGATCTCATACTTACTGAAACCAATAAGAGTTTTCTCCCATACATATCATTTACATACCACATACCCTTGGCCAGCTTGGCTGGTTTACATCTGTGAATCCCCAGGGAAGGCAGAGAACCCAGCACTTGCGACCTGGCAGATAAATAATGAAGGAAATTCTTTAAATATGTTAATAAGCATATACAGTATCAGAGTAATTAAGCCTATAGAACAATCTGTACACTCACTTGATTAGTGATTTTAAAAAGATATTTTTTTCATTTTTGTAAAAGGAGCTCTTTTTCATTTTAAATAAGGAAAGGCAATGGGTTCTAGTGGATTAAGACATTTGATTAGGAATCCTGGGTTTATTTCAAATTCTGCACAGAGCACTGACATCAAAGCAATTTAGAAGTCTACCTAACTTTGAGGACTTGGGCATTCTCCTCTGTTTCCCATCCTACTCTGTTTAAAGCTTATCAATATAGATTCTCAGTTCTAGAGGGTAAAACAGATATATTTATACCATGTCAAGAATCCTAAACCATGGTGGGAGCAGTAAATACGCCAAGTTCAACCCTTAAATGTAGTCTGACCTCCTCTACAGTTCAGGTCACAGAACCTCCCACCTACTCCCACAACAGGTTTCTACAGTATTCTGTAGTTAATTTTGATGCAAGAATTTCATTGGTTGTATGAGGCAGACTGCATGGATGGTGGATTGCTTTGCCCAACTGCCTCTCCCACTTAATAGTGTGAGTTTTGAGCTACTTGCTAAAGATACAAAGAAAGAAGCCCCATTCCCAGCATTAGTTTGTACTTTCAGAAGACACTTCAAATGGCCATATACACATGGAAACTAAATGATTCTTTCGTTCCTTCAGAGTAGATCCGAAGCACATACGTGGAGAAGCTTGTCTTGCCACTGTACATGCTATACCTGTTTTGTGGTAATGCTGAAGTGTTCAGTTACATAGGATTTATAACAATCAAAGAGTCCTGTGGCACTTTAAGACTAACAAATTTATTTATTGCATGAGTTTTCATGGGAGAAAATCTTACTTTGTCAGTTGATTTGAAGACAGGGGAACTTAAAGAGTGGGAGGAGATAAATGCGAGGAAGTATAAGTCATGGGATCAGGTCACACTGTAAAGGCAAATCAAACCAGGTGTTAAGATTCAAACACTGGGGAACAGCATATAGTGGAAGATGAGGTCAAATCACCTGTTGCAATGAGAGAAAAATCCAAAGTCCTCTATTAAGCCCTGAAGCAATGCAATCAAAATTCCCCATTACAAGCACTACATCACTATGAATAGTGAGTTTTCCTGAGGTATTGATTGACCAGCCATTTCAATGGGAATTACTAATATAAAATGGTTAGAGAATTAGGTCTTTGTAGTGTGTGCCATGCTGAATGTATGTCCCATGTCTATTCATGTAAGTCTGGGTAGAGCTAGATTTACTATTAAACCACTTCTGGTATGCAGTTACTGCTTTATTACAACTTTTGGCAGCTAGTTTGAGAATATTGCCCCACAGGTATGTACTGTGTGTTGAAAGATTCCTAAAGAAACTGCCCTTTAAAATAAACTTTGCTACACCTAGGCAAATAGAGACATTAGTGGCAATATATCTGCTTCTACAAAATGGATTTTTTAAAAAAATGTACGAATCAACAGCCAGGAGCACCCCTAGCCCGGGAAAAGATCCAGGGCTCAGGCGCTGGGACTTGGGGCTCATGCACTGTAAGCTTACCACCGCTGCAGCCGCTGCCACCATGGACTTAGGGCTCTGGTGCCAGGACTCAGGGCTCAAGCCCTGTAAGCCCAGTGCCAGTGACACACCTCTGTCTTGTGGATAAGGTCCAAATAGAAGAAACTATGTGCTTTGCTCTAACACCTTCTTTAGGAGACTGTTACTAGTCTCTGGTTCTTCTACTATCCTCTGGAATATTTTATAACTTGGGCATTAAGGGTTAGTTCTTTCCTGCATATCTGCTCAACTGAGAACACATCCTTTTAGGATTTCCCCCCCCCCCCCCATAATTTCTTATACATAGTGGAGGTGAGCTAATATACTCCATGTTCCAGAGGTGTAGCGATCTTAGGCTGTATGTAGCATAAAACAACAAAAGTCCTGTGGTACCTTAAAGACTAACAAATTTCTTCAGGCATAAGCTTTTATAGGCTGCAACCCACTTTGTCAGATACATGAAGTGAAAACTGCAGTTAAGAAGAATATATATGCAAGTAAGGGTAAGAAACATTATAATCTGGGGGACAAGTGCTAACAAAGTCAATTCAGTCAAGGTAGATGAGGCCCATTCATAACAGTTGATTAGAAGGTGAGAATAGGTGAAGAAGGACAATTACTTTTTGGCTACCCATTCCAGGTCCTATTCACATCCAGTCTGATTGTGTCAAGTTTGCATATGAATTCCAACTTTTCAGTTTCACATTGAAATCTGTTTTTGAAGTTCTTTTGCTGAAGTATGGAAACTTTCAAGTCTGCTACAGAGTTTCCAGTGAGATTGAACTGTTTTCCTACTGGTTTATAGATGTTACCATTTTTTATGTTAGTATTCATTTATTCTTTTGCATAGGGCTAGTCCAGTTTGACCACTGTACAAGCCAGAGGAGCATTGCCGGCACATGATGGCATATACCACGGTAGTTGATATGCAGGTGACTGAGCTCCTGATGGTGTGGCTGATGTGGATAGGACCTGTGATGATATCACTGGAGGTAATGTGCAAGCAGCGTTGGCAACAGGGTTTGTTGCAAGGATAGGTTCCTAGATTAGTGTTCTTGTTGTAAGGCATTTGGTTTGGCAAGTATTTGCTTCAGGCTGGGGGGCTGTCTGTAAGCAAGGATTGGCCTGTGCCCCAAGGCTTAAAAGAGAGAGTGAGGGATCATGTAGGTTAGTCTGTAGAGCCTTAATGATGTGTTAGTGAGATTTTACTGGTGGCTGTAGATGGCATTCTGGTGTTTTCTTTGTTGGGTCTGTCCTGTAGTAGGTGACTTTTGGGTATATGTCTGCTATGTCAGTTTATTTCTTCACTTCCCCAGGTGGGTACTGTAGTTTTAATAATGTTTGACAGAGAATGTTTGAGGTACTCCATATGCTATTCTAAAAGAGGTTTTAATTTGTTTAAATGTGTGTGTGTGGGAGAGACTATCCTTATGATTAAAACACAAAAACTGTGGTGGGCTGGATTTGTCTGGTTAATTTGTATGTTTACCAGAAGGTAAGATGTGATTTCAGAGTGTGTGTGCTCAGCAAGAGGGTGTTTACGTTTGTAAATATTGAGGAATGGATTTTGTACACACTTAGGAAGGTGATAAACTACATTTTAAACCAGACTATCACATCATTCTCAGACATAGGGGACGCCTTGAAGAGAGACCTCTGAGAGCTGGCCTAAGGCTATGTGTACACTACCTGCCTCTGGAGCAGAGTACATGTCTAGTGTATGTCTGTCTATGTACAGGAGTATATGTATATGTACATACACAGCTGCCACAGTGAAAAGGCAGCATCCATGCTGCAGTCTGTGTCCATACTGCTTCCATACTGCAGGTGCATGCGTCAATTAAAGAATTTGGCAGAAGGGAAGCAGTGAGGAAAGCCTTCACCAGCTTCCCCTTGCCAGAGCTTTTCCATGCTGCCAGAATCTGTCTTTGCTGTGGGGAAAGGCTCCAGCAATGGGTTGTTGGCAGAGCTTTTCCCCACTGTTGGAATATTTCCCTGCAGGGAGCTGCCAGAGCCTTTCCCAGCTGCCACAGCCTTTCACTATGGATAAGGAAAGGTTCTGCCAGGATGGAAAGTAGCTTTTCCCCCCACTGCCTCGCCTCTGACAGCAGGACTGGATTATCGCAGGGGCTAAAGGGGCTAAAGCCCTAGGCCCAGGCCGAAAGGGGGTTCCCAGGCTACAGCCCTAAAACCCCTCTGATAATCAGGCACGCCCTGCCCCGTTCAGCACCAGCAGGGCAGGAGTGCTCAGCGTGCTCCTGTCCTGTCAGCACTATGGGGAGGGGGGAGCAGGGTCCTACAGCCAGAGACTGGGCTCTGCGCTCCTGGGCTGGCTTGTCTGCCCACTGGGGTGGGCCAGGATGAGCCAGTGCTTGCTCATTCTGCCTAGGGAGCAGGGCCAGCTAATGTGGCCTCTACTTTAGCCCAATGCAGCTTTCCAGTGCCTCTGGCCCTGGGGGCTGCATTGGGGGATGCCATGCCATGTGCCTAGTTGAAGCAGGGCAGGGGCGGGAGCAATGTTCCCTCTAATTATTTATAGGCTGTAAGTGCAAAACATTTCTTTGTGTGCGCAAAAAAATTTCTTTGTGGGCACCAATATTAGCACTATTGAATTTTTTTGTGTGCACTTCATTGTGTTGTGTGCATGGGTTTCATGATCTGTGTGCGCGCACACATGCGCACAGCTTAAAGGGAGCAGTGGGCGGGAGTGCCCTCTGGCCCCCAGAGCTCCCCCCATCTCCGGTGTGTGCAGCTGGGGCCCCAGGCAGGGAGCTGTCCCACGGGGGGCAGTCTGAAGGCTGACATGGGGCAATTTGGGGCCTCTGGGCCTGTTAATCCAGCCCTGCATGACATAAACTTTTCTCACAGAGGAAGGCTTTTCCCATGGAAAGGAAAGGTTCCACTACCAAGGAGGCAGTGAGAGACTATACTTCTAAAAATAGCAGTATAGACACGGAGGCACAGATTAGGCAAGTAGAGAGCTAGCTAACATACCCACACTCCTCAGGCATGTTTTTACTCTACTTGCCTAAGCAGTATTTCATCAGCTATGCTATAATTTATACCCATAGACAGGGAGTTCTATGGGGGCTGTATGCTACCCTCCGGCAAAAGAGTGTGCAGCGTGGATGTTCCTTGTGTCGGATCCCCAGTGGACAGATGTTCCCAGCACAAATATCGGCACCACAACTGGCATTGATTAGCCTGACCACAAGCAGCATCGGTGGAGATGAATTGACTATGGTGATTGAACCACCGTAGCTTAGAGGTGGTCACATCCAATCAGATTTCATCTTAAGACACACTAGCCACTGTATAAATTGGAGATGTTTGTCAGCTGCCATAGCGAATGATCCTGCACGCAGTATCCTGAAGTTAAGGAGAGTGCTTATGGGAGTTAAATGCCACATTTGCATGCATCTCTCCATCCTGTGTTTTGTTTGGTTTGACTACAGCCCAGGATCTGACCTGTATAATTTGCAATGTATGGATTTTTTTTTTTTTTAACTTACCCCAGTTTGATTTTGTCATGTGTCATACAGATGACCTTTTGGTGGTAAGTCATGTAATAGTTATGCTCATGTGAGCTAATGGGAATTTATACTAACATACTTTAAGCAATGCATGTACAAGAGACATTAACTTACACACTAGTTAAGTTAAGTAATGAGGTATGCTGGAAACTGTGCTGATTGAACTATTACTGGTGTACATTACTTGTTTGTGGTTGGCTGCCTCATCAATTTTCATTTAGAAGTTGAAATGAAATATGGAGGCAGATATGGTATTAATTAGGAAGGAAATGTGTAGCAATATGCCTAGTGGTAAAAACATTTCTGGTGGGAATTTGGTTTTGTAGTGAAGCCAAATTGTAAAGGGATCATTTTACTGGAAGAGACATTTTTATGTATTACCACTCAGAAGAGAAAAAGTGAATAAAACATGAAGATTGTTGGATTATTAAAAAATAACAATCCCACAGTCAGAGATAGCAGCAGCTACTGTAAACCCTAGAGAATAAATTTCTTATCTTGTATAATGCATATTATGCAAAGCATGAATTCCTATCCATACATATCTATCTTGGTGATTATATGGTCTCTGTCATCATGGTATTTTTATGCCATTTATTGTTGCCAGCATAGCAGGGACATGGAATCATTGAAAGTTACCATGTGGTAACAACTGCTACCCCACAGACCATAGGGACTATTAAGGTAGATTTAACATACAAATTGTTGAACTATGTATTTTTAAAACCACATAAAATGCCAACACGGGATGAATTTGGATCCAGGGGTCTCTATCTTGTATTAACTAGGAAACCAAAACATTTTGGAGTAAATCTAAATTGAGTTCCATTTCTGGATTGCCACTTTGAACCTTGGGACCTTCTGTAAACACAATTCCCAACTCCAAAGAGTCTAACACAAACAAGACAAATCACTGGGCAGTAGGTCAGTTCAAGCATAGGAGGGTGAAGACACCAACCCAGGAAGGATTCATAGAGATATTGGGCCAAATTCTGAAGCTATACTGGCACAGAATTTGGTCCTATGATTTCCCAAGGGACAGCTAAATGGAGAGAGAGGTTGCTTAGCACAGTGGTTTTCAAATATTTTTTCTCAGGACCCAGTTGAAAAAAATCATTCATGCCCACGACCAAACAATTACATCTTTGAGCAATGCATTCCAGTCTTTTGGCAGCAGCAGCAGAGGGTGCCGTGACCTAGTGCCTGAGGGTCTGTGACCCAGTACTGGGTCCCAACCATAAGTTTGAAAACCACTAGCTTAGCAGACCACTAGTGAAAAACCAGTACAATGGACAGTATGAGAGAACAGTTATGACTCAGAGTGGGATAAAAGACAAGACCAGTAAGTATGGGTGAGTAGGAGGAAATGACAACAGAAATGTAGATGGAACAATATTGTGCTGAGGCCAGCCAAAAGAATGAGGAGATTCAATGTTCTCTTATGGCATCAGAATAAAAAGAATAAAAGATAAGAGTAATGGTTTTGCTGCACTGGGAGAAGAAGATGTCTTTTGGGTAGGTTGGAGTATTAATGACAGAGAGGGAAAGATTACATTAGTGTGGGAATGAGCCAGTAAGGAAGGTTTCGGGAGAAGGGACTGCAGCATCTGAGACAAGTAAACTTGCATAGAATGGGCAAAGACAGAGCTGAGAAAGACTGAAGATTCAATAAAGGATTGGTGATGGATGGGGTGAGGTGAAGAGACATAAAGTAGAGCTAGTATCATTTACAGAAATAGAACTACAAGACTGAAAGGCTGGAGAGATTTAGTGAAGACTTAGTCTAGAGAATAGGGGAGTTAATCAGAAGTTGGAAGCCAGTCAAGGGAGGTTAAATTAAAAGAAGTGACAAACAGTGGCATCAGATTGGTTGTCCACACAGAAATTAAAGTCATCCTTGAGGAAGGGAGAAAGTGAGCACAGGAAACAGAGCAAGACACAGCAATTTGGTGGGAGGGAGCACTGAAAAAGTAGATAGTGGCCGTTTGGAGGAAGTAAAGAGACAAATAAGTGGATTTCAAATGAGAAGGAATGGAAAGAGGGAGGGAAGAATTGGTGGAAATGAGAAGGGGGGAGAAAAGTCTGACATCACAGTGATAGTTCTTGGGGAACTCAGAGAAGGAATGGCCACCAGTCAGAGGTTAGTAAGGCAGCGGATGATGAAGAGATCTTGGTGAGCATCACAAAGAGACAGCTGTGTGTTGCTGATAGGAATAAGGTTGGCAGGAACAAAGTCCAAAGATGGATATGACAGTGGTGAGGGGATAGGAGTAGAGGATGAGTATGAAGAGAGATTGGGGGCAGGGTGATGAAATCACAGTGGCAAAAGAGAAGAGTCAAAGAACAAAGAGGAAGTGGGATGAGGACCTCTGAAACTCAGGGAAGAGGGGAGAGGTACTAGGCTGACGTGAATGCAGGAGAGTCTATGGAAACAGAACCGGGTAGGTAATAAGCTGGGTGAGGTGGTGATGGGCTCCAGAGTGGCTGGGGAAGAAAATATGAGCAAAGAAGAAAGTGGAAGCCAGGAATCAGAGAGCAAATCATGAGAGCATGGTGTGAAATTGTAGTAGGAGTCACAAGAGGGGAACTGAAGGAGATGCATGGCAGAGTTGAAGAGGGTCCAAAGGAAGAGAGAAGCTCAGGAGGAAGTGCAAGCCAGCAGCTACAGTAGCAGAGGCATTTTTTGGGTCACTAGATTTTGAAATAGCCACTACAAGTCCATTGTTCAGCGAGGGTCACAGAGGCAGCGGGTCCAATCCCAGCATGGCAGTGACACACACTGTGTCATGAGCTACATGAAGGGCCCGTGATAGTTTTGAACTGTCCCTGGTACTCAGGGGAAGGCTATGTCTATACTAGAGGCTTAAGTCAACTTAAGCAAATCCCTGGTCACATCTGGAGTTCATTAAGTCGACTTAAGCTCTTGCTTAAGTTGACTTTAAAACTCCTGCCCTTAAAGTAAACTTTAAGGGTTAAGTTGACTTTAAGTCGACTTAACACAATGTACCCATTAAAGTCAACTTAATAAAGTTAACTTAATGCAGTAGAGCCTTTTAAGTTGACTTTATAAAGTCAACTTAAGCCAGGGGACCCATTTAAAGTCAACTTTATTAAGTCGACTTTAAACGGGTCCCCTGGCTTAAGTCAACATTAAAAAGTCGACTTAAAGAGCCACACTAAGTCGACTTAATAAAGTTGACTTCAAGTAGACCTTATTAAGTTGGCTTAACAGAGCCCTGTAGTGCAGACATAGCCTTGGAGAGCAACCTTCTGTGGTTAGCTTACTTTGGAGGGGCACAAGTGGTTAATAGCACTGTCCTGCTGTTGTGCCTGGTATTCAGAGCTCAGCCACTGTCCTGGGAGTTGTTCCATGGTGTGCTCTATTTGGATTTATTTCTGAATATGCTACAGGCAGTGAATCAGAATGAGAGATACTGGACCAAAGCAGCAGTTTAATTATCACAGTGGACACCTTTTTTAGAAGCTGAGAACTTCTATGATCCCTGAAGCATTTCCCTGAAGTGAAGTCAATCTTTACATGCACATTTTGGCTTTGGGTCTGAGACTGCTTTTAGCTCTAGCAACATTAAAATTAGATGTCAGAACCCAAAATCAAACATTTGTTTTTATTGAAATTATACTTTTTTAAACATTTACCTAAGGACTTACTTTAAAAAGATCTGTGATTGGAAACCCAGCAGAAATACCTAGCTAAACTTCAACTCAGCTTTATTTATTCATATTGAAGATCTTTACTGTACCAAAGCAACTTCAAAGAACATGGAATGCTCAATGATACAGTGCCACCTCTTGGACAAACTAGTATCCTGCTAGGTCAGGCATGAAATTACAGACAGTGTATATAAAAAACAAGGGGCATAAGCAATGTAGCCAGTGCCAGTCCCCCAACAATGTTCAGTTGAAAGTGTTCAGGAGAAAATGTATAATGTGCTCAAGAACATTTGGCGCATTTCTCTCAAATATAGCATTAAAGGCTTCTGTAAATACGTAAAAAACAATAAAATCTCAAATGGAATAAGAAGTGTGCAGCAGCTTTATAGTCCTGGGCTGTAGAAGCAGACTCAGTCACATGACAGGGCCTTGTCTTCTGTAAGCTTAGGTAAATACCAACAATTTCTCCAGTGACTACAAATCTACAGTACCTGGTATTTGAGATTTACAGGAGAGAATTCAAAAAAATATCTATATTATAGTGTATATCCAAAGGAACCATCCATCTATTCTTCAGCATTTAGAAAGTGGACAGCACAGAACCTATATGTAGTCCCGCAGAAGGATTGTTTAATGTATCACTCAGCTCCAGTTAACTGTGAAGTCTGCGCATTGCAGAGAAAGGTCAAAACAATAGCTAATGAGACTATATCTAACCACAGAAACAGGTTCATGGTATATCCCAGATACCATGCTTCTTCCATGCTTTTGTCATATTCTAGATCTGTTAGGAAATCCCTGTAAACAAACTGTAAAATCAAGATCAGAAATGAGGATCCTAGAAGGGGATCCCAGCAACTGCCTCCTTTAACACTTTTTCTGTTTTGGTGACTTTTGTGGTATAGACATATTAGCTATCTGAATGGAAGAGCAATGTCTCAAGTAATGTTGCTACACAACTGATGATCACCTGGGCACCAAAAAACTTCAGTTACACAATAGTGAGGGACATAAAGTGAATATACAGCTAAACCACGGGATGCTCTATGACAGAGATCAATCCATTGATTTGCAAGGAGGCCATGTCCCTTGACGATTTGCCATTCTACTGATGGATAGACTATTCTCTGGAAAGAAATCAATGGACTTTATGCACTGAAGTGCAGGGGAGATTCAAAGGCTCAAATTCATCCCCAATAAAAGTCCACAGGTTTACACCAGGGATGACTCTGACCCCTGGTGTCTAGCCTTACATACATCCCTGCAGTTTCTTCTCCCTGCATCCTCACACTAGAGCAGCTACAGTCATTTTTTGAACTGTGCAGAGAGAATAACTCTTTTGAACTGCTGACAGCGTGTCACACGACAACATCTAATGTCAGATGAATTAATGGGGCATCACTGTGCTTTCCTAGCAGCCCAGAAGCAGCGGTAGTGAAAGCTGCAGTTCAAGGCAGTATATTTTTTATGTTAGTAGCTCCATTTTTCCTGGCAGTGCTGAAACAGTTAAGCAAGCAACTGAGACAAAATTGAGAATTAGCACATTTTCCTTCCTTCACAATTTTCAGTTTTTAATAACAAATGTGTCTCCAGGTCAAAGCCTGGAACACTTCTAGTTCAGATTTGAGGAAAGCTGAACCAAAATTGAGAACATTTTTTCATACACAGAAAACCTTTTTTGCTGTTGAAGTTTCCTTCAAAACTTCAAAGTCCTTTTTGTTTTTTTTCTTGTTGGAAAACTTCAAAATTTCAAATTTCGTATTTTGTCTAGTTTTAGTAGACAGCTCCATAGCAACCCACAGTACCATTAGGATCCCCCATTTCCCCAGTGTATTGCTTCTGTTCCTCCCACATCAGCCTTTTTACCTTCCAGTTACCACAGACTGTATTCAGAGACTGGAGTTTGGTTATTCCTTTTATTTTGGCAAGAGGAATTATTGCTGGGAAAATTGCAATTCTGGGTCTACAAAAAATTAAACAGGAGTTTTAGCATGACTGTGTAGAGAGCAAATGTCATACCTATCTTTAAAAAAGAGGCAGGGGAAAGAGGACCCAGTGCATTATAGACCAATCAGTCTATTTTGGATTCCTGGAAAGACATTGAAACAAATTATTAAACAAACAATTTTATTTTTAGGAGTGTTAGTAACAGCCAGCATGGATTTGTCAAGAACAAATCGTGCCAGAAAATCTAATTTCCTTCTTTGACAGGGTTACTGGCTTAGTAGATAAGGGGCAAGAGGTAGATATCATTTATCTTGTTTTTTAATAAGACTTTTGACACACTCCTACATGATTTTCTCATAAACAAATGAGATCTAGATCAAGTTATGATAAAGTGCATATATAGGTTGAACAGCCATATTCAGAGTAGTTATTTAGGTATGCTATTGAATTGGATGGATGGATCTAGTTGTGTCCCACAGGGGTCAGTTCTATGTTCTTCACTATTCAACATATTCATTAATGAGTTGGACTCTGGGGTAGAGGTATGATTCTAAAATTTACAGATGGTTTCAATTTGGGAAGCTTTACAAGCACTTTGTAGGGCAAGAGTACAATTGAAATGATTTGAATTGAATTGATTACAATTATAGCAGAACACAAATTAACTATGAGTCAACAGTGTGATGCAGTTGCAAAAAAGGCTAATACAATTCAAGGGTCTATCAATAGGAGTGTTGTACATAAAACATAGCAGATAATTATCCAAATTTATTGGCACTGGTCAGACCTCTGCTGGAGTATGTGGTTTAGTTTTGAGTGCCACACTTTAAGAAAGATGTGGATGAAATGGAAAGAGTGCAGGGAACAGCAACAGAAATGACAAAAGATTTACAAAACCTAATCTGTGAGGAAAGGTTAAAAGATTGGACATATTTGGTCTTGAGAAGAATGAGCTTGACAGACTTCAAATCCGTTATGGGCTGTTATAAGGAGGACTCTGATCAACTATCCTCCATGTCCACTGAAGGTAGGCCAAGAAATAATTGGATTAATTTGCTGAAGATTTAGGTTAGATATTAGGAAGAACTTTCTAACCACAATGGAATTCCATTTATCCAACATAACTGGGACTGCGGCCAGATAGGATAATAAAAAATTCATATAATCCAGAGAATGGGAAAGTGCAAGGCTACAGTACTGTCTAGCAGCTACAGGAGAGATCAAACTACTTCTGGATCTGTGTGCCCTGACTGGTTGGTTAATATAGAGAGATGGATAATGGAGAGTCAGATAAATGGGGTTCTACGGTATAAGGATAGCTAAGCTCTGGCTTCCAAAAGAGTTTGTGGACTCCTATCATGGAGTTTTTAAGAACAAGCTAAACAAAGACCTGTCAGGGGTTGTCTAGAACTACCAGGTCCTGCCTCAGAGCCAGGAGCTAGACTCGAGGACTTCTCAAGCTCCCTTCCTTTCCTTCATTTCTGTGCTTATATGATGATGATCATCAATCACCATCTTCAGGTTACAGGGCCAGCCCAGCATATTGTTCTTCTTCCCTCCCACAAAGCCAAAAATTTTCATTACAAATCTATTCTCTGTTTGGGAAGACAGGGTTGGACTGCCTATAGAATACACAAATGTTTCTCCCTTTAGGACCATTCTTCCAACAAATTCCCTGAGCTAAATCTGCTATCCTCATCATCCTTGTACTTGCCAGCCTTAAGCGACCTGTAAAGTAAACTACTCAACCCACCCCCTTTCCAAAAAAGTAATTGAAATACACATCAACATCCTCAGCTTCAAAGGTGTTAAAGTAAGACGATATCTTGTTTACTTTTAAGTAAGGATGTGTCAAAAGCGATCAAACTCGAGAAAAATGCTGACCCACTTACAGCACACAGTATCAGTCATGGCCAGATTAAGACATGCTGAGGCCCTAAACCAGGTCAAGATTCAGAGGCCCCATACCATAAAAAACAAAGAGAAAGAAGTGTATTACTTTATAAGAGAAAGGGTAGTGAAAAAATAAAAGATAAACTGCTATATTAGCATATATACACAGGTAAAGATGCAACAAAAAACAACTAAATAAAACATACAGCTTGCAAAAAGCTTATTTGCATTATCGATTTCAATTATGACAAATCTTCTTTGTTATCTCTGACATATTTGGAGGCCCCTCTTCAGGGCTGGACTAACCAGCCCAGGGGCCTTGGGCTGCCTCTACCGTGGGGTCTCCCCACACCTCTACCCCCTGTTCTTAGAGGGCACTCTTACTTTAGCCCCACTCCAGCCACTCTCCTGGAAGCAGGAGGTGGCAGGTGTGTGGCCCAGAAGCCATGATGCAGCCCACCAGGCCCACATAGGCCCTGGAGAGCTGCTCCAGAGAGGAGCGGAGGCTGCACCAAATGGCCCTGCCCCTCCTGAGTGGAGTGAGCAGGCACTGGCCTGCCCCACCCCACCTCTGGGGGCAAACCAGCCAGTCCAGGGGAGAGCAGCAGCTCAGAGCCCAGCATCTGACTCCAAGCCTCCCCTTTCCCCCAGTGCTGGTAGGCCAGGAGCACTCAGTGGGCTGGTGGATTATTTTAGGGGATGGAGCCTTGTGGACTGGTGCTGGGGCTTAAGCGCCTTTAGCCCCTTAGCTAATCTGGCTCTGCCCCTCATAATGTGAGTGCCTATGCCATGGCTTACTTGGCTTGTGGCTAAATCTGGCACTGGTATCAGCAGGGTTTCACTAACACCCCTCCCCTTACACCCATCTGAATTTCCCAACACTTCCCACTTGTCTGCTAGTAGCAGTGCTATACGTCTTTAATGAGCACCCCAATACCCCCCCCAATTTCAAGTCCTGGGGAGAACATCATATCACATTTGTGTGTCTCCATTCTTATCTCTGTTTGTTACAGGCACATGCCCCCACTTTGCAAGCAATTTTTATGACATATTGCAATCGGGTATGTTGCAATTTAATATAACATGCTGTATTGCTGGGATATAATGCAACATGACATGCCCATTGAAACATAAGAGAATTAAGATGGTATTTAATATTAAGGATAAGATTATATGACAGAGGTCGCAGACTCCATGACTTTCAAACATATGTGACATTTTCCACTACAGCCCTGATGCAGTGGAGCCAGATCTGTCAGTCACCCCTGGAATTCAAAGTCACTGCACAGGGCAGAGACCCAGAGCTCAGCCACTGTGACAGCAGACATTGGACCCCCCCCCCCTCACCAGGGGTCAGATTCTCATTCCTCCCCTCCCTTGGGCTTGAGTCACATCTCCATCAGTCCCCCCCACCTCTTACCCTTATTTTTAGTAAAAGTTGTAGACAGATTGTGAGCTTCCATGAATTTGTGTTTATTGCTTGTGACCTGTCCACATCTGTGGTGGAGCTGGTATGCTCCACCAGAGGCATCAGGCCACATATGCTAGGAAGGTGGGAAAAAGCTGTGGACTGATGTCTGCCCCAGTAGGTTCTCTTCCGAGACGAGGCAGCAGGGCAGTCAAAGTTGGTGGCTATGCTCTTTGCTTCCAGGCATTGTAGCCTAATGGCCAGAATCACCAAAACAGCCCTCTGATTAGGGCAGTGTGGCTTAGTGGCTGGTGTCAATAAATCTGCCTCCCATCAGGGCAGTGCAGCCAAGTAATCACTGTCAGTAAAGCAGCCTCCTTGTCAAGGAAGAATTGTCTAATGTCTAACTGGGGGCTGTGGGGTGTCACCGATGGTGGTGCAGCACCCAGAATAGGAGTCCTCTGGTCTGCTCTGCTCCTATAGGGTCTATCCCAGGACCTCATTGGTGATGGGGGTGCTGCTCACCAAGTCAGCAGGGCTCTTCCCAAAACACAGATGGGCACCCTACCTGGTGGTCTGGTCCCTCTTCAGGGTTCGCCTGGTAGCCTGGGATCCATTCAGGGCTTGGCAAGGTTTGGCTCAGTACTAAGCATCTATAGTGGTCACCTGGAAAGAGTTGGCAGAGTGCTTTCTTGCCAGTCAGGAGTTCACTCTGAGTGAGCTGGGGTGCTTTTATATCCCCTTTCTATGCTGAGCATGCCAAACAAAGGCAGAAGGGCAAGGTCTCTTTAGCCTGCAGTGAATCCTTAATAGGCCAGGGCAGGGCAGGTATGCCCCCCCCGGTGCCTTTTATTAACAATAAGTGAGACAAAATCTTAACCTTAAATCTTATGTATACACAGTTGCTGCTGTGATAACAAGGGGGGTGGGAAGTGCAAAGCACCTGCCTATCCATTCTCTTACACCAGATTTATACAGGCACCACTGAAGTCAGAGTAACCTTAGTGTAGAAAGGTGCATTGTAGAGTGAAGAATTAGGCCCTTTATATTCTCTGTTATGGCAACCAAATCTCAAGTGTGAAAAGAAGCAGGTTTTATTTTTGCCTTTCCAAGATGCATCAGTTTGGTAGACCATGGAAGTAATTTTTAAAAAGATAAAAAGGAAGAGGGGAACCAGTCTAGTTTAAAGTGGGCGGGGTTGCAGGGTGCCAGTGAGCTGACAAAAATATAGATCAATATAAATTTAATTGAGTGAGATCAGTGACACAAACACTTTAATCACTGTTTTGCCAAGTGAACAAACATTTATTTTGGCTGGGATTATGATATGACTCCTCCCTCTCTTCCTCCCCCCAGACACTTAAGTACTGGGATTTGCAATTCTCTGGTGCTCAGGAGTGACCTCATGCTTGGCAAAAATTTCATAACTGCTATTTTAGGTTGAAGGAGACTGAGAGCAGGACAAGTGAGAAGAGATACTATCCTTCCACCATTGGCAGGGAGACATTCAGTTTCAGATAAAAGGTGCAGTGCTATGCAAAAGCGCAGACCAACTGTTTATACTTGAAGGCTCACTGAAATTATTTTTCTTAAAATCAAACAGAGTCCTGTGACACTTAAAGACTAACAAATTTATTTATTGCATGAGCTTTTGTGGGAGAAAATCCAACTTCTGATGCTCTGAAGATAGGGGAACTTACAGAATGGGAGGAAATAAATGCAGGGAAGCGTAAGTCATGGGAACAGGTCACACTAACAGGGAATCTAAGAGGTTATATGAATTCACACACTGGGGAACAGCATATAGAGGAAGATGAGGTCAAATTACTTGTCCTAATGAGAGAAAAATCCAAAGTCCTATTAAGTCCTGAAGCAATGCAATTGACTTTGCAAATGAACTCAATATTTTTCCTAAAGCACTGAGCACCTCCAAGTCATACTACATTCATGCTGGAGTGTTACAATTAGAAAAAAAGCAGTCAACAGCGGGAAGCCATGAAGCTGAGACTTGTTGCAATTGCAACAAGGTGGTCTTATTTTTGGTGCACTTGATTTATAGCAGCAGTTCTCAACCACTGTGTTTGGACACATTACCATGTCCCCATGCAGCACTGGTAAGCATGCCAAGAAGAACCAGGGAAGTGGCTGGATTCTGCTTGGGGAGGTGGGCAGGTGTGTCGTGCAGGGTCATGCGTGCTGCCAAGCATGTCACAACCAACAGAAGGTTGAGAACCACTGCTTTACAGGATGGTGAATACAATTTTCATTTAAGAAATGTCTATTGAGCTGTAGTGGTAAAAAGAATAAGTGGGTAAACTAATCAAACTTTATTTGCCCCACATAAGCAGCAGATAAGTTATGTAAATTACAATGCTTTATTCTACACAAAAATACTTATCTACACACAAAAATCAACTACATCAGAATATACAAACTTCCCAATAATGATGTACTTATATGGATATAGCTTATCCATGATGGGGGTTGGACTAGATGATCTATGAGGTCCCTTCCAACCCTAGGATTAGGGAATGGGCATAAAGCTATACTGGAATACAATTTCTTTGGACTGATCAGTGCATCACACAAAGAGTTGTATTTATATAATTATTTTGGTGAAGGGTATTCACATCACAATAGCTATACTGGTTTAAGAACTGAAGACATGGCCTTTATACTGTTCCAGGATTTTAGTTTTTTTTAAACTTGCAACCAAACACTTTTAAAACCCTTTTGCACTGTCATAGAAATATAATATGATCTTGCTGTAAATTAAAATTCAGGCCTTTTAAGACAAATTTAGTCATCATTTAAGTAAAATGTCTTCAGTGTTAATAGACCTGTATTCACTTGTATCAGGGCTGAATTTGAACTGCTCTTTGTGATTTTAACTCCATATATTTTATGATTCCACAATACAACAGATTCTCTCTACCAAAGTCCTTTAGATAACACTTAGATACTTTGAAGGCTGTAAAACTCATGGGAACAAACTGTTAAAATTTCCCTTTTTTCCCCCCTTTAGGGTCAATTGGTTTATAAACCAGAAAAAGTGTGGAAGGGACAGTGGTAGCAACAACTCTGCATTTGATACCCTCAGCCAAATATTCATGAATGATACCCTAATGTCTGGGTGCATGTGCAGTTACTTCAGTTTTATGCGCAAGTTTGCTGCATGCAAACATTTGCTGCCTTATTTACACTTGGCAACAGTCAAGTGTGATAGGATGTCAACACTCCAGATGGGAGCTTTGTGCTGGTGTTTTGGGGAATTAGTTCAAGTGGCTGTCCTACTGGTGGACTGTGTACCATCACATCTTGATCAACTATTCAGCACTTCAGTTGAGCACCTGTCCAGCTTTTCCCCTTCTGGGCAAAGGTTTTACTATCCAGTTCTGCCACACCACCATTCACAGCCACCACAGTTCCACCACCAGTCTTCTGGAGGAACAGGGAGGGGCCTGGCCCCAGGCCCTTCTCCTGGCCCCAGCCCAGAAACCCTACATGCAGCAACCTACAGACCACTTCCCCCAACTGCTCTGCAAAGTCACCAAGCTGCTTTTCAACTGCCCCAGTACCTTGTCCAACTTGAATCAGGACCCCAGCTGCTACAAAGCCCCTGAAGCCAACCGCTGCACTGTCCAAGGTATTGACACCTTCAGGCAGCTAGATAACCAGCCCCTCCCTCTCAACCTCTCAGGACATACTACCCACACTAGCTTTTCAGCTTCCTTTTATACAGGCCTTCCAGGCCCTGATTGGCTGCTTCATTGCTGCTGTCCATTGGCTGCTGCTCCCAGGGCCCTTTTAACCCCTTCCTAACCAGCATAGGGCAGCTGCCCTGCCACACCACGATTTAGCAATCAATGGATGGCACTTGGTCCAGCTATTTCTTTGGAAGAATTAAGTCTTGTTAATTCAGATTAACTTAATTCTGAAAAGAGTGTCCACATAAGGGTATAATACAATTTAACTTAATCTACTTTAAAAGTTCTTTCAGATTAACTTTCCTGAGTTTCTCCATGTAGGCAAGCCCTGACTGTTTGTGGTAAGCTGCTGAATTGGGGCTATTCTATGTTGGAAGTCATGAGGCACTTAAATGCCCATTAATACATACAAATCCATGCTTTGTATGCAGAACTGTGGTATTTGTGTAGAGATATATATATGTGTGTGTGTGACTGGATAGCATAGTGGTTAAGCCTGCTACTCTTTGATATGGGAGACCAGGGTTCAAATCCTGGTTGGTACCTACCTACCTTTCCAGCAGGGGTCTGTGGGCAAAAAGACCCCCTAATGCCTCACTTGCCTACCTCAAATAAGAGAGTGACAGGAAGTAGGAGAGTCATGCTGGCTTGGATGGTGCCTGGATTAACAAGGTCTGTGGCAGATGTTGGGGAACCAGGAGAATCTGATGATAAGGGGGCTACTAGAACAAACCATACATGGATGAGAGAAAAGAACCTGGAATTGATGGAATGCTACCACAACAGTAGACCTAATGAGAGGGGATATATGAAATGTATGAGGGAACTATGGATGGACAAAAGACCTACATCCACCCTAACTGAGAAACAGCTAGTTACCCAATGCTTCAACACAGTAAAGAGGAAGCTCCTCTCACAACTTGAGATAGACCAACTCCACATTACATCCTAGACTCAAGAAGAAGACCTGGAAAAACAACTAGATGTACAGCCAACACCTGAAGCTGGAACTTCACTGCCACTCCCTCCATTACAGAACACAGCAGCTCATATGAGGCATAAGATCATGGATAAACTAGCTACAATCAACCCTTAAGACTGATTACCAAGGCTTGTTGGAGAAGTACCATCAGATAGTATGCTAGAAGATGCCAATAGAGCCCTAATGCCACTTCCTACTACCACCATAACTCAAACCAATGAACTGGTGGATGCTACAGCCTCTGTAACCCTGGAGATGCTTGGCTACATGATTAAGAAGAACAGCAGTACATACCCCCCTGGAAAATGAGGTTGGAGGATAAGATCAAAGCAACTTGGAGAGAAGTTAGTCAGCTGGTGGAACTACAGAAGGGTGTAGAGATTAAGGATAAGACTCGGCTACTGAAAAAAATACAAGGGCCTGACTCCATCTGAAGCCCTAGAGACTGCTAAACAAAGGCTCACAGCACTGGCTACCAGGCTAAGAAGATACACTAGAGAAGCAGAGGCCAAAAAGATAAATGCCCTGTTCACCAAAGAACCATCCAAGGTGTACTCCCAACTGCAGTGCAACAACACAATAACAGCAGAGCCAACAACAGCAGAAACTAAACAGTACTGGAAGAACATATGGGAGAAGGAGAAGACTCATAACACCAGTGCAAAGTGGCTTCAGGACCTGAGAACAAACCATAGCAATCTCCCAGAACAGGAACCAGTCACCATCACAGTAGCAGACATCCAACAGCGGGTCAAGAACATGAAGAACTGGACAGCACCTGGACCGGACATGATCCACACCTACTGGCTAAAGAAACTAACAGCAGTGCATGAACGCCTAGCAGCACAGATGAACCAGCTGCTAGCAGCAGGCTCCCACCCAGACTGGCTAACACAAGGAAGGACAGTGCTGATCATGAAAGACCCCCACAAGGGAATAGCGCCGTCCAACTACCGGCCAATAACCTGCCTCCCCACAACATGGAAAGTCCTATCAGGCATCATAGCTGCCAAGCTACAGGACCACATGGGCCAGTACATGAGCACAGCTCAGAAGGGCATTGGGAACAACACCAGAGGCTCAAAACACCAGTTGCTCATAGATAGAGCAGTCGCCCAAGACTCAAGGTCTAGACAGACCAATCTGAGCACAGCCTGGATTGACTACAGGAAAGCCTACAACTCAATCCCGCACACATGGTTCTGTGAATGTCTGGAGCTATACAAAGTCAACAGGATACTAAGGACCTTCCTCAAGAACTCAATGGGACTGTGGAAGACAACACTGGAAGTCAACTCAAGACAGCTTGCACAAGTGGCCATCAAGTGCAGCATATGCCAAGGTGATGCACTGTCCCCGCTGCTGTTCTGCATTGGCTTGAACCCCTTCAGCCAGATAATCACAAGGACTGGATACAGATACAAATTCAAGAGTGGAACTACCATTAGCCACCTCCTCTACATGGATGACATCAAGCTGTATGCTAAGAATGAACAAGACATCGACTCGCTAATCCACCTGACACGGATCTACAGTGAGGATATTGGGATGTCATTCGGACTGGAGAAGTGTGGCCGGATGGTAATAAAGAGAGGGAAGGTAGTCAAGACTGATGAGGTGGAACTACCAGCAGGCCACATAGCAGACATATAGACCAGCTACAAGTACCTTGGCATCCCACAGTCCCTCTTGCTCCCTCCTAAGGATGGCCCTGGTCCCAGATGATTGGAAAAAGGAAAATATAGTACCTATCTTCAAGAATGGGAAAAAGGACGATCTGAGCAACCACAGACCAATAAGCCTCACCTCAGTCCCTGGAAACATCATGGAGCTCGTCCTCAGAGAATCCATTCTGAAACATTTGGAGGAAAAGAGGGTGATTAAGAAAAGTCAGCATGGCTAAACCAAGGGCAAATCATGCCTGACCAACCTGATTGCCTTTTATGATGAGATGACTGGATTTGTGGATGCAAGAATAGTCATTGATGTGTATACTTCAATTTTAGTAAAGTTTTTTATATGGTTTCCCACAACATTCTTGTCAGCAAGTTAAGAAAGTATGGTTTGGATGAAGAAAGCTGGCGAGATCAGCAGACTCAGCAGGTAGGGCTCAATGGTTCAATGTCTAGGTGGCAACCAGTAACAAGCAGAGTGCCCCAGAAGTCAGTCCTGGGGCCAGTTTTGTTCAACATCTTCATTAATGATCTAGATCAGGGGTTTCAAACTCAAATCACCACGAGAGCCTCATGAGGATTAGTTGAGTAGCCCGAGGGCCACACCACTGAAAAGTTTCCATACAATGATATTGAAAATATCAGTAATGGTAGTGTCACTGTGGGCCACAGGAAATAGCTTTAGGGGCTGCATGTGGCCCACTGGCCATGTGTTTGAGACCCCTGATCTAGATGATGGAATAGATTGCATTCTCAGTAAATTTGTGAAGATACCAAGCTGGGAGGAATGGTAGATATGCTGGAGGGCAGGCATAGGTTTCAGGGAGACCTAGACAAATTGAAACATTGGGCCAAATGAAATCTCATAAGGTTTAACAAAGACAAGTGCAGGGTCTTCCACTTCGGATGGAAAAGTCCCATGTATTGCTACAGGCTGGGGACTGACTGGCTAAGTAGCAGCTCTTTAGAAAAAGACCTGGGAGTTATGGTGGACAGGAAGCTGTATATAAGTTAACAGTGTTCTCTTGTTGCCAAAAAGGCCAACAGCATATTGGGCTGCATCAGGAGAAGTTTTGCCAGTAGACCAAGGAATGTGATTATTGCCTGCTATTCAGCACTGGTGAGGCAGCATCTGGAATATTGTGTCCATTTTTGGGCTCCCAACTATAGAAAGGATGTGCACAAATTAGAAAGAGTCCAGCAGAAGGCAACAAAAATGATTAGGGGGTTGGACCACATGATTTATGAGAAGAGACTACAGGAACTTGGCTTATTTAGTCTGCAGACGGGGTGACTGAGGGGGGATTTGACAGCAACTTTCAGCTACTTGAAGGGATGCTCCAAAGAGGAGGGAGCTAGGCTATTCTCACTGGTGACAGAGGACAGAAAAAGGAGCAATGGTTTCAAGTTGCAGCTGAGAAGGTCTAGGCTGGATATTAGGAAAAGCTTTCTCACTAGGAGGGTAGTGAAGCACTGGAATGGATTGCCTAGGGAGGTGGTGGAATCTCCATCTTTGGAAACTTTTAAGAACCAGTTGGACAAAACCCTGACTGGGATGATTTAGTGGGAGTAGTCTTGCTTTTAGCTGGGGGTTGGACTAGATGACCTCATGATGTCTCTCCCAGTCCTAATGGTCTATGATTCTATGAAAATAAGGTTGTTCATGGTATTGTGCAGTATTTATAAGGCAAATGACAGTGTATTTTGGCAATACCAAGGTCTTCAATAATTGGTAAAACCACAAAAGTATGTACTTGATTGAACTCCTTTGTGGCACATGGTCAATGAAGGAGTAGCAGATGGGGCTTGAGATTTAAAAATGAAAAGCACAGGATGACTTCATTTCCTAAATCTGTTATTGATTAAACTATGCACAGTCAAGAATCATTTTATTGACATTTAGTACAGCAGCCCTCAGCTAAGGAGTGAGCAACCTAGACGAAATCAGAAAAGGGCTGGATAAAAACCAGTTACTAAATTTTCGTAAGGGTTGTTCCTTGAGATGTTTTGCTCATGCCCATTCCATGTTAGGGTATATGTATGCCACATGCCCAGTTGTTGGAGATTTTTCCCGTAGTCATATTTGCAGGCCCAGCTCCAGCACCATCTGGGGTTGTACAATTATAGTTGAAGGCACTAGAAGAAGGGCCACAGTCAGTCCCCTGCCCTCTCAATTCCTTCTTTGCAGTAGCTCTGAGAGAAGAGTAGGGGAAGGGTAGTAGAGAGACATAAGCACCACATCTCAAAGAACAAAAGTTATATAAGATTGATGGTTGTTTTTAATTCTTTGAGTGTTTGCTCATGTCCATTCCATGTTTGCTGATTCATAAACAGTACCCTGGAGGTGTACTGATTACAACACTGCTTTCTTAAAACTTGTGTAACCCTCCTGTGGGCCAAGACAGCAGCAGCAAAGGGCCAAGTTCTATATCTAGGGGTTCCCAAACAATGTTAAAACACCAACCAGCTCAAGCCCTCACCCATTCTCCTGGGAAATCACGCAGTATTCCCTGGCCGCCCTGGAGGGGCAATGCTTCCCCTCTCACAAGCACGTGTCTGATTGTAGTACATAAAACTTTTAATGGTAGCCTAAAAGAATATATATAACAGCAATATCTAAGCCAGCACTGATTTGGAGATACAGTGCCGGGCTGGATTCCGACAAAACCCAATGAGCAGAACTCACCTAATCCCAGTACGCATAGAGCATGTGCTTCACTTCTCCGTTATCCGCTTATTGACCATCATAGTTTTGGCATCCACCTCTCAAAAAGAGGGGAGAGGAGGCTCAGCCAGCCCCCTCCAGTTGTTGTCGGCTACCTCAGGAACCGCTTGCACTACCTGCTGGCCCCTTGCCTCTTCCTGCTGATCACTCATACCTTCTACTGGTACCATCCATAGGCTGCTCAAACTGCTGGCTGCTGGCACCACTACTGGCACCACCCACTGGCCACTCCAGAGGCACCAGTTTCTCTGGGCCTTATTTAGCTCTTAGACAGGTTTTCAACCCTCTAGTGATTTCAGCTCCAGACTTCACCCTTTAGAACACCAGTGATTGCTCCCTGATGAAAATAACAAAAAAGGAGCCCACATTGAGTTATTAAGTCTCTTTTTTAACAATGGGAGGGGAAATAGGCATTGCCTAACAGGGTAGCTCTTCAGTAGAGCTGATAACCCCTCTCTCCTTCCTTTTACAGGAACTGGTTATAGGGCACAACCATGGTTCAAGTGACCATGAGTTAATTCAGTTCCAACTAAATGGAAGGATAAACAAAAATAAATCTGTGACTATGGCCTTCAACTTCAAAAGGGCTAGCTTTAAAATAATTAAAGGAATTAGTTGGGGAAGTGGATTGGACTGAAGAACTGTTGGATCTAAAAGGAGGAGGAGGCTTGGAATCCCTTCAAATCAAAGTTGCAGGAATTATCTGAAGTCTGCATTCCAAGGAAGGGATAAAAAATTCAAAAGCAAACATTGTAGGTCAAGCTGGATGAGTAAGCATCTCCAACGCATAATTAAGAGGAAGCAAAAAGCCTACAAGGAATGGAAGATGGGAGGAATTAGCAAGGGAAGTTACCTGTTGGAAGTCAGAACATGCCAAAAGCCAAGCAGAGTTGAACCTTGCAAAAGGAATTAAAACCAATAGTAAAAGATTCTATAGCCACATAAAATAAGAAGGAAAAGTGAGAACACTAAACATGGAGGATGGGATGGAGGTTAAGGATAATCTGGGCATAGCCAATTATCTAAATAAGAACTTTCCCTCTACTTTTAATGAAAATAATGATGAGTTTAGGGGTAGTGGTAGGGTAGCTAAGGCAAATGAGAAAATGGAGGTGGAAATGACTATATATGAGGTAAAAGCCAAACTCGGAATGCTTAATGGAGCTAAACTGGGGGACCTGATAAAATCCATCCAAGAATATTTAAAAAACTGGCACATAAAATTGTCAGCCCATTAGCAAGGAGTTTTAATGAATTTGCAAACTCAGGGATTGTGCCACATGACTGGAGAATTGCTAATATAGTTTCTATTTTCAAGAAAGGGGGCAAAAGTGATCTAGGTAACTACAGGCCTGTTAGTTTGACCTCAGTAGCATGCGAGGTCTTGGAAAAGATTTTGAAAAAGAAAGTACTTAAGGATACTGAGGTTACCAATAACTGGCATAAAATGCAGCATGACTCTACAAAAGGTAGCTCAGGCCAGATCAACCTGATTTCCTTTTTTCAGAAGATAACAGATTCTTTTTGGACAAAAGGAATGCGGTAGACCTTATTAACTTAGATTTCAGTAAGGTACTTCATACAATTCCACAGATGGAATAATTAATTAAATCAGAAAAGAAGGGGATTACTATGAAAATAGAAGGGTGGATAAGGAACTGGTTAAAGGGGAGACTACAGCAGGTCATACTGAAAAGTGAACTGTCAAACTGGAAGGAGGTTACTAGTAGAGTTCCTCAGGGATTGGTCATGGGACCAATCTCATTTAATCTTTTTATTACTGACCTTGGCACAAATAGGAGACTGTTCTAATAAAGTCTGTGGATGACACCAAGTTGGGAGGTATTGTTAATAAAAGAGAAGGATCAGGATATCATACAGGAAGAGCTAAATGACCTTGTAAACAGTAGTATTAGGAATAGGATGAAATTTAATCATGAACAGGTCAAGGTCATGCATCTAGGGACTAATAAGAATTTTTCCTATAAGTTCAGGACACATCGGTGGGAAGTGATGGAGCAGGAGCAGGACCTTGGCATACTGGTTGATCACAGGTTGCCTATGAGCTGCCAATGCAATGTGGCAGTAAAAATATCTCAAGTGGTCCTAGGATGCAGCAGAAGAGGTATTTCCAGTAGAGATAGGGAGGTGTTAGTACCGTTATACAAGGTGCTGGTGAGACCTCATATGGAAAATTTTATGCGGTTCTGGTCCTCCATGTTTAAGAAAGATGAATTCAAATTGAAACAGGTTCAGAGGAGGACTACAAGGATGATCTGAGGTATGGAGAACCTGCCTTATGAGACGAAACTTAAAGAGCTTGTCTTGTTTAGCCTGACCAAAAGAAGGCTGAGAGAAGTTATGATTGCTCTTATAAATACATCAGAGCAATAAATACCAAGGAGGGAGAGGAATTATTTGAGTACAGTACCAGTGTGGACCCAAGAACAAATGGATACAAATTATCCATCAGGAAATTTTGACTTGAAGTTAGAAAAGATGGGGGTTTCATATTATTACAGAGAATTCATTCTTGCCTGTGAGACTTATCCACATTCTCAGAGTTTAACTGATCACCATATTTGGGTTCAGGATAGAATTTTCCCCAAGGGCAGATTGGCAAAGGTTCTGGTGAGTTTTTGCCTTCCCCTGTAGCATGGGGCATAGATCACTTGCTAGTGGATTCTCTGTACTTTAAAGTCTTTAAATCATGATTTGAGGACTTTAATAACTCAGTCATAAAGGTTAGAGATTTATTACAGGAGTGGGTAGATAAGGTTTTGTAGGCTGCGTTGTGCAGGAGGTCACACTAGATGATCATATTGGTTCTTTCTGACCTTATATTTGTGGCTATGTCTCCACTACAAAATTTTAGGAGCCTTAATTTGAACTAATTTACACCCTGTCTACACTAGGCTTTGCCTAGTTCAAACTAAAAAAATGAGCTTAGTTTGAACTAACTTTCAAACTACTTAGATCAGACTAACCAAATCTGAACTAAGATTTTAAGTGTAGACATAGCCTATGGGTCTATAATATTGTCACTGCATTGGCCAATGCCCCAGTAGTCAACTGTCATTTGTAGGGCTGCTACCAAAGTCCTGTATGTAAGGCAGTTGCTGATGTCTTCTGGCTAGAGGGATGGATTCTCCCATGAACTCTGAAGAGGACTTGTCTCTCAGAGACCATGGTGGAACCACTCCTGCCTCTGCCTGCAGGTGGTGCTGGGAAACCAAAGACCAGTACTGGGTCAGGGACTACTGCAGTGGGCCCATGCAGGGCTTCCTACTGTGGTGTGGCATGACTGCCAGTGCTGGGAAGAGGCTTTTACCCTTCAGTCCCTGATCGCACAGGCTGACAAAGGGTTTTGAGGTATAGGCGTTATGAGGGGGAACATCAATTCCTTTGCAGTCTGAATAGCATCCAGTATCAAGGGGGCTTGTAGGTGCAGGAGTTGGTGGTGTATCCCAAACTGGACTTAAAGCCTTAGGAGGAGGTGTAGCTCACTGTGACTCTGGGGAGAACGAGTAGCTCAGCATGTGCATCCTCTCATTGATCACTCCCTCTTGTCCCTCTTTGGCACCAAACAGTGCCCTCTTTTGGTCTGTTGCTTCTTGTACTTCTTCCGTGGCACCCAACCTGGGAAGAGCACTGTGCCAGGGAGCACTTCACATGGAGGCCGAATTGCTAAGTGCCAATTCAGAGGGCATAACTACAGGGAGGATCTGAGCACTGCGACCAGAAGTGGGCCTTCACTTGAACTTCTGTCTTTCTGAGTGTGGAGCCTGGAACCTCTAAAGCTCTTGCAGTTAATGGGCTTTTCCCCAAAGCACTTGAAGTGGCATAAATGCAGCTCATTCATTGGCATGGGCTTGCTTCAGGCAGCTCACACCTTGAAGCCAAGGGATGGGGCATGCCAGGTTCATGGAGTGATGTCCCTTGCTGGGAATGCTAGTTACACTAATTACTCTAATTAATTAATAACTGCATTTTCACTATGAAACTATTAACAAGACAACAAAAGTCCAAACTGCTTAGGAAAAGCTTGCAAGAATAAGAGAGTCATTCCAAGCACTCATCATGGGTAGTGCCCTTTATACCCACACATATGCATGTTACCTCAGAAGGCACTAGAGCCAGCCCTATGGATATTACTAAGGGAAATATCTCCAGCAACTGTACAAGAGGCATGCACAAACCCTACTAGGACATGGACATGAGTGAGCATTCAAAGAAAAACAGTTTATGAAGATGAATGGCAATTGTGTCTTATTATTATGAATAATAATCTTTTCATTGCTGAATCTGCTCCCAGCATCCAGGGATGGAGAAGAAATCTTTACTTGTACCTGGCACCATAAAAAATAACTAATAAAATAACTAATTGCGGTTGGCACATTTGCAAAATATTCATGATAATAGAACATATGAATTCCCATTTCTAACACTAGCCTACTCCCCTTCCCATTAATACTTTCTCTTCCTTATCGCTTTCCAGTCCCTGTCTACAGTCCACATATTTAAACAGTTACAGAACTATAAGTAAATGAGTCTCTTGAGAAAACTTATTCATGCCCTCCATTCTCATCTCTCTTCTACAGGGCCAGATTAAGGGGCCCCAGGGCCCAAGGGCTGCCCACCACTGCAGACCCTCCCATCCAGGCCAGGAGCCCCACCATGGTGGCCTGCAGGTGGGCTGGCACTGAGGGAGTCCTGGGAGCAGAGGCCACCCTCAGCAGTACTCCCACCTTGACCCCACTCTGACTGGCCTGTCCCTGGGAGAGGGGCCAGATGACGTACAGTGCTGCCCCAGTGCAGGCAGGGCTGGATTAAGACAGGCTGAGGCCCTGAACTGTCATGAATCAGATGCCCCATACCATAAAAAGTAAAAAGGGGCAATGAAAAAATAAATGATAAACCATTATATTTGCATATAGATATAGGCAAAGACACAATGAAAAACAACTAAATAAAACACATCTTGCAAAAAGCCTTGATTGCATCATCGATTTCAGTTAAGAAAAATTTTCTTAGTTATCTCAGGCATATTTAGAGGTCCCTCATAATGTGAGGACTTAAGCCATAGCTTACTTGGCTTGTTCCTAAATCCGGCACTAGGTGCAGGCCTCCAGAACCCCAGGCGCTGGAAGGCTGTGCTAAGTGCAACCAGCCCTGCCCCCAGAGTACAACAAATTTGCATCAGCCTACCCTTCCCCAGGGGGCAAACCAGATGGCCCAGGTGTGGGGCAGAAGCACCCTGCAGCCTGGCCTCTGGCCTGGGGCCTCACTTCCCCCAGTGCTGGCAGAGGCCCTCCCAGTGCCCCCTCAAGCCTCACAGGTGCTGGACTGGGCTGAGTGGGGTAGCAGGGGCTGGATCACACAGGGGCCTTAGGGAATGAAGCCTAGGTCCCCTTTAGGTGAAAGCCTGGGGCTTCAGCCCATATAGCCCCTATGTTGATCTGGTCATGCTCTTCTAGCACGTTTCCAGGATTACAATACCTTCTGTTTTTCCTTCACCTCTTTTTTGTTCCTCCAGTCACCATCCAGGCAGATTGTTGAAATATGCCAGAAACCACTTGTCTCCATATAGTTAACAGCCTCCTTCTCTTAGTTCTTCTACAGTGTGGCCCCCTCGGTCCTCCTGGAGCGCCCCCATACTCTGCAAGCACTTCTAATTCCTTTCTTTCCTTGTTTGTGCCAGCCACTTAGGTTGTGTCTACCCTGGCAATTTTAGTTCAAATTAAGGTGGCTTAATTTGAACTAACTTTTTACCTGTCTACATCAGGCTTTCATTAGTTCGAACTAAGGAATTCCTTAGTTCGAACTAATGGAAACACTTAGTTTGAATCAGTCACTACCTCTCGTTAGTTCAAACTAAGAACAGTGAAGACTATGACTAACCCTTAATAAGTTTGAACTAAGAACAGTTAGTTTGAATTAACGAAGTTAACTAATGTTAGTTCAAACTAGTCTATGTTGTTAATTCAAACTAACCTCAAACTTGTTAGCTCCAACTAACAAATTTGAACTAAAGTTTCCTTATGTAGACATAGCCTCAATGTTTACAGACAGTACTGCAGTGTCATCCTTCTCAGTGATGTAATTCCTTTTTATTGCCAATTGATATTATCCCAATGGCCTATGAACATTCCCTACTCTGTTTCCAACCCTTTCCCTCATGACTCTTAGTAACATCCAATAGATTTTTGAATTACAAAATGTACAACCCAGAATGGGCTGCTTCTGGACAAGAACTGCTGCTATCTAGATTCCACACTCACTGGATATGTGTTTGTTTTACCTGGTAACTGCATCTGCTGGCTTTAGCACATGGATTCATTACAGCTGACCTCCTCAGTGTGTTTAATATTGTGATTAAAGAGATGCCTAAGGGCCTTCTGAACATCTAACAGCATTTAGCCCAAGTAGAGAATAGCTTGATATACTTACAAAATGCTGTATTCATCGTTTGTGTTCAGCTACATTTCAAGGAGAGAATGCATCCTGTTTCCTGCCAGATACACTAGCTGCATTTGATTCTGTTCCATTTTTTTTCAGAAGATAGATCTTTAGGTGAGTAACAAGATTTGCCAGGGGTGGATGATGATTTAGAGAGCTGTTCTATATCCTTCTGGAATCCCTTGCATTTGTACACAAATTGCTGGAATGGATAATTGAGCAAATTTGGTTTTGCACTGGGCTCCTCTTCCCCCTAAGATTATTAACATGGCTTTCAATTATTTTTTAAAGACCCCCGCTAGCAATTTAGTTTTAATTATCTACATGGTGTGGCTGTAAGTTGTTAAATATGCAGGTCAATTTAAGGTCTCCCTCTGCACATGGGTTCTACAGCCATGGAAAGACTTTCCATCCAGTTTTGTCATTGTTTTTACTTATAATTAAAATAATATTTAGTACTTAGCTAGCAAATTGGTGTTCAGAGTGCTTTACAAATATTAACTGGTTAATTTGCACCCTACCACTGTAAGGTTGGAAGGAAACTACATTTATCTTTGGTCCAGTAGTCTATATCATAGGGGAAGAAGACAAAGGCATATAGTACTCTATGAGTGCTACCGCTGAGCAGGATTGTTATGAGATGCATGTCCAGAGGGGTAGCTGTGCTAGTCTTTGTGTAGCAAAAACAACAAGAGTCTTGTGGCACCTAAAAGACTAACAAATTCCTTCAGGTGTAAGCTTTTGGGGGCTCCAATCCTCTTCATCAGATGCATGAAGTAGAAACTACAGTTGAGAGGTATATAAACACATGACAGGGTGGAGGAAGGCAAGTTTTAGCAATTAAGTTAAGGCAGATGGGGCTCATTCACACCAGTTGATTAGAAGGAGAGAATGTGCGAACAGAGACAATTACTTCTCGTAATATGATAACCATTCCAAATTCTTATTCAGAGCCAGTCTGATTGTGTCAAGTTTGCAATGAGATTAATGGCATCCATTCTCAGACTGCTATAATGCCATACCAGATCCTGGGGAGTAGTCCTTTAAGCATATCCAAGCTCCTTCTAGGAAGGAGAATCTCAACAGCAGCAGCCACCAAGAACCCCAAGAAGAAGGCTACACAGATCTTTGCCTTCAGTGGAGCCAGGTCTATGCCGGGTACATAGCCTAACAGAATGCCCTATTAGCTTAAACCTTTAACAGAATTTCCCATAGGAGCTGTTTAGGGAATGTAAACTCTCATGATTTCAGGTCTAAGGCAGTTATGGACTGATAGGGATTAGGAAGATTTATTTAATAATTGTCCATTATAGTTTTATGGCATCTTCAACCGACTAGTGTCAGAGAGGATTCTAAATGGATCACTGGTCTGACTTAGTAGATTATAGCAATTCTAGTGTTCCTGTGCAGTTACCTATGGCTGTGCAAAGTGGGTGTAAAATGCTGTCATTCTGATTTTGTTCAAGATTCTGGAGAATGAGGCCGTGATACAGACATCAGACTATCCAGGCTGCTTCAGCCTATACTGTCTAGCTCCCTAACACATCTGCTACTCCAACAAAGTGTCATACTAAGCATACTCCAGTGCCACACAGCACAAAGTATGACACACTCACATTGGTAGAGTTCTCAAGCATTAATCTGAGTCCTTGGGAAACTAGCAGGTCTTCTATCTATTGTATCACAGCCCTGCCTCAAACCCCGTGTAGATCCCCAGGCTTCCTATTTAACAGAAGACCTCCAACAACTCCACACAAGGGCACACACACATACTTTCTGAACACAGTTTTTCCCTTTCCTCTACATTTCCCAGGACATGGAACACACCTGCTTCCTCCCATGTGAATGGCATAGGTCTTTGCATTTAGCTGAGAATGAAAGCCACCCCCTGAATCTTCAGCCTTGCAGAGAAGGGCCATAAACGTCAATTTGCAGAGGCTCCCTGACTATCCTGAGACTGCCTACATAACAGACATAATGATAGCCTTCCACTGTCCCTTCCCATAAAAAAAGATGGTTCTGAAGAGTTTAGAATATCTAATAGGGTGTTGTTGTAGCTGCTGAAGGGAGCATGGTGTCCCAGTCAGTGCTATTAGACTGCAAGGCTGCAGAGTATAAAAGATCTATGTGTCTCTCTGAGCTAGCTGCCATAGAAACAAGTGTAAACTGGGGAAAAAAAGACCACTGTTTTTTTTTATTTTTTAAAAAGAGATATGTTCTCAGTTCTACGATGCCCTCCACACCTGGCAAGGTTTAATGCATAGCTAAATCATCACACTATCACTCATCAAACCACAGGCTCCCATTACCTGCCAGCCTGTGTTAGGGATACTGACTTCTATTTCACTCACAGTTTAGTAAAGTCATTGTGACATGGGAAAAAGAAAATGCTTGATAGTTTCCTGTTTAGTGAATAATTCAGCACTGAAGTGTAATACTCAAACCTCACAGAGAAATCTTAGAAATTGTCCTCCTTTTGTGAACTGTTGAAACAGGCTTGTCCATTGGGGTATTTACAGTTATATACCCATGATAATAGATCATTATAACTATCGGTTGATCATACAGCTTGGAGTGAAGGAATCATTTCATTGGCTGACAATGCTTTCATGATATTGGTACACCACAAATTAGTACAAATCCAAAATATATAACATAAAGCAAATCATGGACTAGGTTTACCCAAAATGGTAAAATAGAGATATATTATAGTTCCTGCACTAACTGATCCACCTCCTTCTGGTCACAAAGGTTGAAAGTTTTTCAGGAAATTAAAATGCTATTTTTGGAACTAAAAATAAATATACTGCAAAAAAATTGATCATCAATAGCGAAGAACAAGAATGTTAAAGAGATCCTCTTAAAGAGCACGTGTGGTTACCACTAAATAAAATCTGATTTTTTCCCCCCATAGGCAGGTCCTCCACCCTCAAGCACTGTTGTTGACTTCACCAGGTCGGTAAAAATCAGAACATCTCACGTAGGATCCAGTTTACTATTCAATGAAGATAACAGACAGCTTTCTAATGATGTCAATGGTCATTTTGCCAAACCAGGAAATTTAACAACAGGCCAGCAACTTAATAGACCTTCTAAAGTAGAAAAAGTCATATGTAAGAAAAATAACCTACTGAAATATCTGCTAATGATCCATATGTGCACATTCAGCCTTATTATGTACAGTGGAGATATTTATAGTATTTCACCTTTAAGACCCCATGTACAGTACAATTCTTCAACCATGGCAGCTGTGCACCATATCTAAATTTACAACTAAATGTAGCTTTTACTGAATTGAACCCCTGCTGACATCCCAGTGGCCATGAAAAGAAAATGTTCTCTCTCAGCATGGAAAAAACAAAGGTGGAGGGCAAAAGAATAAGTGATCTGGTGATCAAACTACATTTTATATTTTGTGGAGTATTTAAAGTAATTTATTTTCTTCTGCAGTCTAATTGGATGCTCTGGTACCAAACAGGAAAATTAAGAAAAAGAAACAAAGAGGTGGTTAGAGAACAGATTTGATATTTCATCAGAGGGTCCTGCTGAGGTTAGTTAGCCACCTGCTAAAACTGCAAAGAGAGCCGAACACTTCAAAGATCCTTACATGTAGAGAGAACATTCTGTATCAGTTTTTAAGCAATATGGTTACACATTGTTGGCCATTTGAAATTCAGACAATATTGAAAGGCAAGATAAGAGGGACATATTGTAGGCAGCTGTCATCTGTGCAACAAAAGAACCATGGACACATTGAAGCTGTTCAAGCAGCTAGGGGGCAGATCTTTGTAATGTTTCAGTGAAATATTTTGTTAAAAGGGAAACCATGAAATAGCAATTCAGTGCAAAGACTGCCTTATGTGACATTTCATTCATTTCAGGATACCTGGGGAGATGAATGTACTGAGACCCCTGCCTGTGCATTTCCGTTCCCATTTATCCAAAATGGAAACTTCATGTACAGTAACTTATTCTAACTTATTCTCATTTCCTTGTGTCCACCCAGCCAGTTATAATCATAAAAAAGATAAGGATTGTCCTAGAACAACACTCTATTTATTTTATGAGATACTTCTATTATTCTGAACCCATGCCCTACTTTTCACCAAAGATGCCTTGAATACTTGAAACAAAGTACGTCTTTATTAAACATGATTAATCAATTGGATAATAAAATATGATAGGAAAGTTCCTGTGAATATGGCAAATTGTATTGCTGCAACTAAGTAAGAAAGACCTCAAGAAAGCCTAAAACAACTGAAGTTACAACCCATTTGGCAATTTTGTAATACTACAGAGGAATATTGTCTATCTTGTAGAATAAAATAATTGCATAATTGAAGCAACATTTAAACAACAGTCTTAGGGCAACACATGAAGACCATAGTTATTGGCATTTCCTGCATCTACTGAAAGCAAATGAGAACATATTAAAGCCCCAGAAAGACTTGGGCAGAAACTTTTTATAAATATAGTAAAATCCTGTTCCCCCCACCAAAGGCTTTAGTATTCAAGGGTACATCTACACTGGAGCCTTAGGTCGACTTGAGTAAGCTTAAGTCAACCTACAGACCCCTGTGGCAATACTGGGCTTCCTCAAGTCAACTTAATAACCCCACCTTTTATGGTCAACTTAAGGTTTAAGTCAACCTTATTAAGTTGACCTGAGCCAGTGTAGATGGGGAATAGTTCTTAAGTCAACTTAATTGGCCTGCAGCCCCCTCCCCCAGAGTTCCTGGTCACCAGGAAGGGTTGACTTAGCGCCTGCCAGTGTGGCCACCACTGTTCCTGCTAAGCTGTGCAAGTGTGTGCGCACACACAGGTCATGAAACCTGCACACACAGCAAAATAAAGTGTGCACAAAAAAAATTCAATAGTGCTAATATTGATGCTCACAAAGAAATGTTTTTGTGCACACAAAGAAATTGTTTGCGCACACAGTCTACGAGTAATTAGAGGGAACATTGGTGGACACAGGAGCTGTGTTCACACAGCACTCTTATTTCGAAACAACAGAGGTTGTTTCAAAATAAGAAATACCCTGTTCACATGATGCACAGTTGTTTTGAAACAACAGCACCCGTTGTTTTGGAACAACAGTGTTGTTTCGAAACAACTTAAACCCCATGTGGGGACGAAACAATGTTGTTTCAAAATGATTGTTTCAAAACAATGCCATCCGAACATGTTGTTTCGAAACAGCAGTGACTTGTTTCGAAATAACTGTTGCCTGAAACTGCTATTTCACTTTGAGCTTTTTTCCTTAATTCGAATTAACAAACTGTTAATTTGAATTAAGTTATTTTGAAATAAGGCATTATTTCGATACAAGTTGTTTTGACACAACTTGTATCGAAATAATGCCTGTGTGTGAACACAGCCAGGCAGTCAACAGGACTTTTCAGTGTGGACGCTCTAAGTCAACTTAAAGTTGACCTTGTTAAGTCAAGTTAACAGAGCCTCCAGTGTAGACATACCCCAAAAGCTTCAGTTCATCAGTGTAGCTAGCAAATGGCCAACTGCTGTATTTTTATAAAACAGATTAGCTGAAACAGGACTGTCTCCAATAATCCCCTAAAGTCAAACAGTCTGAAAGCTGACTAGCATGTATGTTTATTCTGTTCTGGGGGCAAGAATTTAGAGTGAAATCTTGACCCTACTGAAATTAGGGGGAATTTTGCCACTATCTTCAATGAGCCCGGATTTCATCCCAGGATTGCAGTCTTCTGCTGCAGTTCTAATGGACCTTGCAGAAGTTTACTGACACCACCTTATTCATCAGGTTGCCAGAGAGAATCTCCTCACCTTTCTCTGCATTTGGGGAAATATAGGCAGAGCAAAGAGGAAAGCCTAGCTATAAACCAGGCTTGTCCAACAGGCAGCCTTGGGGCCAGAATCCAGCCCACCACAGGCTTTTATCTGGCCTGCCAAGTGCTGCCACAAAAGCCTGGGAGCTGGGGCAGGCCAAGGCTATCTGAAATACTCCGTATTGCTATATCAAGTGTGCGGGCAGACATTGACAATTTGCGCAACCAAAAGCAATGCCAAATATCACAGTAATAATTATTTTATTAAAGTTTATTAATAAAGATCAAGTTGTATGTCTTATCTCTCAAAAATTTTCTCACTGCCCCCTGCCTGAAAAAAGAATTGCAATATGGTCCCTCACCCAAAAAGGTTGGACATCCCTGCTCTAAATGATATAGCTTCTGTATGTACCTATGAAACCATGATACCTTTTCATCACTGAGTGCCACCTCATTTAATTTTCTGAGCATTCTCCCTCAGCCATTTTGTTCTTAGTGGCTGCAACATATTACAAAAGGACATTCACATAAACACACTGTGTTCTTTCACAGGGACTTGGCTTTCCTTTTTGTTTCTTTTTTACCTTAAAAGAAAAAAAGACTGAAAGTACATGTTTTCATGTGTGTTTACAGAGGGTTTCAGCTGAATGGAGTTCACTTACCCAGGTTATACTGTACATTAATAATCAAGAGGAGAGACAGCTACATAATATAAAAGTAGATCGGTCTTCATGAAGAGATAAGTATCCTAATGATGTTTTAAGCTGTCTCCAGGTAGTGCTGCAACACAGTATCCTGTATTTTCTCAGTAAAGTTTCAGCAGCAGGAAGGTTGGAGAAAAGGCACTTTTGCTAGCATCTCAAGCACATACCCTGAAACCGTTCGGGCTGTGGGAAGGAGCAAGCCCATAGTGGACAAAAGACAAATTTGCACAGTCATTAGTATTATGCTAACATTACATAATCTCATTTGGATAATCACTCATACACCAGCCATTTGTCCCTACAGGTCTCCTTTTATTTTAGTTATTTGCATTCTTTTATGACAGCAGCTACCTTTGATATAACTGAATATACAAGCAGTCGGTAGATTCTGTGTAGTTTTCAAAATGTATTTCAGCCCTAGATATATCCAGCTGGTTTCCACAGGACACCACTCACAGAATAGAATTCACCCCAGGCTGATCATGTTGCAGCTTCAGTTGTTGCTTGGACTCAGTGACATTTACGATGCCCCTGTCTATAATGACTCTGCGCCCGATGCCTCAATGCTGCAGGTGTCTGTAATGGTCCTGTTGGCACTGATGCAGACCCCATCACCTCCCCCATCTTCTCATTGAGAAATCAAGCTTTCAGCTTTTTTCTCTTGCATTAATGTGTGCCTGGGATGTCACATGTACTTCAAGTAAATCTGAGTGATTTTTTGAGGGCCTTAAACTGTTCATTTCCTTTACACGATTGCCACTCTAAAGGACAGGAAACAACATTTGCTGGCTCTCTCAGTTGCTATCTTGGCTTCCTAGCTGGACTGGTTGTCTGTCAATGTGGAGAGTTGTTATGCTTGCCTTCCACAGTAAAATGTTCAGTTTGCATTTCCGCCTCCCCATCCCAAAAAGAGTGGTATTTTCTTGAGTATAAATAGCCAGGATCTTGTCTCACTTTTCCCTGCGAAACATCTGAAGTCTTTTAATTGCATCAAATCTGGACATTAATTAATTATAAAATGTAGCAGTTATTCAGTGCTTTACCTCTTCATAGCATCACACAAAAATGAATGAATCAAGGCCATTTTGCATCTAATTTAGGTCAGGTGAATAAACAGTCCAGGTAAGGATTGTGTGTTTATAACCTTACCTATACACATAGTTTAGCAGGTAGTGTGGCTAGAACACTAGATTTCTTAGCACCATACAAAGAAGATTTGCTCTCTCAGTGGGTTTCCTTGACATAATACTGAATGCAGTTAAGCCCTGTCTATAAGATCATTTCAGCAGATGCCAATACTGGTCCAACTACATCCACTTATAAAGAAGACAAACCCACACAACCAAAAAAATAGGTACAGAATGTACCAGAGTACATAAAGCTAATTTAGGTGTTAAAGGTATTCAGCCTTACATGATGGGTATGTCTCTACTTAGAAGTTATTTGAAAGGAGGAGGCTTATTTCAAAATAACTTTTTTCCTGTCCATGCAGACATTTTGTTATTTTGAAATAAGCATTTCTTTATTTTGAAATAATGAAGCACTATTTTGAAATAATAAATCCTGCTTTTATTTCAAAATAGCACTTAACTCAAAATTATTATTTCAGAATGAGTCATTCTAAGCCATGGAATAGGCTTATTTTGAAATAATGATCCTATTCTTTTGCCTACCTTCCTCTATTTCGAATTAGAGAGTCTAGTGAAGACTCTCTATTTTGAAATAATAACTCTGACCTTCTTTCAAATTAGAGAGTCTTCACTGGACTCCTAATTCAAAATAATACATTTGATATAGTGCTAATTCAAAATAGTTATTTTGAATTAGAATTGAAATAGCTATTTTGAAATAACTATTCTGAATTAATGTTGTCAGTGTAGACATAGCCGATGGATCAAAGCCAGTGGGTTAAACTACATTCTTCCTTGTGGAGGGTTTTTAATTCGATGGCAAGTGAAACACAGAAATTCCTTTCTATAAAATACAGGAGGAAAAATATATGGACAAAAATGATGAGAAGATTACACTTAGCGTGTCCTTTGCTGCAATTGGTAGGCTGTGTTTCAGTAATTGATATCACTCATAAACACAAGGGAAAAAGAAGAAGAGGGCAGGCTATAAAGTAAAAGATCAGAGCTGCAAAATAAGCATATTCTGGAGACTGTAAGGAGTAAGATGGTTAAAGGGATCACTAGATGGCAGTCAGTGCTGCTGCGTGAACACAGCAGAAGGAGACAGTGGTATGCTGATGAGGACAGAAAAACAACAAAGAGGAAAGAAGGCAGGAAAGATTTAGGGATGGTGTTTTTGTGTTAAATTCTGGTTGCCTTACTCTATGTCAGTTTCCAAAGGGATAGCCGTGTTAGTCTAGTCCAGTAAAAAAACAACAAGCATCTGAGGAAATGGGATCTTCTCCCACGAAAGCTCATGCAAAAAATAAATCTGTTAGTCTTAAAGTGCCACACAACTGCTTGTTGTTTTTTTGCCTGACTCTAGCAGTTCAAGAGCAGAGAACTTGGTAATGACTGAAGGAAAACATACGTATTAATACAGTTAGTCATGTGGGTAAAGCTAGCATAATTGTTCCCTTAGTGTGCCAAAAAGGAAAAAGAAACCCAAGAATTAAGCTAAAATGTCAAAAGGTTGTTGTCCTGTTAAGCATTTTAGTCTCATTCCATAATCCAGTAGCTAGTGTACTCCCCTGTAATGTAGTTGACCCAGGGCTCTAACATCCCAGGTGAATGCCCTAACCATTGGGCTACAAATTATACTAAAGACACTTCCATTTCCTCAGCTTCTCCAGCCTCCTAATTTTGTCACTCTAGGCCTTTAGAAATACTGAACAGATTATTTCCATTCACTTTTTTTTTTTAATTTTCCAGAAGCTATTTGACCTGAACAGATTTTTTTCCCCCCAATTTTTCAGAACTGCCAGTGAACCAAAACACAAAACCACCCTGCACAATAAAACAGTTGCTCAACTTACTCTAATACCAATACATTTAAAGACAGGCCTTGCCTGAAAGAGTTTACAATTAAATATGTTTGCTTTTTTTTTTTTTGATGTTTTGCTTTTTGACATTTCTTCATATTTGAATTGTTGATTGGTGTCTGAGCTAATCATTTAAAAGGATATATGTATACTATTTAAACTCCAACTCATAGTAACCAACAATGAAAGATTTCACTGTCAGTGAAGATTAATTTGAGTGTAGTAAGCTATATGGTAACCAGTTCCCATTAAATGTTACTAAAAGGCACTTTTCACCTGTAAGGAAAAAAAAAATCAATTTTGTGACCTCTCTTAGCTCCAGTCTAGTTCCATTAGTCATTATTTCCCCTAGCCAACTTATTTCTAATTTCATTATTGTCTATTCAGAGCATACAGTGCTGAAATATTCCTTTTAAATTATAGCACAATAAAAAGTCCCTATGTGATACTTACCAGTGAAATATTCAAAGTATTTTAAATATACTGTATTCTGTGTATAGCCAACTGCTTCCCCAGCTGCAGAAGATTTAAGCTGCTCATGTGTCTCAGGCATTTACAGCCTTTTAACATGTAACACAGATTGGGTTTTATGCCCTTTGATGACTCACCAGTCCCCCACTGCCCAGCAGTAATGATCACTCAGAGAGGTGAGGAAGAATAGAGAAACACAACTGCTGCTACTGTGCAAATCAGAGAGGCAAAGGAGAGCAAAGTGGATTAAACAAATCAATATGCTGTAGTCTTGCAGAAAGGTATGGGCATCACAGAACACATCTGATCTGGTCTTCCAACACATCAGATCAAATAATATAAAAACTGAAATTCATTGCTGCACAGAGGCCAGTTTTGAAATCTTATGCTGGCCCTCAACATAGAGATGAGGTTCATCCCAGGGAGATTCTCCCCAGTTAATAAGTTATTGATCATTTGAAAGAAGTGTGTGGAAAATGAACAAAATATTCACCTTATTTTTAACACTAAAGTTCATTTGGAAATTGAATACAACGGGTGTATTTCTGCTCCACTATAGTCATGCAACCCCCTTGACTTCAGACATAACTAAGAGCAGAGTCTGACCCAGTGTTTAGCCTAGTGTTTATCATGATAGAATACTCAAATTACATTTTGAAAGGCCAAAATTCATTGGAGCAGTGCCAGTTTAGACCATTTGATAATCTGCCACCTGTGCTTTAATTTTGCTGCAGCTAACTGGGGCTGAGCTCCTGTGTAAGCAGTGTATAGCCCTGTCACCTATGGGCTTGCCACACCAGTTATAAAAGTTGGAAAAAAACCCCTCTTTTTTGTTCTGAAATGTATTTTTCTTAAAATTCTCAACAAAGTTGTATCCATCTGGCCTAGAACTTGAACAGGGCTAGCAAAGCAGTCACCAGGGCACAAAAATGGGATGGACAAAAAGAAAAAAACTGGTAGGCAGGAGAGCCCTGCAGCAGGACTTGGATGCCATGGGTTCCTTTACCATACAAGGCTACCCTTACCTCTGCTCTGCTAGTGGCAAGTGTACTACTTTCAGATCCAATTATTGCCAATGATATTGCTTGCGCCCCAGTACCTCTTTCATTCGAAATTAAACACTGTCTGCCATTACATATTTACATCTCATCTAAAGGCCATTTAGACCCCCTGTAGAGTCTACATTTCTCCTCTGCATAAAACTATGTATCACGAACCATATGCTATATGGAATGGTTCCTAGTATTACATGCTCCAAAAGGCTGTCTGGCAAATGCGAACAGTATAAAACTTGGTCACTTGAAGGCTAAGAAGAATTCCTAAGTAAATCACATCAATTCTTCATAGTGGCCTCAGTCCTCCACTGAGATCTGATAGCACAGACCCCTATATGCGTGTGGAATCCTATTGATGATAGAAGCAGGCTCAGCAGGTAGTGCATAATGTGGGAGGTAAGGCAGAACAGAGGGTGAAAGAAGTGGCCTATTTTGAAGCTACTCCTCCCTCCTAGCATCCAGTGAGTTTGAGCTGTGCAGGAGTGGTTCCCTCCCCACTCCTGAGATTTTCCTCAGGGATGGTACTCGGACTTATGAGGAACTTCTCCTTCCACTTGATGAAGAAGGATTCCAAGCAGAAGCCAGCTTCATGGACCCAGAGAAATTCACAGGTCACTAGAAAACAGGGCAGAAGCAAACTTGGCTGGTTTTGCAGCAGGCACTAGGGGGAATTACCCTTAATCTATTTTCCAAGATTTTTCACTCTGGACACTCTCTTCCTTGATCTGACTGGACAGCTGTTTCAACCTTCTCCTTCACCATTTTTCCTCAGTGTCACTGCACCCATCCTCCATGCTCCCCTCTTCTGCCTCATTCTGTTCACTCCCTTCCATCCCCCTTTCTGTAGCCCTTACAAATGACGACAACTGATTTGCCAGGCTTACGTTTATTATATCTAACCGATCATAGGTTCTTTCCCAAAACAGGCTACATATGAGGTTTCTTCAGAAACTCCTCTCGGGAACTGACATGCTTGGCAGTACAGTAGTATAGAATTAACTATTACTTTACAAAGAGGTTGTACTATCTATACATGTTTAACAGCATAAATCTATCCAAATAAGCAACCTGTACATCCAGTTGGGCCATGCATGCTTACAATCTGAAAGATAATGAAAATACAGGGCTGAAAAACGAGCAAGCGGCAAACCTAAGAAAGCCATGTCAAAGCTCAATGAAACCTAAGAAAAGGGAACCTGGCATGGTGTCTTGTACTCCAGTTGATGCAGATGCTTACCTATATTTGTTCTGGTGTCCCAATCATTATAAGACCATTCTCTGTCCCATTTTAGCTATAGCATTCAGGGAGTTCATAGTTAACTACAACAATTAATAATAACCGTTTGCAACAACTGTTTCCCAGTCATTTCCTCCTAAATCCTACATGTTGATATGGTTTAACAACACACCTATTGCCTAGCAACCTAAATTTATCTCTTTAACCTTTTCTCTTACAGAAACTTGCAGTGTATTATCCATATTGTGGTCTTGTGTTTACCTTCTCTGAAGAAGAGTGAAAAATTATCACTTCGGTTTATGTTCCTTCTGGCCTCTTTTACTTTAATGCAAACTCAGCCTTTAGCCTACCTACTTCCAAGAGGCCTCGTAGTGATACAAAAATTAAAAAAAAATCCTCCAAAGAACCAGCCTGATAACCCAGTTATTACATTTACCAATTTGCCTTCCAGGCATGTTTTAAACTAATAAGCAAACCATCAAGGTCATTCCAGACCTCTTACAATATCATTACACTTATTGCAAGCAGCAAATATAGCCAAGGGTATGTGGAAATTTATGTGTTGAAGAGACACAGAGTTCTTCCATTCCAGCCCTGTGGCCATGGACAGGAACGAGAGTGAGAGAGAGAAATATCCTCCAGCCAGAGGAATTCTGTGCCTCCACTGCATCCCCAGGATAGAAGAACTGTCCTGCCATGGCTGTGGGGCTGAAGATTTGTGTCCCCACTGATTATTGGGCAGCCCTATGCCCTGCTTGACCCCCTTTATGCATTCTCCTGAATGCAGAGAAAGCAAGGGAAAGATCATAGACAAGGTCTTCAGTATCTCTTCCCCCTTCTTGTTTAGCTAATCCCCTCCTAACTTAATATTCTGAAATGCATCCTCTTTGCAGCTCAAGAGCAATTCTGATTGATTGCTAGCTAGGTCCTCAAGGTGGCCTGGCTGATGTTCAGTTACGTCCATCATTTGGCAGTCCTATCACACTACTGGAGCTTTTAGTGACCATGTGATTGCTGGCAGTGCAGTAGCATTCCTTGCTAAACACATTCAGGAATTCATGGATCTTCCATACTAATCACCTGCCCATCTCAAAAAATCACTGTAGTCATGCCAGTGCTGATGGAGGTTATTGATGGGTTCATCTTTGAACATCCTCATGCCTGAGCTTGTTCTGCTACTTACTATAAAGCAACTGAGGGAGACGACAAGAATCAAAGACATCAATTCAGTGTTCTTCAGCCTTCCTCAGTGCCCACACTTCACTGCCATACAAGTGCAGCTTTGTAGAATATGTTATGTCATAATATTTCCACAAAGACCATGAAAGGACACAACTGCCACATACAATGGTCCAGGCATTCTCCCCTTCTTACTAAATCCCACACAAGGAAATCCTTGAAGAGGTTTTGTGGGACTAACAGGATGGTTGCCAACCAACATTTTATTTGAGTGTCATATCTCTTCCTCCACACTTTGGCTGTTTCATCCATTTAAATTGAAAGCTTTTTGGGGCAAAGACTGCTTTTGTATAGCACCTAGCACAATAGGACCCTGATCTCAGTTGGTTCTTATTCAATAGTGTAAAAAAATAACTTATATAACTGTGTGAAGGTGTTGACTCACCACCAGTATTTCCCTATATTAAGGTGTAGCACAGCAAGTCTCTCCTTATCAGATACCTCTTGCTAATGGTTGCTCCAGCATAGTCTGCCTCTTCCTGTGACCTTACCTTCTAACCAGGTCACTTTAGAGTATCTTCCCTTTTGGGAATAGTCAACAAGCGGAATTAACACACATGAATCATCCCAGAGTTGAGGGAAGGCCCTCAAAGAGTACTTTTCAAGCTAAGGCCCCAAACTGCGTTCTCAAGTAATAAAGGGGAACAGCTTCCTCTCAATGGCTATATCTACACTACTGGGCTCAGATAAATAAACTTAAAAAGGTTGACTTAAAGTCAACTTTACTAACTCGACTTAGCAAGGCTCCATTTGTTTAAGTCGACTTCATAAAATTGACTTAAGCCAAAGGACCCATTTAAAGTTGACTTAATAAAGTCAACTTTAAATGGGTCCCCTGGCTTAAGTCAACTTTATGAAGTTGACTTAAATGGCTGTAATGCACTAAGTTGACTTTATTAAATCAACTGTAATGGGAACATTGTATTAAGTTAACTTCATAAAGTTGACTTAACCCTTAAAGTCGACTTTAAGGCCAGGGGTTATTAAGTCAACTTAAGCAAGTGCTTAAGTCAACTTAATGAACTGCAAATGTGTCCAGGGAGTTGCTCAAGTCGACTTAAGCCTCCACTGTAGACATCGCCAATGTGCCTGGCCCTCCGTTTCCTCAAGGAAGGGGCCATTGGGTGGCAATCATCTGGAGAGTTCTTGCCTTCATCAGGTCAGTTCTGCTGTCATCTCTGTTTACCATTAACTGAACTGGACTTTTCCTTCCTAAGCTCCTCTCTCCAGTGTCACATGCATGATAGAGCAAAACCATCTGAACACACATTAGCTTATCACCCCTGTGTTGCCTGATATAGGGTTTGTATATCCATCACAAAGGAACTGTCAGGAGGATGTGGTAGCAAATCCCAGTGCAAGACAGAGGCCTATATTTTAAAATTGAATACACATTTTCCTTTTTAATAATGCTTTGTGAATTAAATCCAGTAGGTCTAAGGGAAAGGCACAATGGCTCAAATATGCTCAGCACATTAAACTAATGGGAAATGCTGTATGTTCATATAAAAAGGTAGTTCAGAAAAACAGCTGTTAAATTTTTCCTCTAAACACATTAACAAGCCTGTAAAAAACCACTTTTGAAAGAGTTTCCTACGAAGATCTTACGTCTCCTTGTATGTAAGCCACTCGGCACAGACACTCCCACAACTATGGGTTATTTTGTGTCTTGAGAATATATAGTCAAGTAACCAGATTCTAAATGTTTTAGAATTTTTTTTAAAAAGTTCTGTGTCCGTGAATTAACTATGCTCACGTCCCCCCCCCCCACAGATATTGTAATAAAGTACACACATCTGCTATGTAACTTGCAGTAAAATGGCATACACCTGTGCTACTTACTCAACCAAACAATAACTAGAGACCACTATTGCCTCCAGTTAAACTGAAAACATAATAGGTGGGAAAGCTATCCAGTAGACGCAGTGTATTATACATTTTCCACAAACAAAGTTCATATATGTGTACACACGTATGCATGTACATACACACAAACAATGACCAACATTTAAAAAGCTATCTGTTTTTAATACACAACTTTTGACAATGGAGGCCTAATTTTTCAGAAGTGCTGAGCAGAACCCTAGCTGAAGTCAATAGGAGCAACAGGGTACAAAGCACCTATGAAGATCAAACCCACAATGCTCTTTCTGGCCACTCAAAAACTGAGTCACCTAAAAGCCAGGGCTCACTTTTGAAAACATTGATTTTTATGGCTGTGACAGGTTAAATGAATAGGAAACTATTTCATTTCCAATCTCTTCACTTGCTTCCTGCCTGGAGACAGTTGCCAAGGTACAAAGAGCTAGGAAACATGTTATCAGATTAAACAATTAAAACACAATGAATCACTATTTTACGCATTCTTTTTTGAAGTGAAGCCATACAAGGCATTGGTTTAAAAAAAGAGTAAAGTAATTGGCACTTGTGGAGTTCTGGTCTCACATGCAGAAATAGACAAGTTCAATGGAACAAAAAAATTCATTGGATTTGATTCAATGTGACAGGGTACGCCAGAACACCTGGAAAGGAAAGTGAAATAAAGGACACACCACAACATTAAAAAAAAAAAAAAAAAAATTCCCCCTGTCAACCTTTCACTTTTTTTCTCTGCAGGAAAATGGAGAAAAAAAAATCCCAAAGCCTTTTGTTTGGCTTTCTTGGATGGTGTGAAGAGAGATGAGTTGGGTCATATGCGAAGTCTACCTGAGAAAGTGCCTCTCATATATTAGAGTTCAGCAGTCATAATCAACAGAAGTGCTTGACCTACCCCCCATTTAATGGCCCAGTGCAATTTCCCACTGAAGTTAAGAAGAGTCTTTCCATTGTGAGGTGCTTCAGTTCAATGCTGAGAGGGCATTTTCAATGAACACTTCGAGTACTGAAGACCCTATTTCCTGCCAGAGCCCACAGTTTATGATCTTCAGGATATGCTATGGACAATCCATGCAGTGACAAATAGAGTAAGGATGCACGTAAAGAGAAGGTGGAGAATAGAGGGAAGGTTTTATATTAATGGATATTTACAACAAACATGCATTTATAATAATGTACATTACCTAGAGTTTTGATAGCTTATTTCTCTTTGATAAAGTGCCTTGCAGACCAAAATAAGCTAGGGAAAATAAAAATATCAATAATGATGCAGAATAGGGAGAGGTGTTCAATACATGTTTCTGTTCTGTGTTCAAGAAGAAGATGGATCACATACATACAACTTACAGTAATTACAAACTATTTTTTATTCCTAGTCACCAGACAGGATACTAAACAGCAACTGCTGGTGTTAAACTGTATAAAAAGAAATATGATATGAGATTAGTGAAACTTGGTGGGCTAGGTCACATGAGTGGAACATTGAAATCGATGGCTAAAACTTGTTCTCTAAGGATACAGTGGGAAAAATGGAAGGAGAGGAGGCACTTTACATCAAAGATGCTGTTACCTGTTACAGAATGAGAGACAATTCAGAATCATGGGACTCAGATGCCTACAGATTAAGGTTTTAACTAAAATTAAGGATGGGGTACTTGTAGGTAGCAGTTAGAAATCACCAAGACTGCTCCGGAAGTGTCTGTCCATCAGGTGCAGGAAGAAAATCTTATTGTGCCACACACTCTCAAAGAAACTAAGAAACCACCTGATCAACATCCTATACAGCAAACAGAAAATAATTAAAAATGAACTCTCAACATTGAAAACTCATACAAAGTCAACCTACATCATAGACTTCCATGTGTCTAGACTTCACAAAAGAGAGAAAAGTCATCTACAACATTTTGCTTCTCCAGAGAAGAAAAGACATTAAATTATCTAAACTCCTACACAGCACAAGGGGCAACAACGGTGACACCCTTAACCAACCCAACAATACTGTTAATCTTTCCTGCTACACACTTCCAGTAGAAGAATCTGTCCTGTCCCAGGGACTCTCTTTCTGCCACACCACTGTTACACATAAGATACAATTCTACAGTAACCTCGAAGTCTCAAACTCAAGGAATATTTCCACCACATCACTGAACAATGGAATAACCTACAATACCTTCCTTCCAACACTACAGGAAGGAGGATTCTATGTGGACTCCTCCTGATGGTAAGAACAATAAACTGGACTTCTACATAGATTATTTCTGACACTGTGCACAGGTTAAAATCATGGACAAACAACATGCCTTGCTCCATAACCTCAGTTATGCAGAATGCAATGCCATCCACAGCCTCAGGAACAACTCTGACATTATCATTAATGATGATGACAAAGGATGTGTTGTAGTCATCATGAATAAACTGGAATATGTTCTCCAACACAATGTTCTATAAGCTATTTCTCAGAGACCCCACTGACGAATACTAAAAGAAACTACACCACCTACTCAAGAAACTCCCCAAAGTAGCACAGGAACAAATCAAGACAGACACAACCCTGGAGTCCTGACTAGGGATAAGCTATCTGCTACCAAAAATCCATAAACCTGGAAATCCTGGACACCACATCATCTCAGGCATTGGCACTCTTATAGTGGGCTTATCTGGCTATGTGGACTCTCTCCTCAGACCTTATACTATCAACACTCCTAGCTCTCTTCAAGGCATCACAGACTTCCTGAGAAAAATTCAATGCATCGGTGATTTTCCAGAAAATGCCATTCTGGCCGGCCACTATGGATGGAGAAGCTCTTTATGCTAACAACCCACACAAAGATACATTACAAGCCATTAACAACACTATCCCAGATGATGTCGTGGCACACTCATGGCTGAAATTTGTTACTTTGTACTCACCCACAACCATTTCAGATTTGGAGATGATTTATATCTTCAAGTCAGTGGCACTGCTATGGGCAGGGCCATCTTGGGGGGTGGGAGGTGATTTCCCCAAGCCCCACAGTTCCATGGCCCTGTGCCTTCCTGTTGTAGGCAGGGCAGCACAGTTCCTGCACTGCTGTGCCCCCCAGCTGCACTGCTCCCTGCCCCAATGTCTTCGGTGTGGTGCCAAATGTAGTGTGGGGGGGAGGTGGGAGCATAGAACCTGGCCTCTGCTCTGGGCCGGCCCTCCTTGCCCTTAGGAATGGGAACAGCCAGCCCAGGGGCAGAGTGGGCAAGCCCAGAGGCAGGGAAGGAGAGCAGAGCCTGACCCATGGGCTGGCCCGCTCCACCCATGGGGGCCGAGTGGCTGGATCAGGGAAGGGGCAGGATTGTGGGGTCCAGCCACTGGGCTAGCCTACCCTGCCCCACCCCCCAGTGCCAGGGAGGCCAGGGACCCCCCACAGGCTGATTGGCCCCAGCACCCCACCCAGGATGGCCCTGGCTATGGGTACCTGCATGGCCCCACAATATGCCAACATTTTTATGGCTGACTTAGAACAACACTTCTTCAGCTCTCATTCCCCAAGTACACTCCTCTACTTACACTGCATTGATGACATCTTCATCATCTGGACCCATGTAAAGGAAGCCCTTGCAGAATTCTACTGAGATTTCAACAATTTCCACCCCATGATCAGCTTCAGCCTAGACCACTCCACACAGAAGACCCACTTTCTGGACACTACAGTACAAAAAAGTGATGGACACATAAACACCACCTTATACCGGAAACTTCCTGACCACTATACTTATCTACATGCCTATGCTTTCATCCAGGACACACCTTATGATCCGTTGTTTACAGTCAACCCCTAAGATACAACCACATTTGCTCTTTTTCTCAGACACAGACATATCTTCAGGATGTCTATTGAGAATTCTTAAAACTACAGTACCCCCCTGGGGAAGTGGGGGAACAGAATGACAGAGTCAGACAAGTACCCAGAAGTCAACTACTACAAGACAAGCCCAAGAAGGAAAATGACGGAATGCCACTAGTCATCACCTACAGACCCCAACTCAAACCTCTGCAACATACCATCAAGAATTTACAGCCTATCCAACAGGATGATCCCTCACTCTCTCAAGTCTTGGGCGGCAGACCTCTCCCTGCTTACAGACAGCCCCCCAACTTTAAGCAGATACCAGCAGCTATACAACATACAACATGAACATTAAGGCAGGCAGCATATCCCTGCAACAAACCCTGTTGCCAACTCTGCCCACATATCTGCACAAAAGACATCGTCATAGAACCTAATCAAATCAGCTACTTCACCAAGGGCTCATTCGTCTGCTCAGCCATCAATGTGATATATGCCACTGTGTGCCAGCAATGCCCCTCGGCCTTATACATTGGACAAGATGGACTGTTTCTGCACAGAAGAATTAACAGACGTAAAACTAACAGGGGAACAATGTCCCCAGTCATTCTGTGAAAGATTTGTCTGTAGTAGTTCTTAAACAGGATATGTTTAAATCAAAGCTTCAAAGAGGAAATACAAAGTTAGAATTCTTATGCAAATTTGACACCATTAACTTGTGTTTTAATAGAGAAATTAGGCTGATTTTCTCATTACAAACAGTGCTTTTTCACCTTTTTCAACCTCATCACTTCCTTATAGGTTGTTCCACTTTGTTTGCATCAAGAACAATTTGATTTGCTGAAATAGGCCGACCTAATCCTTGCATTTATTTTTCCCTCTCATACTATAAGTTTTCCATTTTCGAGTGTCTGATAAAGTGGGGTTTTTCTCCCATGACATTTCATGTGATAAATAAATTTATTAGCCTTTAAAAGTGCCACAGGACTCCCTGTTTGTTTCAGTCTGAGGGAATGTGACAGAGTGCTACCAACATCCTGACCACTGGTTTACCAATTAAATCACCCAGAAATAAACCTGAGGGGCAAAACTGTGTCTATTAGATAGATTGGGAATAGTCTGGAGAGAGTTACAAGGCTGATTAACTCATTAGCTCAGACAATAGACTGGCACAGTAAGGAAGTACTCAGGGGGAAAAAAGAGAAAGAGAAAGTGACAAGCAGACTTTTGAAAGTGAGAGTCAGGAGAGATCTCTCAATGGGAAGATGTCTGCTGCCTCTTCTTGGCAGCACAATCCAAGGAGCGTAACTAGAGAGCTGCACAAATTTGTAATGGTCATGGTGGGAAGAATGCTGTACTAAATTGCACACCATGTTTGAGCAGAAGAATGTTTCTGAGCAGTGTGCAGCTAGAAGAGAGGCAGGAGATGGATAACAATGAACACCTTCTGTAGCCAATCACAAAACTTCCTAAAGAGTTTCTAAAACAAGATGAACTTTGGGGCAGGTGGGGGGCTGCAGGAGAGTCAAGCTCCCATTCAGCCTCTGTTGGTGTTTTCTGTCTTCATGGAGCTTTTCTCACGGAGTCTACCCAGAGATACTGATGAAGACTCTCTGCAGGACCAGGGTGCTGCATTGCTCCTACTCCTGTGCTTGGCTCCTTGGCTCACATTGCAAACCACAGGCCGCATGGCCTGTTGAGCACTCTGTCTCATTGTACTTCAGTTGGCTGGTGTGGATCCTGTTGGCATGCTGCAAGAGTAGCGTACCAGACCAGGCAGAGCACTACATAGAATCACAGAAGTTAGAGCACTACCTAGAATGTCGAGGACTGAATCCTGTGTAGTTAGAGCACTACATAGGATCACAGAAGATTAAGATCGGAAGGGGCTCCAGGAGGTCATCTGGTCCAACCCTCTGCTCAAAGTAGGATCCCAATCCCAACTAAATTATCCCACCCAGGACTTTGTCAGGATGAACCCTCAAAACCTCTAAGGATGAAAATTCCACCTCCTCCCCACATATTCCATTCCAGTGCTTCATTGCCCTCCTAGTGAACAAGATACCTAATATCCAGCCTATGCTTCTCCATTGCAACTTGAGACTATTGCTCCTATTTCTGCCTCCTACCACCACTGAGAATAGCTTAGTTCCATCCTTCCTGGAACCCCCTTTCAAGTAGTTAAAAGCTACTATCAAAGCCTCCTTCATTCTTCTCTTCTGCAGACTAAATAAGTATAGTTTCCGCAACTTCTCCTCCTAAGTCTTGTGTTCCTGGCCCCTAATAATTTTTGTTGCCCTCCTCTGGCCTCTCTCTAATTTATCCATATGCTTTTTGTAGTGTGAGGGGGGCAGATAACTGGACCCAGTACTCCAAATGTGGTCTAACCAGTGCCAAATAGGAGGGAAAACCCACTTCTCTCGATCTGAGGGCAATGCTCCTAATAATGCAGCTCAAAATGCCATTATAGCCTTCTTGGCAATAAGAGTACACTGTTGACTCATCTACAGCTTCTTTTCCACTGTAACCCCCAGGCTCTTTTCTGCTGAACTGCTGCCTAGTCAGTCCCCAGTCTGTAGCAGCGCATGGGATTGTTTCATCCTAAGTGCAGGACTCTGCACTTGTCCTTGCCGAACCTCATCAGATTTCTTGTGGCCTAATCCTCCAAGTTGTCTAAGTCAATGGTTCTCAACCTTTTGTGGGTCGCAATACACCAGTGGGGCACACCAGCCCATCACACTGATGTGTCCTGATGCAGTGGCTGACAACCACTGGTCTAGATCGCTCTGCTTCCTATGCCTGCCAAATAGACATCGAGCCATTGATCACTACGCGTTGAGCCTAGTGATCTAGCCAGCTTTCTTTCCAACTGACACTCCATTTATCCAAGCTTTATTTCTTTAACTTGTTGATGAGAATACTGTGGGAGACTATATCAAAAGCTTGACTACAGAGTTAGTCATCTTATCATAAAAGGTAATCAGATTGCTCAGGAATGACTTGATGTTGGTGAATCCATGCTGACTGTTCTTGATCACCTGAGACATGTTAGAGAGCTCTATGGTCCCCACAGCCTGTGGCTTGGGCAGTGAATTAAGCACACCCAAACCTTTTGAAATTGCTGTGCCCCACTCCTCACTTAGACCTTGTATTATATCATTACTATGTATGTGCCACAGGGGCAGTAGAACAGAATGCCCCTGTACCTGTTATAGAGTTGCTGGCTATGTCCACACACACATTGTAAAATCAATTCAAGTTGAATCAATTTAATAGGTCCAAACAAAAAAAAAATCAAACTAGCATGTCTGGACACAGGACTTGCTAGTTCAATTTTAGGAGAGGGGATCCCTGGGAGGTGTGGCAACATGGCCGTCTGGCAGGGCCATGTTGCCACCCAATCCCCTGCCTGGCTTTGGCCAGGCGGCGGGGGCAGGGATCGCAAGGCAGCCACTTGCAGGGTGAAGGGGGCAGGGAGCCGAGTATCCCATGCTGCTTTTTGGGTGGCAGGGGCAGGGAGTCCCATGCACCCAGCTCCCCTCTGCTCCTGGCTGGGTGGCAGGGGCAGGGAGTCCTGCATGCCTGGCTCCCCCCTGCCTGGCCAGCTGTGGTGGGAAGCTGGGCATGCTGGGCTCCCTGTCCCCACCACCCACCCAGCTGTGGGGGGAGCCAAGCCGGCAGCTGAAGGGGGAAGCCCAGCACAGGGTGTTTCCCCTACCACTGGCCCAGCCAGCTGGAGTGGGCGTGGGGCCCCGTGCACCACCCTGCACTCCCCCTCCCTGATCTGCTTCCTGGCCAGGGTGCTTGGGTGCATGCACCCTGGGAGGAAGGTCAAACTGTCTTATCGATATAATACAGCCATACTGGCTTGTTTCAAAACGACAGTTTCGAGATAACCTTCATTTCAATATAATGCTAGGTTTTATTATAACAAAATGATGTGCCTTATTTCTAAATAAGGGAGCTCCTTATTTTGAAATAAGGAAACGTTGTGTGGACATGCCATCTTTTAAATCGAAATAACCAGTTTGTAGACATAACCACTGGGTTCATACTGGGCTTGTGAGTGACACACACACATTTATGAAATGTGTATGTATTTGCTTCTTTGCCAAGGCAGTGCCCCATGGCACCTATGTAGAGGATTTTTGCAGTATAAAAATACTTGTTTAAAATCGTAATATGTTATTTGTTTGGATCATAATATGTTATAATGTATGGGGATTCTTTGATGCTGTTCCTCCCCAGCAAACGTTGATCTAACTGTAATAGTTAAGAAGTTTGTGTAACTCTGTTTAGGAATAGAATAAGTTAGTGTAGTTTCTTAAATGTAACTAATCGAGTACTTGGCAGCTTGCCAAGGTGTGTGAGTCTGCCTGGAGACAGGCTGATAAGCCGAGCCTGAGGAATCACATGGGCTGTTTCTTTTCGAGAAGATTCCTCATGCAAGTAAGGGGGAGAGCTTTTTCCGCACAAAAAGGCCCAGCACTGATTGGTCTAGGACCAGGTATTTAAAGGGGGTACGCGCCGAAATCGAGGCTTCGCTGTGCATCTGTCCTAGGCTCCAGGACGCTGTGAGGGCTGTCCCTGTCAGCTGCATCACACCCTGTAGAGTGCAGACTGCAAGTCAGGAGCTTAGCCAGGCTTTTGGTTTAGGTACAGCTGTGGCTTGGGCCTTACCAAGACAAGCTCCTCAAGGAGGGTCGGGGAGTGTGAGCGAACTGAGATTGGAGCTGAGCGCTTGATTCTTAGAGAATCAGGGTGCCTCAGATATTTGTCACCTCTCCTGGAGCCTTGAAGACTGAAGAGGACAGAAGAGGAACATTTAAGTCCCTGAAGAGACAGGGATCTTGGGGTCTGTTTGATGCCCCTAAAAGCCCTGTTGCAGCAGACATTGTCTTGGGGTGAATAGACTTTGTGTTAAAGTCTGGGTGGAAGAACCCCAGAAGAAGACGCTCCCAAGTTTGGACTGTGGCTGCTTCCCCGGGATCAAGGCTTCAAGGGACCTCTCCACTGCCTCTGCCAGAAGCTGGGGAAAGGAGGACATCTAATTGTGAGCACAGAGTGGGGTTCCAGCTTGAGAAGCTAACAAGCCTCTCTGGGAATTTGGGGAATTTTGCTGCCCAGGGCAGTTTGGAGGACTTGTTCGGTTCTGAAGGTGGGTTGTTTTTTTTCTGAACTCTGGGTACAGGTCAAAGGTGGTTTCCTATTTGGTTTTACTAAAACATGTTGCTTAACTGTGCAGTCATATAGATAGGACAACTTAAAATACTTGTTTGATTTAAGTTTAAGTCCATGATTTTTGACAGTTTTCCTCTACCCCGCCCCATAGGCTATGTTCACACAAAGGGGGTTATTTCAATACAAGTTGTATCGAAATAACGCCTTATTTCGAAATAAGTTAATTTGAATTAACAGTTTGTTAATTCGAATTAAGAAAAAAAGCAGGAATCAAAATAGCATGTTCAGACAACAGTTATTTCAAAACGAGTCACCGTTGTTTCAAAACAACATGTTCAGACGGCATTGTTTCAAAACAATTGTTTTGAAACAACATTGTTTCGTCCCCACATGGGGTTTAAGTTGTTTCAAAACAACAGTGTTGTTTTGAAACAACAGTGCGTCGTGTGAACATGGCCTTTCTTATTTCGAAACAACCTCTGTTGTTTCGAAATAAGACTGCTGTGTGAACACACCCTATAGTGTTAATAAACCCGTGTCATAAAATCTGATCCACCTCCATTATTTGTTTGAACCCGGGCTGGCCTGAGGTGATAGAAACTCAAAAGTTTGGGGAGACCTTCTGGGACCCACTGTTGTCTGTTAAGAACGGAAAAATTCGTTAACACCTATACAAAAGATGTTGCCCCTTTTAGACTCAAGCAACTAGTCAAAATTTGTTGCCCAGGTAATATTACAGTTTGGGGTAGAAATTGACAAGAGTCCTAGACAAAATCGTGTATATTTACAAGGAACATACAAAGTCCTGCCTCTCTGACCATAACAGAAACCAAAACCAGGAAACAGCTTTTCTGCATAGAGCCTCAAGCCCCTGTAGCCATTTCCAGCCCCTCAGTCTAAGTTTCTCCAGTGGCCTCCTACAGCCTGCTGCTTTACTTTCTTGCTTTGCATCGGTCTTTTGTCTGCACACTATCTTGGCTTTATTCCACACCACCAGACACCCTCTGCCACCCCTGGTTAGAACAATACTCAGTGGAGCCATCAGCCCACATGGTTCCAATTTACAAAATGACCTTCTTCTGTCTTGTTTTAGGTGTGGCCCCATAACTATCTTTTACTGTTATCTTAAGTGAACAGTATGTTCACACACCAGTTTCAAATGAAATTTTAATGGAACCCAGAGGCTTAAGTCAGCTCACAGCAATAATTATTTTTTTTAAACACAGAAAGTCTGTCAGCCAACACTTGGCAATTCTCTAGGAGACCTCATTCTGATGGACAGAGGAAAGTTAATTGCTGATGTAATAGTTAGCAGTTGTCTGACTCATCTACTTCGTGCAAACAGAGCATCAGTATTTAAAAGGACATTCTCATAATGCTTAAACCAGTTGTAGTTATAAGTTAATAGAAACATAAATTTAAATGGGAAGTATTTATCAAAACTAGGCCAAGAACATCCGACTGGAGATGTCTAAAGCCCTGATTTCAAATAGAAAAAAAAAATTCATCCTAGTAAAAAGGAAATGCAAAAATAGCGATAAACCAAAATAAAAAAATACTACATAAAGAATTTAAAGTGGGGGAAATTAATGACAATGCCTATAAGTTGCACATTAAAAATGTAGGTGACTGTTAAAGGACGCTAAAGAGATCAATGAAATATCAACAGTCCATAGGATTAAAGACTAAAAAGAAGGCATTTTTAAAACATTTTAGGAACAAAAACAACCATAGGTCAGGAGCAAATGCAGGTGGTAAAAGCATAAATATGAATGCAGAAAAGAAAAATATTCAGTGGCTATTTTAGCTCTGTAGTCATCCCATATGATGTGGTAGCAAAGGAGGATATGAACCAACAGCACCTGCTAAATGTAGACATTTTCAAAGAGACCTGGGTAACTTACACTTAAGAGTTTTAAAGGAACTTCCAGAAGAACTCTCTAATATTTATTTCTAAAAATCTTGGAAGAAAATCAATATAATTCCAATATTTATCAGCTGTATAAGGGATAACTCAGAGAACCAATTAATTAGACTGATGTCAGTTCCAGGGAAAATAATGGTTAATCTTAGTTTCTATCAACAAAGAACAACAAGCTAAAAATGTTATTAATGCCGGTGAACATGATTTCCTGGGGTTGGGGGGTTTGATTTAGCACAAGATTGCAGGCCTAGCTGATAAAGGCAACTGTATTGATATAATATTCTTGCATTTCTCCATGCAGTGTGACATGATGCCTTGACTAAAAACACTTGTACTGTATGAAATTATAGGGCCCATGTTAGATGGACTAAAAGTGGGCTCACTGACAGATCTCAATATTAGTTAAATGGGGAGATATGAGTAAGTGAAGGAGTTATTAGCAGAGAGACTTTGAGATCAACTCTTGGTCCAATCATATTCTTCTCTTTTCCTTTTTTTTTCCAGTCAATCTTCTAGACAAAGGAAGGTTACTCACCTTGGTGCAATAACTGGACCTCTTTGAAATGAGTGTCCCCATGTGTGCTCCACCAAAGGTATTGGTACATGCCATGTCACAGCCTGGAGATTTTTACCAGTAGTGACCATTGGAGCCGCACTCGTGAGGCAGCTCTCTTGAGCCTTCCCCCATCACTTCAAAGAGCGCACACAGTGCCATCCGCCTCATTCCCTTCTCTACTTGGAACATCTAAATGAGTCCAAAGTAGAGAGGGGAAGATGGTAGGTGGTGGAGCACACACTGGGACACTCATCTCGAAGAGGTCCAATTACTGCACCATGGTGAGTAACCTTCCTTTCTCCTTTGAGAGTTGTCCCCATGGGTGCTCCACCAAAGGTATGTAGCAAGCAGTATCTTCAGCTGGATGGATGGACTGTGGAGACATTATTATGTAGTGTTGCTAGGACTGATTGTCCTATTGCCGCATCTGCTCTTGACATGTGGTCTACAGCATAGTGTTTAATGAAAGTGTGGGAGTAGGCCACCTTGCATATCTCTGCAATAGGCATGTTGTTCAAGAATGCAGTGGTTGTAGACACTGATCTGGTTGAGTGAGTCTGTATGTGTTCTGGGGGTATAATCCCTGTTGCCTGGTAAATTTCTTGTAAGCAGCCCACTATGAGTTTTGATAGTTCTTGTGAGGATAGGATTCTACCCTTGCATCTGTTGGCTATTGTCACAAATAATCTAGTTAATGTTCTAAATGCTCTTGTTCTTTCCAGGTAAAACACAATTGCTCATTGGACATCTAGTGTATGGAGCTGCGCCTTCTGGCAGTTTGCATGCGGCTTTGGGAAGAATACAGGTAAGTCTATAGTTTGATTAACATGGAAAGGAATGGAGATCTTCAGAAGAACCTTTGGATGAGGTCTCAGTGTCACTTTATCCTTGTGAAATCATATATGGGGGTTCTGCTATTAGCTCTGCAATTTCAATTTACTTGTCTAGATGAAGTTACGGCTACCAAGAAGGCTACCTTCATCGGTAAGTGTTTAAGTGAACAGGTAGAAAGTGGTTCAAAGGGAAGCTTGGTAATGACTCATAAAACCACCTGAAGATCCCAGTTAGGTGTGGGTGGATGCATTTCCAGATATAGGTTCTATATTCTTAATATAAATCTCTTCACTATGGGGTATGAGAAAAAACTTTTGTGTTCTCTCCCTAAATGGAACTAAGAAATTGATGCGAGGTGCATTTTCAATGAACTAATCTATAATCCCATTTTCTTTAGGTGGACTACATGTTGAAGAACCTCTGGGATGGAAGCGGAAAGGGGTGTGATTCCGTGTGTTCTGCACCAGTTTGAGAACCTTGCCCATTTCTGAAGGTAAGTACACCTTGTAGATGTTCGAAAGGGGCAGCCGTGTTAGTCTAATTCAGCAAAAAAAGCAAGGAGTCCTGTGGCACTTAAAGACTAACAGATTTATTTATCACATGAGCTTTTGTGGAAGAAAATCCCACATCATCAGACGTCTAAGCTCTTAGACATCTGATGAAGTGGGATTTTCTTCCACGAAAGCTCATGCAGTAAATAAATCTGTTAGTCTTTAAGTGCCACAGGACTCCTTGTTTGTTTGTTTTTACCTTGTAGATGGTTTCCTGCTATTGAGAAGGATATGTTTAACCTGCTCCGAGCGCTCTTCTTCTTCGCAGAACCACACAGGAGCCAGGCCATTAGATGTAGTTTCTGTAGGTCGGGGTGAAACATTCTCTTCTTGCCCTGTAAAAGGAGGCCCCGTCTGAGCAGAAGGCATTTCTGAGCTTGAATGATAATCTGGTTTAGCAAGGTAAACAAAGGGTATCTCAGCCAAGCCAGGGCTGTCATGATCACCTTCACTGCTTCGTGTCTTATCTTGAGCAGCGTTTTGTGAATAAAAGGGACAGGTGGGAATGTATAAAAGAAGTTGCCTGTCCATCACAAAAGGAAGGTACCTCCCATAGATTCTCTTACAATGCCTGCCTGAGAGCAGAAGTGTGGACATTTGCAATTTTGCATGGTAGCAAAAAGGTCTATACTCAGGTATCCCCAATGTCGAATATTCTGTGAAGAATGGCCGTATTTAAGTCCCATTCATGCTCCATCGGGAAGGTCCTGCTGAGAGTGTCGGCTACAGTGTTGTGTATGCCTAGAAAGTAGGTTGCAGAGATCATGACATTATAAGTTACGCACCATTTCCACAGCTTTATGGCTTCTGTGCAGAGGGAGGCTGATCTTGCACTCCCTTGTCTGTTTACATAGAACATACATGATATGTTGTCTGTCAGGATCTTTATACGTTTGTTCATAATATGGCTCCAGAAGTATTGGCATGCATTTCTTACTGCCTGCAGTTACAATATGTTTATGTGGAGATAGGATTCCATTATGAACCATTTTCTCTGAGCTGTACAACCCTCCAGGTATGCTCCCCATCCTGTGAGGGAAGCATCTGTTGACATTAGAATGGTAGAAGTTGTTTGTTGAAATGGGATCCCTGAAAGAAGGTTTTGTGTCACCTTCCACCATTGCAGTGATTGTTTTAACATCATTGGTTAACTCAGGACCTTGTGCACTGAGTGCCTGTGAGGTTTGTATACTCTTGTAAACCAAAGTTGCAAAGATCTTATGTGTAGATGTTCATTTTGCACCACGAAAGTTGTTGCAGCCATATGCGCCAGAATTTGGAGACATATTAGGGACTCTACTGAAGGTGATGTGCATGCCATGTCTATTAGGTTGTTGAGTGTTTTGAATCTGTTCTGAGATAGGAGTGCTTCCACTTGCTGTGAATCTAGATACACTCCTATGAATTCTATAATTGGTGTTGGGGTTATAGTTGATTTCTGCCACTTTATGAGTACACCTAGTTCCTGAAATAGGCTCATAGGAAAGTATAGATCTTCCATGGCTTGGATGTGCGTACATGACCTTATTAGACAGTTGTCAAAGTATGGGAATATTGTGATGTTGTTCTTTCAGAAGTGTGAGCTGCTACCACTGCAAGAACCTTTGAAAATATTCTTGTGGCAGCTGATAGTCCAAATGGTAGGCCTGTGTATTGACAATGATAATTTCCAACCTGGAATCTTAGAAATCTCCAGTGGGATGGATGTATTGATATATGGAAATACGCATCTTGCAGGTCAAGGGCTGTAAACCAGTCATTGAGTTCCAGAGCAGGAATGATTGTTGATAGTGTTAGCATTCTGAATCTTTAACATCTTGTGAAATTGTTTAATCCTCTTAGGGCTGGGTGAGCTGGGACCTGGGCCAGACGCAGGTGGGTAGGAGAGGAAGCCCCTGAGAGAAGCCAGGCAGGGCAGGGCCATGTCATGGCCACTGAACCCCCAGTGGGGGATGGAGAAGAGCCCAGAGCCTTGCACATGCACAGAGTCCTCTGGTGGTAGGGGGGATCATGCAGCCAGGGCATAGGCTGTCTGCAGGGTCCACCAGTAGGGGAGGGAGAACCCAAAGCTGGGGCACTGGCTGCAGGTTCCCTTGGGTGGCAGGTAGGGGGCACTGCAGCAGATTACAGGGACCCCGGTGGTGGGCAGAAGTGGGCCCGGAGTGTCCCACAAGAGCCCATGGTGGTAGTGGGAGGAAGCCAAATCACGGGGTAGAGGTAGTGCATTGGAGGTGGGGGTGGCACAGGGCCTGAATCCTCTTTTAATGGAGTAACACTCCTGATTCATGGAATCAGTGGGTGCTGTCTCTTGTGTTCCCTATGTGATGGCTAACTCAGGGTTCCTTTCCCCTTCTTTTTATAGTCCAGTAAACTTTTGAAATGCATTATTTGAAAAGTAAATCAGATAGAGTTCCTTTCCTGTGTTAGTGTGTAAATGTCATTCTGTCTTTCTCATTCTCTGGTTAATCTGCTCGTTTGATTGTCCTAAAGGCTTCATCTTAGATGTAAACGTACTTCTTTGTCTCTAGTCTCATGTTGCTCAGTTTACACTGGAGACACAGGCAAATACATGAAACAACATTCCGTTGTTTACAACAAACTTTTTTAACCACTTTACTCAGATTGGTTGGTTTGAACTGATGTCTGTCAAACACACAGTTCTTGACATACCATCTATGCCCACATTATCCAGTGCTATTAGTGACCAGCATGTCACTATTTTTATATGATATTTTAGAAGACACTGGCTAAGTACTCTGACTACAGTTGTTTTGGTACACCTTTTGCCATACTGAGGGTCCGTGGCTGAATGCATTGCTGTATTTACAGCCTACATACTACTTTAAATATCTTTGTACAAAGTAGACCATGTGAAGCACCATTTGAAAATGCATGTGTTGAGCTATATCACAATAAATGGCATCATTATATGTGAAGTTATAAGCATAGGATAAAATCATGACTGAAGTGTGTTTCCCAGATAAATCTGGGGGGGGTGGAGTGGGGGGCTAATCCACTTTGTCAAAGACAAAGGATAAGAGGATGCTCCAGCCAGCCATCAACAAAGATCTAGATTTCACCCAAGTATTTCACAAACTGTTAGGGTTACAGGGGCTGCAGCAATGATCACAAGGCTAGAAAACAAGTCTTACAATGGGAGACATATGGAGCTCAACTTATCAAGGTATACAAGTAAATATTGTTACTGTTTTAGGGTTAACTGCACTGTATTCCCTTTCCAAAATTTCTCAAGGGCACGCTCATAAGGTTTCACTCTATGGCTGTGTTCACACACACGGTTATTTCGAAACACGTTGTGTCGAAACAACTTGTTTCGAAATAACGCCTTATTTCGTAATGACTTAATTCGAATTAGCAAAAAGTCATTTCGAAATAGGCTAAAAAGCGGGAAACGAAATAGCAAGTTCACAATGTGAACATGCTATTTCGTTAGGCGCTGCAGGGGGCTGCAGCCACCTGGGGGTGAGCTGCTGCTGGCTCACCCTGCAGCCCCAGAAAGGGGGCTGCAGGCACTGGCGCGGGGTGAGCCGCTGCAGGGTGGCTCAGCCCCCCGCCAGAGCTGCACCCCC
>ML681992.1:5905153-6011396 GCA_007922195.1 Podocnemis expansa
CCCCCCCACCGGGGGCTGAGGGACAGCCCTCAGCATCCTGGCCAGGGTCCTGAGGGTTCCCTGGCCAGGGTGCTGACGATCCAATGTTGTTTCGGAACACTTGGTTCCGAAACAACATGTTCACACTTGTTGTTTCGAAACAACGGTTCCGAAACAACCTTGTTTCGCCCAGAAACTAGGTTTAAGTTGTTTCGAAACAACTGTGCGTCGTGTGAACATGGTTTTTTTTGTTTCGAAACAACGAGGTTGTTTCGAAACAAAAGTGCCGTGTGAACACAGCCTATTAGTCAGCAGCTTTCTTTGGTAGAGATGTGCCCCCCTCCCTCTTGACTGTGGTAGAGGGCTGCACAGCTTCTTAACTTACCCTGTGATATCCCCAGCCTGTGTGTTGCTCCCTAACTTACCCTGTGATATCCATGACCACAGCCTGTATGTTGCTTTCTCTATAATGGCTATAAACAGGGTTTAGTCAGAAGCTAAAAGTTACCCCACATCTCCTTCTTAGCAAACACATTTAGTCTGAAGGCACAAATATTACAAAAGCAATATGTATGTTGAAAGTTTACCAGAGTTTACCCATCCATCTTATTTGGTCTACTAGTGCTCCAGGCTTCTCAATCTTTCTGCAAGATTTGAGGTAATCCTTGGGCAAAAGACCCTGTCCATATGCTGAAAGAAGTCCCTGAGTCTGTGTAAATGTCACTTTTTATATCAAAATTCCTTTCTTTGTGCAATGATCTCTGGAGAACTCTGCTTGAATCAATATTGTTATGCGAGAACTGGATTTGACATAATTCACAGCCTTTAACCTCCTCTGCATCAAAGATGGAAGCAAGGACAACAAAGTCAGGAAAAATATCCGGCCTTGCTTCGGCAGACAAAAACAGCTGCAAGCTAGTTTTAGTGACTGGGATAGATAAAGTGAAAGGACAGATTCATAAGAAAGGTTGGGGAGAGAAATGTGGAAAACTGACCAACACTGGTTGTCTGTGTTTGTAAGTTTTGTTTATAAAGGCCACTTTGCTGATAAGGAGAATAATGAATGGTTATTGGTGGGTTGCTAAGGAAATTATTAACCTATTAGCAGCTATTATAAGTTATGTGCTTTATCTAATGAAAGGCTATAATAAAATATAATTAGAAAGTGTGCTTTGGTACAGTCTGAGGAAGTTTTTCTTCAGACAAGGGCTAAGTCCACACGTAGATGCTTATTTCAAAATAAGTTAATTTGAAATAAAATTGTTATTTTGAATTAACTTAAATCAAAATGAGCAAAAACCTCAAATCTAAATAGCAAGTCCGGACACGCAACTTGCTATTTCAGATCAGTAGATGGGCAACATGGCCCCCTGGGACAGCCATGTTGCCAGCCAATATATAGAAAAAGGAAGGCACCCTGGGAAGGAGAAGGGCAAAAGTGTTAAATTGAAATAATGGTTATTTAGAAATAACACATCCAAATGGCGTTATTTCAAAACAACCATTTTGAAATAATGGCTATTTCAAAATAAGGTTTGTTATTTTGAAATGACAGGGCTCATCATTTCAAAATAATGAAACATCATTCAGACATGACAACTTTTAAATCGAAAAAACAGGCATTGTTTCAATTTAAAAGCATCATGTGGACATAGCCAAGGAGCTTACATCTAAACTCTCCATCAGCTACCTGGAAAGAGGGCCCCAGAAACCTGACTGGGATCATGCAAAACCACGTCAGACTCTGGAAAACTGGGTTTGGGGTGCTCTGACTCTACTGTTATTGCATAGATGTATGTGTGTTTGAGCCTACATAAGAAAGTAATTTTAGTTAAAAGCATTCTGGTTTATACCAATCATTTATCAGATGGAAGAGCAGTGTCCCCACTGATTTATTTCTGACACTGCCTGGAGATAAGCAGTTAAATTACCACAATTTCAGGTTCCGAAAACCCTGGGTAACAGATTTGGTGAGCCAGCCAGGAGTGATGCAGAGAAGGGGATGATTAGCACAAACCCGGTAAGTCTCTCCAGTGATTGTAGCTGCCATGGGGTGTTTACAATTTGAGTTATTCACCTTAATCATCCCCTCCCTTGCCACCAGTGTTTTTAGTCCCTGAAGGAGCTGTGGCAAGTCTTCCCCTCCTGGAGTTCCATCTACTACCTAGCCCATGGTGAGACAAACTACCCGCAAACTAAACACAATACATTCCCCACACAACGCTGAATGTAGTTGTAATATCTGTGACACCTACATATGAAAACACAGTATGAGGGACTTTTCAAAGATGCAGAGAAACATAACATGCTTGAAACTGAAGTTAAACAGGTTCAAATTTAAAATAAGAGACAAATTCCTAGCAGGGAGGGTAATTAATCGTTGCCACAGTTTACCAGAGGAGGTGGTTGATACAATATAAAACAGAATTATACCTCTGTCTAAAAGACATGCTTTCATCCACCTTCTCAAGATACAGGCCATAGACCTTTTTATAAAGGAAGTCTGACTAAAATGATCATAGCGATTCCTTCTGCTATTAGGATACATGTTTTTAAATCTGAAGAACCAGCCAGCTTCTACCCAAGGGCTTTAAAATAATTACATCAGTGGCCCAAGAAAGCCCCTTAATTAACAAATCATGGAAACAGTGAGAACATTTGAGGATTGGAATAATAAAATGCTAGCGTATTAAGGGTAAGTCTCCAACCAAATGATTAGGTAGCAGTCAGAAGTGCAAGACATTGGGTTTGAAAGCAGGCTCAGCAGAGTGCAGTGGGCAGGACATGTAGACTGCAGCTGTATCTGAGCAGTATCCGCAAGAATTGAAGCAACTACCTGGATGGCCTTCAAAATGGTGGGATGATTACCTGACAAGCAGATACAGAAAAGAGTGGTGAAGGATGGCCAGAACAAGAGAAGAGTGGAGTACATGTTGTGATCAGCTCATTCTCAATTGATAGAGGACTGATCAGTCAAGATATCAAGGGTAAGTGGGATGAACAATCAACATAATTTTACAAATAAAATCTTTGAGATTTAGCAGTTATATTTGTCAACCAGACTTGTAAAAAAATACACTTAGACTTCTGTAACACATTTCACACCCATATGACTTTTTAAAAAAAGTCATATAATATGCAAACTGAACGAAAACTGACTAGATAGATCTCTAAAATGTAACTGTAAATGGAGAAAAACAAACAAGGAGTCCTTTGGCATTTAAAGACTAAAAAGTTTATTTTTTGCATGAGCTTTTGTCAGATACTTTGAAGATGGAGGAACTTACAGAATGGTAAGAAATAAATGCAGGGAAGTATAAGTCACAGGAACAGGTCACACTGTAAGAATCACTCTCCAATATAGGCATTTCTAGGGGGATTCCACATAGATTTGTTCATGGGCCAAACTATCTTTAATGATCTGGAAGAAAATACAACAAAATATTGCTGGTAAACTGATCACAGAAAATTGATGGAGTATTAAATAAGGAGAGGTCACTTCTACAGAGCAATCTGGATCACATAGTAATCTGGGCAAAATCATTTTTATTATAGTTAAGTGCTAGATCAAATATCCAGTAACAAAAATGTAAGTCATACAGGATGGGAGACTGTTTTGGAAAGTAGTGACTCAAGGTAATTTTGGTCATGATGAGTAACTAACTGACTCTAAAGAGCCAATGTGATGTGATGGATCAGTGAGCTATCTTAATTCTTGATGTATAAAATAGGAGGGTTATAAGTAAGGAGGTGTATTATCATACATAGTTCCAGTGAGACTATTACAGGAATGCTGTGTCCAGTTCTGGTGACTACACTTTAGAGCAGTGTTCCCTCTAAGCTGCGCTGGCGTGCTGCAGCGCAGCCCACCACAGCCACCAGCGCAGGGAAAGCTGCTGGCAGCGCACTGCCGGCAGCCGGAATTCTTCAATAGAGCTCCTGTGGAGCAGGGAGTTTTGAAAACTCCCGCCCAGAGAAGCTCTAACAGAGCATGCCCAGAAATTCTGGGCATGCTCCGTAGAGCTTCTCTGCCTCAGGAGCTGTGGCTGGGCCGTCCAGCTCCAGCCACGAGGTAAGTTTGTGGGAGCGGTGGGGAGAGGGCCCGTGGGGGGGGGGGGCGGCCAGGAGCGGGAGGGCCACCAGGAGCAGGCCCGCGGGGGGGGTGGCTGCCGGGAACGGGGGTGGGGGAGCCGCCGGGAGTGGGCCTGCAGGGGCGGGGGGGGCTGCCGGGGGTGGGGAGCAGGGGAGGCAGCCGGGCGGCCAGGAGGGGGCCCGTGGGGGCCGCTGGGAGTGGGGGGGGCAGCAGGGAGCAGGCCTGTGGGGCGTAGGGGCCACCGGGAGTGGGCCTGTGGGGGAGGGGGGGTCCCCGGGAGTGGGAGGGCCACTGGGGGTGGGGAGCATGGGAGGCAGCCAGGAGCAGGCCCGTGGGGGCCGCTGGAAGCGGGGAGGTGGTCGGGAGCAGGCCCACAGGGGTGGGGGGGCAGCTGGGGGTGGCCAGAAGCGGGCGCGTGGGGGGGCACCGCAGCAAGCCTGTGGGGGGAGGGGCCAGCGCAGCGAGCAACATGAGTTGCTCAGCTGCCAGCGCCTCTTAGAGGGAACATTGCTTTAGAGAGGACACGAACATATTAGAAAGAGTTCACAAGAGCTCTATGAAGATGATTTGAGATCTGGAAAGCCTGTTTTACAGTGAGGATAAAGAAGCTAAATTTATTTAATTTATCTATGAGAAGGCTAAAAATGACTTGATCACAGTCCATAAGTAGCTACAGTAGGAGATTTCAGAGCGCTGAGTGTTCTTCAATTTAGCAGACAGAGGTGGATCAAGATCTAACAACAGAATGCTGAAGCTTGAAAAATTCAGACTAGAAATAAAATTAATATTTTTAGCCCTGAGGATAATTAGTCATTGGAACAACTTCCCTAAGGATGCGAAGGTTTTTTATTTGTTTTTTTACAGTCTTTAAGTCAAGTTTCACTGTTTTTTATTTTATTTTTCAGATGTTTTAACATACAGACCCACTCAAATACAATGACAAATAAAAACACAGCAAGAGTATAGATTCAATATGAAACATTCATTAATGAATGTTCTTGAGCAGATTCCAATTTTTGCAACATAGACATTTTTGGCCACAGCAATCCATTTTCTGGCATTATTCAAATGGTGGATTTTCTAGAACACCCAACACAGCAGCTCATGCTAGGGGGTTTACCTATGTCACTTATCTCCTGATCTAGTTACACTTTGACATTCAAAGATTACATGAAACACATTTGCATTGGAGCTGTTGAATCTCCAATATTTAGTGGGGTGCAGTGAATCCAACTTGATGCAGTGACTCCAGTATAATAATACCTATTTAGAATCTTGTTCCAAAAGGAACACAGAAACAGGAAATGCATGTTCAGCATATATTGTACCAGATATTATCACACCTGTTAGAGAAAATGGAGATGTTTAGCACGTTCTCCCATTTTTCTTTTAGGGTACAGTCAGCAAGATAAATCAAGGAGTTCAGCTATTTGTATGCATTTCCCACAAATGATTTTGAGCTAATATTTTTTAAGATGCACTTCCAGTGGAGTGTTATTTATGGCCAGCCAGCAATCCCCCAGCTCTTTTATAATCTTTAGCAGGAGCTTATTATAGAAAGGACCTTGTTCTGTTGGTAGGTGGTATTTATCACACGGATGTAAAGTAGGCTACAGTTGTCTATTCAACAATCTTTCTTATGGTTAACATGCTTTTGCTTAGTCAGTTGAATTTGAGTTTTCACCTGTTAGCAAATTTAAATTGAGTGTTATTCCATATTGGCATGGAAGACAAGTTGGTGAGATCAGAAGAGGTGATGGACTTGATTTTCTGAACACTCTAGGAAGCGGTAACTGTCGTGTTTTGCCTTAAAGATTCAGTCAACCATTTTAAACATGGAAATGCAGAGAGCCAAAGGGGTTAACTAATTTTTCTTTAAGCTCCACTTACAGTGGATCTGGTGAAGAGTTGGCAGGAAAGAACCATCTTATTAGAAATCTTAACTGAAAAACAAGATGTTAATGCCAATCAGATAATCACACTTTCCCCAGTTTGACCATGATTTCTTAATTATTTTTATGGGAAATAGTATTTTCATATTCTGTATGAACTGTTGTACAACTCTGTTATTGTAAAAGTTGAAGCAGGAAATCGAAGGATTTAAGCTACACATAATGCATTAATCTTGGTCCTAAATTCCTTTTAATAGCGTCTCCCTTTCCAAATAAAGATATTGGTAGCAAATGCCATTTCTTCGGGTCTTTTGTCACTTCTGACTCTGACACTCATGTTTGTAGGTATTATCTATGATAAATCAGAGTATATCCTGCTTCTCAAGTAGGTTCTCTTTGCATGAAAGAAAGACTGATCATATTTCAGATGGATTTGGTCTATTAAAAATATCCATCATTTGAAGACTTATGACAGTTCACCCAAAATCCTGATATCATATGGACGTACTTTACTTGAGAGACTATTAGTGGAATTTAATAGGAGGGCTTCTTGAGAGTAGGCAGAATGTTATCCATGTTGTGATAAGGTCAGGGCTGAGGGTACAGAAGGGTGCATCAGGGCAGGTATGTGAGCCCTAGACTGGTGGAGGCCCTTTTCCCTCATTGCAAATAAAAGGCCTCTGCAGGCCAATTACAGACAGCTGCACCCAATCAAGGGCTACCCCAGGCCTATAAAGGCTGCTTGCACTAGGAGAAGGGGGGGGGGGGGAAGAGCTGAGGCTGTTGCTTCAGTTTGGAAGCTCCCCAGGCAGAGGAGGAGACTGTTTCTCCCCAGCCTTAACTAGAGATAGAGAGAGAGACAGAGAGAGAGACAAGCAGCTGGCCCTTCCACTGCTCTGAAGGCTCTTTAAGCTGGGACCCAGGGCCAGAGAAGGAAGAGAGTACCAGAAAGACTGCAAAAGCCAGGGACCTTCCTGGATGGGGGCTGGCTGAACTGTGACCAGTACCCCTTGGGGAGAAGACTTGAGCTGTTGAGCCAGGCCTCACACACCTCTTCCCTCCTGAAGAGGGGGGTGACCTTGCCACACGTGGTGTCAGGGGAGGGATTATCTTGGCACGCAAGCGCTGCGTACCACCTGCAGGCAAGGTAAAATCAGCCCCACGATGGAGGACGTGGTGAAGGCCCTAGTGCAGGCCACGGCAGCCCAACAAGAGGCCACCCGAGTTCAGATGGCAGCCCAACAAGAGACTACAAGGTTGCAACAGGAAACCAATCAGCTACTGATAAGCCAAGCCGCTCAGGACCGAGCCACCCTTCAGGAGATAATGACCCAGCTGAAAACCCTTACTGCCCAGATTCGTGGCCATGATGGGGGCGCCCCGTGAGGGCTAGCAACTACTTGCAAAAGATGACTACTGATGATGAGGTGAAGGCATATTTGCTTGCATTTGAGAGAACGGCTTTGCGGGAGGCCTGGCCACCGGAGCAGTGGGCCAGTATTCTCGCCCCATTTTTATGTGGTGAAGCACAGAAGGCCTACTATGACCTGACAGCAGAGGCTGCTTCGGACTACTCTAAGCTGAATGCAGAGATCCTTGCAAGATCTGGGGTGACGACAACTACCCGAGCCCTGCGGTTCCACGAATGGAGGTACAAGGAGGGCCCCGCACTGAGGTCTCAGCTTTATGACTTGATTCACCTTGCACGAAAGTGGCTGCGTCCGGATATCCACAGTGCTGATAGGATCATTGAAATCCTCGTTTTGGATAGGTTCATGAGGGGACTTCCCCCCGACTTGCGTGGGTGGGTTAGCCAGAATGGCCCTTCTACATATGATGACTTAGTTGCCCTGGTTGAAAGACAGCTGGCAGCCAAGGAGCTTTCCCAGTCGGCCGGGGGAGAATGGGGCCGAGGCAGGAGGCCGGCCCCAAGCCCGAAAGTACGGACCCCTGAAGTTTCACACTGTCCGGTGTTGGGGAAAAGGGAGACCAGGGAACAGCTAAAGTCAGCGAGGGTGTTTGGGGAGCCCCAGACTGGGAACTGGAAGCCTGATAGCCCCAAAGATAGGGGGGTGTCTCAACTGGGGTTCAGGTGTTACACCTGTGGGGAGCTAGGACATATAGCGGCACGATGCCCGAGTGCTGAGGAGCCCATGCAATGTGGACTGGGTGGGGTTGGCCAGCCCTGCAGTTTAGTCTACCTAGTGGGAGTGGCAGAGATCACCCATAGGTACACCCGACCAGTGAAGATGAATGGGGTAGAAACCACGGCACTAGTGGACTCAGGGAGCGCCATCACCCTGGTCTCAGGAAAGTTGATAAGCCAGGACCAGTTGACCCGGGCCAAGCGCACAGGAGTAACTTGTGTGCATGGCACAGTCAATTACTATCCCACTACACCCATCCGTATCGAGATAGAGGGCCGTGCTGCAAGGGTAATGGCGGGGGTGATCCCGAAGCTCCCTTACCCTGTACTCATAGGCCGGGACTTCCCCGAGTTTGGGTGCCTACTCCCTGTGGGAGAATCTCAGGGGGATAAGGACCCTAGGCTCAGTAGTGAGTCCCTAGGGGGGCCTAGCCCCCCTGTATTCGCTGAGTTTTCCCCTGACCTGTTCCAGGCCATGGGGAAGCAGCGGAAGTCACGATGGGAGAGGAGGGCAGACAAAAGGTTAGGAACCAGAATTCTAGCCCAGAGCCAAAAAGCCGCCCTAGTGGGGCGTCGGCCCTGCCCTGCCAACCAGGGCGCCACCTCAGGACTTGATGGTCTGGAGGCCAGGTCAAGCGTTAATGGGGCACAGCCTGCTAGGGAGCCAGAAATCAGTTCACTCGAGGTAGGGGATATTGGGCCTGCCCTTGCAAATTTTGCCCAAGACCAGGCCAATGACCCATTGTTTGGTAATGTTAGGAGAGACATAGCAGAAATTAATGGTGTCCCAGTAGAGGGAAGAACTAAGGGTCCGGGACCCTATTTTGTGATTAAGGGGGACTTATTATACCGGGTAGTCCAGATACAGGAGGAAGCAGTGGAGCAGCTCCTGGTACCCCAACGACATCAGAATCCAGTTCTCGGCCACACCCACAGCCATCTGTTTGGAGCCCACCTGGGGGTTGATAAGACATTGGATCGAATCTTACGGAGGTTCTTCTGGCCAGGAGTATATATGGATGTGTGACGATATTGCGCTTCCTGCCCAGAGTGCCAACTTCATGGCCCCCACCCGCGTCTACGGGCCCCACTTATGCCCTTACCAATTATTGAGGTCCCATTTGAGAGGATTGCAATGGACCTGGTAGGCCCACTGGAAAAATCAGCCTGGGGCCACCAATATGTGCTTGTGATTGTGGACTATGCCACCCGTTATCCAGAAGCCATACCCCTCCGAAATACCATGTCCAAGACGATAGCGAAAGAGCTGATTCAAGTTTTCTCAAGAGTAGGGATACCTAAGGAGATCCTCACAGACCAAGGAACCCCCTTCATGTCTAAACTGATGAAGGACATGTGCACATTGCTGCGCATCCAGACCTTGAGAACATCAGTCTACCATCACCAGACGGATGGCCTTGTCGAGCGCTTCAACCAAACGCTAAAAAATATGGTAAGGAAGGTAGTGAGCCAGGATGGGAAAGATTGGGACACTTTATTGCCATATCTAATGTTTGCAGTTAGAGAAGTCCCCCAGGCCTCCACAGGGTTCTCTCCATTTGAACTGTTGTATGGGCGCCACCTCCGGGGCATACTGGACATTGCTAAAGAGGAGTGGGAAGAGCAGGCCAAGCTGGGACAAAATGTGATTGAACACGTAATAAAGATGCGGGACAGGATTGCCCGAGTTACCCCTGTGGTGCGAGAACACCTTGAGAAGGCCCAGGAGTCGCAGCGAACATACTACAATCACCAGGCAACGGTTCAAAGATTCCAGACTGGTGACCGGGTGATGGTCTTGGTACCCACCCCAGAAAGCAAACTCCTAGCCCGATGGCAAGGACCATACGAAATCATCGAGGCGGTGGGAGAAGTAAACTATAGGGTGCGACAACCTGACCGCCGGAAACAAGAGCAAATCTATCATGTCAATCTGTTGAAGCCCTGGCAAGATAGGGACACCTGCGCTGTAGCCTTAAAATCAGCAACCCAGGAAGACAAGGCCCCAGGACAGATAAAGATATCCCCTGAACTGACTCCTACACAACAAATTGAGGTCAGAGAGATGATTGAGAGGCACCAAGATGTGTTCTCAGCCGAGCCCGGTAGGACCACAGAGGCCGTTCACCACATTATCACTGAGCCGGGACTAAAGGTGAACATCAAACCCTATCGAATCCCAGAGGCAAAGCGAGAGGAGATCAGGGCTGAGGTTAGGAGAATGCTAGAGCTAGGCATCATTGAGGAGTCCCATAGTTAGTGGTCCAGTCCCATTGTATTGGTACCCAAGCCGGATGGCAGTATGTGTTTCTGTAACGACTTCCGGAAACTAAATGAAGTGTCCAGGTTTGATGCCTATCTTATGCCTCGGGTAGATGAATTAATAGATCAGTTAGGGAAAGCCAGGTTTTTGTCTACCCTAGACTTGACTAAGGGTTACTGGCAGATCCCCCTGGCTAAGGATGCCAAGGAGAAGACCGCCTTTTCTACCCCAGATGGGCTGTACCAGTATACGGTCCTTCCCTTCGGATTACACGGGGCCCCTGCCACCTTCCAGCGCCTCATGGATAAACTGTTGCGCCCATATGCAAAGTATGCTGCAGCCTATCTGGATGACGTGGTCATACATAGCCCAGATTGGGACACCCACCTGGAAAAAGTAGAAGCAGTGTTGAATACGCTGAGGAAGGCAGGCCTCATGGCAAATCCAGCCAAATGCGCAATTGGACTAACAGAAGCCAAGTATCTGGGCTATGTTGCAGGGAGGGGTCTAGTAAAGCCACAGCTGAGTAAACTGGAGGCAATACAGAACTGGCCCCGGCTGATCCGAAAGAAACAAGTCCGTGCCTTCTTGGGGATAGTCGGATACTACAGACGGTTCATCGCACACTTTGCCACCCGAGCCCACCCAGTAACAGAGCTGACAAGAGCTCGGGGCCCCGACATAGTGAAATGGTCAAGTGCAGCAGAGGAAGCCTTCACTGATCTAAAAACTGCTCTCTGCCAGGATCCCATACTAATAACTCCAGGTTTTAAGAAGGAATTCATTCTACAGACAGATGCTTCAGAGGTTGGGTTGGGTGCAGTGCTGTCGCAGATGCTGAGGGATGAAGAACACCCGATCCTCTACCTTAGTAGAAAGCTGCTGCCCAGAGAACAAAAGTATGCAGTGGTTGAAAAGGAATGCCTGGCCATCAAATGGGCTATGGAAACCCTACAGTATTACCTATTGGGGAGGAAGTTTACTTTGGTGACTGATCATGCACCTCTGAAGTGGATGCACTGCAACAAAGATAGAAATGCAAGGGTGACCCGATGGTTCCTATCCTTACAGCCGTTCCACTTTAGGGTAGAACACAGATCAGGATCCAAGCATGGTAATGCCGATGGCCTATCACAAATACACTGCTGTGCGACCCAAGTAGCCCAACCCCATAGTGTTGAGCAGGGGGGAGGGATATGTGATAAGGTCAGGGCTGAGGGGTACAGAAGGGTGCATCAGGGCAGGTATGTGAGCCCTAGACTGGTGGAGGCCCTTTTCCCTGATTGCAAATAAAAGACCTCTGCAGGCCAATTACAGACAGCTGCACCCAATCAAGGGCTACCCCAGGCCTATAAAGGCTGCTTGCACTAGGAGAAGGGGGGGGGGGAGAGCTGAGGCTGTTGCTTCAGTTTGGAAGCTCCCCAGGCAGAGGAGGAGACTGTTTCTCCCCAGCCTTAACTAGAGATAGAGATAGAGATAGAGATAGAGATAGAGATAGAGACAAGCAGCTGGCCCTTCCACTGCTCTGAAGGCTCTTTAAGCTGGGACCCAGGGCCAGAGAAGGAAGAGAGTACCAGAAAGACTGCAAAAGCCAGGGACCTTCCTGGATGGGGGCTGGCTGAACTGTGACCAGTACCCCTTGGGGAGAAGACTTGAGCTGTTGAGCCAGGCCTCACATACCTCTTCCCTCCTGAAGAGGGGGGTGACCTTGCCACAATGTATAGACTAATCTTGTATTCTTCAGGTGATTCCTTCAATGGAGGGTGTCTGATATATGCTGCTAGAGGTCCCATGGCTATATGAAATAGCAGAGGTGACTGAGGGAATCCCTGACACATTCCTTAATGTAACTGAAAAGTGGAGGTAAAAAACACCATTTGCCAGAACAGAGGCAAGGGCTGATTTGTGAATAATATCACTCCAGCTCAGAAATTAAAATCCAAACATGGATTTTCTCAGAATTGCTTGGTGGGTCTAGCTATTCCACTGGATTATAGGCCTTTCTAGCATCTAATAATAGAATAGCAGCTAGAATACCAGTTATATGTGCCTGGCAGATTGAGTGAAATATTGAGCACTGTCAGTCACTAACCTGCTGCAAATAAAACCCAGTTGGTCCAGCTGAATGATTGACAGAGCAATGCTGTTGAAGCATGAAATGAAATCTTTTGTGAGAATTCCACAATCTGTGTTCAGAGAAATAGGACTGGGGTGGTAATTATCACAATGGTGATTGCCCTTGTCTTTTTTTAAGATGGGGGTAATTATCCCCATCTTTCTGCCTCAGGACATAAGTTTCTAGACAGAACATTTGGACTTCATGCAGAACTCACTTGGTGAAATTCTATGGCCCATATTGTATAGGAAGTCAGTCTAGTTCATAACTTATTCTAAAGTGCGTGTGTGCCCACACACACCATATGAGCAGGTTTGCTGGGAATTACAGAAGCTGGCAAGTTTATGTTGTCAGAATGTTTTTTTATTGGTCCAAAAAAAAAAAATCAGAGAGAAAAATGAGCCAGGAGTTCCTAGGTGCCTTAATGCATTAAACCGTGCTCTGAAATGAAGGACTGATTGTGAAAATATTTTTAAGGTGTGGAAATGGGATGGATTAGCCACAGACCAGCAACAGCCTGCATCCCACTCCCTACTAGTGGAATTCAAATGCATGTCTGCAGCCTACTTGTATTTGAAAACCACAATCAAAGCTTCAATCAGATTCCTTTTCTTTTCCCCTCAACCGTACACAAACAAAATTGTTTACATGACATTCAGCAGTATAAAAAGGTCTCCACCAGTATGCAAATGCTAAGTACAGGAGTGTTTTAATTACCTGGAAAAACTGCCTCAAGACAATGTTTTGCACCGGTTCTTCAGTGGTACTGTTTTAGACAACTGAAGACAGTTTTTCCATACCCTCTGTTGTTGGCAATACTGTTCGGGAAATAGGAAGGAGCTAAAGCATGCTCCTAATCTTATCAAGGTATGAAAAAGAAATCAGTTTCAACAGAATGGGTAAGGCAGAAGATCTATCTATTCACTACATTTACCTTATAACACTGGAGCCTAGAAAACAGATTCTATGGAAACAACATGGCATTGTTATGTTATATTAGACTAAAACTGGGTGTCCTATATTAGAGAGTCATAATCTTGAAACACAAGGCTGGAATTTGAACTCAGCTGTGCATCTGTGAAAAGACAGGGACAACGCATTTCCACAACACCTTGTATTCCTGCACAGCCAGGCAAAGCCCATAAGAGATGTGGACATTGCCTCTTGGTAATGCCTCCATCCCCGTTAGATATACACCTCAGTAGAGGTGTAGTGCACAATATGGTCTTTGAAAATAAGATACAGTCTGTCACTGCAGAATGACCTCAGGAAGAAGCCCTCGATGAGCTAGTAAGAATTCCTCCAAGTGATTCTGCTGCATTTGGGCCCTCTCTTCCATGTTCATGCAGGCCATTGACTGGCCCTCTATTTCTATATTAAAAAGTGGGTGCTCTTTTACCACTGAGCATATCCATCTTCCAGGAGTCAAGCTGGGATGCAGTCCTTTTCATCACTGTTCCAGGATATTAAAATAGCAGCACTCACTGTATCTCTTCCTCTTAGGATGAAGGGATGCAGTCGCTAGCCACATTGATCCCTGTTTAATTACCCTCAGAATACACTTTCTGCATATTCAATCACACCAGTCTGCTCTTCAGTAACATTTCAGCTGACACTTCTGGTATGAACGTGTGGGGTAACACACAGGCCATTCCTACTGAAGTGTCTCACTGCTCCACTACCAATCTGGTTTGAGTGTGACCCTCAGCATGTACAGAGCACACTGCAAGATTTAATACGTGTATTTCCTAAATCACCATTGCCGTATTATATTCACGCTCATAGCCAAGTGCTGGGATCTGACCACAATAAATAGGTGGGGAGGGGGAGTTCTTCTTTGTAGAAGTACTCAGAATACAATGATGAACACTTGAATCGCAGAGTCATCTTACAGAGATGCAGAGCTCATCTCTGTCCTCCTTGATGTCAGATACTTAGTCCCTGTACAGGCATGTAATACAAATGTATTTGTATTGACTCACTCTCAAGTTAAGTTGGTGTTCCATTAACACCAGTCTAGCAGTATAGGAGAAGGTGAGTGATTCTCTGCAGCTGTGGTAATTATGGACATTAGAAAGAGAATCCTGCAGGACAAAAACTGTAGATGTATCCAAGCTTTGGAGAAGAAAGCTGTAGCTGAAGCTTATGATTGGTTTTAAACATTCCGTAGTATAATGGGGATGCCAAATGTTCCGGAGACCTTCCCTGTTATATAAGACATAAAATCTTCTACGTTTAAAGGTGTATCTGCATGATTTACCTGTCAGGTAATGTATGCATCAATTTTACATTAGGTAGAGATTTAACTTGTGCATTGGATTTTGGGAAAAGAATTAGCAGCGAAATGGTGCTACAACAACAGGTCAATTCTATCTGAATGGGAGGGAGAAAGAAAGAAGTTAGAAGCTAATGAAGCAGTCCAACATGTAATTTTCTCCTATTGAAGTTAGAGAGAATTGAAGCAAAATATGCACACTGAAAAGTCAGTATATTATACTTGAGAAAATTCCCCATAAATTAAATTGCATTGAAAGCATTTTTTAGTTTTATCATACATTTTGTGCTTGTTTAAAAACACTTAAAAAGTAAAACATTCTGTTTGGTGCCCATGGTAGTATTTCAAACACTATCTCGGTTTTAGTAGTAGCAGTATTTCAGTTCCCCCCACCCTCCCAAGACCCTCAGCTGCTAAGCAAAAATGAACAAAATTCCCCTCCCTCTTCTTCCACCCCAAACCTTTGCAAGCTGTCAGATTTTTGGCTGATTATATAGGAAAGGGCAGGTTATTTCTACAGCTTCCATAGCCACAGAAGCTTCTTGCACGTCTCTTTCATTAGATCCTCAAGACTGCTGTAATTACATCCTGTAGGAAGCAAAGCAAATTATGAAAAAATAAATGAAATATTTCAGTCATTAAATATTAAATAGGACTTTCATAATCAACTGCCTCAAATACGTGTTAATAATGACAGCAAAAAACTGGCCACTGAAGACTGCTCACTGAAGTGGGCGAGTAGTTGAAGTCCCTGCAAAAATCATAGCGAGGCTGAACAAAATAGCATTATGAAAGGAAGCATCCCTCGAGCTTTTCCAAGGTCAGTTGATCAAGGCAGGATAAAAGTGCATATCCCTCCAACACCCTGTAATAAGAGAAAACAGAATTTAAGTTGCCTTATGCAACAAAATGAAAAAAATCAAAAGTCCTACAGCTACAAGATTAAGTCCATTGGAAAAAAACAGCTTTCCACTGACAGGTTTAAGTTTGTAATTTATAAGTATTTCATTTTCCATCTTATTATAAATTTGGCTCAGAAAGTGGTCTAATTATCTGCAGACACATTAATAGCCCTTTGAACAATATATTAATGTAGCAGTCTGGATGTGCTCTCAGAGCAATAGTAAAATAAAGCTGACAAGTACATGACCACAGTATCTTGTATATCAAATGTTGTGCAGATTGTGAAAAAAAAGCAGTTACACTTAACTCTTAACTCTCAGATCATCTAGCTACATCAGTTTTTTTTTTAAAAAATAGGCAAAATATTGTGCCCTTAAAAGTGACAGTAAAATGCAACTTTTTTCCATAGACATAAAGCCTATGTCCATTTACCATCACATATGTCCTACTTCAACACCTAGAGTAATATTTTACCACATTTTACTCCTTTTAGGAACTGCAGAGTTAATATAACAAAGAGCCATTTTTATGCTGGCTCAGGGATCAGTCAGAACTGTTCAGAATCATAGACATAGCAATGTGTGAACCACAAAGAACCCAGGTTCACTTTCAGATTCCAGGTTATGTTTGCTGAGCTGGCACTTAACCTCTTGGCCTATTCCCCCCTCCTGACTCTACGCCCATACTTTACTTGTAAATTGAGCAGACTTGATCTGGAATTCATTAAAAGATGATCAATGTAGAGCACTGAGATATTTTTATAGATTCACTCTTCAGAATACAACATAAAAATCATCATTCCGAAAATAACTATTTACATTAATGAAAAAAATTGAGAAGAACCACTAGGGTTTTTTTTTTTTTTGTCCCCTGGGGGACACAAAGCAATAACAAGGAACGTAAAAAAGTAAATCTCACAGATTTTTAAACAAAAACCAGGATTTTTAATTTTCTGCACACATGCTTGCACTTCAGAGCCCTCTTCCAAGGCCAGTGCTATTATAAACATCAGTAGTATGCATCATATACCCCAGACTCCATATTTTGAGATTTCAGGGGTCCCAGTTCTCCAAAGCTTTCAGTTCTGTTCAAGGGGGATCATAAATTACTAGAGAGAAAAATCTAAAGAAAATCTTTTCCTTCTTAAATACAATGGTTTATCTCTATGTTGCATCCTTCAAACTGTATTATAGAGAGATATTTAATAGAGACTGAGCCTTTACTGATTTAAGGATTTACAGAACTAAGTGTGGTAATTTGTAAAGGCAAGAAGAAAAATCAAGCGACAGATGAAAAAAAGAGAAACATAGAAGCAGTAAAGAAGTTAAAGAAAATACTGCTTTAAAACAACAGGCCTGATTCCTACATCACCTATGTCAGTTTTACAACAGCAAACTCCATTTACTTTAGTGACGTCCTTAATTTAAACTGATGGATGTAGGAGGTCTGAAATTTTACCCATTCTTCCATTTATGGATAGCATACACAAAGGTATATAACTTGCATTTCATTTACGGTACTTAACTCTTCCAGATTTTCAACAACTTACTCTGACCGGTGTCCATGATTGTAATAGGAGACAGTTTTCTAAAGTGAGAACTGATCTACGATATATACTCACATATAAGCTGAGAATTTTCTTCCTTGAAATCCCCTTTGAAAAAAGCACTCATCTTATGCATGGGTACATACGGTAGCTGGATCCTTCCCCCTTTCCAAGTATTAAGGGATCATAATGCTCAGGGCGGGAGCCCCAGTGTATGATGTGGCCGACAGCGTGGCCAGGTAAGGGGGCCCAGGGGTAAGGGTTGGAAGTTAGCCCTGGGGAACCAGCAGCAGGGTGGTGGGGTGAGGAGGGGACCTGGGGCAGTGAAGGGAGCTGACGGTAGGATGGGGGGGGTTAAGGAAGGGGGGCGAGTTGGCCCTGATTTTGAACCTCAGCTTATATGTGGGTAATGAGGTTTTTTGGGTTTCTGGCGTTACTAGCCAAGGGTTGGCTTATACATGGATCAGCTTACAGGCAAATATATACAGTATATTGATCAATAGCATAGTTACACTGATAAAGCTATACAAATGTTAGTGTAGATGTGATGATCCAATTTAAACTCTTACTTGAAGTGGAGCAGCTTATCCTGGGTTGAAATATTATGAATAACACAATGATGCAAATTCTGTGGTTAGTTACAGTCAGGTCATCTCATATACTTCAATGGAGTTTTATGGATCAGATCTGGCTCTCAGTTATGCTTGTACCATTCCACTAAAGGAATGAGACCCCACTGTGATAACCTAATAAACTGTTAACTTTGACATCTGCAGAACACTTTTTAAAGATCACTTATATCGTTTGTTATTCTTACCTTTTGTTAAGTTGTATTAATCTTTTACTCAAAATACTTCGACTGCTAGACAAGAAAGAAAAATACCTGTGTCATTATAGTATAAATATATACACAAAGAAATATTTAAAGGAAATATTAATAAATGTGAAATTAGCAGGAGAATTTCAAAGGCACAAATAGGATTGAGTGATAACTGGCTTTTTTATTTTGAATAGCAGGATGTATTTACCCATGAGGTAAAATACTTACTTGCTGCTTGAGTCAACAAACCTGAATCAAGTCAACGTATGTATTGTTCTGAATGTTTTTTGCGATATCTGGAACACTCACCATTACAATGCAGTATTACAAAAGTGTTTTTCCTGAATGTGATGCTGGCAGACCATCTGCCAGTTCCTGGCAGCCCCTTAGGCTTAACTAAACACTGACAAAATGCATAACTGGAAACTAGTCTGACTCCCATGTGTGGTAGTACTGTTAAAATGGGTACTGGATTTAGAAAAATGGATTTAATGGTTAGACTTTATGAAATACTTGTAAGTTGCTACATATAGTAATCTCACAACACCTGTATCCCATGTTATAAAATTATGAGTGTTTGCATTGTAAATCTCAAACTATATACCTCAGCAAACTGGAAAGAAGCATGAGCTAAAGTCCAATGCTGACTTCCTAGGGAAGGTGTTGGGTCCTGGTCTCAGGCAGGTCCATTGAAACCAAATAAGCAATTGCAAAACATCAAAGAAAAAAGGCTTTGCTAATTGTATTCCTCCTTCCTATCCTACATAAAAGAGGAGACCTGTGCTTGAACTCATCCCATTATTTTGAGCTCTGAAGTGGATAAAAATCCCTGACAAGAAAAAAACTGGGGTCTCTATGCTGCTTAGACTTTTGAGAGGGTAAGATTTCTAAGCATAAGCAAGGGATCCCCAGCTACATAGCTACATAGCCTAAGCAAGCTCAGTTGGACAAAAAGAATTTGTAAGTTACAGCAGCTTTTATTACCTTTCGGAACCTAACACTATAATTTGTGTGCGTGTGTATTGTTGCTTGCTTTAATCTTTTAAGTAACTGTAATTTGTTTTTATTAGTTAATAAATCTTTATTTAGTTAATTAGAAGATTAGCTGAAAGCATTGCTTTTCATACAAGATCTAAAGTGCAATTGACCTGGAGTAAGTTAACTGACCCTATGGGATTGGGAATAAATGGAATATTGTGATTTTTGATGCAAGGGAGCATCTATCACAAAGGCAAGCTTGCTTAGGTAGCAAGATAGATTGGAGTACCCAAGGGGGCTACGTATTTTGCCATATAAAGACAGCATCCAAGGAGATCACACATGATGTTTGGTTGGTGAAATTTAAGTTTAGAACTCTCAACCTATCTGAAGTGTGTGCCTTGCTTCATGCCAGTCTACCCTGAGGCTGGTAGTCGTGGCCTGAGCTACTCTAGACAAGCTGATATGGGACCACTAACTTTTTTCTTTGAAAATAAAATTTAGACAAGAGAAATTTCTTTACCTTTACTATTAGATTAGCTCTTCAGAGGTAAATCATTGTTCAGTTAGGATGCACTCAATAAGTCCCTTATTTATATTGTTTCTGTTGTAAAAGTGGTTTAAAACATCGATTTCTTTCACAGCTCTATCTGAAGAGTTCAGCATCAAACACACATTTTTTATTAATTAAATTGTGCCCCACCCAATCCATACCAACCAGGCAAAGTCATTCACAGTAGCCATTTTCCACCCCTAAACATAGGAATTACCATCCTGGATTGGACTCATAGTCCCACCAGACCAGTCTCCTGGCTCCAATCTCTCCATGGTAGGAAAGCAAAATTGGTTTGGTTTCCGCCAAACAAGGATGAAACAATAGCGTTCATGAGTGTTACGTGTACAATAAAAATGCCAGTGTAAATGTCTTACACATGCAATCAGGCTGTTCACTAATTAATTTGCTATGTGACTGTTTACATTCCCTAGCCAGGACTATTTTTTTTAGTAAGCAACAACAAGATTTACGACATGCTGCCTCTCTTGAAAATTTAGCAAGAGCTGACACCACATGGTAACTGTTGAGGAAGACTCTAGAAGAATCATTTCAATACAAGATGATGCAAAATTATAACCAACATTATCATTTTAATTCACTTAGAGAGTTTCTTTTCTAGTTGATTTTGGTTTTACATATTGAAATTCAAACTTGGTTTATTCAAGGTCTCATTGCACTTATGCTCCCAACCTATGACACTAGTGGGAGCTTTCCCCTTCCTATAAATAGTCATAATTAAATAGTGAATCTCCAAAAGGAGCAGAGTCAGCATCCAAAATCATTCCTCATCCTTATGCATGATGTTGGCTATGTCTACACTAGGCCTTAAGTCTACTTAAGCAAACCTAGGGCTATACTTAGAATTTATTAAGTTGACTTAATCGGGCTCCCAGCTCCTTGTCCCTGGTCCTGTGCAGACATACCTTGAAGTCAACATAACAAGGTCAACTTAAAGTCAATCTTCTTCAGTTGACTTCCAAGTCCTGCCCCGCCCCCCCACGTAGATATAGCCACAGAGTATAATGGGGACATGAAATGAGAGAGTAATCTTTCAAGTTGATTTCTATGTTCTAAGTTTATAGCAGTGCTGTAAGGTTTCAACATGACAACTTAGATTTATAGATTTTTAAGGTCAGAAGGGAGCAATATGATCATCTAGTCCGACCTCCTGCAGAATGCACCTGTAATTTGTTAAAGATTATGCATAAATTTCAGCAGTTTACCATGTGACATTTCTTATTAATGGTATAAAACTTCATTTCCACACAAAAGTAAGAACTCCACTACAGGACTTGCTCTGTATTAGTAATTGGCACCTATAAATCCTCAGTTCTTTTAAGTATGAGTAAAATTTCAGCTGAAATGCATATAAATATGTGCAAAATATTTGGAGTTGTTCTTTTTATAAAAAGTAAGAAGTAAACTATATTTGAATTAAGCCAGGTACACCATTGAAATCAATTATTAGTGCCAATATAGTTGAGACTATCTGTCCACTATTTAAACCTTGGGATTTAATATTTTCTGATACTTTAAATCATACAAAGCTGACAGCTGTTGTTGGTTTTTCAAAAAGCATGGCTTACAATGATTGCCAGTTTATTAACAGGAGCTTCCTTCAAGATTTTCCCCTTTAACCTGTGATGAAACCTATAATTCAATGGTTAACTTCCGGAGGGGTATGGGGTGTTTATTAATTTGTTTTCCTTTTTAAAAAAATCTACAACTTTTGTCAGCCCCTACCAAGAAAGAAGGTAAAAGCACTTGGTAAGCAAGCTTATACAATGCTTCATTTTGCTGGAAAGATTTATATTTTGTTTTTTAAAAATGCACTGAGTATGTGCTTAGCATAGCACAGTCTTCAGTTTTAGATCATTGAAGATAAGGGGATTACAGTGAGTAAAAATTTGGGATGGTGGTATCTTCTGACAGAATTATTTTTAGTGTTTTTTTCTTTCCTTATGCTATAATCCCTGTTACTTTGTGGAATCTGATCTGTTCCAAAAGCATAGGGTTACCATATGTCTGGTTTTTCCTGAACATGTACTCCTTTTCAGATCCAAGCAATGCTGAAGCTGGGTCCTAACAGTGAGCAGAGGTGGCCAAGCAGCTGCCTGAATATTAACAGCACAGCAGGGGTTCTGAACAGCAACAGGAGCTCTGCTTACCAGCTAGTGACTAGTGTCTGAAAAGGAGGACATATCTGGGGGAAAAAATGGACATATGGCAACCCTACAAAAGCAAAATACTTGCTCTCCAAAAATATGTTGTCTCAGATCTATCATTACTGGTAGATAGCAGTACCTGGAGAAGAGATGAACCGCCAGTCAGGAACCATCCCATTGCTCCCTTCAGTATAATGGTAGAATATCATGGGACACAAAAGATTTCCCTCCTTCTGGAGGAGTCACTGACAGATAATTTTTTCTATACTTAAAACCAATTTTGAGTTCTAAAGATTGTATAGGTCATTATTTGATCCAACTTGATTCATTGCTTTTTTGCTTTCTCCATCACAAACTCTGAAGCAAATTCACCTTAAAAAAAAAAAAAACTTCACTCAGCCTTGAATATTGGAGTACAGACCATGTACTCCATTCTCTTAAAAAAAAAAAAATGAATAGCAGAATCCAAACCCTCTAACCAAGAGGGTAAAGTCTCAGACCTTGATCTTGAAAAGATTTTTATATATGCTTGACTTTATGTATTCTATGTAGTAATCCCATCGGCTTCAACAGAACAACTCATGTGGTTAAATTTAAGCATGTATTTAATTCTGTAGGATCAGAATCTAAAATTGCAATCTTGCAAGACAACTGCTCTCAAATCTTTGTGTTTGTAGTCTCCCAGTTGGCCCTCCCTACTGTATTTTGTTTTAAATTGGCATTTTTAATTCCTTCCCATGATGCAGTCTGACATTTTTTATTCCTCCTTGTTTTATTTGTTCTTCTTGTCTTTTTTCTGTATTTTGTAGTTGGGAACAGAAAGCCAATATGTCATTTTCACCACATAGAAGGCAGGCTCTTATAACTTGGAGTTTTATTTACATGGCCTCTAAAGTAGCAAGTTCATTGCTACCTCTTTGCATTGTGGCTTTGTTTAGATACTTCTTTTTCAAAAACAGAGGGTAAAAACCAATAGTACTGATTGTAGCCAAAATAGAATATTAAGTAACCTATACATAGACTTCTGAAGTATGGTGACTTTAAGCATGTATGATGTAAGATAATACATTATGGTGGGTGGCTCAGAGGGCAAAGTCCACTGAAGTCATTAGCAAAATTCTCAGCAACTGTATAGACAGATGTTCTTGCCATTAGGATGCCAGACTAGAACTCAGATTCAGGTCCTGGCTTGGCCATAGTTTTCCATGGGAGGAAGCCGGGAGGGTTTCTTGAAAAAGAAACATTTGTGCCTCTGTGCATTCATCCGTAAAGTGAGGACTGTAAATACTTCTCTCCCAGCGACTTTGCTCCAGAGAGCTAAACCTCTGCGACACAGATAATTGCAATAGAGATGGCCCTACTACTGCAAAGACTTCCATATATGCTTAATCTTATGCTCGTTCATGGTCCTATTGACATCAAAGGGTTTGCTTGCATGTTTGAAGATTAAACATGTATACAAGTCTTTGTCAGATTGGGCTGTATATGCTGGGGATAAACATACCAGAAGATAATCACCATGGTTACTCAAAGTCAATGTTTATCATCTAAGGTAGTGGATGTTTTCACCACACTGCTAGTTCACTTTGCCCTGTGCACTTTTCTTCAATGTTTAATGAGAGTTGACATACCCCTTGGAAGACCTCTGAATATTCTAAGGGGTACACATACCTCAGGATGAGAACTACTAGTTTAATCTCTTAATGGGATTTCCTTTTTGCTTGATTATCTGTTCAGTGATTGCATTTGCCCTTCATGTGGTTCATTTAAATACAAGGGACTAATACAAATATTTTTGGATCACTCAAGGAGTCCATTATGCATAACTGCAGCCATATTCATGTTTTATTAATGCTTCAATACACTTCACTATCTAATATTGTACATTTAATAGATTACAGCAAAATTCTATGATTTTTTTCTTCAAAGAAGCCATACAGAAGGTTTCATATTTTAAATTGGATACACAGTCTTTCTTGCCACAATTTTACATGGAAAAATGAACAGCTGTATCTTTTATATGCTATTTTTCCCTTAAAGAACATATTAAAAATGTTTACAACATTTCCAAACATCTTTCATTAGAATTGTTTGAAAATTAATCTTTTAAAACTTCATTTATGTTTGTTCTAAACTTAGGGAACCAGCGATCGAGTCTTGTATTCAAGGCAATATAGTTCTGCAGTAAAGGCAGCTGTCATTTTTTATTTTGGTAAGACTGTGCTTAATCAGGATTTTTTTTTCTTAAAAGCTATTGTAGAATTTATAGTAATCACTCTGGCAGACTGCCTATCACACAGACTAAGCAGAAGAATAACAGAATAATCTCTGGAAAGTAGGAAGCTACATTAAAAAAACATAACTTATTAATTTCATCTTTGTAACACTGGAATATGCTTTTGATACTTACGCAGCTGTCACCACCAAAATGATACATATTCTCAAAATGCCCAGATTGGTGAATGCTGCCTGGTTGACTTTTGCTTTGTAGTCGATCCAGAAAAGCATTATTTACCCTTAAAAATACAGGGAAAAAAATGAACATCAATAAGCATTTATTGGGAAAGTATAAATGACTTTTGCTGCTTAAAAGCCATCTGGGAACTCTTTTGCTTAGTTAAATCTATGACGAATAACCAGATAATGACTTGGGATATGGAGGACAACATTTTTAATTCATTGCATGGAGATTCAGTCATATAATTCCTATTAATGCTTAACTGAAGTCATATAACTCATCCCCTAGACTGCTCTAGGGAGTGAGAAAGAAGAAAACCTTTGTCACTAAAAAAGATGCCCTAAAATAATTCATTAAAATATGGCTGTCCATACTGCATGAACCTAACCAGTGTTGACTGTTCACTTTAAATAGCTTTTAGGCACCCAGTACACAATGAGAATTTCTAAAAGCTTCTTTCTTCATACCATTGTGAAAGCCATTTCAGTGTGTCTGATAAAAAGACAAGTACAGCAGTTGACCCTTTCATGCATGCACATGTACACACACATGCAGAGTACCTTTTCCATTTGTTTGCACTGTTCTATCAACCTGGAACACACACACTTTCTCTGACAGCCACTTGCAAATATCATCTTGAAAGTTGCTTTTTCACTTGTTCTTCTGGCTAACACTCACTTGAAGTGTCTTATGATACTTTTTATAAAGAACATTAAATACAGATACTCTATTATTTATTTCTGTCTAGGGATGCAGGAGATGGCCTCTATGATAAAAATAGGTCTTCTCCTCCACTAACTTCTATGGTTGATAATTTTGTTACTTTAGCACTAGGTCAGAAGACCAAAAAAAAAATTGTAATAGCTTTTAAGTAAGTTGCATACTGGGTTGTTTTATAAACCCTTGAGGGGTCTTTCATTACAGGGAAAAAGAAGGTTTCTTTTGACAGCTAGAAAGTCAAGAATGGACTTAGAATTGAGGTAGTTGGCTTCAGGGCAAACCTAAACCAAGAGAAGTGAAAGAATTCCAGCATAAATGAAGAGTCAGATTCAGAATTTAGAACTGGGACTGTTCAGCACACAGAGAAGACAGGCTGAATACTGAATAAGATGCCACTATTTACCTTCTCAAAAACAAGGGTACATTTAGTAGACTTGAAAGTCAACACTAACAAAAACAATATATATTAACAAAGTGCTTTCTTAACCTGTGGCACTCATTATTACTAGATATCACTTTTGAAGCCAGGAGACTAGCAAGATTCAAAAGAGGATTAAATATTTATATGTCTAATAAGAACATTCACAGTAGCAGGAGATGTGAACATCTATATTTAAGGAATAAAGCCTTTTTGCTTCAAGGCACAAAGCAATCACTCTCTGCTAGAAGTTAGGATAGTTGCTTGTTTATGGATGGAAATTGTTCATAATTCTCCTGCTACTGGGCACTTTTACAGAGAGGACAGTGGAGTAGCTGGAACAAGGCTCAGCAACCCAATCCATAAAAAGAATCATTTAAAAAAATTCCTTCAATAACCATGTGTTTTGAAAGGTGCAATGGGTGTAGCCTCCTGATAACAGGAGCTGGGCCAGGGAGCGGTCTGAAGGGTTCCCTGGTGGCAGAGGGGAAACCCAGAACCAGGAGCAGGCCCTCCAGAGGGTCTCCCAGTGGTGGTGGGTAGCCTAAAGCCTGGCATGGGCTGCCCACAGGGTCCCCCACTGGCAGGGAAGGCCTGGAGTCGGTGTGCAGGCCACCCTCAGGGCCCCCAGTGGTGGTGGTGGTGTGCCTGGAACTGCAAGGGGGCAGCCAAAGAGCTGTACATGGCTCTGGAGCCACAGGTTGCAGACCCCTGAGCTGGAACATGGATCTAGTATAGGAATACTTATGTAAAAGCTTGTACCAGGTATGGACATCCTGATAATTACACATGTACATGACCAGTAACACTTTTGCCAGTTATTTGCTTAGGTATCTGCTGTGACCGAGAATGTAAGTTAGGCAGGGATGTGCACAGTTCTCTGAAAATCTGGGGTTTAGTGTATAATCAGACTGCTCTCCAAAACACATCCTCAGAGATCAATTCTGTCTTCAAACAACTAGGCAAGTAAGAACCTCCCCTTTAGAAAATAGTTACTGCACTTGGAACTGGTTACACATGAGTTATGACAACAGCTATCATTGGTTTGGCTGAGTGGAGTGCTAAAGAAGTTACTCAGAGTATCCTCATTGCAATGGATCTCTTGCAGTTTCTTGATGCATTCTAGACAGGGATTCAAACTAAGCCATTTATTTTGTCTTTTCCATAAATTATACCTTCTCTGTTCATTCTGAAGCAATTTTGTTCTTCCTTCCTCTTCTTGCTTTCTTCTCAGTTCCAGTAATTCACCCTGGAAATGATAAAAGTGAAACCCTAAAACTAATTCTTTTTAAATTAACAGTTATGCAGAAGACAAACAATTAATTACACAAGGTATTAACCTTAATTAGGTTATTTCATTTGCATCAATATTTCATTGCCTAAACTTTTACTTAACTAACTTCTTCTGGGAAGTACATTTTAGTTACAATACACAATGTGCATCCAAAAATTGCACTCTGTTACCTCTTCAGTCTTCCACTGGACAGAAATGGGTGTACCCTCTTGTAAAAAGCAGTTGGTTCTGACAGCTTAACTCAGACATCTAGAGGGATCATCCAGAGGTAGGTGTCATCCACATGGATGACTTTTACTTTCACCTGCTTGTTGGTTCTCAATGCTATGTTTGCCTCCAGATTTGAATCTGCAGTGATTCATATCACCAGGCCATAAAGGAGGAAGCATACAGTGGAGAGCATCTCCTGCTTGAACGCCATCCACTCCCAATGTGTGGCTCTGCCCTCCCACTCACTCTACCTGTGGAGAAGCTTCCAAATGGCTTAACAGTCAAATAAGGATGCAATACAGCATGCTCTTCTCCCTTCCGTACTTCCCCATAGCCCTGTGAATTAGGACTTTTCCCTTCTGCTAGCATAAGTGCAGAGAACGGGGCCCTGTACAACATGACTGTTTTGAAACTACCTCTGTCCATTGTTACTAACAGTTTGGGGGAATTTTATTTACACAAGTTTCTTTGTTCCTTAATTTCATATTGTTATCTTTGTTGTCTTTTGGAGCTACAGTTATCGTACTGACAAGTTCCAAAGGGGTAGCCATGTTAGTCTAGTTCAGCAAAACAAACTAGGAATCTAGTGGCACGTTTAAAAGATTGATACATTTATTTATTGTATGAGTGTTTTGGGGAGAAAATCCCACTTTGTCAGATGCTTGAAGATGAAGTACCTTCAAGCATTTGATGAAGTGTGGTTTTCTCTCATGAAAGCTCATGTGATAAATTTGCCAATCTTTTAAAAGCGCCACTAGATTCCTTGTGTGTTGTACTTACCGTACAGTTTTCCATAGGATCATAAAGGCCATTTCCTTCTGAAGTCAGGCCTTTTCTGACAAAGAACACTTGTCATTAGAGAGTCCATAACAGCCACCTTATGCTATGTAAATATGCTCATTCAATTTATTCTCATCTTGCTGTATTATCTGTGGATACTTATTTATACCAAATTCAATGGCGTTCTGGAGCCAGATGCTGCAGCCCTAAGATTAAGAATTCCTAAATTATGCACTACTGCTGGTGATGTCACAGGCGCTGTTCCCATGAGTTTGGATTACTAAGAAAATGGTTGCAAAATTGGATCTTAAACAGACTTAGCAATTAAAGTGCTACTCAATCATGCCTGAAGAATTTCTGACCAGGGCAGCATTAATTTACTCCAGATCCTTTCAGAATGTATGCTTTTGTACGTATGTCTTGGTGCTCATGTAAATGGAACAGAAAATGGGCAGTGGCATAGGGCCACAGTAAGGTGTGGAGCCACATTATCTTTCTTTCCAGCATTACACTGCTGTACTTCTCTAGGTCCCAAAAAGTTTCCTGTCAGCCATCCATATGTGTCCTTGTCACCTATGCATCCCCTTTGGTGTTTGTCAGCTCCTGGAACACTGGACTAAGTCTCTAAGTATACACCATATGGATGAAAATAAAAACTGTTTCAAAGCCACCAGACACCACTTTCCAGTCTGCTTAGAGTGTGGACTGGGCTGGGGGGACTAGACTGGAAGCCCCTGCAAAAGCTAACTGGGAGGCTGCTGATGGGGTGATTTATAGAGAGTTGGCTGGGCCAACGGAGAGCCAGGATGGCTCAGTTGCCTCAGAGAGGGTGTGTGGGGAAGGAGGAATAACTTGACTCAGAGACAAGTGTTAGAAGTTTTAACTTTCTCAGCTCAAAAAACTCCAAGAGAAGTCCAACAGCCTAGGGAGTCTGGGCTCAGCTCCCAATGCCCACAAAAGGGAGATAAACTGCTGTAAGATCTAATAGATTGGGCCCAATGTCCAGGGAGGCAAAGAACCAGCCCTGCCACTATTACCAAGAGTCAGCTGAGACAAGGACTTCAGGAGAGGGGGCCAGCAGAGGACCACTCCCCAATCAAGGGTGAAAATACTATACAAGAACCTTTTTTGTTTTCTTTAAGCTAGCCAACATTTGCAGCATTGCTCCACTCATCTCTGGGCTCACATTCTTTCTACTTACGTGGAAAGGAGCTAGGGGCATAGTATAGTTGTGAAGGTTAGGAGATTTGTTGTATTACAGTTTTAGCATTTATTAACTAAGCTGATCTCTTTCCTTTTTCAGAGCTTCTGTTTCCTGTCCCCAGGAAAGTCTTCTTTGTTATACCGGTATTTTTAAGCATGCTATTTCATTTGCTGGGGTTGTCATTATTACAGATTGTGGCCTGGGTCATGCTCCTTATTAAGAGTACATTATTAGTTTCTTGTGGCCTGGGTCATTCTCCTTATTAAGAGTACATTATTAGTTATTTTCCCAAGAGAGGCAGCATTTTAGGGACCTGGGCACAGAGAAGAATCACCTTGGGTGAAGGTGAAGGCATCGGACATCACACCGTATGACCCAGGATCCAACTGGTGAGGAAAAAAGTTACTATAATTATCTAGCAAATTCCAGTAGCACTGGTTGGAAACAAGCACACGGTGGGTAGCCACTGTTGTCCTTACTTCCTTGTACTTCTTGTGCTTTTTAAAGGTTACGATGTGGCTTTATGCTTTTGTTTCTAAATCATGGTAGCCAGTTTGGCCACTCAGATTCAGTCTTCACTTGTGTACCACGAAATATCAGCCTGGTGATCTGGTCAGTCTGGTGACTGTTAAATGCTAACCAAAGGAATATCAATGGCATGTAACTTGTTCTGAAGTTGCTAGGTCAATACCATTCTATGTTCTACAGCACGTCATCTCTGCCAACAGATTTACTAATATGCTAGGGATCTCACAACATTATAGGCACAGTTAACAGGAACTGAAGCTACTGACTTTTGCCACTGAAAGTGTTTTTTCTGGGGGGAATGGAGCTATCCTACACATTTTCCAGAATAATGCAGGGCTAAAAAGCTGGAATGTGAATTAGAGTGATGATTTTAATTGAAAGTTTCAGTAACCAAAAAGGAACTACAGAATGGAATAAAAATCAATTTAAGCAGAACATTAATAAAAGCTTTGCACTAAATAACATAATCAATCAATAACTGGATAATGTGTTGTGCATCACTGTTTGTCTAGCCCCAAAAAGAAAAGCAAGATTAAGAAATAAAAAAGCCAAGCTTAATTTTCACTGTTTTAAATAACTGTTCAACCTGAAAATTAAAATCCAGTATCTGATTTTCTTATGTTTGACTTTTAATAGCATTCATTAGAATTCTGCACTAGCTATACTTCCAGAAATATACTGCAGGTATATAATACTATGTTTAAAGTGCATTGGAAAAGAATTTAAATCTAGCAATACATATTAAAACCTATTTCCCCAAAACCTATAAATTTAATAGCTATTTTGCACTAGAAGGTGCACACATACACACACAAACAGAATTTACAATTGTATTAATAAAATATTAGTTTGGAGTAGAAGTGAGTTAACATAAATCTGAGAAACAAGTACTGGAGCTTTTAAAATATGCACTTTTTACACAAATACCTACCGAGCACCTAAACATACTAGCAGCAGCTATTGAGGAAAGGAGTACCATGTACTCAAACCACAACCTTGCATTCAGCCTCATACCCCTGTTAGAGAGTGATGGAAATCAGTAAATACCTAAATTTCTGATTTTCCAGTTAAGACATTTGCCTTAGAAGTGACTAAGGCTGGATCCACAATGACTTTCTCTCAAAAGTTCCCTGGGCCAAGATCAATGCATGGTTGTGGCATATGTTAGTTTTAATGAAAAACTAATGTACAGTGTCATAGTTACTTATACCATGCACAACCACGGCACAATGGTCCCTCTACTCATAAACTGTGTGCACAAACAATTTCTTTGTGTGCACAAAAACATTTCTTTGTGAGCACCAATATTAGCACTATTGAATTTTTTTGTGCGCACTTTTATTTTTTTGTGTGCACAGGTTTCATGACCTGTGTGCACGCACACATGCGCACAGCTTAGAAGGAACAGTGCCACGGCATCTGAAATTTAAAAAGGCTTTTATTTAGGAAAGAGTATATTTTGGTAACTGGACACAAGAGAAACAGGTGGCTACTGTGATGGTAAAGAAATATGGTATATATTTTACTTTTTTCACATGTCTTTATGGACCCATAAGTTCAGTTACTGAACCAAAAGAAGGGGTGTGTATAAGAGTCAGGGATATGATTTAATGTTTAGAGAAAAATTGGAAGTCACTAGATCTGGGTTACATGTCCAGCTCTACTACAGACGCTTTACTCCACCTTGGACAATTTACTGATCTAAGTGAGTACTGCACACGGGTTTTATTGCACATTCAGGAAGCAGAAGATCTGGTCCATATTGTACTTGTTAAGGACAATTTACTTCACATTTAGATGAACCAATGTATGACTGATCAATCAAATTTCCTTTTATTACAGATTAAATGGCCTGGTGTATTAAGGAGCACATTACTAAAAGCTCAAATGGCACTCTTACAAGTTTTGATGAGACCAAGGAGGTATGGGTTTCCTTACTGTCAGACCATTAGAAAAAAAATACAAAAAAAAGTTATCCATGTGAGGCTGGAAAGCCGAATTTTTTGCCAAGTGAATCATAACAAAGGCTGTTGTTTCAACTGGAACAGACAGTTTAGCATTCATTGAATGGATGACTGCATTGGTGAGATGCTAGTCTAGTGAAACCAGACAGAGATACACCTCCATTTTGACAGGATGGCAGCCCTAGTATAGGCTCTCTATGATGTTTTAAGACCTAGTGAACTTGCTGTAAGCAAGCCTGCCCCCTGGGATTTAGCTCTGGAGCTTCCAGACTATTAAATGAAGAGTCTGAGGCTTGGGTGGAGCAGTTGACCATGGTTTTGGACGATCAAATATGTAGACCCCTGCAGATCTGCCAGTGTCTGCACCCACAGATAATCACAGATCCATTGCTGCAATTCAACCCATGGATGCGGATTCTATTTTTATCCACTGCTGCAGCCGCTGTTATGATCTGTATCAGCAAGGAACAAGGAAGCACTCCAGCCAATCCTAGCTTAGCTCTTATTATTGTCTGCCAGCTAGCCAGCTAGTGTCTCAGTCATAGCAGGCTGGGGTTTGCAGAGTCACTGCTCACTGGCAGTCAATCAGCATGCTGGCCTTTGATTGGTTTATTCCCCATGACTTCCCTGCCTACTTTTTCCTTTTCATGTTCACAGTTTGCACGCCATATTGTCAGTCAGAGATTTCACTGGTGGCCAAGGGAATCTGATTGATGGCACAGCGCGTGAAGTGCAAACAAGAAAAGGAAAAAGTGGGTGGGACCCATGTGGGGAATGAGCCAATCAAAGGCTAAAATGCTGACTGTATGCCCGAGCTCGGTTACAGATGCTGCTATGGATATAGATAAAACATTTTTATGTGGATTGCAGGATACTGTGGATACTGTCACTGAGCAGATGTGGATCCACTTTTTGTACCCGTGCAGGGCACTACAAATGTGGGTGCAACAGTAACAATACTGAAGTTGCCATCGAGAGGTCCAATAGGAATGAAGAACCAATGTTGGTGGGCCAACACAGAGGCTCAATAGGGGTGCAGAACCAATGTTGGTGGGACAACACTGAGGCTGTTAAAAAAACCCCGAGGCCTGATCCCCCTTGATCTTTAGTAGCACTCTGTGTAGGAATGGAACCAGTGGAAAGCATAGTCAAGGCTCTGTTTAGGGTAGGAGGAAGGTTTCTGTGGTGAAGCCTAGACTGTAGTCTTGCAGGGAGCAGAACTGATGCCATTTTCATTTGGACTTGTTTGCAAATAGGTCTATTTGGGGTTGAATGGACTATGCAAAATTTCCCACATATGAACTGCTTCCTGAGAAAGGAGGGATGAATGAACTCCTTACTACTTGTTGATGTAAAATGTTGCTGAGATAGTCTTTGTAAGAACAAAGAGGCAGGAAAACCTGACAAGAAAAATGAATCTCATTGAGCTCTTGGACACTGAGCTGAAGAGTGACGATCCTTCAAGGACCCTGAACTCAGAGTGACATCAGCTGAACTCCAGTCCTAGAGCTGACACACCTGAAACCAGTGTCAAAGGTTGAGGGCAGAGGACTGAAATGCCTACAAAAACATTGTAACTTCTCAAACACCAATTTAGTAAAATTGGAACTTGAAGGTACTGTGAACATCGTGTCCAGATGTTGGTAGCTTAGAGATTAGACTGTAACCAGTCACCTCTGCAGGAGCCTGAGGTGAAGCCTTGTGTGTTGTGCAGCAGATCTGCATGAAGCTGTGTGAACAAGGAGCCTCAATGAACTTTTGATCTGTTGTGTTTGGATGAATTTTGAGGTCTGGCATGAGAGACTGAATAGCTTGTAATCTACCCAGGCCAGACCTTTCCTTTCAGACTGAAGAGTGCAACACAACTCCTGTCAACTCTACCTGCCATGCGTGTGCTCACGTGTACCCACACAAAAGATGGAACTTTTCAGTGGTAATCTATAAGCACAGAACTTTGAAGGTTACTAAATGAGTTGAATACTGTATGCAAATTAAGCTTTGGACATGCCCTTAACTAGCCAGTCATTGAAGTAAGGATAGACTGCATTTCTAGCCTCCACAGAAACACCACTACCAGGACTATACATTTTGTGGACACCCAAAGAATTGTAGACAGATTACCTGGAAGCACTGTAAATTGGTAATGTGAGTGTTTCACTGGGAATCTGAGAATTTTTCTGTGCCCTTGGTATACGACACATGAAAGTGGATCACCCTTAAATTGAGGATGGTGTATTAGTTTCTAGGATTCATCATTCCTCTCACTGGATGTCATGGTGACCATGCAAAACTTTATCTTTTTAAAATAGTTGTTGAGCTAGCACAGGTCTAAAATAGGTCTGAGATCTCCCTTTGCTTTTGGGATTAAGAAATAATGGAAATTGAAGCCCCCCCCCCCCTTTAAACTTTATGAAACCTCCTCTATTGGTCCCATGTGAAGGAGAGGTCAAATCTCCTGGACCAGAAGTTCTTCATGGGTGAAGTCCTGAAGAAGGATGGGGGAGGGATGGTAGGAGAGGTAGAAGCAAACTGGAAGGTGTATTCTACTGTTGAAGTGCTCTATACCCAACAGGTTGTGGTGCTACGGGACCAAACATTAAGGATGTCAAAAAAGCACTTTGCAAACAGAGGAAACAATGGAATCTGGCATCCTGGAACTAATATGGCACCATAAAACATCCCATCAAAACCTTCTTAGCACCTGCTGAATATCTAGGTGGAAGAAATATTGATGCAAAAGAGAGAAGGAAGAGATGGACATCAAAAACTCTACAGATTCCCAAAAGGCCACTGAATAGGCATAGGCCCCATGTTACCACCCTGGAAAACTACTCACAGTGATACTCCTGTGGAAAGGTAGGGTAGTAGTGTCTTGAGGAGGGGTAACAAGAGCAGCTCCAAGGGCAGGAGTCGGGATATGTAGGACCTGACCTCTAATTGGGAGGAAGACAACTTCCACTGAGGTGCAATTCGAGATGGTAACAGCAACCAGTGGAAAGGTGTACAGAATATAAAGTACTGCAGGTTTCCTTTTTGATGGTACCAAAAGGTGAGCCGTCAGAGGTATATTTTTAATTAAATAAATAGTAACTTTAATATCCCAGATGTACATTGAAGAACACATGCTATTAATGGTAGGGCTCAGATTTTCCTTGAAGACAGATTTCATCACCAACTAGTCACCAAGAATCAATAAAAAGTGATGCTGTTTTAAATTTAGCACTGGTGAGTAGTAAGGACTTCACCAAAAGAACTAGATGTAGGGGACAACCTTGGTTTGAGTAATCATGAGTCAATTCAGTTTAAACAAAAACAGGTCTGCAAACAAGGTCCTTGGTTTCAAAATGGCAAATTTCTTTTAAAAGTAAGGGAATTAACTAGGGAATGAGACTGGATTGAAGAACTCAAGAAACTGAATGTGAAGGCAGCTTGAATTACTTCAAGTCAAGGCTGCAGAAGCTACCTGAAGTCTATATCTCAAGCAAGGGACAGGAAAAACCACCAATACCACCAAACAGAACTGCCCCCCCCGCAACACACACAGGGGAGTGTTGCAGACCACAGTGGACAAGAAGCGGGATATGAGTCAACAGTGTGCTCTTATTCTCAAGAAGGCTAACAACATATTGATCTGCATTAATAGGGGCATTGCCAGCAGATCAAGGGAAGTGATTATTCCCCTCTATTCAGCACTGGTGAGGCCAAATCTGGAGTGCTGGATCCAGTCTTGGGCTCCCCCACTATAGAAAGGATGTGTACAAACTGGTATGAGTCCAGAGGAGTGCAAAAAATTGAGTAGTGGGCTGGAACATATGACTTATATGGAGAGGTTGCAGAAACTAGGTTTCTTTGGGCTGCAAAAGAGAAGAATGGGGGTGGGGTGGATTTGACAGTAGTCTTCAGCTGCCTGAAAGAGGGTTCTAGGGAGGATGAAAATAATACAAAGTCAAGCACTCAGGGACTAACGACAAGAATTTTTGCTATAGATGTGGTCTTATCAGTCAAAAGGAGCAGAGGACAAGATAGATATGGATATCTTGATCGATCAAAAGATGACTATGAACCACCAATGTGATGCAGCCTTGAAATAGGCTAGTGCAGACCTAGCATGCATCAGGGAGGGTATTTCCAACAGAGAGATAGGGAAGTACAAGTAACTATATACAAGCACTTTTGAGACCTTAGTTGGACTACTGTGTGCAGTTCTGGCCTTCTGTGTTTAAGAAAGATGAATTCAAACTGGACCACATACAGTGAAGGGATACTAAGATCTGAGAAATGAAAAATCTGCTTTATGAGAGGAAAAACTTAAAGAGCATGGCTTATAGAACTTAATCATACAAAGGCTGAGGAGAGACGCGATTGCACTCTCTAAATACATCAGAGGGATAAATACAAGGGAGGGGAAGGAATTAAGTTAAGCACTAGTGTTGACAAAAGAACAAACGGATATAAAACTGGCCAAAACAAGCTTAGACTTTAAATTAGATTAAGGTTTTTAATCAGAGGAGTGAAGCTCTGAAATAGCCTTCTAAGGGGAACAGCTTGGGTGAAAGTGATCATTAAATATTGGTGTTCATGCTTCTAAGGAATGGTGGGAAGGAAAACATCACCATAAAGATAATGGATTCCAAGAAGACAGACTTCAGCAAACTCAGGGAGCTGGTAGATAAGATCCCATGAGAAACAAGTCTAATCAGAAAAAAAGAGTTCAAAATAGCTGACAGTTTTTTCAAGAGACACATTGTTAAGGACACAAGAGCAAAACTACCAAAGTGCCTAGGAAAAGTAGGAAGTATGGCAAGACCACCCTGGCTTGACCAGGAGATCTTCAGTGACCTAAAACTTAAAAAAAGAAAAAGTCCTACAGAAAGTGAAAACTAAATTAATTTACAAAGGATTAATATAAACAAATACAAGTATGTAGGGACAAGGCCAAAGCACAAAAGGCTAACAAGAAAATATTCCACAAATACATTAGAAGGAGGAAAAAAAGCAAGGACAAGCTAAGGCTATTACTTAATAGGTTTTTTTCTCCCCACTCCATCACAGCAAAGCAGAAGATATGGAAATACCAGAAAGGCTAAATGACTTTTCTTCAGTTCTTACCAAAAAGCTTAGAAGTGAGTGGATGTCTAACATAGTGAATGCCAGTGAAAATGAGGTAGAACATGGGACTAAAACTGGCAAAGAACAAATTAAAAATTACTTACACAAGTTAGAGATCTTCAGGACACCAGGATCTGATGAAATAGGAGCTGACTGAGTAAATACATGAGTGAGCCATTAACAATTATCTTCAAAAAGTTATGGAAGTTGTAGATGTGGTATATCTGGACTTGACTGTCTCAAATGACCTTTGGATAAATAAACTAGAGAAATGCAACCTAGATGGAGTTACTTTAAGGTGGATGCATTACTGGTTGGAAAACCGTCCCCAGAGATTAGTTATCAGTGGTATACAGTTAAGCTGAAAGGGCATATTAAGTCTTCAGGGATAAGTTGTGGGTCTAACAAAGATATTGAAGAGAACCAGTGATTTAGATAATAGTATAGCGAGTACACTTAAAAAGCCTATGGACAATACCAAGCTGAGGGGAAGCGGGGCTGCAAGTGCTTTGGGAGATAGGATTGAAATTCAAAAATAAACGTAGACAAACTAGAGAAATGGTTCGAATGAAAGAAAAAGAATTCAATAAGGACAAATGCAAAGCAGTACACTTAAGAAGGAACAAATCAGTTGCACACATACAAAACAGGAAATGACTACATAGGAAAGAATACTGCAAAGAGGAATCTAGGACTATGTCTACACTGGGGGAGGGGGTGCTCAGTTAAGTTGACTTAACAAGGTAAACTTTAGGCCAAAGTTGACCTTGTTAAGTCGACTTCAGGGTATGCCTACATTAGTAGACATACGCCAGGCTGGGCTTGGGTCCCACCCCCTGCCCTGCCCCTGGGCACAATCCAATTCCTGCCGCCACTGGCAAGCAGTGCAGAGGCAGATCTGGCACCAAGCCCCTTGACAGAAGTGGCAGGCAGCTGGGTCTACTGAAAGCTGATCAGGAGTAGCGTGTGAAATTGGCCATGCTGGGTCACTGGCATTGCCTGGTGTGGCGGGGACCAGGGCCCCACCGAAGTGAGGTTAGCTGTGAGCTGCCTGTGGCAAGGGGCTCAGGGCCAGAACAGGCTCCAAGCTGCCTGCAGCATGGGGCTTGGGGCGAGACTGGGCTCTGAGCCACATGTGGTAGGAGCCATCTCCCAGCCCCTTGCCACATGCATCAAGGGCAGGGGCTGGACCTGGCTCCCAGCTACTTGCTGGCAGCAGCTGGGGCCAGATCAGTTCCACAGAGCTGGATCGGGACCTGGAGCAGGGCAGGGGGTAGGGCCTGGGCTCCAACCTTTCCTGCCCTGTAAAGCCAACTTAAAAGCTTAAGTCAGCTTTCAGAGCAGGTTTTATTAAGTCAACTTAAGCAAGTGCTTAAGTCGACTTAATAAATTCTAAATTTGGCCATGGAGTTGCTTAGATCAACTTAAGGCAGGTTAAGGCTCCAGTGTAGACATACCCTAGGAGTCATAGTGATTATAAACTAAATATGAGTCAAGAGCGTAACACTTACCAAGAAAGCAAACATTCTGAGATGTATTAGCAGGAGACCTGTAAGCAAGACACAATGTGCAGTGCTTTCAATCTACTCTACATTGATTAGGCCTCAGTTCGGGTGCCACACTTCAGGAAAGATATGGACAAAGTGATTGAAGTCCCAAGAACAGCAACAAAAATGATTAATGATCTAGAAAACATGAACCCTGATGGAGGATTAGAAAAAAAGGTGGAGGGGCTTATTTAGTCTGGATAAGAGAAGACTGGGTGGTGACATAATCATTTTCTCATACATAAAAAGGCTGTCACAAGTAGTGAGAGAAGTCATTCTCCTTAACTCTGAGGATGGGAGAAGCAGCCAAACTTAAAATTGCAGAAAGTTCGTACATTAGAAAAATCTTCTTAACTGTCAAAGAAGTTAAGCATTAGAATAAATTGGTTAGGAAGGCTGTGGAATCTCCATCACTGGAGATTTTTAAGAGCAGGTTGGACTAATATTTGTCAATGCTTGGATCTGCTGTAAATGCTTGGAAACGGTACTAGATGGCCTCTTAAGGTTGCTTCCATTCCTACAATTCTATGATGGAGAGGATATTATGATGAGACTGCCTACAATGGCACGTCACCCATGTGGCTGCTAATAGAAAATATCTCCAGCAGCTGAAGATGGAACACTAGATGGCGAGGCTCTGAGTTTCTTCAGAGAAGTCCTTCTCAGACATGCTCAGAATCAAACTAGTTACCATATCTGGTGTCACAAGGCAGAGACTCTGGGCAAGGGGTTTACTTTTCTCTGTAGCAGAGGGTATGGATCTCTTGCAGGTTTAAAACTCATATGGTGGATTCTCTCTAACTTGAATTCTTTAAATCACGATTTGAGAACTTCAGCAACTCAGCCTGAGATTATGGGTCTATTTAAGGAGTGGGTAGGTGAGATACCGCAACATGCAGTAGGTCAGACTTGATCAGTGGTTTTCAAACTTTTTTCCTCAGGTCCCAGTTGAAAAAACAACATCACTTATGCCAGCAACCCAACAATTACATCTTTGAGCAATGCATTCCAGTCTTTTGAGAGTGGCAGCAGGGGATGCCATGACCCTTTGCCTGACGGACTGCAACCCAGTACTGTGTCCTGAACCAAAGTATGAAAATCACTGTATTAGGTGATCACATGGTCCCTTCTGCCCTTCACAATCTATTGGTGGCCAGGGGCCGAACACTGCCGCAAGCCCACTGGCTCCCCAGCATCTGCCAGAACTGATTGTGCTGAGTCTTGAAATGCTGGCAATACCAGCACCATTGGATTAGAAGATCCTTGGCAACTGCAAATGCCTCTAGCACAGCCAGGACCAAGACAGTGCTATATGAAGCACTACCACATACGCACAAGGTGCTCTGTCTCATTCTGAACTGGATGGTACTGCCATAAGTGCAGGAGTCAAAGGTGCTGGCAAAAATCCCATTTTCAGCAGTCTCCTTTTAATGCAATTTCTTGGGCACTGGGAACTGCCAGGACTGAGGTCCAGTAGGAAGCACAAAATTCAAATCTACCAATGCAGGGGTACTTGGTGTTGAGTCTGACCTGGTTCAGATGGATAGCAAGGTCACCTCCATAAGTAGAAACTGTAGCCTGGCTTTGCATTTTTATTTGAGGCGAGACTCTGCAAAGTTGGCAATGCTCCCCTAGAAGAGCTTCGCAGAAGCACTTTGAGCAACTTGGGAAACAGTCACTCAGTGGCATAGCCTTATTGTAGGCCATGCACTATTTGACTGAGGCAACACTCAGCTCCAGGAATCAACCAAAGCCCTCAGGCGGGGTAAAATCTAACTATTCTAAAACCACTAATAACCAGAACAACACTGAACAATTTCAAAAACAAAAAAAATAAACAGAACAAAAAACCCCCACCAAACCACCCACACCACAATAGTCCACAGCCTACTGAGAACATTTACAAAAGAAAGGAGCTGTTCCAAAAACATCACAGGTGATAAGAAAGAACTGAGAGGGCTCAGAGTTTCTTGTGTCCCTTACACTACCATTGGAAACACATGGCAGAAGAGCATGCTCAAGCAATCCAAATAGGGTACCACTGAGGGAAAAATTACCAGCAACAATGTGTACAAACAAGAGTGGCTGATGAGATTAGGCTACTTAGAATAGTACATTGGTTACCATCATCTAAGGTGTTATGCAGTTTAAATGTGGGGCAGGGGTAGTATAAACCACTAGTTGAGAGCCACTTATCTGTAAGCTTCATAGATGCCTCAAACCACATCTAACCTTAGCAACTTTGCCAGTTTATTACACTACCTAAAACTAGTATGAAGTACTTTTCCTGAGATACCTGGGGCTCATATGCCACAGTAATAAGAATTTTTTTTATTACTGGTTACACGGCACAGCGTAATACAGAAACATTATACATAAACTGGTAGCATAATTACCTTCCGCCGTTGTTCTGCCTTCATTTCCTGTAGTCTTCTGTTTTCTTCCTCTTGGCAGCTTTGCTTGTATGAGTGGCTTCTAGTCTATTGCCCCACAGAGCATAAAAACAAAGAGGATGTAGAAAATCCTACTCTCAATCTTTTAATCAATAACGCAGGACTAGTTGAAGATATTTCTGATAAGATTCATTTAAGTTTCAAAACCAAAACCAAAGCTCTTTTACATACTTCACTTATTTAAATGTTTATACACACACAAGGTTATTTTAGGGAAGTACACTAAAATAGGGAAAAACATTAGTTCCAATGTTCTACCATTATCAGAAAAATCCACCGTTTAGTTAGTTTATCTACCTTTCATAATACAATAGCTAGGGTAGCGCCTTAAGTGTTTTGTGGTTCAGACACCTCTGGGGGAATTGTTTGAATGGGAGAAGTCTATGAACTAGATCTAAAATCATTAACAAGTAATCTGACTCTGCTGCCCTTACTTATATAATTTGTCTCACAGTGCATATTCTCCTTTTGGGATATACCTGCTCATTAATTATGACCTATGCTCTTACTCTGAGTAAGGACTAACCTTCACTTTGTGTGCATCATACTTAATATATTATTAATTATAAAACTAACAGTTTAGTATAAAAGGGTGAGGCCATCATATAACTGGACAATAACTGAGGCATTGATGTAATTCTAGCTAAACAATGGTCACAAAGGAACCCAATAAGTATGGATCAGTGAAGATACTAAATGATGGGCACAAAGTTTAGAAAAAAGGCTGAGGAGAGACAGCAAGTATTAATGGTTTATTCTCAAGCTGAAGGAGCTATTATATGTGTCCAGGGAGATTCATTCTGGGTCCAATACTATCCATTACTTTCAGTAATGACTTGAGGGTTTGTGTGGAGAATGTGTTACTCAAGTTGGAGGACAAGAAAAATCTAGATCAAGTTATCACTTTCGAATATGGTTTAAAATTAATTATGATCATCTTACTTGATGAAATTGGTTGGGAAGAGAAGCCACCAATAAAGAGAGGAAAGGCCCTAAAAAGAAACTGAATTGGTCTACATCCAGTGGAAAGGTAAAAAAGTACACAAACATAACTGGTGCACTATATAGTCATACCATGGACTTGATCAGAGGAATTCAAAATCTTTTTAGCAAAAACTGTATATCCCTTTCTAATTAATATGTGCAACCACTGGTAACCTAAACACTGCTAAAAATTAGAATCAGGTAAAATTTTTCAATCTAAACTTTTTCCTAGCCATAAATAAATATTCAGGATTTGGCAACATGGAAAAATTTTGTGAATGTGTGTTGGGTTTTGTTGAATTGTTTGTGTAACAAAAAATCCAAAAAAAGTTACTGTTTTTATTTGAAATTACTTCTTGTTTTGAAATTTTATTAAAAAATGTTAACCACTCAAAAGAAAAGTGTCTTCAAAGTGACTGACGAGGTAGGATTTTCTCCCACAAAACCTCATGCAATAAATATATTTGTTAGTCTTTAAGCGCCACAGGACTCCTTTGTTTAAAAATAAAATTAAAAACCACACTGAACAGAACATTTCATTTCACCCGAAATGAGTATTTTTCAATTTTATGGAATGACTGGTGAACTGAAAGTCCGTTATTTTGTGTGCCTTTACTACACCTTTCATATTTGGAAACAAAAAGAAAAAACATGAAACAAAACACAAAACAAGCAGATCACAATTTTATGCAGTTTAAGCACAAACTAATCCAAACACCACAATTCAAATGTAACAACATTTTTCCCTTTGCTGTTACCTATTAGAGTTTAAGGCAGGGGTCGGCAACCTAAATGAGCAGAAGAGCCATTCCCCCCCCCCACAACCTCATGAGCCCAAGCCGGCCCAGCAGCTGTGCTGTGGCCTCTAGCGCTGGCGGGGAGAATGCAGGTGGCCTACGCTCCCTCTGACCCTCCTTCCCTCCATTGGCAGGGTAGAGCAGCACTGCCTCGCTTACCCCCAGCCGGCCATACCTTTGAAGAACAGCTGGCGGAGAGCTGCAGTTTGCAGGGACGGTGCCCTGGAATAGCTTGCTCCACGGAGTTCAGGCTGCTTCAGCCTGGCCACCCCAGGGTTGAAGAGGTCTGATCCTCAGCCTGGGGGTGAGCGGCCGCTCTTGGGAGGGACAGCCAGCTTGGGGTAAGTGGGGCAGTGCTGCTTCACCCCGCCAATGGAGGGAGGGACAGAGTGAGGAGTGTGCACCACCTGTACACCCCCCGCCAGTGCTAGGAGCTGCAGCATGGTCACTGGGCTGCTTCTGGCTCATGTGGTTGTGGTGGGAGGGTGGAGGCAACCCCAGTGACCCTGATTTGGCCACGATGCTGGGGCCAGCCAGGAGTCCCCGGAGCACACCTGGCTCCTTGGAGGAGATTGCCAGGGAGCCAAAACGGGACGCTCAAGGAGTAGTGGCTCACTGAGCTGCATTGCTGATCCCCAGCTTAAGGGGTTTTACACTGAGTATTACCTCATTGCTTATGTGTTACACCTCCCTTAAAGGTGCCAGTTTACCAGTAAAGTGATTCCATTAGCTTGATTGGACCTTTTACAAACACCAGGATATGGAGTATTATTAGCAAGAAATGGCATATGTTAGATTGGCTGGTATCAATGAGACATATAAAACAAGAAGCAAGGTAATTCATTCTCTTTACTTAGACATTGATTAAGCTTGAATTCAAGCACAATACATAAATTTCCTTTACTATATTTTTAAAAAGGAGGAAAAAAATCAACAAATTGCAGTGGGAGTTAACAGAGAAAACAGCTTGCAATATAAGGCATAAAATTTAAACAGTTTTAGATTGATGGACTGGCTGGAGTCTACCTATCGAGGAAGGGGAAGAGCATGTTTGGACATAGACTGGCTAACCTAGGGAGGAGGGTTTTAAACTAGGTTTGAAGGTGGAAAGGTGACCAAAGCCCACAGGTAAGTCACAATGAGGGAGACCGGGGGGAAGGGATAGAGCTTGGGGAGAACTGCGGCTGTAGCAGCAGGGATAAAAGTCTAGTCAGAACTTGGGGGGTGGGAATCAAATCAGTGTCTTAGGTGTCCTAATGAAGCCCTAATACCTGAGGTGAATAGGGAAGAAGGACACCAGGAGAAAATCCAAGGAGGAAGATGCAACAGGAGAGACAATCAGCAGGGGAAAGTATGGCAATCGGCCCAAAATCTTAGGTGCCTGTACACAAATGCAAGAAGCCTGGGAAACAAGCAGGAAGAATTGATAGTAGTGGCACAGACAGGGAATTATAACGTAATTGAAATAACAGAGACATGGTGGGATAGCTTTCATGACTGGAGCACTGCCATGGATGAGTATAAATTGTTTAGGAAGCACAGACTGCTCAGAGCTCCACTATGAAAGTGGAGACAAGCCTGTTGAAAGTCTCTGGGTTAAGTTTAGAGGAGAGTGCAACAAGGGGGATGTTATGGTGGGTGCCTGCTATAGACCACTAGACCAGGAGGACGAGGTGGATGAGGCTTTCTATGGACAACTAGGAGAAGTTTCCTGATCACAGGCCCTCGTTCTCAGGCAGAACTTCAATTATCCTGACATCTGCTGGGAGGGCAATACAGCAGTGCACAGATAATCCAGGAAGCTTTTGGTGAGTGTTGGACAATTTCCTTGTACAAATGCTGGAGGAACCAGCTAGAGGCCTTGCACCTCTTGACCTGCTGCTCACAAACAGAGAAGAATTGATTGGGAAAGTAGAAGTGAATGGCGACATGGGCAGCAGTGACCATGAGATGGTAGAATTCAGGATCCTGACCAAAGGAAGAAAGGAAGCGAGCAAAACACAGACCCTGGACTCCAGAAAAGCAAATTTTGGCTCCCTTAGGAGATTGATGGACAGGATCCCTTGGGAAGCTAGTCTGAAGGGGAAAGGTGTCCAAGACAGCTGGCTGTATTTTAAAGAAACCCTACTAAGGGCACAGGAAGATACCACTCTGATGTGCAGAAAGAACAGTAAATATGGAACATGACCAGCGTGGCTTAGCAGAGAACTCTATGGTGAGCTGAAACACAAAAGGGAAGCTTAGACAGATGACTAGGGAGCCATATAAAGATATTGCTTTGGCCTGCAGGGATAAAATCAGAAAAGCCAAAGGGTAATTGGAGTTGCAGTTAGCAAGGGATGTGACTGATAACAGGAAGAGGTTCTACAAGTATGTCAGTAACAAGAAGAGGATCAGGGATGGTGTAGGTTCCTTACTGAATGGGGCATGTATGCCTGTGGTGGATGATGTTGAAAAGGCTGAAGTACTCAATGCTTTTTTAACTCAGTCTTCACAGGCAAGGTCAGCTCCAAGGTTACTACACTGGGTAACACAGAATGGAGAGCAGCCATGGAAGTCAGGTTAGGGACTACTTAAGAGAAGTTGGATGTGCACAAGCTATGGGGGGCTGGCTGAACTGCATCTGAGGGTGGTGAGGGAGTTGGCCAATGCGATTGCACAGCCACTAGCCATTATCTTTGAAAACTCATGGCGAATGGGGTGAGATTCTGGATGATTAGAAAAAGGCAAATACAGTGCCTATCTTCAAGAACGGTAAAAAAGGAGGACCCAGGGAACTACAGATCAATCAGTCTCACCTCAATCCCTGGAAAAATCATAGAGCAGGTCCTCAAAGAACCCATTCTAAAACACTTGGAAGAAAAATTGAGTGATCAGAAACAGTCAGCATCGATTCACCAAGGGCAAATCATGCCGACCAACCTCACTGCCTTCTATGATGAGATGATGTGCTATGTGGATGCGAGAATAGCCATCAGTGTGATATACCTCAATTTTAGCAAAGATCTTGATACTCTTTCCCAAAGCATTCTTGTCAGCAAATTAAGGAAGTATGGTTTGGATGAATGGACTGTAAGGTGGGTAGAAAGCTGGCTAGATCATCAGGTTCAGCGGGTAGGGATCTATGGCTCAATGTCTAGTTGGTAACCAGTAACTAGTGGAGTGCGCCAGGGGTTGGTTCTGTTCAACATTTTCATTAATGATCTGGATGATGGGATAGATTGCACACCCAATAAATTTGTGGATGACACCAAACTGGGGGGAATGGTAAAAAACACTGGAGAGCTGGGATAGGATTCAAGGAGACCTAGACAAATTGGAGCATCAGCCCAAACAGAATGTCACAAGGTTCAACAAGGACAAGTGCAAAGTCCTGCACTTGGGACGGAAAAATCCCATGTACTGCTCCAGGCTGGGGACTGACTGGTTAAGTAACAGCACTATAGAAAAAGACCTAGGAGTTATGGTGAATGGGAAGCTGAATATGAGTCAACAATGTGCTCTTGTTGCCAAAAAGGCCAAATGCATATTGGGATGCATCAGTAAGAGTGTTGCCAGCGGATCGAGGGATCTGATTATTCCCCTCTATTTGGCACTGGTGAGGCCACATATGGAATACTGTGTCCAGTTTTGGGCTCCCCACTACAGAAAGGCTGTAACCAAGCCCTGCAAATAGTGTAGTGACTAGTGCAGCTGCTTTGCAGACAGAAGGTCCTACATTAAAATCCTAGGGGGTTGGACTTGATGACCTCATAAGGTCCCTTCCAACCATTTGATCTGACATTACAAAGAGTCCAGTGGAAGATGACAAAAATTATTAGAGGGTTGGGACACATGACTTAGGAAGAGAAACTGAAGGAACTAGGCTTATTTAGTCTGCAGAAGAGAAGACTGTGGGAGGATTTGATAGCAACCTTCAACTACTTGAAGGGGTTCTCCAAAGAGAAGGAAGCTAGGCTGTTCTCAGAAGTAACAGAGGACAGAACAAGGTGCAATGGTTTCAAGCTGCAGCTGGGGTGGCTGAGGTTGGATCTTAGGAAAACCTTTCTCAATAGGAGGGTGGTGAAGTGTTGGAATGGGTTACCCAGGGAGGTGGTTGAATCTTCATCTTTGGAAATATTTAAGACCACTTAGACAAAAGCCTGGGTGGAATGATTTAGTGGGAGTAGTTCTGCTCTTAGAAGGGGGTTGGACTAGATGACCTCATGATGCCCTTTCCAACCCAATAATTCTGTGAACTTCCCCTACCCCACCTGTCCCTAAACCAGGGCCCTCATACTAATTTCTTTGAAATCAGAGCCAGTCTTGATGATGTTTCCTATTTCTAGCTCATCGTACTCAAATGTGTAGAGCTGGTTCTGCCTCAAATAAATCTAGTCAGCCCAGGTCTCAGTATTCAGCTTCTGCTGGTGCTTTGACAGCTGAAAAGGCAAAAAAGGCTTTATGTCATCTTTCTGCCTCTCATTCCTGGCCATTTGAGTGTGACCACCAACATAAGAGTTGGAGTAGCCCTGAGGATGGCTCACTGACTGATGCTGCATCAGCTGAAAACTGCTAGAGCATACTATCCTGCAGTCACATACCTTCCTTTACCTGCACAGTCTGTGTATTGGGGACTGCAAAGAGACACTAGACACTCTTTCTTCCACCTCTGCTTCAAGCAGGGAGTCTGCTCTACAGTCTCTTTTTACCCATCCTAAAACTTTTGTGCCTGTGGTAAAGATAAAGGAAACCACTACGAACTATTCCCAAAGAATCAAAAAAATTCATAACACCGCCTCTGTTCATGATTTTGAGAGACAGGGAAAAAAACTGGGAACCAAGGCCTATAAGGAAATGCTGAGGTCTGAACATGTTCCCTGTACACCAAGGTTTCCTCAAACTGTGAGGCTCCAATATGCATTTAAGCAAGGAAAAAAAGGAGAGGATTTTTTTTTCCTTCAGAGTAACACTGAAGATTCAGTAGACACTAAAGCCTTTATTGTGTATCAGATATTCAGTAAAGGCTTCCAAGCTTGTGCTGACTCCAGGGATAGAGTAGTCAGTTGTAATTTCTTTCTTTACACAGTACTTGATCTGTTCCCCATCACCTCATCTTTAATCTGGGCATGTCTCTGCCAACATTGGCGTATAGGCATCACACTGCCAATCCTTTCAGAAGTGAGGCAGTCCAGACTGTTGCCTGTACTTCAGGAATTAAGTGACTAGACTAACAAGTTTACTTTTCTTTTTCTTTTTTTTTTTTTTTATTTGTGGACCCCTACAAAATTTCAAATGAAGGTGCGGGCTCTTTTGGAAATCAGGCTGCAGATCCCCAGGGATAAATGGACCACAGATTGAAAAACACTGGACTAAAGAAAACAATTAGCTGTGGGGTTTTTGTTGTTGTTGTGTTGTTTTTTTTAAGACTGTAGGAAAAAAGTTTGAGGAAAGATATGAAGAGTGATTATTTTGAATAGTTATTGGTGAATGGTTGATAAGCTGTGCGATCGAAGTAGTTGATATGGTAAGACAAAACCAGTTCAGAAATGGGACACATCTACCCATGTTAGTTTTGAAATCCTTTTTCCAAGATATACGTATGTATATGTAGAGTAGACTTTAAGCCTATGGCTGAATTTTTAAAATAACTCCACACCTGGTTTTCAAGAGGGTTTAGCAACCAGAAAGATTCAGTTGCTCTCAGTGGGAACTGCTGAGTGCTGTGTGCTTCCATTAAGGTCAGATTTTTAGGAGATCCTGAGCATCCAGGAAAATTGGACTCTTTAATTATCAGGGATGGATTTATGAATAATGAAATCAGTCCTTGCAATATCCGCAATGCAGGGAAAGGTCTGTGAGGCTTCCTAGCAAAATGATTCCATGGTACACATTATACTGGCCAGTATCTTAAATTAAACATAAACAGTTATGTTGCACCATTGGTATAGCACCTTTAGCAGAGGCAAAATGTTACAGAGGATGTTTCATATTCCATGATAGGACTTACCCAAGCTGTAGATTCTGGGCTATGCTTAGCCCTTTGACAGGAGTTACTGTTTGGCAAACCCAAGTCCAATCTGTTCAATTGTTCATTTATTTTGCTACAGAGAGACCCAAACAGAACTGTTAGTTCTTTCCTAAAATATAAATATAGCCTATGACTGCACCCACAGATTTTACTCTAGATTTATCATGAAGTAATGGAGAAGCATCATTGGTGGAACAAAAGGGGTGAGATACAGACAAGGAAGTGGAATAGCAGAAACAGAAGCAAATTAGTAAATAAGGTATTTGTTGGAAATGATTTGTTGGAAAGAGCAAAAAGCAGAGTTATCTTTATTATTTTCAAACTTATCCTAATATACATTTCACCAGATTTCACTATCAGTAGCATACAATTGCTTACCTGAAAACTTATTTCCAAACCCTCCCACTAGGTCTGGAAAAAAATTTCAAGAAACACACCATAAAACAAAATAATTTTAAAGTATTTTTCTTTGTGCTTGCTACAATAGCACACCATTATTACCAAGAAGGCTAACAATATATTAGACTTCATGAGCAGGAATATTAGCAGCAGATCATGGGAAGAGATTTTTCCCTTCCATTCGGAACAGATAAAGACACTTTTGTAGAATTGTCTCCTGTTTTGGGCCTCCCACTTGAGAACACGTATGGACAAATTGAAGGGTCTAGCAGAGAGCAACGAAAATGATCAGGAGTCTGGAGCACATCACTTATGAGGCTAAGAGAACTAGGCTTGCTTAGACTGCAGAAAAGAAGAGTAATGAGGGGCATTTTATCTCTTTGAAAGGGAAGGTTCCACAGAGAGTGCAGCTAGGTTCTTCTCAGTGGTAGTACATGACTTAACAAGGAACAATAGTCTTAAATTGCAGTGGGTGAGGTCTAGCTTGGATGATAGGAAAAACTTTTTTCCTAGAAGGGTGGTGAAGCACTGGAATGGGTTATGTAGGGAGGTGGTGGAATCTCCATCCTTATTAGTTTTTAAGGCGTGGCTTCACAAAGCCCTGGCTGGGATGATTTAGTCGGGGTTGGCCGAGCTTTGAGCAAAGAGTTGGACTAGGTGACCTTCTGAGGTTCCTTCCAGCCTAATATTCTATGAATGCACCCTTACATCAGACTCTTTTGCTGTGCTGCATATTTAAATGAAATCCAATTTTTTTTATAATGTTATTTTTATCTTTAATTGAAATACAGATGTACAATAGATTCCCTCCATACATAGGTCCGCTGGTCAAAAGGATTACTTTAACACCCCCTCACATACACACACGCACTGACCCACCCACCCTGATTTTCCAAAAAGAAAAGAAAAAAGAAAGACATTCATGTAATGGCGCACCTAATTTCATTCAGTTAGGCAAAACAGTTGACTTGCATGCTGCTCAGTAATGGTGGCCATGCACAGGCAGTGTAAAAATGAAGCCAGAGTTGTGCCAAGAAGAGATCTTAGTGAAGGCATCAGAATCAGACTTTGATCTGCACTGCATGTTGCCAGGCACATCTATCTGCTATTGAAGTCTTTGCCTGCAGGTATGATTAGGAGGGTGAGAATGTGTGCAATAGTTTCCAGAGGCTTGTTGAATATAACCTGGGGGTATAATATGGGAATTATAATTTCATAGCAGTGCCCAGACTTATTCTTAAACACACTTAAAATAAACCCACATAACCCAGATGTGGTTCTGGGATGAACAGTGTGGTGGGTGATAGTTTCATAATGAAAAATACAGCAATTTTGAAATACAGTGTCTCTCATATGTTCCATAGTGTTTACAAGGAGACCATATGCAGAAGAACCTCCCTCCCAAAACCCAGCAAAATTTAAAGAGATAATATGCACTTCAGAGCTTGAATAAACCTAGAAGTGCATATGAAAACTCTGCTGACATCTGTACATGATGTTCTTCAGCCCAGGAGCCTGAATAAAATGGTACAACATTTTACAGTGTCATACACCATCTGTACCCAGGCACAAAAGACTAGAAACAGTGAAGCTAATATGCAAAATCAAACTGCAGCATTTTGTGGCCTGTTGCATATGGATTCTGGCAGCTGCGTGCTAGACACATCACTCAGCTACGTTGTCCCTTACAGATCTCTGTCTCTCTGCCTCTCTCTCTCTCTCTCTCACACACACACACACACACACACACACACACGCCCCCCCCCCCCCCCGGTAAAGTCAGGATTAAACTATACACATGTCTGACACTCCCGTCTCCCTCTCTTCCTGTAGATTTTTTTTCCATCTTTAAATGTTACTATGTTCTTTCAGTGACTCAGAAGAGCCCACTAGTAAATTCTGTCCCCATGTTGAATTACTGGTATAGTCATGTCGAACCCAAGATGAGTTCTGAGGTAGTCAATAAGATCTTAACATAAAAAAAGGAGAGACTGAGCAGCATCAAAATAGTGTCATCTTAGTTTTGTTTTCTACACTCAGAATTTCTTCATTTTATTAACCATCCAGGCTATGAGCTGAACTCTCAACTAGTGTAACTCTTTGCCATCACTTGAATTATACCAGCACAAAATTTGGTTCTGTTGCCTCTAAAAAGTGTTGTATACCTTTAAGAGGGACAACAAAGTGAAAATAAGATACACCATTTCACTATTTTAAAGAAATCCCAACCAGCCAAACACCAAATAAATAAATAAAATAATCCCCATGAAATTCTTATTTCTGTAAATCACCACCATTTTGAATTATTATATGCCAGAAATTTAATAGACAGCAAGAATGAATTTGACTTATGAATCTGATTACTTCATTTTTATTTCTCAAGCTAGGGGAAATGACAAAGCTGATCTGATCAACCTCCCTTGGTACTTCTAATCATTTTTACTTTCAGGGTCCCATATACTTATGGTAAACTGCATTTTTGTGGGTTGTGGATACCACAGGAAGGCTGGATTGATTTTTAAAAACTGTTTCCCGGGAACATTAAAAAATTCCTAGAAACACTTACTGGTTCTAGTTTTTTAGAAGCTTATTATTGCAAATCCAGTAGAGACAGGCAGGATCAAGGCCCAGAGGGATGCGGGGGCTGCCCACTGCCCCTCCTTGTAGCCAGTGTCCCCCTCCTGCTTATGATGGCACCTAGCTCTGCCAGTACTGAGGGAGGTGGGGCTGGATCAGACATACCAGTGCCTTAGCCAGCACTGTGGCAGGGGGGAGTCTCCAAGGGCTGGGGCTGATGTATGTGAGGGGATTCAGGGAGGGGCCTGCAGGCCAGAAGTCAGGGCCCACAGTGATCCACCTTATACTGGCAAGTCTGGGCAAGTAGCCCAGCGGTGTTTTGCAGCAGCATGTCATGGGACCAACCAGGCTGGATTGGGGAGGGCGGGGGCACAGGAACTCCCTTTAGGCCGGGGCTGCAGTCCCTAAAGCTCATGCCTTAATCTGGCCATGAGTAAGTGCTAAAGCAAATTTCTCTCAAGAGAGGCCCTTTGGGCACAATGAAGGACTTGATAGCTGACAGTGCATATGTCTAGAGCAGTGGTTGCCAACATTTTCTCTGCTGTGGCACACCTTGCTACCTTTAATTAATTTGAGGCACATCACCCTATAGTTTCCAAATGAACTCATTAATATTCATGAGCCAATCCAGAGCTCTTTGAGTAATTTTTCAAAAAATTTTGTGATACACCTGCTCTGGCCTGAGGGCACACCTGTGTGCCGTGGCACACTGGTTGGGAAACTCTGGTCTAGAGTTCATAGGAAAACAGATACAAAAGCAAACCATTATTTAGAGGCTGTCAATGTGCCAGAAAAAAAAAAAATGAAAAAAGCCATTAGTACAACAATATAGGTCAGATTTAAAATCATGCAAAAGGCCTAGCAACTTCAACTGTGTCTATAGTAACTGTAGCCATACATGCAAAACAGTTTGATCCTATAGTTGACATAGAGTTACACTAAAAGATACACAGGAAACCAAGGCATAGAGACCCAAGTGGGTCCTCTATGAAGCCGTTTAGCAGCTCAGGAGGCATTAGTGTCCCTCCAGAAAGGCACAGAGCCATCACCAGCCTGCCCACCCATATGTGCAGCTCTTACACTAACTGCAAAAACAGGAAACAGGAAGGAATCTTGTGGCACTTAAAGACTATCAGATTTATTAATTGCATGAGCTTTCGTGGGAGAAAATCCCACTTCATCAGAAGCTCCTGCATTGATCCAGCCCCGAAACATCTGATGTGTATAAGCAATCTCTGTAGCTAGCCCACATTTGGTACGGAAGTACATGACATGGTGTCAGGCGTAAACGAAGGACAGAAATGGCAGGAAAACAGCAGACTCATTAACATGCCACTCTTCAGTGCCACAAAAGAGAGCTTCAGCTTCAGGGCCATAACTAGGGCTGGGCAACCAGGGCAAACCCTGCTGGGGGACCCTGACAGGCAGTAGGGAAGGCGCCCCCCATCCTGCTGGGTGCCAGGGAAACCAGTCAGCGGGGAAGGCACCTGGCTGGCCAGGTGGGGAAGTCTTCCTGCCTGGGGACTTGGCCAGCTGTGGGGGCCAGATCGGGCCTCGGGTCGGTGGAGGGCATGTCGGGGGCTGCTTGTCCTGGGCACCAACTTATCTAGTTCCAGCCCTGTTCAGCTTTGACACACTTCAGAATGGACAGACACTATTTTACAAGATTTTGCATTGCTACCAAACTTGATGAATAAACAAGAAATATACAGGTACCGTCCTTAGGTTATGGAAAAGCTGACAGAGCACATCTTCAAATCCTTTGACTTTAATGGAAACAGTCATTAAAGATGACTAGGAAAGGCTTCTGGCTAGGTTTGATGCACACTTTATACCTCAGAGAAATGTGGTTTATGAAAGAGCATGTTTTCAGAAGAGAATTCAAGATCCAAGGGAAAATGTGGAATGTTTTCTACATTGGCTGAAAACTGATTTTGTGAATGCAAAATGAAAAATATCGAACTTGCTGGTTATTGGGTTTACAGAGGAAAAACCTTTCACAGCAATGACGATGAATACATCTGTTAGTTTTTAAAAGTGCTATAGGATTCGTTGTTTGTTTTATGGTTGAAGAGAGATTTAACCCTAGCCATAGCTCTAGAGATAGCAAAGCACTGCATATTAAATCAAGAAGAAGAAACAGAAGAAAAGGCAGGGGCAACCTGAAAAACTTGTAACTATCTTAGAAGCTATGAGAAAGACATAAATATAAAAACTTGGTATAAACCTGAGGAAAAGAAAGAGAATTCCCAGGCCAAGAGGGACAAATTCCAGCCTCTGTGCACAAGGTGGGGGAAAAAGTTGTAAAGAAGCCATATCCAGCCAGAGGCACACAGTGTAGTACAAGTATGAAAAAGGGACATTTTGCAGCTGTTACTTTGTCACTCCAAAGCAGTTACATATTTTGCTCGTAAAAGACAGACAATCAAGAGTCATTGTTTCTGGAATCTATTACTTGCAGAGCCTGTCTGGAGAGTTCCAAAGGGACAGCCTTGTTTGTCTAGTTCACTAAAATAAACAGAGTGCTGTGGCACTTAAAAACTAACAAATTTATTTATTGCATGAGCTTTAAGCTGAATGTATTCATGACAAGACTATTGACTATGGGCAGTGTTTGTATCACAGGCAGGGAGAAGCTGTGCCTTCCCCTTTCCTAGCTGGGAAGGCATGTTGGCAGCAATGTGAACTTCCTGCCTACCCAGCATTCTCTCAATTTCACTTTACACTCCAACTCCGCTTGTGTCTGTTACTGGCTGCCATCCGTGACTCAGTCTGCTGCCTGTAGTGCCTGCATGCCCCAATCTAAGTGGGGAACAGAACTGGCATTGCTTTACTTGCTTAGCTGCTGCAGTTTGTAGTTTTTGTTCCTCACCAAGCTTGTTCGGCATCCCTTCCGTGCCCCTCTCCCCACCTTGTGCCTTGTCCTTCCCTCCCTTCCCACTGCTTTCAAAGATCCCTGACTCCTTCCCTCCTCAGTGCTACTGCTACACTGTGATTGGCTCACCTCTGTGCCCCTGCCCTCCATGGTGTGCTTCTTCTGCCTCACTTGCCCACCTTGACACTGCTCCTGTTGCATCCCTACTTTCCCCTCTGCCTTCTCATCCTCTGAGAACCCCACCATGAATGGACTGATTCTAAAACTGAGTAAGGGGCTAATGTTAGAGTCATGTCAGAAGGGTTGTACAGTCACCTTCAACCCATGCCAGAGCTTAAGTCTTCTGTAACAAGCTCTGGCTAGCCCTCAAGGTGCTCTTAACTGCATGGGCCACTTCACCACAGAAACAACTTGCAAAAACAAAAGCTATACATTCAGAGTATATGTGGTTAATGGATGAAAAAAAAAAAGAGCTTCTCAGATGCAGTGTTGCAGCCATGATGGGCCTAGCAACAAAGAAGAAAGAACTCTATGAAGAATCTGATATTGGTCTTTAGAAAGAAGATCTAGTGCAAGCCAGCTTAAGCAGCAATGCAGTGTACACACACCTGTGTCAGAGAGGGCATGGAAGAGACTAACTGCAGATTTATGCAGATTCCTATGACACTATTACCAGGTCATTGTGGACTGTTTTGCCAGGTATACAGAAATATGTACATAAAAGGTATAACAACACAGTGCAACTGAGAAACTGAAGTGCACTTTTACTCTCTTTGGTATGCCAGAGCAACTCATGACAGACAAAAAATGGACCACAATTCACTGCTGAAAAATTTAAGTCACTCTGAATGAAATGTGATTTTGAGCATATTAGCTGCCCACATTACCCACAAGTGAATGGAGAAGCTGGGACAGCTATATACACAGCCAAGAACATCCTGCAGCAGGAAGCCTTGTTCCTTGTTCTTCTGAGTTACCTATCAAACATCATCTTTCTAACAGATTTTCTTTTGTCTTCCTATCTCAAAAGTGGCCACATTGGAAAGTGCAACCAAATCAGATAAAAAGGTAGAAAAGCCCATAAACACTTTTACTACACACACCACTCAGAGCTGTGATGTCTAACACCTGATCATCAAGCTCATAACAGACTGGATAGAGGAAAGATGATGACCAACTGAGATCAGGAGTGGAGCATTAGATAAAAACCAATGCCATTGACAATTTTTTTTTTCTTGAGAAAGAACAATCAACAAAGTAAACCCTACAGATGGCAGATGCAGAACAAGACAGCAAAGCCTCAAGGATTCCAAACTGACCACACTCTGGTTGTTGCATCTAGTGGGACAGTCAGATGATCAAGTTGTTAAGTGCTTTGATCATGTAATTAGAAAACCAGTATAATTCAGACATGCCTAACATACTGACCCATACCAAACTTCAGAGTAACAACATAAATAGTAGGAATGTAGAATTTAAAAGGGGATGAAATGGAGTGCTCATCTATTATATTCTACAGCCACTAGATGGCTCTGTGTGTAAAAACACCTTATTTAAAAGAACCCCAGCCATAATGGGCAGAGCGTTCAAGCAAGGTCTATAACTGAACATTGTTTAGTACAAGAACACAACAATAATTCAGTTTGGTTCTTGCCAGCTCCTTTTATTTTACTGTGAACAATCACTTCCCTCATTGTGGATTCACCTACTTAAAGAGGTGAGAAAGACCCTGTCTTGAGAAGCCTGCAAGTATGTGCAATAGTCAAGGATTTAGCTGTATGAAAAATGCTGAACTGGTTACCTTGTCTGGTAGCAAAAACAGCCCTGAAAAATTATCATATTTTTCAGCCTAGGCATAAAGTTTTACCTGCCCTCACAAGGTGTTTTTTTTCCTCCCCTCTTTAAGTGGGATATTTTACATGCCACTGGAAAAGCTTCCACAGTCAAACAGTTTTTGCACGCCTATGTCAGAATATTTCCAAAGGGATAGCTGTGTTAGTCTAGTCCAGCAAAAAAAAATAAGGAGTCATGTGGCACTTTAAGACTAACAGATTTATTTTTCACATGAGCTTTCGTGGGAGAAAATCCCACTCTTAAAGTGCCACACGACTCCTTGGTTTTTCTGTTAGAATATTTACCTGTCTTTAAAAAACCCTTCTGTTTTTTTCTTTAATTGCTACTTCTGAATGAAACTAGTGGCTGTTAACATGGTTGCTTTAGTCAATGGGGATTAAGAGCCTTTTTTGTTTGTTTTCTTTAAAAAGAAGCTGGTTTATTTGTTCTTCACAGCACATTCTCATCCATCACAATCTGATGCTGGGATTTATTTCTTCCTCTGATTTTCAATAATCTTAAATCTTTTTAAAAATCAGATCTTTTTATTAACAAATAAAACAGCTTCCAACCTCGTTGCCTGCTCAGACTCTGGGATCTCCAGCTAAACAGCTTTACTCCATTATTCTAACAGTACCCCAAGGTATGCTCGATATCTCTCCCAGAACAGACAAAATACATGATCCCTGACCAGAGAAGTTTGCATACCAATTCAAGACATGAGATAATAATGGGGTACCAAGACACTAGGACTCTCTGGGGAGGAAGAACAAAGGGGGGGAGAGCATAGATTACAAGATGGCTCTGTCATTTTACAAGGTTTGTCCTACTCATTCTACAATATCTCTTCTGGCCCAGCTAGAAAGGGAAGTTCCAAAGGTGTAGCCGTGTTAGTCTGGTCTAGCAAAACAAACAAGGAGTCTGGTGGCACTTTTAAAAGACTAACAAATTTATTTATTGCATGTGCTTTCATGGGAGAAAATTCCACTTCATCAGCATGAAGAACTAGTTGTTTGAGGAAATAGCTAGAGAGTAAAGTTCCCTATGAGTAGTGTTTAGCCCTGCCCCCTAACTGCATGCACATTTCTTATCTGGCCTTTATCATCCACCCTCCTGCTCTACTTGTTAGTGCACTGCCCATCAGCATCAAAATGCTAGTCTCTCTCTCTAAGCAGATTTATTCATGGCTGGCAAAACCAACACAACAGAAAGTCCACCAACAATGAGCACACAGACACAAACTTCTTGCTTGCCCTCCTCCAGGGGCCAGCTGGAATCAGTCACTAATGCAGCCATGAAACAGACTAAGTTAGGACCAGGCTGTAGGGAGTTGGACAGATTTACTGACTCTGCTGGTGACCCTACTTCAAGAGACATGGAGAAAGAGCTGTAGCTCAATTTTAAGTTGAAGATTTTCATGAAAGGGTTGGGGAGAAAAGGAATCTAGCTCTAAGGGCTTGAGTAGTTCTGTGTTTCAGGTGACCAAACTTTCTGCCAATTTGTGCTTTTGAACAATTTTCTAGTTCTTCCCCACCATCACCACCACTTTTTCTGTGTAGATCTTACACAGCAAACCAACAAGCTAACTAACCAAATAGATTAAAAGATTGCCTGCCTCCCCTCTCCCATTTCTTTCCATTCACAGTAATCTTGGATAAAGTAGTGAGAACCAATACTGTGGCCACTTCCTCCTAGAAATGTTCCTTCAACAGTGCTACCACAAGGCGTGGGAGAGTAGCCACACTGTCTCCATAGCAGTGGATCTGCCCTTAAGTATAGCTGGTCCCAGGTCCAGAGCATCCAGGTGTCTCCGCTGCATTCTGTTCAAGCTATTGAAATGAATCTGTCCCATAGACTTTGTGCTAATTTTAACAAAAACCAAAACCACCACCACCATCAAAAAAAGCAAGCTGTGCTTGCCTGCTGCTATGAGTTGATATGTGCTTACAATTACCTTTTGCTGAAAAGTCATTAGGTGAAATGGACATATCTTGCAGAAGTGACTGTTTTGGGGGCTGAAAGCACCTCCAGTGCTCTTTAATGGGAGGAGCAGGCACGCATTTCCTCACAGAACAGCTTACTACCAGCCACTTTTTCAGCAACTACATGCCAAAATCTGGCCCCAAGTTCAAACAGTTTCCCACAGACATCAGAAGGGGAAACATGAACATGAACAATGATTCTGTTGTTCAGACTACAGTATCTTTAGCGGGAATAAGTCCTAAATGCAGCCATTGTACATTGACCATTTAAATTATAAACACTGTTGATAGAAGTACTGAGGCACTCTTTCACTGCAGGTGTCAAGTTCACAGAGTATAGAAATAAAAAGGTGACTAAGATAAGGTAGCACTACCCCGCATTCTCATGAACATTTTTCTTATAAAAATAGTCAACTTGTTTTAATTTAATGGTTCCCCCCACATTGGCAGGCTGAAATAACTTTGCTGTATCCCTTCTCCCATTACTAATAAAGGGAAAGTTATTATAGGTATGAGGCTCATTTGTTATTTTGAAGCCGATATACATACAGTTTTCCAGGAAAGGACAATGTTGCAAAAAGTTTACTGCAGAGGTCTTTCCATACAAACCACTGCATGTTCTCCATCTGCATATGCAATCTGCTTCTATATTTTCAGCCAGCTTGCACGGGCAGATTAATGTGTACAATTAGAAAGCAACCTCACAGGCGTTCAATAAACTGCCTTCATTATTACACTCAGGAGAGTCTCTTTGGGGGTCTATAAAAGCCTAGTTTTCTGCCTGTTAGCTAAATAATTGACAATGCTTAAAATAATCAGGAGCAAATGAACAAAGTGAAGAAGACTTGAGTGAAAGAGCACAAACAAGGCCAAAAGCAGTTTTTGCAATTCTAGTGAGCTCTCTCTAGCCGGCTTTATTTACAATCTTGCAAGGATTGGGTTTACCCATCTGTGAAGAAAAATTGGTTACCATCCTGCTGTTTGACCCACACATTACAGAGCACTGAGAACTTGCAAGGACACAAAGAGTTATCTTGTAAATAAATAAATAAATCCTGTTTTGATTCGTGCTTGAGAAGACTGCTTTGGTAGACAAGTGAATAAAATTGTGTTGATGGAATATTTAATTTATGGTGTTAAGCAAATTTTGCATTTGAAAGCCTAAACTCTTAATATAAGATATTAGCGTACACGTATGCCACAGTTACACTGTCGGGAATTTAAAAATAAGAATCCAGTCTTCAAAAACATCTACATTTCCTCCATGAGGAATACCAAAAGAAACTAACCTATCTGCTTAAGAAACTCCCTAAGGAAGCACAGGAACAAACCTACACAGACTCACCCCAAGAACCCTGACCAGGGCTATTTTATCTACTATCCAAGATCCACAAACCCAGGAATCCTGGACACCTCATCATCTTGGGCATTGGCACTCTCACAGCAGGATTGTCAGGCTGTGTGGACTCTCTTCTCAGACCCTACGCCACCAGCGCGCCTAGCTATTCCCATATCATCGACTTCCTGAAAAAAACTAAAGTCCATCAGTGATCTCCCAAAAAACACCATCCTAGCCACTATGGATGTAGAAATCCTACATCAGCATTGCTCACAAGATGGACTACAAGGCATCAGGAACAGTTTCCTGGATGATGACACAGCACACCTGGTAAATGAACTTTGTGACTTTGCCCTGACCCAAAACTACTTCTGATTTGGAGATAATCTGTACCTTCAAGTCAGTAACATGGCCACGGATACCAGCATGGCCCCACGATATGCCAACATCTTTATGGCCTACCAAAAACACTGCTTCTTCAAATCTGGTTCCCAAATGCCATTCCTTTACCTACATTACACTGATGACATTCATCATCTGGACCCACAGGAAAGAGTTCCTGGAAGAATTTCACCAGGATTTCAACAATTTCCACCCCTTCATCAACCTCAGCTGGGACCAGTTCACACAAGAAATCCACTTCTTGGGCACTACAGTATGAATAAGGGATGGACACATTACTACCACCATATACTGAAAACCAACTGACCACATGTCTCCAGCTTCCACCTGGGACACAGTACATGATTCATCATCTACAGCCAAGCCTTAAGGTACAACCGAATCTGCTCCAATTCCTCAGACATTGGTATACACCTACAAGATCTCTACCAAACATTCCTAAAATTACAATACCCACCTGGGGAAGTGAAAAAACAGACCGACAGAGCCAGATGGGTACCCAACAGTCACTTACTACAGGACAGGCTCAACAAAGAAAACACACCACCACTGGCCACCACTTACAACCCCCAGCAAAATCCCACCAACACATCAAAGATCTATAACCTATCTTCGAAGAGGATCCCACACTCTCTCAAGCCTTGGGAGGCAGGCCAGTCCTTGCTTACGGACAGCTCCCCAGTCTGAAGCAAATACTCACCAGCAACCAAACACTATACAGCAAGAACACTAACCCAGGAACCTATCCCTGCAACAAACCCCGGTGCCAACTTTGCCCACACATGGACTCCACTGATACCATCACAAGTCCCAACCACATCAGCCACACCATCAGGGGCTCACTCACCTGCACATCCACTAATGTGGTATATGCCATCATGTGCCAGCAGTACCCCTCTGTCATGTATATTGGTGAAACCAGACTGTCCTTATGCAAAAGAATAAATGGACAAAAATCGGACATCAAAAATGACAACATCCATAAACCAGTAGGAGAACACTTCAATCTCCCTGGACCCTCAGTAGCAGACTTGACAGTAGCCATACTTCAACAAAATCCCTCAAAAACAGACTTCAGTGTGAAACTGCAGAACTGGAGCTGATTTGCAACTTGACACAATCAGATTGGGTTTGAATAGAAACTTACCCTCCTCCATCCTGGCATGTGTATACATACACCTCTCAACTGTAGTTTTCACTTCATGAACCTGACAAAGTCGGTTGGAGCTCATGAAAGCTTATGCCCAAAGAAATTGTTTAGCCTTTAAGGTGCCACAGGACTCTTGTATTTCCTCCACAGTGTTTTCTAGATCCATATGACAACACTTAAACTCACAGGGTATGTCTACACTTACAATTTAGTTTGAATTAAGGAGGCAATTCGAACTAAATCAGTGCATGTCCACACTTGCTTTCATTAGTTCGAACTAAGGAGTTCTTAGTTCCAACTAAGGAAAGGCTAGTTTGAATCTATAAAAACCTCCCTTAAGTTCAAATTAACCCAATGTAGCTGTGTTAAGTCAAATTAACTGTTAGTTCGAATTAACCATAGCTTGATTTTCCCTATGCAATAGCGCCCCCTGCCAGATTTGAACTTGCAAGTCCTGTGCATGGAAATGCTAGTTCGAATTAGGGTTTCTAGTGTCACTGTGTTAATTCGAATTAAATTAATTCGAACTAATAATTATTAGTCCAAATTGATTAGTTCGAATTCACTTAATTTGAACTAACCTTCTAAGCATAGACATACCCATAGAATATGAGAGTGGACAGGACCTCTGGAGATTATCTAGTGTCCAACCCCATGCTTCAAGTAGTACCAACCCCAACTAAATCATCCCAGACAGGGCTTTGTCAAGCTGAGCCTTGAAAATCTTTAAGGGTGAACATTTCACTATCTCCCCAGGTAATCCATTTCAGTGCTTCATCATCCTCCTAGTGAAATAGCTTCCCTAACGTCCAACCTAGAGCTCTCTCACTACAACTTGAGACCATTGTTCTTTGTTTTATCATCTGCCATACTGAACAGTCTACCCACATCCTCTCTAGAACCTACTCCCCATTCAGATAGTTGAAGGCCACTATCAAATCCCCTATCACTCTTCTTTTCTGCAGACTAAATAAGCCTAGTTCCCACAATATCTCCTCAGAAGTCATGTGTTCTAGCCCCCTAACCATTCTTGTTGCCCTCTGTTGACCCCTCTCCAATTTGTCTACATCCTTCCTGTAGTAGGAGGGCACAAAATTGGACACCATACTCCAAATGAGGCCTCACCAGAGCCAAACACATGCTTCCCTTGATTTGCTGGCAATGCTGCTAATGCAGCCAACACTTAGTTGTTAGAGTTGTAACGCTCTGTTTCAGTGCCCGATCAGAAAGTGTCCTTAGCAATTAGTGGTGCTTGGGGCCAGTGGCGTGAAATGTTCCCTTTAATAGGGCAGCTCTATTGAGCCACTCCAGTATGCCTTGGGCAAAGCCCCATTTGCCGCACTATAGTTACGGCCCTGACAGTTAGCCATCTTGGTCACAAGGGCACACTGTTGTTTTGTATTCAGCTTCTTGTCCACTGTAACTCACAGGTCCTTTTCTGCAGAGCTGCTGCCTAGCCACTTGTCCCCAGTCTGTAACATTGCATGGGATTCTTCCTTCTTAAGTGCAAGACTCTGCACTTGTCCTTGCTGAACCTCAGATTTCCTTTGTTCCACACTTCCTATTTATCTAGGTCACTCTGTATCCTAGCCTTGCCCTTTAGTGTATCTACCACTCTTTACAGCTTAGTGTTGCAATCCACTCCATCATCCAGATCAATAATGAACATGCTGAACATAACTGGCCTCAGCATCAAATCCAAGGGCAGTCTGCTTAATACCAGCTGCCAACTAGACAGACATGGAGCTGTTGTTCACTACCTGTTGAATCCAATGATCTAGTCAGCTTCCTATCCACCTTACGGTTCCCTCATCCAATCCATGCTTATTTGTCTTGTTCGCAAGAAAACTATGGGAGACTGTAAAGAAGGCTTTGTTAACATCAAGGTACGTCATGTTCACTGTTTTCCCCACATCCACAGAGCCAGCCATCAAACCACAGAAGGCAAATCAGGTTGGTCAGGCAGGATGCTCATGAGCCTCAGGACCTTCAAAATACAAAACCACTTCTTTCACCTTGCCTTCTCATAATACTACCACAACAAACAAAACTAAAATGCTGGCCTCTAGGCCTGCCTTGACAGAAGTAATTTGCCTGATTTCTCAGTGGGCTTGAATGAAAAGACAAAAGTTTCTAGAACCATAGGGCTAGAACGGACAATAAGGGTCATCTAGGACAATATCCGCCAAGACACAGGCTTTGTTGTGTCTAAACTGTCCAAGACAAAAGGCTACCCAGGGTCTTTTTGAAAACCTCCAGTTAAAGAGATTCCACAACTTCCTTAGGCAGTTTGTTCCATTGTCCTACTGTTCTTATAGGTAGAAAGCTCCCCTCTGAGATTTAGATTAAATCAGCTACGGTGTCATTTGAATCCAGCGCCTCTTGTCCTTCCTTGTATGGCAATGTTACCATGCCAGTTACCATGCCCCTGCTCTATTTCCTCTTTTACAAACTAAACATACCAGTTCCTTCCGTATTTGCTTATATGTATGGCACTCAATACTTTTGCTCATTTTTGTTGCTTGTGTCTGCATCTCTTCCAGTTTCTCTAAATCCTTTCTATACCACACTGACCAAAAATTGGACACAATATCCCAGATGAGGCTTGACCAATGCTGAATAGAGCACTGCTATCACCTTCCAGGATTTCTATGCTATGCCTTTGTTAATGCAAAGCAAAACTGTATTTGCTTTCTTTTGCAACAGCATCACACAACAGGCAGTACGCTGGACTCATGATGGCTAGCTAAGATCAGCAGGAACATCCTGATTTTAGCAAGCCAGCCCAAATATAAGTCAAAGATATTATGCATGAACAGTGAATAGACAAAGCATGCTGTTCACCAATCAGTTACTGAAGAATAATCAGAAACATATTTAAGAAAACATTTCGTTTTATGATTTAGGATTTGTGATGTACCCTGTGTCTACACCTTGTATTTGAGTCTGATCAGTTCAGTACAGCTTTGCTGTATGCCAAACAAAAGGAACCTGAGTAATGAGATTGAAATCTAACTGGGTTTTGGAGCACCAAATGCAAGCAGAAAACATCTCAGAGGAACACCACCATAAATTAAATAATTCATACACAAAAACAAACTACTAAGACAGTCTCAAGTCCAGACCTGGAGAAAGTTTATAGATACAAAAGAAAGCTACAGTTAAGGAACCTTTAAGTTGTCAAGTGAGGCACTCAAAAAGTCAAACATTTCCTTCTGAGTACTACAAAGAAACTTTTACATTGCAGAATGGTGGTATTCTCTTGTATGTAACAGCTATTATTTTAAAAATAGAACAGAAATATTCCATTATGTGCTACTAAATTTGCCAGTCAGCAGAACCATGCTCTGTACTGCATAACAGATGCAAACTATGAAGCTCGAGCTACAGGAGCCTATCTAGACCAAATAAAAGGAGGCCAGGACTTCTTCATGGGGTTGGTTACAATCAATGCCATCTGTAGAAAACATCCAAAGAACGTGAAGTGACTACCCCATTCTGCTCTAACATGGCTTCCCAGAGCAGCAAATGTCATGGCAATGGGTGAAAAACAAGATGAAAATCAACAGTTGGGTGTTTTCAGAGAGAGAGAGAAAATGGCTATGTCTACATCTGAAATTTTAGTTTGGACCTGCTAGTCTGAACTAAAGAACTCTGAGGTTAGTCTGAACTAACCTCAGGCTAGTTCAAACTAACCCAGACTTTTTAGTTCTAACTAGCCATGCATTCTAGTTTGAACTAAAATTTTAGTTCGAGCCAGAACACACAGCTAGCTTGAACTAATAGCTTATTTCAAATTTTTTAAGTTTGAACTAGCCTTAGTTTGGGTCTTGCCCATGCTTAGTTTGAACTAATGTCCAAACTAAGCACAGAAGTCCAAACTAACCCTTGGTGCTTATTAGTTTGGACTAAGCTTTGCCTAGTGTAGCCAAGGGCTAAATTAGTCCACACTAAGGAAGCTTCCTTAGTCTGGACTAATTTAGCAGTGTAGACATAGCCAGTGACATCATTCCCGTAGGAGATGCTAATGTCAGAGGACAGATGGTGAGGTTAGACCAACAAGCTGGGTTAATATTCCGAACAGTTCCACAAATAAAAGATCCCAACTATGGTATGCACCATGCTCACTATTCCCAACAGTATATGACGATGGATGAAAAACTATTCCAATGAACACCAATTTAGCATATACTACACAGCTAGGTCAATACAAAGGCAGGTTATGTTGACCTAACTATGACAGTGTCTACACTACAGCCTTGCTCCTGCCTATGTAGATACCATACATCACTAAAATCATAACTCACCCCAACAAGAGGCATAGGGGCCACGCTGGTGGAGTTAGGAAGATGCAGACAGCCTTGCTTACGTCAGCTCTTAGCAGTTTTGTCAGTTTCTCGGCTGCAGGGAAATGCTGTTGCATGGACTATCCATGGGAATTATGGCAACCAACTGGATTCCAGGAACAACTTCCCCCATTTCCTCTGACCAGGAGTGGAAAACTAAGGAGCAGTGGGTACAGCAGGGGACAGAGTTGAGAGCCCCAATTTCTCTTAAGTATGCAGAATTCTGTTTAATTTTCTGTCCACATTCCCCAGGCATAACATTCAATAATAATTCATAGTAGATGTTCAGCACACAAAATAGACTAACCTTCCAACAGGTTTATTCTTTTGACAGTCATGCACAGTCTCTGTTGAAAGAGAGGTCTGAAAGCTAGTCTGTAACTTTAGCTGCACCCAAGTCAGTTTAGTTTGTTAAGGATGCAGTTGAAAGAACTCAAGAATGTCAGCTGAGTCAAAGGAACCAACACACACACACAGTCAACTTTTTGAAAAAGCAAATGGATGGGTGTGCTGTGCCTGAGTCAGAACAACTAGGTGTTGTACCTATATAAGGCAGGAGGAGATCTACTGCATCTAGAAGTGCAGGGGGGAGGGCACAGTGATGAAGCATAGGTTGCTAGTAAGCTTTAGCGCAAAAGGAAAAAAAAAGTGCTAAACCTCCATTGGATGGTGGATTCCCTTTCCCTAAAAGTTTCCAGAATATGCATATTTCCAGGATTTGCAGGACTAGATGGCCATATTCATTTTTCCTCAGTGGCTCCTTCAACTTTCTTGCTGAAAGAAGCATTTGAAGAAACTCCAGCTTTGCTGTGACCCTTAAATCCATCACCAGACTGTTTGGCCCTTTATCTGAAAGCCAGATCACAGTCATACAAGGCAAGTCACTATTTAGGAATCCCTTTAGACCAACTATGAAAAATATTAAAAATCCAACCCAATTGCTGCACATAAAGGTGAGACTAGACAATTTTTTTAAGCTTCTCTCCCATTCCTGCATAATAAAGAACAGCTGGAGTTTGTTCAAACATTCAGAAACACACACCCACATTTACACCCACACACCAGTTTTGGGTTGCTATGAAGCTTGAGAAACATCTTTAAAAAAGGAAAAGAAAAGAAAAGTCATCAACAAAGCTGTAAGCAAGTGAACATAAAGGTTCAGAGTAAGAGGATTTAACTTGTAACTACATTTTGACTGTTGCACTGCCACTGTAGTAGATTTTCCATTTTGCAATGCATATGTAAATGCGTCTATCACCATCATATCTTGGTACTCTTTCACTGGATTTTATTTTTAGAAACAACTAGTTTACATATCCTCTCTTTTATAGAGATAACTAACAGCCTTTAAAAAAAAAACCATAAACACACAAAATATTATTTGTTCTATCTAGATTGACAGTGACCTAAGTAAAACAAACATCTAGTTTAGGAACAGTAAATACAAAATGCCATTTACCAACAGTTTAAATACCATTTGTATTCTTCAGAATTTCATATGAGAGGAAAATATTTTAGGAAGAAAAGGACATACCACATCCCTAGCCACTGAGCCTAATCATGTGACAAGCAGAGGGTCAGCTTCAAAACAACAGCCCGGAGCCAAGAGCCCAGATGCCATTGCTGGAACAATCTCTTCATCAGCTTCTCATCTAAAATCTGTAGTTATCATCTATGCCTAGAAAGGGACTGTGACTTTTCTGATTTAGATAGTCAGATTTAAATTTTACTTACAAATACCGATCTTCATCAAACATTTCTCTTCTCTGCTGTTCTTGCTGCCTTCTTTTTTCTTCCAGTTTCTCAGCCTGCAATATTGAAGTATCAAAAGAAATTAAGAATTAATTGAGAAATGAATGCTTTCACTACTTATTTTCATTTTAAAAGCCAATTGGATTTCAAAGCTCAAGCATACAATAGCCTAGACCACAGATAAAATATTTTAAAGAGGCTTCAACCTAGACCAGGGGTCGGCAACCCGTGGCTCCGGAGCCACATGCGGCTCTTTAATGGCCGCCATGCAGCTCTAAGGACTCTGGGCTGCAGGGGGATGCCCTGCCAGCCCCAGCATCGGAGCCAGATTAGAGGGCTCCTGGAAGGCCCAGGCTGCCCAGTTTGGGGGTGTCAGGGTCACCCCACCCACCCACCTCATAAGCACAAGGCAGCCGAGTGGCCAATGCCACGGCCTCTAGCACTGGCGGTGGGGGGAACTGCGGGTGGCTGGGGCCAGAGGCCACACTGCCCTCCTTCCCTCCCTCCACTCCACTCCAATGGCTGGACAGAACAACACAGCCCACTGCCCCAAGCAGAGCTCAGGCCGCTTGCCCCGACCCCCCAGCATGGAAAAAAGCAGTCCAAACTGCTGAGCAGGCTGCTTGAGTGTCCCACCCCTGAAACTAGCAGCTCTGTGCTGACTGCTCTCCACACACCCTGGGGAGGAGCAGCCAGCTGGGGTTAGGCAGCGCAGCAGGGAGCGCTGCTTTGCCCTGCCAGCAGAGCAGAGGGAGGTCAGTGTGGCCTCTGGCCCCAGCCGCTCGCATCCCCCACCAACGCCACCACTAAAGTCCATGGCACGGCTATTCAGCTGCCTCGTGCTCATGCACTGGAAGGGTGGGGGCAGCCCCAGCCCTCTGAAACTAGGCAGCCTGGGCTGCCCGGGAGCTCTCTAATCCAGTTCTGACACTGGGGCCAGCAGGGCATCCCCCTGGAGCCCAGTGTCCCTGGAGCCACATGGCAACTGGAGGTAGGTGGGACAGTGCTCCTGGCTGCCCAGCATGCCCATTGCCACTCTCCAGGGGGCAGAGAGTGGCCAGTGCGCGGCTGCTGCTTTCAGGAGTGGGGGCCCTGAAACGGCCCATTCTGTGGCATTTGGGCCACTTCTCCCTCAGCCCCCAGCACTGAACAGGCCTGCTCCAGGGACAGGGGGCAAGGTGGCCTGTGATCCACGCTGGGGGAGAGTGTTTGAACCCCCTGAAACCACTCCGCTCCAGGGCCCTGCACCCCCCTCCGAAAGCAGCAACCCCCATTGGATGCACTCCAGCAGGAATGTGGGGCAGCTGGGAGCGCTGTTCTGTGTTGGCAGCGGAGCAGAGGGAAGGTGGTATGACTTCTGGTCTCAGCTGCCTGTCTCCCACCACCAGTGCCAGGAGTGCAGCACAGCTGCCTCTGGCCCATGTGGTGGTAGGCCGGGGCAGCACCAGCGCCTTAAACTGGGTGGCCTGAACCAGAACCCACCAATCTGGTCCTGATGTTGGGAACAGTCAGGTGCCCCCCTGAAGCCTGGCAGAGGCTATTTGCCTCCCCTCTTGCCTCATGCCCCCCTGCTCTCTGCATCCCTCTTCTGGGCAGAACAGGAAGGGTCTCAGCCACTAGGCCTTGGTCCACTGCTGGTGGGTAGGAGGGCACCATCCTGGGGCTGGGTGGGAGCACTGGGAAGGCCAGCTGCAGGGGAGAGGGACTGCTGGGATCCAGGAGGGCCAGCTGGGCTTGAAGAGGTGGATGACAGGAGGGCTAACCACCTGGGGTTGGGTGGGAAGAAGGGGATGGCATGTGCTGTCCCAAGGCTGGGTGGGCACGCCAGGAGAGTCAGCTAGGAGCTGGAAGGCCACCTGAGCATGGGGGGATGCCGGGTGGCACCTGGGTCCAGCCACTGAGCCCAGGTCAGGGCTGCCTCCAGACCAGGGAGGGAGAAGGGAGAATTCAGCTATACTGCAGGGAGTAGAGGAAGCAACAGTAGAGCTGGATGGGGCTACAGCCAGGCAGGGCGCAGAGTAGCACAGCTGTATGCAGCTCTTGGAAACCTTGTTTATTGGGGGCGGAGGGAGGGATTGGCTCTTCTTCTCTTTTGGGGTGCCAACCCCTGACCTAGACTATACTCTTAAAAAACAGACCAATGGTCAAATACATGCCGGCAGCAGGGTCAAAAAAACTAAATTTACCTTATACAATTTGGTACAAGAGGTCAGATTATCTCCTGAAAGATCTGCTCAGTGAGGGAGTGAAGCCACCAACAGGGACTCAGTTTTACTCCCCAACTCTACAACCCAGGGGCATCACTGGCGCCGGGCTTATGGGGCTCGAGCCCCAAATGTCAGTTCCAGAGCCCCAGGTATACCACGGCTGCAGCAGTGACACACTTAAAAAGCACGAGGCCCGAATGTCCATGCCCAGGCCCCAGATCTTTTTCAGGGCCACGGAAGCTCCTTCTACAACCCTAGAATAAATTAATTGGCACATACTTCCTTAGGGCTACTTTGAGAATGTGCTCAATCCTTCAACAAAATTAGGGTGTGGGGGGAGGAGTGGTTGAAGAGCTGTCCCTCTAACGTACTTATATAGCCCCTATTTCCATATTGTTTATCCTCACAATAGCTATGAAAGTGCTAGCATCCCTATAATAGACAGTAGACAGGGACTGCAGATTAAGTGTCTTGCACAAGACTGCAGAGGCAGTATGTAGGAAAGCAGGATTTGAACTACAGCTCTTTTTACCTACTGTCCTAACCTAGCACTGCTGGCTTTATAGCCACTGACAATACATCCCAGCCAGGGGAATTCTCATCTGACAGCTGTAGCTAGATTCTGACAGTGCACATGAGTCAAAGCCAACAGAATAGAATCTGGCTCAAGGGGCCTAATTAATCCCTGGTGTTCAGATAGTACATTAAGAAGTATGCCTGCAAGTTACCACAAATACAAAGCATTTGCTGGTGCAGAACCAATTTGTGTATTCTGATCATTGCCAAAGTGAGTACATAAAGAGATCTGAAATCCAAGTTTGTGCACATACATATGGAAGTCAGAGTTTTGGTTTCTTAAGGCCAGAGTCCAGCTGGACTTAAACCTATAAAGATAAATGGCAGGGGAGGAAGAAGAGGGTAGGATACTGCACACCCCCACCCACCCTGCATGTGTGTTCTTACTGAAACACTAAGGATTCACTTACCTGAGGAAACTGACAGGAACAGCTATTGCTGAATAAAGCTGTTCCACAATAGCTTCCCATGTTGGCAGCATTCTTGAATAAATGCTATTTTGTTCCAGAATAATTAATCTGCTTTGGAATTGTATCACTTATTCCAGAATAAAACACTTGTTTCAGAATCCAGCATCCACACAGGGAGTAGTTCTGCAAACAGTTAATTCTGAAGTATCTGTGCTAGTGGTCATGTAGACAAGCTCTCACACGCTACACCCACTGAGATGGTCAACTGAAATTCAGGCATCAAGAAAATCCATAGAACATTCAGTACAACAAATAATATAAATACAGGATCTCCAATCTAAAACTGCATGTAATATTAGAAGTGAATAGCAGGAAACTAGTATCTGGAAGGCTTCAACAGCAAGCCATATAAAATTTTAAAGTCAAAGTACAGAACTTTGCAGCAGGACAGAAAAAACAGGGACAGCTACCTTTAACTCCAGTGAAAAAGCAATCAGTTGAGTTTTGTGCAACATGCAGGACCTGGAGAAGCCCCTGTGGAAGGGCACTCAAGACAGTTCCCTGTATTTCATGCACAAATCCAGAGTGCCAAAAATCTACATGTCAATCCTGCTACATTTTTAAAGTGCAGGATTCTCGATTGGTATGAAAACTTAGTATTTTTTCCACACAAACACACACTGATGTCACAGCATACCATAAAACTATCCCTAACTTTCAAGATGATGGAAGGTATTGGCCAACAGGTACTGACTTCTGATCAGAGAGTTCCCTTGCTGGGGCTGAATTCAGTTTTGTTTTTTTAATATGAAGGCTAGTAAGGACTGTTTGGAGAAGTCTTGTGAAACTGTTAAGTGGAGCAAGTCATTGCAGTGGGTAATCCCATCTTCAGTTTATACTAAGCTGAATCTGTCTGCAGATAGAATCAAAAACTTATCAAGAGCAGATGACAGGTGGGGAGGGGAGGGTTGGAACCAACAGGAACATATGATTTTCATCCCTCAGAGAAAGCAGTTAGACTATATGCTATGTAGGAGAAAGTAAAAGGTTAATTAAGATAAGTAGAAGCACCTAGGTATTGGCTCAAGGCCTAGCGAAGTAATCCAAGAAAGTGGGCCTGAATGGCATGCACATAGGGCATGGGATCATGGTAACCTCATCAAACCTGGCACAAGCTAAATATGAGAAAGTACTAAGGCAAAGATGAGAAAGTACTAAGACAAAGATGAGAATGTATTTGAATAAAGACTTGGAGAAAGGTGGTGCTAGTCCCGTCTCATGCCAAAAGAGATAAGGACGTATGCTGGGTCGAAGTGACCTGTACAAAGGAGAGGTTTGGCCAAGTCATGACACCTTGATGGATGGTGATGCCCAGGGACCTATCAAATTAAGGGGTGGCATCAAAGGAGGGATGTGCAAGTCAATTCAGATAAGGTATAAAAGTAGGAGCCCGAGAGCCCAAACTTTGTGCAGCCGAGAGGGTGACAGCCAGTCCTGCTGTCAGTTGAGCTGTTCCACTGCATTGAAAGCACCAATGCTACCAACAAATCTGTTGATATGGATTGTTTGCCATAGTGCTATGTTGCAATAAAGCCTAGGCTGGCATCTTCGTTTCTACAAAGATCCATGGTCGTGTTGGCTTCCTCGATTGAGAGTGTTGTCTCAGTTTACTCACACATGCATTCACACATGCAGCCAAACTGATATCAGCGCCGGACACAGAACAACACTGATAAGAACACATCTTGCCTGACGTGCCTGACCGCACTCTGCCCAGCGTACCACATGCCATACATGACCTTAAAACAAGACTAATCAGTGTCAAAGGAAATCTGATAACACCAGCTATTGCCAGACGGGCTTCAAACACAGTCTTCCACAAGAGTGACAAGTATTGAGTGTTGTGTATTTGCTGTAGCATCACTTGTAACCCTCACTGTAATCCAGCTCACCTGTTGCCATAGCTATAGAGTTAAACCATTAGAGTTTGAGCGGATTCATAGAGTTTTCCATAAACCCACTCAAAAGCATGGATTCCTCTGTGGCTGTGTCCTTCTGACATTTTCTTGGATATAAAAATATTTTGAAAATTCAACATAAAAAAGTGAGATTATTAGTATCAAGACAGGGGCTTCCATGACTAAAGGACATAATAGCTTCTTAAAGGGAAGCTGGTGCCCTGAACCTCCCAAAGCAAGATATTGACAGGTCACTTCAAGAACAACAGATTCACCAATTCAAGAGTTTAACCACCATACGGGTCATGAATTAGTGGTGCTAGAAGGCTCCCAAGCATGATGGAAAGCTCCCAAGAACTGACAGGACTCAAGAGGGCAATATTGGCTGTAACAGTGGACACAAAGTTTGCCTCCTCCAGAGAATTTTTGTTCATACAGAAAAGCAGAGATTTTTCACAGAGTGATTTAGGGTGTGAAATACAAAATGGCAAGAAATACTAGACTACAACTGGATAAAGGCAGCAAGGATTATCCAATGCCTACCATTCAGAATAGTGCTTGAAGAAAAACCTCACGTTCTACCTCCTGGACACTAATTACTGCACTAGCCTTTTATCTTTATCAGTTTAGCTTGAAATTCTTGCTCAGTCACAAATTAAGAGTCTGATCTCAATCACTGACTAACATCTGTCAACAGCATAAAAGCTCTTCACAATTCATACTCTTTTCAAAGAAGGCCAGGATCAGAATAGTACAGTTACAAATAACACAGCATATTGTTTGATAGGACAAGATTTAATTCTGTATTGTTTTCTGTATTTTTAATGGAAAAAATTGCCATGTAAGAGCTTATTTAAGCAAAACAGCAGAAAAAGTTAGCTATGTGCAATACTATTCTCATTTCAACTAATTTGAATCTTTATAGTTTTAGCTAAGTAAGTTCAGAACATGGGCAGGAAATGCTAATCGAATAACAAGCTTATAGACTAGAACATTTCAGACAGAGAAAACAGATCCAATCCATCAGCGCACATCACGCTGTGTTTGACCTCAGAAAACCCTGATGTTCCAGAAACAAATGCTTTCACAAGTTTTTGAGCTATGGGTGGGATTTCTCATCCAGGATTTTGCACCTGTATCTTTTATGGCTTCTGTTTTATCTGCTTCCCCTCATGCCCAGAAGCTGCTGTAGGCTTTTCAGTCTGAAGATTCTACAATAAAAGTTCAAGTTAACTTAAGGTTCTATCAAAAAAAAAAGTTCTCATTTCAAAGGGCCTCTAGAACTAATCTGTGTTGGCTTCTGAAGACTGATATCTATAAAGCTCAGCACTATCAGGAATTCTAAGAATACAGAAGGATGCAACCTCTGGTGACCTATTGCTTCCATTCCTGCAGATTAGGTACACACACTCCTACCCCAGTGCTCCAGTGTCATCACTCAGACAAGAGGCTTGCAGGATTCACACCAGTCAATGGTACCTGATTTAGTAATCTTGAAAGTGCCACATAGAATCATAGTGAGCCCACAGAACTGATTAGTGCACCCCACATTAGCCTGGATTACAGATACAATGAGTGTGATTGAAGATCATTCCTAATTTAGGCTGATAGATACAAAAACAGCAAGGAGAGCCTCAGGCCAACAAATTGATCCTGATAACACTGGGCCTCTCTCCTATCTACCTTTTCTCCTGGGAGGAACAATAAGATAAGAAGAGAACATACTATTCTATTTTCCTTTCCCCAAAACAAGAATTATTCTCTGTCATCTCCTTTTCCTTGCTGCAGCACTATCACATACAAAAGTTATTTCTATACAAGATAACATTGATTTATGATGCATCATCCTTACCTGTACTGAGAAGCTCAAACAATAAAGATGAGCTCTAACTTCTAACCACCACACGTACTTTTGTAGCTCTCCGTTATTTGCGTTTGTTGGGAAAGTAGCTCTCCAGCTGTGAAAGTTTCAATACTCCTGCTGACATAGCTGGCTAGCCATTATCTCCTTTCAAATGGTCATACAATTTATTTTTATTGAATGAATAGTAACTTTGATCAAATGGAAGCTTCCTATTTCAGACAAAGACCTAGCTGATGATCTGCAGGTACAGTTGGCAGTTCATCTTGTTTTTGGTTGGATTAGCTATCATTGTCAAAAAAAAAAAAAAAATCCATTCCATGGATAAGCACAGTAAACCTCTGACTCAACAGGGCTGAAGCTCTCCAGAAGTGGGAAACTTATTTCCTCCATTATTGCTCTCTTCCCTTTCCTCGCCATTCTTCTTCAGCTCATAAATAAGAAAAAAAAAATTTGTGATGGATATCATGGATTCTGTGACGTTCAGAAATCTGAGACATTTTCCATGTCAGTTTCATGCCCCTGAGAGGATGGGTGTGTCAGGGTGCAAATCTAAGTAAGCTGCAGGCCCCAGAGCTCTCAGCTGTGGGGGGGACACAGATCGGCCACTGCAGTTGGTGAAAGACACTGAAGCTCCCCATAACAGAGCTGGGGTTTCAGTCAGTCATTCTCCATCAACTCCGCCACCCCCATCATTATTAGAAAAAGTCACAAACAGGTTGCAGGCTTTTGTGAATTTTTATTTACTGCCCACAACCAGTTTGTGACTTTCACTAAAATAACAGTGACAAAATTTGAATCTTACTAATAAATGACATATACGCAACCAAATTAAGATTGCTGGGTGCAGACAGCAAATTAACACCCTTCTGTGGCTTTGAAGTACACTTCTGATTTTTTCCACTAAACAGGGTGGCTTATTCAGTATGTTAAGCTATTTCAGGCAACCCCCCCCCTTCCTGCCCGCCCCCAAGTCCCAAGGTTGCTACAGAAAACATTCAGATTAGTTGATTATTTTTTAAAGTTCCCTTTGATGCCTATTTACTTATCTGGTTTGCAACATTTCCCAACTTGCTTTATAAATATGAATTAATTCTAGAAAATAAACAGGTTGTATGGTAGATGCATTTGCTATGATAGTGCACTTTTAAAAGAAACTGCTATTTAGAATTTTACTACCTACAAGGCCTATAAACATTTTATGCTCAGGGGATATGAATGCCAGGAAACTGTAAAAGTAGAAAAACAAAACTGCTACATCAATACTTTTACCAGGCATAACTGTAGTTACAGCAGACCTGAAACCTGTCCAGTTGCCATGGGCAATAATTCAATATTTTATATATATAAAAATGGGTGCATAAAGTTTGTTTCCATTCCCCCTCCTGTTATAAATGCTCACACAAAAGTCTGGAAGGGACATTTGTGCATAGGTTTATGACCGTTTTCCAAGGCTACCAGAGTAGCCTTTTAAGGCCCCAATATTGCAAAATAACTGTGTGGGGCTACTTCCTTTGTCCCCAGGAAACCCCATTCACCTCAGCGGCATTCTGTGAAGCATTCTGCACAACTAAGTGTCTGATCACAGTTCAATATGGGAACAAATTATCAATTTGTAAATACCAAAAGATAATATAGTTAACAGGAACAGCTGGCATGGATATGTCAAAAACAAAATCATGCCAAACCCAATAATGATTAGTTTGAATTAAATTAATTCAAATTAACATGGCCACACTAGGAAAACCAATTCAAACTAGTATGTCCATGGACAGGACTTCCTAGTTCAAATTAGGAGAAGGGCACCATGGGAGGTGTGGCAGGATGGCCCCCAAGAAGGTATGGAAAGAGGAAGGCACCCTAGGAGGAAGAAGGTCAAAAAGTGTTAATTTGAGTTAATGGGTTAGTTCGAATTAACATGGCTACACTGGGTTAACTCAAATAAATAAGTTCAAATTAACCCTTACTTTGAAGTTAAGTGAGGTTTTATAACTTCAAAGTAAGCTTTCATTAATTCACATTGAGGAATTCTTTAGCTCAAATTAATGAAAGCAAGTATAGCCATGTATTATTTTAATTCAAATTAATCATTAATTCAAACTGAATTGTAAGTTTAGACTTACCCACAGACTTACATGAGAGCCAGCAACTATAAAAGATGGGTAAGAACATGAAAACTTTGGGCCTCATTCTGCATACTTTGTGTCTCATACCATCTTGGAGCATCGGATTTGTGACTGACAGAGGCCTGGCTCCCTCTTGGTGCCTAGCCTAGTTGGCCACTAGGCTGGCTCAAACAACGCATGAAAGGACTAGTAATTATATCACACCGGCTTGCAGAACTTTGTGGGTATGAATGGGTCTTTGTGTGTGAGAGACTACCTTCTGCTATTCTTTTATTTATAATAAATGTGGCATATTGCCTTGTCCCTCTGAATAAGATCCTGCTAGTCTTTTCTTTCTAAGTATAACAAAACCAACTTGATAGCTTTTTATGATGTGTTAAGAAGCCTTGTGGTTAGAGAAGAAACGGTAGATGTGGTATAACTAGACTTTAGAACCGCATTTGATACGGTCTCACATCACATTCTTCTTAATAAACTGGGGAAGTACAAACCAGATGGAGCTAATAAAAGATGGGTGAAAAACTGGTTGGATAACTGCTCCTGGAGAGTAGTTATCAATGGTTCACATTCAGGCTGGAAGAACATAACGCAGAAAACTGTCCTGGATCTGGTTTTGTTCAACATTTTTATCAATGACTTAGATGATGGCATAGAGAACAAACTTATAAATTTGCAGATGATACCAAACTGGGAGGGGTTGCAAGTGCTTTGAAGAATTGGATCACAAAGGATTGGACAAACTGGTGAAATGGTCCAAGATAAACAGAATGAAATTCAATAAAAATTAGTGCCAAGTATTCCACTCAGGGTTAAACAACCCATTGCATACATACAAAATGAGCAATAACTGCGTAGGAAGAAGTACTGCAGAAAGGGTTCTGGGTATAATAGTGGATCACAAGCTAAATATGAGTCAGCGGTGTAATACTGTTGCAAAACAAAGCAAATGCCATTCTGGGGCATATTGACAGGAATATTGTGAGTAAGACACAAAAAGTGATTCTTCCATTCTACCCTGCACCGATGAGGCCTCAACTTGAGTACTGCATCCAGTTTGGGGCACCTAATTTCAAAAAGGATGTGGAGAAACTGGAGAAAGTCAAGCGAAGGGCAGCAAAAATGATTTGAGGTCTGGAACATTTGACCTATGAGGGAAGACTGAAAGATCTAGGTTTGTTTAGTCTAGAAAAAAGGGAACAGAGGGGATATGATAAAAGTTTTCAAATACCTAAAAGGTTGTTATGAGGAAGAAAGAGAAAAATTCTCTTTCATCACAGATGATAGGACATGAAGCAATGGGCTTAAATTACAGCAAGGGAGGTACAGCCTAGATATTAAGAAAAAATTCCTAACTGTCAGGGTGATTAAACACTGGAATAAGTTGCCTTGGCAGGTTGTGGAATCTCCCACATTGGAAGTTTTTAAGGGCAGGTTAGACAAACACCTGCCAGGGATGACTTAATGAGAGTACTTGTCCTGCCATGAGTGAAGGGAACTGGACTCAATGACCAGTCATGGTCCCTTCCAGTTTCTATGATTCTACTAGAAGATGGCCTTATAACTGGCTGAAAGACCATTCTTAAGAAGAGCAGTTATTAATGGTCCATTGTCAGACTTGGAGGGTGCATCTAATGGGGATCTACAGTCACAGTTCTGGGTCCTGTACTACTCAATATTTTCACTAATGACTTGGATAATGGAACATGTGCTTACAAAAATCTGCAGATGACAAGTTGGGAGAGTTGTAAGCACTCTGAATTCATGTGCATGGGAATGGAAAAAAAAATTCCATGCACAACACAATAACAAAATAGGGAATAACTGGCTATGCTACAAAGCAGTGGTGCAGAAGACTGAACTGAATATGTCAACAGTGTGATGAATTGCAAAAAAAGTAAATATCATTCCAAGCTCTATTAACAAAAACGTGCAAGTAAGACACAGGAAATAATCATCCTGCTCTTCTTAGCACTGGTGCAGCCTCAGCTAGAGCACTGGGTCCAATTCTGAGTACCATGCTGTAAGGAAGATGTGGACAAACTGGACAGAGTTTAGAGGAGAACAGTAAAAATGTTAAAGGGTTTAGAGAACATGGCCTATGAGGAAAAAGTTAAGGAGACAGGTCATGTTTCATCCTAAAAGAAGAGAAGACTGAGGGGGTGAACCTGACAGACTTTCAATGTGTCAAGGGCTATACAAAGAGGATGGTAATCAATTGCTCACTATGTCCACTGATGGTAGGACAAGAACCAGTGGGCTTATTGGCAAAGGAGATTTAGATTAGAGATAAAAGAAAAAAATCTTAACTATATGGGTAATTAAGCCCAGGAACAGACTTCAAATGTGGGTTGTGGAATCCCCATCATTGGAAATTTTAAGAACAGGTCGGACTCCACTTGAGAGTGATGCTCTAGGTTTACTTGGTCCCACTTCTGTGCAGCGGGATGAACTAGATCAGGGATTCTCAACTTTTTCCTTTCTGAAGTCCCCATGACCTAAAAGTCGAGGGTCCAACAGAGCATGGTAAGGGCTCTGAAGTTCAGTTGCTGAGGGGGAGAGGATGAGGAATGTCAGGTTCCCTCAGGCTTTGGGCTCCTGGCTTCAGCCTTGAGAGCTGCCGGGCTTGTGGACCCTCTGAAATAGTTCACAGACCACCACCCCCCGCCAAGGAGCTGCAGAATCTTGGCTGGGAAGTGCTGGATAAGATGACCTTCAGTTCCAAGTCTCCAAAACACAAGGGAGGCTTCATTTTTAGGGCAAGACATTTTACAGTCCCCATTATACAAATCTTAAAATCTCAAGAATTCCTGAGGTAACCTAGAGGAACCCAAACTCTTGAAAATGCAGCATGGAATCTAGCCCAGGGCTTTGAAATCTGTGTGACAGAAGTCAGTCATGCAAATATTTTTGGCTGAAAAATGGGAGTGGGGAGGTAGTTTGAAGGGATGGTTTGGTATTTCCTAAACAAATCTTTAATTTCTAGTAACCCCTTTTTTTTGCTTCTGTGAACTGTCAGTGCCATCCTAATTTTGTGTTCTAAATTAAAGTCTCTTTAATGTAATCTATATTAAAATGACTAGTCTCCCAAAGATGTCTTAAAAAGAGAATATATCCATTGTCCTCTGGAGTGAAACAGAGACCAGGAATCTTTCTGAAAGGAGGCCCCTGGAGAACGGGGCTGGAGGACAAAAAAGGAATAAAGTTATGTCAGCATATAGAGCATTCTCAATTCCAAATAGCATTATGAATGGGAAAAACATAAATAATTATTGCTTTCCTAAATATTAGGTTCAGAGTTTTGAAGGGGGTGGGATACAGTTTGCCATATAGCATATTATCCCCTTGCAAGAGACAGGCAAAAGTTGATGCCTACATATTGGAGAAGGGAATATGAAAAGGTTGCAGCCTGCCTTTCAGAGGAGCACCACAGATAGACTTAACAGGGAGCATTATGGACATGAGGCAATCTCACAGGCAGCCTTCTTAATCCCCAACATATTCAGAAGAATGGAGGCTGATCGTACTGAGTAGATAGACAACCTTTACATCCACAAGCAATGGGGATTTGGTATGGGGGCGGGGAAGAGTAGGAACGTGTTTCCCCAGAAAATGTTCCAAATTTTTTATGACAATGCTGTATGCTTTAATCTAGCCACAGTGGAAAAATTTAAGTATATCTTGGCAATTCTGTATTTTTTTTAAACACAGTCTTGATAAACAGTTTAGCTCAAGGCTCATATACTGAAACACTATATAAACAGACCAGCTTGTATGTCCAATCTGTATAGAAGAACACACGAGATGGTCTGATAATGGTGGACAAGTAGGGACTCAGCTACTGTGGTGCTGGCTCTACCACGGAGGCACAACTGCAGACAGGAAAAATTAATAGAAGATAGGACCAGACCACTTCAGTGAGCATCGTCAGGCATACTACAGTGACACTGTAGCTGATTGGTCATTTGTGTGCAGATGGGATGCCATGATACATGGGCCACAAGTGACCACATAGCTTGCCACTGTAGTTTCAGTGGAAGAGTGAGCACCACTGTGAAGAAAATGGTTTCACCCTGACCTCACTGTAAGGCAATTCCATCTGAATTTGCAAGTCGACATCTCTAAGAGTAGCATTACAGAAGTTCGCTGAAAGCTTCAAAGTCTTGTGCTGTATTTTCTTATCCTTAGTTCAACTCTTATAGTGGACACTGACAATATTACGGCTTCATCTGCATTCATGGGACAAAACTTTTCAACATCAGCTAACGGGTGCCTAGGGTAGCCATGTACAATTAATTCAATAAATTCAATCTTCCTACACAGCCAGAGGATAGGTAAAATATTGTATTTCTGAATAGTTGCCAATGGTGAGCATTCTATTCATATATAAAACATCTGTCATCTGCCTTTCAAACATCTGAAGATATGATGTTCTTTAAAAAAGATGCACTCCCTGAATCAGAGCAGAGTGATCCTTACTGTTATTCAGCAAAACAAATACCATGGTGTACCATCCAAGACAATGAGAAATTGCAGTTAGCTACTAGAGTAGTCCTCCGTACCCTCCAACTCTGTAACTAGTTTGTTTATAGTTTAATGGCTCCAATAAACCTTATTTTGAAGCTAGCATGATGGAGTATGCTCCCAGGCAAGTACGTGATCCATGGTCCTAGAGGCCCATCAATCTGATCTGGTAATTCTCAGTATAGTTTTGGCAGATTTAACAGGTTCCTCTCCTTGAGAGAGAAATCACAGTAGTTCCAGCTCTGTACATCTTCTTGGGGGACAGTTGTTTCAGAACATTAGGTACATGTCTCAAACCACCAGAGGTTAAAGCTGTAGAAAGCTTGCCTGGCACCCAGAACAACCTATTTCCCTGCTACTGGCACAGAAATCAAAAAGTGAGTTTGTGAATACAACACAATGTCAAGTCAGATTTTATTTAAGGGGATACCCAAAACTTCACAATAAGGACCAGATTCTCAGCTGGTGTAAATCAGTATAGCCAATTTATGTGAATCAAGGAGCCATCCCAGGGGGTACACACAGGTAAAGCACTGACTCAGTGACTTATTCTGGCTATTGTAGGCTCAAACAAGTCTTACCTTTTCTCTTTGAATCATTTTCATTTTCAGGATTTCAGCTTCTGCAGCCTCCTTCTTGATTCTTGCAGATTCTTCTCTCTTCAGCTATATGGTTTTGGGGGAGAAAAATTAACACACACAAATACAAAGCAGATAGGGTTCAAAGAGGTGCAATACAAAAGCCAAAGTTTTGGTTCTCAAAGTTACATAAGAAAAAAGAAAAACCAAGTATATGTGCAACTGTAATTAGAGAACAGACAAATTGTACATTTGCTCATTCGTATTAGCTTTACCCAATCTTATGACTTATTCAAAGACCCACACTGATTGATATTTACATGCATGTATGCCCTTTATACTGTGAATAATACTTACATCCCTCAAAGGTGGGTTGGGCTACTGATTGATTAGTTAATGTTTATGCAGCATGTTGAAAACATAAAAGGGCAATGTCAGTGAAATTATCATTAACCTAATTATTTTAGAGGTTATTTGCTGTGTTGTTTACCATATTCATTATATAAATGTCTGCTCATTTTCTGCATTACAGAGAAGTCTCTCAATACCACCTCTTCTTTGTCTCTCTTTTGAAGGCTTATGATTTCTGTTTCTTTTGACACAGAACTGGGAGTTCATTTTACAGTCACATGGAACACTGCCCCTCAGAGAAAAAGTATTTCCTAAATTAAACAACAACAAAAAATCACCACATGTATTCCTCCTGACCTTTTGTTGGTATTTAGATTGCATGAGTCTGATTTGTTGTTTTTGCCTAGCTTCAGCCTCAGAGTCTGTTCCGCCTAGAAAATACAAATTGCATTCTGCATGTTAGAAAATTTTAAGCCGAAGTGTCATCTACAACTGACATTGTTATATATTACTCACATGGGAAAATTTTCATAGTCGTGTTGATAGAAATTATGAGATTGAAGAGACCTATTTTATATTTTGTTCTTTCTTCCCCAATGCCAATCTTTCACCAGCAGAGGATAATTATTTGCGGAACATTATTTACTGTACTGTCTTTTTTACTGGTAAATGACCAAAGTTATTAGGGTTCATTATTTTATCTCAGAGACTATTTCATAGTTTAATAGCATCTTCTCTTCTAGATTAATTCCTAGATTAACTTCTGATGGTCAGCCTAATTTTTCTTTTGCTAGACTCAGTCAAAAAAGTAGGAAATTGTTGCACAGAAATATTTTGTCTAAATTGATAAAAAATTTTATTATGTTTTCTAAATTTGGAAAATTTCTATCAGCTCTAATGGGTTCCACCTAACCATCACCAAAGCAGCAAACATGAGTGAAAACACAGAATTCACTCTGTCTGGGCTCAGGAGGGTACACTCTGCATCTGAAAAAAAGGCAATCAAAAACCTGATCAAAATCAAGCCTCACCTTCATTTTAGCCCTATCACCCCATGGCTCAAATAACAGGAGATGCAGTTTCCGTAAGAATAAGTCCTCTGTTGAGAGCACTCATCCTCAGTCACGAAACTTTAAATTCCAGAACAGATAGCAGGAAGGACCACACTGACCTTCACACCCATGGCAAACTAAGAAGAAAGAAGTGTATTGATTTAATCTCATTCTTCTCAGTTCTTGTGCTAGATTGCTCACATCTCCCTTTTTTGTCTAGGCAAACTAATTCCTTAAATTGCAGCTCCATAATTACTTTCATTTTCCTTCTCTGAATTCCTTTCTATTCATCACCATCTTTGGCATTACATAATTATCCAGGATTACAAGAGGTGGTTGCATTTGTGCTACAGAGAGAACTGTTACCTTCCTAGCCTGTGTAGGCAGGCTTAACTTTACACATCTGGGACTAGATAGGATGCCAAACAACATACCCACTGTATATGAAAAACAAGTAGCACATTTTGGCCCTATAAATGTTTTTCTCCAGGTTGAATATTTTTTGGTTACTTCCAAAACAATTTTTAGCCTTTCTAGGTCCCTATGTGTTATTTTTTCTTCCCTTCCTGATACTGCCAACACCTTGCCTTATAGGGTCTTCTGCAAATTTGAACACCAGCTCCAGCCCATTACGTTAATTAAAAGCATGTGCATCAGTCTCCAAGGCATGCACACCATTGGACATCAGCCACTACTTAAAATATTGCTGTTCATCATTACCCTTTGCTTTCAGTCTGCCAGCCAGTTTCCAATCCATTCAAAAGGACTCATATCCAAGACAGCTTGAATCAATTTTTTCAAATAAGATTATGTGAAGCACTATATCAAATGTTTTGGGTCAAATAAAAATGCATTATAAATGGCGCATACAATTTACATTAAAAAAGCAATGAAGGTTGTTAGATATGATTTTTTTTATAAACCTACACTAATTTATTTCTTAGAGATCTATTCTCTAAGGAAAAGCATGGAACTCAAATTTCTTTGTTCGTTCTCTCTGTTGTACCTAAAATTACCTACTCCTTGAAAGGTTGGATGTCTGCCAGTCATAGCAATATTGCAGATTTGGAATTATTGCAATGTTTATTCAAGGTAGCCAAGCAATTATAGAATTTCAACTTGAAGAAATCTGATGATTTGGACAATAAAATGTAGTCTCTCTCTTTAGAGAGTCACACTCAAATTTTCAATTTAATGAGCCCCTTCAATTGTGCCATTACAGACGCCACTGGGAATCTCTTCTTTCTTTGAGCCTCTGCTGACCCACACCAACAAGCATAAAGCTAATGTTCTTTATACCAGAACGCTGTTAGGCTGTTGTATATAGCATACATTTCTCATCATTGTTAATGTCTGGAAAGTAACCATATTCTGAGGAATGATGCAGCCTCCTCAAATTCTCTCAAGTTGCTTTGAGTGTGTTTTGGCTGAAGCTTTTACACATGCCAGAAGCCCCTTATTTCTTCTCAAATGTATCTACAGTGAGATCAAAGAAGTTAATCTGCTTTCTGATCTTCATTAATTATTGCATATTTCCCAAACTGATTCCTCTGATGGAAGCCCCCAGGCTCCCCCTCAGTCATACCATGTTATGGAGTTGAGAAAAACACACCTACAGCTCTTTACTTTCCTTCAGATGCCTCTTTCTTCTGTGATAAGCTCTGTGGTTCTCCCTCTCTTTTTCAAGAGTGTAATTTGAGCCATTTCATGAAAATGTACATGAAAGCAGCATTAGTTAGCATATGTGAGCCAATAAAAGGGCCAGAACCTTTCTGGACATATGGGGGTGGCAACTGTAAATACTACACTAAGCTAAAGAGGAAGGGCGAGGAATAATTTCACTTCTGCATGCACTGGAGGGTTGGGGAACCACATATTGTAATTGAAAAAGCTGGTCCTCATGTCCTTTGGGCCCCCAAATGAATTATGGCTCAGTCAAGCCAAACTTCTCATTGGGCTCCTAACCAAAGCATGTTGCTGAGGCACAATCTAGCCTAAAGCTTTCAAGAATATTGGCCAGAAAATAGCATTAATTTTGCTGTTAATTCTTGTGAGGTCAAAGCAGCCTATAACCTGAACTGGCTTCCCTTGGCCAACTTCCTTCGACACAGTTTCCTTAAATGCCATGGGGAAGCAGCAGCATTTACCAGTCTCATAATCCCCTGTGCTTCCAGAAAGCACAAAAGTGCTCCCACAATTCTCCAGAAACAAATTGCTAAAGGGAAAGCAGCTCAGCTTATTGCAGCACCAAGAATCATGGTTGCACTCCCAAAGTTCAAGCAACACACAAGCACGGCCAGTACCAGGACCAGCGTGGACATATACAGCAGCTCTATTATTTCAGTGAGGCTACACTCACTCAAGGTAGGTTAACACAAGCAGAGATAAGTTAACACTGCAGAGAAGACACAATGCAGGTAGACTCACTCATGCAAAGGTAACACCAACCGTGACCTCAACTTGCCCATCTATTCCTAAACTGCTGTAAGTAAGGAGGACACTGGGATTTTGTAGTTCCCCACTATGTGAACTCTACCTTTGGAACAGCCCAGTCAAAACCCACAGTAAACAGTGACTTCACAGATAATTGTGAGCACATGCAGGTTTGAACCTAAAAGGAGATTTAGGATCTCCATCTGTAGAATTCAATACATACAGTACTGTAAGTGACATTACTTTTCACAGATACCCTTGTGTTGCCAGTTTGAGAACTATAAAAAGATAGCCTTTCCTACTAAACACTGGGAAGCTTTCCATGACAGAGGTACGCATCTCAGAATGATTAAATCATCTATTTCTGAAGAACTGTCACCATACACCCTTTGAACACCATTCTTATTCAGAGGCATCTCTAACCAGCAGGAGGGACGTAGCCCTGAATGCAACATGTCTTGTTTAAGTGTATCCTGAGTTCACTTTCGAAAGATAATTCTGATGGACAAAGTTTCCATCTTCAACACTTGCTAGCTCTGTCTACAGCCTAGAAGTTAACCACTGGCAATGGGAGCTGCTGAAACTGGGATGAATGTGGTTTGACGGAATTATCAACAAGGACAAGCCATGATCAGCACCAGTTCAGAGAGAAGAGTGAAAACCTGCTGCTCACTGATTATCCATAGGGGAGGAGGATTCTCCAACACAGATGTTGGGAGGAAGGCAAAGTGGAGAACTTTCTTTCTACTCAGCAGCTAAGATGCAGAACAGCAAACCCTGAGAAGCAGTTCCTTTTCCTGTCCACCAGCCAGGAGATGCACCTTAACCTAGCTAGTGGAGGACTTCTTGAACAGAGGATGCATTATGATGGAAATCTCAGCACCTTCCTCTTCCCTAGAAGAAGGAGAGGGGGCTGGGCTTTTCACTTCTGCCACATTCTACCATGACTTTTCCATCTAACATATTCACTCAGTCTTGGGCTAATAAGTTTAGACCTCCAGTTCCCAGGTATCTTGTAAAATTTTCAAAACCCTGTAGCTTACTTTCACTCTTCTTAGCCCTGTATTCTACTCCTTTCCAGACTGCTTGAAAGAAAGATTTCACTGCAGTTTTGAGCACTGTTTTTTCAGTTTACTATTCTTTTAAAAAAAGAAAGCTACAAAGGTTGGTTTGTGGGGTAGGTTTCAACTTCATCAATACAGTTTCTCTGTGCATGAGGGTAGGAAAAAAAGAACAACTGATCACTGTCTTCTTTCTATTTTCCCTTAACAGATCTGAAGACTTATCAGGTACAAGTCCCTCCTGCAAGACAGAGCACACCTTCTTTAAACCTTTCTTAGTAGGGTGATTTCTGAAGCCTTTTGATCATCTTTCAAGAAAATGTGATTACTCTCAAGTCTCTCAATGGAAGAGGTTACACTGGGCAATTGCCCACAAGCCTGGAGATTTTAAATGGGGCATGGGCCATGGATGAAGCTTCCCTTTGGGAAGGCTAGTTCCCACTCCTGCCTCTTCCACCCATGACCCCTCCCACAGTCCACCCAGGTCCTGCCCCCTGGGCCATTAACCACCACATTCCTCCTCTCCGCGCAGCCCTCTCACATTGCTCACCATTCGAGGGAAGGGGAGGCTGTAAAAAGAGGAGAGGTATTGAGCCATGGGAGACGGACAGCAGTGGCAAGCAGACTGAGTGGGAGGAGGTGGAGGGCTTTGGGTGGACAAGAGACAGAGTTCAGCTGGACCCACAGGCAGAAGAGGCAGGACAGAGAGCTAACCTCCTCCAGGAGAAGCTGCAACCTGCCACTCACGGTTGTGAAACTTCAACCTTTCTAGGGAACTAGAGCCACTGACCATTCTTAGAAGGAGGCTGGAATTGCTATCATCAGGCCTGGTTGCTCCTTGTTGCTTTTTGGTAGCCAAGATGAATCATTAAAAATGCTTTGTTATATTCCTTCCTCAAGCTGATATTATCTGCAGTTTAAAAATTACAAACCACACACAAAGATCTATTGGCAGTCCACCCTGAAACTTGAAAGTGTTCTCCCACTTCAGTTTCAGTGCAAACACCACTGATTAGAGCACCGCATAAAACGCGTCAGGAATTAAAAACACAAGCCCAGCCTCAGATGCCACGAGCTGAGTGGAGACAGCAGAGTTTAGAATAACAGTAGGTCAGACACTCTTCCTCTTCCCCTCTACTTACTATTATAAGTTCAGAAGAAAGGAAGCCATTTTTAAACTCCAACTTAATGGAACTTACTTTTAGATGTGTTTATTTTTATGGTTATAATTTTTATGTTACAATTTTCAGTGCTCTCAAGCAAATCACTCATGGTTGTTCCTTCAAGTGGTTCTTTCATCCCCCAAAATAACTATTCAAAATAATAAGTACGTAATATTGTGTAAAGTAAAACAGGGATTGCTGCACCAATCGGAAGAGATTCATGAATGAGAAAGCAAGGTATGTGTGTTTTAGGAACTTCTTCAGACCCATGTTCAGTTAACACCACCAAGCATAGCTAATATCTTAACCTACCTTTTAACCCACAATAAATATCTAAAAAACAGGGCATAAAGAGACTTTCATTTATTTAATTTTTATTTAAAAAGTGTAATCCATTTATTCAGTTCATTTCTATTTCCTTACCCAACTTCTGTGGTTTCAGCATAATTGGTCCTGGCTGATGCTGTTCCTTCCACCTCTCCAAGTCCTCTAGTTCCTTGTTGGCAACTAAATCAAACAGAAAAGAAATAGCATTCAGAAATAAGAGTCACTACCGTAAGGAAGTTAGAATATTATTAAATCACATCACATCAAAGATTATGTCCACTCATGGGCAGGTCTGCTCTGTTCTCCAGAAGCATAGTTCAGTCCAGACTAATGGCTGGTCCACATGAAAGATTAATGAGTATATGGTGTCAGCTACCACGTGGGAGACTGTTTTCATCTCTGAAAGCCTCGAATTCAAACCCCACTTTTGTTGTCTTACGCAGCGTTGGTTACTACAGATGTATAGCTAGGGCTATAGTCATGGTTGTTCCCAGTTAATAGTTCTCCCTAATGACAGCTGCTAGTTACCCATTTAAAATCATATAAATAAATGCAGAGAGCTCCCAAGACATGTGCCATCTGTCACTACTCACTCATGCTGCTTTTTTTCTGTGGTTTCCCTTCTCTGCATTCATCTGTTCTCTAATGACATAACCTGTGGGGTTCAAGAAAAATCTCTCTCTATACTTCAGCCATTTTTATTCATGGAAGCTAGCTGCACAAGTTCCCATAAGTTCTGCAGCCCAGCTGACCTTCCTGTGAGGTGCAGTGTTGTGGCGGGGCCAATGATAAGCAGGCTAGAAACAGGGCGAGAATTGTGGCAGTTCTGAACCTTGTCAATTCCCCTCCACATGTGGATTACAGCAAGAAGTGAGGCAACTGGGCTGTTCTAAATTGCCCCATGCGCCAGCCTGATCCTTGCCAGTCTTAGTAAAGGGAAAGCAACACTTCCCCTCTCAGATCAACTTAAAACACCAAGATAAAATGTATTCTTATTAACATGTGTTCAGATATACCTTCTTCTCTAGTGAAAACAAGGCCTCAGTCACCATGCCATTCCCTGCATTGGTGCAGAGAAAAATTCCTTTACTGGTTATTTTACTTGTCTGTAAAGCACCTTGGCTCAAATTCAGCAAGACATTTGCCCAACGTATCGAATGCAATAGTACTATGCACATGCTCGAGTTCTCTACTGGACTGTGGCCCTAGTGTATTGCTATTGCAACACAAAACACAACCACCACAACAGCTGCACGGGGTAGACAGTTGGTTCTCACTCCTCTTACTCCCATGTGAATTATTTCTAACCTGGTCTGATGGTGGTGTTTTGTGCAGAGCTACACAAATGCCAGGTTTTACCTTTCTAGAAGAGAACACTACAATCCCACACAAGGAGAATGGAGGCGAGCCTTAGCTAGGCCACTGACTTTTAAGTTTAAGAAACTGAAATTAAAATTAAGCATGCTCTCCAAAAAGGTTTCAAACCCTCTTTGAATAGGACCCTCTGGCTCCCATTCAGTCACAGTAGTTCTGTGCCAATACAGAAGTTATCAATGGAGAATTACAGTGCACATTTACTCTCAAATACAAGAACAAAAACTATGAAACATATTCCAGTTCCTGCCAAATAAAACAATCTCAATCTCAAACTTTTCTGCCTATAATTTGTATGCATTATTTGCTAGAAGGAGCTAAACCAATATTTTTCTTAGCACTTAAGAATATGAACTTTTACAATGAAAGAATAAATTGTCATCTAAAAAGAAGTTTATGGTATACCCCATCAGCAATCCTAGAGCAGTGTGTTTATAAAATGTTACATAAGTTGCTTATGTCATTGAGCTTGTCACCAAGGAATTTATACACACTGTTCTTGTGATTCCTGGATTTTGAGTAATTCCTTTTTTATTTTTGATAATATAGGCTATGTTCACATGAGGCTTTGAATTCGAAACAAACACCGTTATTTCGAATTAAAAGTTGACATATCCAGACGACATTTCCTTATTTTGAAATAAGGAGCTCCCTTATTTTGAACTAAGGAAAATCATTTCGATATAATAAAATCTTATTATATATCAAAATGAGGGTTATTTCAAAACTGTGGTTTTGAAATAACCCCGTCTGGCTCTGTTATATCGATATGCCCCGCATATCGATATAACAAAATGACCTTCCTCCCTGGGTGCATAGGGAGAAAGTCTCACGCCCCTCAGCACCCTGGCTAGGATGCTGAGGGGAGGTGCAGGGGGGCACAGAGAGGTGCCGGGTCCCCGAGCCGGCTTCCCCACTGCCTCTGCTTGCTGGCATCAGGGGGGAGGGGCAGCAGGTGCGGGAGCCAGCTTCACCTGCTGCCTCCACTTACCAGCAGTGGGGGGGGTGGCGGGCGTGGGAGCTGGCTTCGCCCACTGCCACTGCTTGCACACTACTAGCGGAGGCAGCGGGCAAAGCCATCTCCCGTGCCCACTGCCCCACAGCCTCCCACAAGTGGCAGCAATGGGCGAAGCCAGCTCCTGCACCTGCCTCCCCACAGCCGCCCGCAAACAGAGGCAGTGGGTGAAGCTGGCTTCCACGCCCACTGCCCCCCCCCCCCCGCTGCCGGCAAGCTCCTCTGCCTGGGGGCCTTTTCCCCTGCGTGGCTTTCCAGGTGAAAGCCAAGCAGGGGATTGGCTGGCAGCATGGCCCTGCCAGGGGGCCATGTTGCCACACCTCTCAGGGTGCCCCCTCCTCAATCGAAACAGCAAGCCCTGTGTTGGGACTTGCTATTTCGATTTGGTCATTTTCCTTAATTCAATTTAAGTGAAATCGAAGTAAGGATTTTATTTTGAAATAAGCAGCTACGTGTTAACATAGCCATAGTGTCTCCAGCATTTTCCTTTATACAAAATTTTCAGTTAAATGGTTCCCACATTTCTTAAGAGCTTGATGAATTTCAATGAATCCCTTAAGATAGAGGGAAAGTTTAGCTATTAGACCTGGTTTGAGGAAGTAGCAACTGTCTACAAGCTCCCATTGAAGCTCCATGGATGTATCTGTTAGTATATATTAATCCTTTTAAGTTTTTTCTTTCTGTATATTTGATTCATTTTATATATTAACTATTCTTCAACAAAGAGTGTGCCTGAATTTTAAGGCTCAGGGCACTGGTCCTTGATGATAAACAACCCCATTCAGGAATTTTATGCATTAAATGAGCTGTATTTAATAACTCATAGCATCTATCTTCCCATCTACCAGGTTCTTCCACACACACACACACAACCAAGAATGTATAGAACATCAGACCAGTCATTGCTTTTCGCAAAGAGAGTTTCTTTGTTTAAATTTCAAAAGGGATAGCCGTGTTAGTCTAGTCCAGTAAAAAAACAACAGGGAGTTGTGCGGCACTTTAAGACTAACAGATTTATTTTTTGCATGAGCTTTCGTGGGAGAAGATCCCACTTCCTCAGATGCTTCGAAGATGGGTGAACTTACAGAAAGGAATGAAACTAAATGCAAGGGGGTGTAAAACATAGAATCAGGTCATAAAGTAACAGCAAATCAAAGCAGTTTACAGGCTCAAACCATGGGAAGGCTGAAGTCAAATTACCCTTTGTAATGGGAAAAGAACCCATAGTCTCGATTGAGTCCTGCTTTCACAGAATTTAGCTTGCATATTAATTCGAGTTCAGCTTTCTCTTTGAAGTCTTGATGTCCCAAAAACATGTCTAACGACAGTCGTTAACAAATCCATCATCGAGTGATTAGGACGATGGAAGTGCTCAGCAACTGCTTTCTTTGTTCTTTGATTTCTGATATCAGCTCTGTGCTCATTCAGTCTCTTACGGAGCGATCGTCCTGTTTGTTCAATATATAAGGTGTTGGGGCATTTCTTGCACATGATGGCATAGACCACATTACTAGATGAGCAGGTAAATGAGCCTTTGATGGAGTAGCAGGCTTGATTAGGACCTATGATGGTATCTATTGTGTAGATATGTGGGCAGACTTGGCAATGTGGTTTTTTTGCAGGGGTGTGTGCCTGCTTCAATGTTCCTGTTGTTAGATCTGTAGTTGCTGGTAAGTATCTGTTTAAGATTAGGGGGCTGCCTATAAGCAAGGAGTGGTCTGTCTCCTAATGCTTGAGAGAGAGAGGGATCATCTTTTAGAATAGGCTGTAGGTCCTTAATGATCTTTTGCAGAGGTCTGACTTGAGGATTGTATGTGGTGACTAGTGGTGTTCTGTTGCTTTCTTTCTTGGGTCTCTCCTGTAGTAGATGACTTCGGGGAACCCCTCTAGCTCCGTCAATTTGTCTTCTTACTTCCCCAGGTGGGTACTGTAGTTTCAAGAATGCTTGATAGAGATCCTCAAGGTGTCTGTCTCTGTCTGAGGGATCAGAGCAGATGTGGTTATATCTTAGGGCTTGGCTGTAGACAATGGATCGTGTGGTGTGTTTAGGATGGAAGCTCGAAGGATGTAGGTAACTATACCGATCAGCAGGTTTTCGGTATAGGGTGGTGGTGATGTGTCTATCCCTGATTTGTACTGTAGTGTCAAGAAAGTGGATCTCCTGTGTGGAGTGTTCCAGGCTCAATTTGATGGTGTCGTGGAAATTATTGAAATCTCTGTGAAAATCTTCAAGAGCATCCCTGTTTAAAGCCTATACGACGACATGCTATGGGAACTTAGGGAATGAGAACTGTGCATCCCTCTATATGCTGCAAAGGGTAGAGATAGACCCGGCTCTTGGTCTAACAACAAAGTGGTAAATATATCTATTGTTTTTCTGTATTCTGCATAGTTCTATAGTAATTTGATTCTCTCATTCTAATTGAGCCTGTTATGTAGCCTGAGATTTTTGCCATCTCTTTAGTATCACAGAAAAACCTTGATTAAATAAGAACACATATGGGTAGAAAATAGTGTAAGGCAATCTAGCAGAAGTTTTATGTTAAAATAAAGCTGGAAACAGAATAATAATAATCAATAGTAAAGAATGCATAAATCATCATTTATCAATGTTTTAAACAAAGTTGGCATGCAAAAGACATTCAGCAAGTGAAAATGGAGAGATCATAGGGTTAGCAGATTCCATAGGTATATCTCTATCAGCAGATTCAACAGATATGCTTTTTGGAAAAGTAGGTCAAGATGGAGGAAGATTTTGAACTTTTGAACTCACTCAGTCCCCCTCCCATCAAGGATTCTAAGGTGTCCACCCCCTGTCAAAGGACCCATCAAAAGTATTGATTTTTGGTCAGGTGGCAGGTGAAATCACCCTTTTTCCAATTGGGTGGAGATTAAATCACACCTTTGAGATTGGTCTGGGAGAAGATGGGAGTGGCAGAAGAGCGAATAAAAGGCACTGCACAAAGCAGAATATTGGAGATCTCTCCCACTCCTTACTGGGTTCCACTGGCCTCTGGCTATGTTCCCGCTGCACTAAGGAGTCTCACTCACACTGATCCCTAGAGAGAGTGACAATGTCTCTAGTGGGAGCCTAGGAGCTGGGTCTTTGGACTTAGTCTCTGAAGGCAAGGGGTAGAATCTCTGAGCGGTGACTCAGGATTCAACCCTTGAGCTGGGTTTTTGGACTCAGTCTCAGAAGGGCTTCCAATAAAACTCACAAGTGAACAGCTAACTGAGTCCTGTGTATAGCTTGTGAGTAACGAACTGATACTTTGTAGCTCTGGTCTCCAAGCAACTGCACCTGCAAGCTGCTGAACATTCTGAGCTGTGCCTAAGTTCCAGTTTCCATGGCGACCAGACCAGACTGCACTCTGAGCTGCTCTCAGTCCCAGTTTCCACGGCAACCAGATCAGAGCTGAGCAGAGAAAGAAGATCTTCAGCCTGCAGCTGCCAGCCACCATTTTAGAGAAGATCCACCATCTCAGCAGAGACTTTTTCTCTCTCCAATTTTGGGGTAAGAAAAGGGTCCCAAGGAGGGGAGGAACACTAGCAGAAAGCCCCAAGATCTTTAGATTATTTTAGTGCTGCCAGGGAGCCCAACCCTTACAAAGTAACTTTATGATTATAAGTAAACTACCTAGAAAGAGTGAGATAAGAAACCCAGATTAAGATCCAAAGGAGTAATAGTAAGAGTTGAGATCTCTCCATTCAGCAAGTGCCTGATCCCCACTTGCTGATCCCCACTTGTGTACCCTAATGTTGTTTTTTTATGCTGTAATTGTATAGAATAGTTTTAATGTGTTACAATACTGTTGAGTTATCCGTGAGGCAAATATAAGTTCCTTGTCAGTTTCCATAGTAGATATTACAATAAATCTGATTTTTGCCTTTGACAAATCATTGGCTTTAAGTCTTTTATTGCTTCTGGTCTGTGCTTGATCGGCGGGCTGTAGCCGTATCCTCCACTTGGGACATTTATCCCGGGCGCCGGTATTTGTCCGTTTAGGTGAAAAATGGTCCCCCCTCATTGCCCCCGAGGGTTTCCAAATTAAATCCCAGACTACGGGACAAATTGGCAATTATCAAATGAACAGATTCGATTTTCTGGGGTAACAGTTATTTGGACAATCTCAAGTGTTTAATTCATACACAACAATGGTAGATGTGGATGTTCCGTGCTGCTCAAAAATTAAGCTTAAGAGGTAACATATTATATTGCACACATGTATTTAGAGAATTTATTTAGCACATTCTATATTTGGACATTTTCACATGTATACAGTTTTCAAAAAGAACAGTTAACCATATAAATATGGAATCGCTACAGTATGCCGACACCACTAATAGAGAAAGATTAACTTGATCACAGATAGCTAAACAAGACTTAAAATTTGATCTTCAATCTAAATTCAAGACACTCAGATGTGGGTGGTAGGGTTATGAACCTTAGTATCAAGTTAACAGGGAACTTGACTTGTAAAACAATCTGAAGGCCGAGGGCACCACCTTTCTAATAGAAACATTTTTACAGATATTGTTGAACTATTCTTTTCCCAGTCTGTGTTTTCTAATCATGAAAGATATTTTAGGCAGCTGAGAACAAGTAGGTACATGAGAAGTCTGCATTGTCAGAGTTCTCCTTTAGTCGATGATCGCAATCAGTGCTTAATTTGTGCTGTGTCTTACTGGGGCTCAGCACTTGCACATCTAGACTTGGTAATTCCCCTGGCATTTGCCATGTCAGTGATGAAACTAAATAAAAAATTACTTGAGACCCAGCACCTCTTTTCAATACAATTTAAAAATTGATCACGATGATCCCTTCTGGCCTTGGATTCTATTTTGCGGTAGGTTTAATATTATCACAGCTGCACATATAAAAACAATGTAAAGGCAGAGATAAAAACTGAAAGGGTAATAAACCATGAAGACAAAAGCTGAATTTTGTTTAAAAAAAAAAAAGTTGATTTTTGAGAGTGTTAGACCCGGCGTTCCCAACCTTTTTGAGCAAGAGCTGCCCTACCTAATACTAGGTACAACACATACACCCTCACTAGCCATAAACATATTTAACCCCCATAGACACATGATAATACAATAACAATACTAAATTACATAATAAATTATTCTTGCCTGAATAAAAATCTAAGCCACCACACGCCCGATGTGGCCCCACCTCTTCCCATCCCTCCCAGTTAAAGAGATGGGCTCTGGATGACTGGCTGGGGCTGTTCCAGGTGCACCCCCACACACACAAACACACCTGATGCAGGGTTGCTCATTTCCAGTGGGGCACCTGGCCAGTGTGGAATTGGAAGTGAAATGAAGATGATCTTCTGCTCCAGCTGGTGTGGGGCTCAGTGGCTAAACGACCTCAGTATAACTGAAGCCTCATAGAAACCCTGGAATCTTTAGCACTCCTGAAGGGTCCCACCCCCTCAGACTGGGAACTGTTCATTAGATAATACACTTACTTTTTTGTATCTGGTTCCTTCTGGTTTCATTTGGAGGTATCAAGCGATATGCACCCATACTAGAATGGAAAGAAAATGAACAACTGTCACATGATCCTATGGATTTATTAAAAACAATGAGAATTTTGTGGCACCTTAAAGACCAACAGATTTCTTCAAGTATGAGCTTTCATGGGCGCCAATCCTGATTATTTTCTACTGGACCTTTAAGGATTTGGGTTTTTTTTAAATTTCTGTAAGAATAGCTACAAGGTTTAGAACAATCAGGTTGTATGAATTCTGTAGTGGGTACGTATATCACAATGTTTATCACAAGCCATACTGTATGTCACATGTGACAAAGGATAAGATTTGCAGAAAAACTCAGCAAAGTCCCACCCTCATGGCTAACATCATGTATCCTTAATTTCAAGATGTAGGAGATGCTACAAGATGCCATACAGAACACACTGTCCGTGAACAGAAGAAACATTGTCCAGCAGTGAAGGCATGGGCATCAGCCGTTCTGGGTTATATTGTTCTTCTCCATCCTATGAAGTACTTAATGCTCTCAAGCACCTATTGATACCACTTTCGGGCCCATGCTCAGTCTCCTCAGCTATAAAATGGGGGAGAACACACCACAGCGATGCCATGAAGGACTTAAGTTCTTGGACATATTTATCATTTTGCAATAATTCCTGAAAGGTCTCTCTCCCACCACATCCTGCAATCAGGAATGGGGTTCAATTATGCCAGGGAACTAAAGCGAGACATTAAAGGAAAGGTGTGAGGACAGCGGAAAAGGTGAAGGAGAGGACTGAGGGTAAGAAGGCAGCTGGCTGACAATGGAAGGAAGAACTGTGAAGGAAAGACATTTGCAGTCAGGGAAAGCAACTGAAAAGGGGACAGAATAAAAGAATTACACAGAGCTCCAGCTGCAAAGAGCAGTCTACTGCCATGTCACTTGGACCCACATTAGGGAAGGAAAGTCTAGCTGTTTAATTTCCAAGCTCTCTTTGAAAGCTTACTCTAGGAGGAGGTGGATTAATTTAAAAGATTAAAGATGCAGCTGACACAGTCAGCTAGCAGTGAATACAATCTTTTCTTATCTTATTATTGTGATGTCCAATGAACATTTTCCACTCAGCCTCTTAATAAATGGAGTGCTGCAAACCTCATGGCACCAATATTTACTGCACCATTGCAAGTTTGGCTATACTGTGACATGTTACAAGGTTATGTGGATGAAATTTCCTCCCACAAGTATTGCATGCAAAATGACCAATTTAACAGAAGTTAGCAAAGCTTATCCTTGTTTATTTAATACAACTTGTTATTTTTGATCATATTACTATGTGTCTGTTCCCTTATTTGGCAGCTTTTAAGAATGTTTAAAATCCCCCCCCCCCCCCCCCGTGATCTTGAATGTCATCTTCTCTAGTCTTTGAAAGGTTTTGTTAGGTTTGTTTTGATGGTGTTTTATTTGCCAAATTTTGGACTGCAGGTATTGTATTTCTCTGAGATATTATATATAAGTTTGTCAGCTTCTCCACTCTTCTTCTTGCCTGTATTTTATTTCCAAACTTTGTCAAAAGATAACAGTAGTTCAGAAGAATGTGCAGAGTCTCATTTTCCAGAATAACTTCAGAGACTACCATGATGAGCACTATAATAGGTTGTGGATACAGACAGAGACAGAAATTAACCTTCAAATTTACTCTCATATTATAAAGATCTGAAATGTCACAGTATTACTATTTCCCTCCTTTGGATTACTAGTGTTTTGTTAAAAAAAAAAAAAAGCATGTAAAAGTGATTTATGGAAAAAAGTCATCAAATCCAAACCATACATAATTTCTATAATGATGATCATTTCCTTAGTCTGCTGTTTCTATTGGCATGAATATATGTATCATCAACAGATGCATTGGTACAAAAAAACCCACCACCACCATAAAAGCTGGTTCAGTTAAAAGGAGACTATTAAAAAGCTCAATATGTTTATTGAAGTTGATTTGGAAACCAGTCAAAAGTTTCAAAATAAGGAGAAGAGAGGCAGGTGCAGAGCAAGAATTGGGAAAGGGAAAAAGACAACTTTGGCTTCTCTAACATCTATCGTATAGTCACAGTGCTGTGGTTATTTTAAGTATCTACTCAAAATAGGAGGTGGTAAACATCTACTATAGTCCCTAAGCATGTATTGACCCCATGAGCATTATATTATAAGCATAGAGTTGAGAGGTCATTGATGAGGATGTTCCTGGTATGCAGCCTTGGGAGCTGCAAATGACTTGGTAACATTATAAAACTAGACCTGGCTGAACAATCACAGTGTGGTTTGGACATACAAAAACCTACTGGAAATCCGTCATGGTAGAAACAAAGGACCAAATTCTAAGCCCCCAGTCCAACAGCTGCTGTGTGTGTGTTCTTTAATGAGGTTCTGCACAGGCACTGCAGTCTACCCACAGACTGTCAATTGCAGGATAGAGGCTTAAATCCACACTCTGATTTGTTTTTCCCTTTTCCTTGAGGTCTTTGCATTAACTGGTTCTTTTTCTTCTTTTTGAAGGGAATTTTTTCACCGTGTGTTTAAGCCAGCTTGCAGTACCATGCGTCAGATTGATCCTCTCTCAGACCCTCTGATTCTGCACAGCCTTACAGGATCTTAGTTACAACTGGGCAATTTAATATTCCAGTCAGTTTCCTGATTAAGCAGAATCTGAGTTACTGCAGTAACTGTATTTGGAAATGAGTTATCCTAATTGCCTTGCTGAAAATTAATGAAATGTCCTAATTTTGAAGATTATTTTGAATTATCAATAGTGCACACAATCAAGTACAAAGAGTATGAAAAAGTGGCATAAAACAAAAAGAAGAAAATGTTTTCTACTATTCAGGCTCAAAAATAATTATTTTTATGTTTATTTGGTGATGAAAGAAATCTATCACTTAAAAAATAATCTTTTCCTTCTGATGTCTCTTTAGAGCTATAAAGAATGTTCCCTCCTCCTCACTTCCCTCTTCCCCTCCAACAGACATCTAATTAATGAGCCTGAAAATCCTTGCTGGATTTATTCAAAGATTTTCCCTGACAGAAACAGAGAAAATATATTTTGGCTGACTGCTAGTTTTGAGCAAACATTGGTTTCTCTGATACTTGTGTGAGTACAGTGCCTGACACCATCATGCACTTTTTTTTTTTTTTTTAAAAGAGCTGTTAGGAGTTTAAGACAAATTCCAAACATGCTATGGGGGAAAGAGTATTTGATTGTGTGGGTGGTAGTAGAGAGACTTTCTAATAGAGAAAAAGAAAGAAGGAATTAAAAAAGCATTGCTCAGGCTGAATTGCACCAAGTCTACATACACTTTCTGTACATACCCTACTCATATGATAGTCCTGATGAAATTGTACTTAAAATGCATGCACGGCCCAGATTTTCATAACCTTCTGCACAGCTTCTTTGATTACTTAATTATGTAACATAAGACTGTTTTGGTTGCAGATCTCCTATTTTGCAAGATAGCACCCCTTGAATTTTGCATATTTTTGTCCTTTGGCTGGGAAATTTTCACATTGCTTGGCAAGAGGCAACCTGAGCACTTTCATGGCACCAACTTTTGGGGAGCCATCCTAATGAAATAGGATCAGTTACTTCTGTTGAAAATGTTTCTAAAGTTGTCCTTTCAGAGCAAGTATTTCCAATTCTGCAGTATACACCAATACAAAATGATGGCAAGCGAATTATTCCACTCTTCATGATGGTAGTTAGACATCAGTTGGAGCATAACGTTCAGTCTGCAGCAAGAGATAAAAGAAGCATGAGCTTTCAAGGAAGAGCATCAGAAATAATTAAGGGCCTCGAAAAATAAAAGATGTGATCAAGTTCAGTCTAGAGAAGAGAGGCTCAGGGGATCATATAGACATGGAACAGAGACACAAGAAACAGGATGAGAATCATTTATTCTCATTAGTCAATGGTAAGAAGCAGGAAATATGGGCTTAAGCTACAGCAGAGAAAATTTACATGACATACTGCATTAAGGAAAACTTAAGGCTAGCTGACAAAAAAAAAACAAAAAACAAAACCCACCCCACAAACCTGCCAGGAAGAATTGTAGAATCACCACCAAGAATAAGCATAGATGGACTTAACATTCCATCATCAGGAACCGTTTAAGAATATCCAGTCAGGAACCACAGTGCTGCCTCCTAAGGCAGTGGTTTTTGAATGTTTTTGTCAGGACCCACTTGGGGGAAAAAAAAACCCCAAAAACAAAAAACAAATTTATACCCATGACCCAACAATTACCTCTTTCAGCAATGCATTCCAGTCATGTGGCTGTGGCAGCAGGAGGCACTGCAACCCAGTATCTGAGAGTCTCCAACTCCATATTGGGTCACAACCCATAATTTGAAAACCACCATCCTAAGGGCACCAGGCACATGTAAAATTGTTACCAACCTGTCAAAGTGGGTTCATGCTAATACTGAACAGCTGTCCTGTAGCAGTTGTGTTTGCCATCCCATAGGAAGTTAGCTGGAAAGGGAAACTGGAAATGACAATGGTAGGTAGGTCCTAATCTTACAAGCAGATCTGCATCCATAGATGCATTGATGCTAACAGGACTCTGGGTAGGTGCAAGTGCCAAGCAACACTGATCCATTTACAGGTCTGGGGCTCTCATCAGTTTCTCTCTGCATCACTGGACAAATCCTGCAGTCTTCATTTATTTCAACAGGACTTTTGACTAAGAGGGTTGTTGGCTGAGGCACTGATTTCCTAGTCCCAAAATAAAAAACAGATACTGTCTCTCTTCTCCAGGAACCTCTTCATCAAACCTCAGAGTCCAAACAAAACAGGACAGCAATAGCTAAACAAAGGCAGCAACAACAGTTTCCACAGTCCTACAGACCTGGGGATAGGACTCCTGTCTCAGCCCTATATACTTCCCCTGCTTTCTGAAATAGGACAGGGTTAATTATTCCTTCGTTAACCTTTTAGTGTCTGGAGGGGGACTACCCTTGTGCCCAGTGTTTTGCTTTAGTGAAAATTAAGAACTACAGGATTCAACCTGGACTGGAAAAGTCTTTTACACAGGGAAAGAGTAATGGAGAGGAAACAAAGAGGAGGGGGGGAAAAAGTAAGAAAGGAGGAACAAGAGTTATGGTCTTAGCATTGGCACTGAATATACTTGTCTGCTAGATAGTTCTCTGTGGCTCATTACTGTGTTCACAGTACACAAACAGAAGATTAAGTTTTATTTCAAAAACCCTTGCTGGCAGGTTCCATCTTAAATGCCTAAAAACTAAAGGGACACAGGGAGAGAGAGAGATGAACACTAAAGGCAGAGATGACCATAGAATCATAGAATCATAGGGTTGGAAGGGACCCCACAAGGTCATCTAGTCCAACCCCCTGCCAAAAGAAGCAGGACCACTCCCATTAGATCATCCCAGTCAGTGTTTTGTCCAGCTGGGACTTGAACACCTCCAGAGATGGAGATTCCACCACCTCCCTAGGCAACTTATTCCACTGCTTCACCACTCGCCTAGTAAGGAAGTTTTTCCTAATATCCAGCCTGGACCGCCCCAGCTGTAACTTGAAACCATTGCTTCTCGTTCTGCCCTCTGTTACTACCGAGAACAGTCGAGCTCCCTCCTCCTTGGAGCAACCCTTCAAGTAGTTGAAGGTTGCTATCAAATCCCCCCTCAGTCTTCTCTTCTGCAGGCTAAATAAGCCTAGTTCCTTCAGTCTTTCTTCATAGGGCTTGTGCTCCAGCCCTTTGATCATTTTGGTTGCCCTCCTCTGGACTCTCTCTAATTTGTCCATGTCCTTTTTGTAGTGGGGAGCCCAAAACTGGACACAGTATTCCAGATGTGGCCTCACTAGTGCAGAATAGAGGGGAATGATCACATCCCTCGATCTGCTGGTAACACTTCTTCTGATGCAGCCCAGTATGCCATTGGCCTTTTTGGCAGCAAGAGCACACTGCTGACTCATATCCAGCTTCCCATCCACCATGACTCCCAGGTCCTTTTCTCCAGTGCTGCTATTTAGCTGATCACTCCCCAGCCTGTAGCAGTACATGGGGTTTTTTCGTCCCAAGTGCAGGATTTTACACTTATCCTTGTTGAACCTCATGAGATTCCTCTTGGCCCACTGCTCCAGTTTGTCTAGGTCTCCCTGAATCCTGTCTCTGCCCTCTAGGGTGTCTACCGTTCCCCCCAGTTTGGTATCATCTGCAAACTTACTAAGTGTGCAATCTATCCCATCATCCAGATCATTAATGAAAACATTGAACAGAACTGGCCCCAGGACCGACCCCTGGGGCACACCACTCGTTACTGCCTGCCAACTTGACATGGAGCCATTGATTCCTACACGCTGAAACCGTTGTTCTAGCCAGTTTTCTATCCACCTTACAGTCCATGCATCTAACCCATACTTCCTTAATTTGCCAATGAGAATGCTGTGGGAAACCGTATCAAAAGCCTTGCTAAAGTCAAGGTATATCACATCAACGGCTCTTCCCGCATCCACAAATCCAGTCATCTCATCATAGAAGGCAATGAGGTTGGTCAGGCATGATTTACCCTTGGTAAATCCATGCTGACTATTCCTGATTACTCTATTTTCCTCCAAGTGTTTCAGGATGGATTCTTTGAGAAGCTGCTGAATCACAAGCTTGCAAATCACAAGCTTGCAGAAAGAGCGTGCATGCTTCTTGCAGAAACCCCTAGCCATCAAGAAGCGCCAGGAAAAGGCCTGAGAATCTGATAGCTAATAACTTTTAATCCATTTTCAATATATACATACAGTCACTAAGGCTTAGAGCTACCAAATTAGAAAAGCCCAAGCCGCAAACCTGGGATTTAGAATTGAACTTTTGAAGGTGGTAGGGAAGCTCAGATACCAGAGTTTGGTTCAGGACCATCTCTGGATAAACCATGTACTTGATAGACCATGAGACCACACACAAAATTTTTAAGGTTAAACATAGTGGTTCCCAATCTTTCCCAGGCTGGGGACCCCTTTTTCAAATGAAAAAACTTTGAGGACCCCTTTGGCAGCACTGCCATGGTGCAGAACGTGGCTCCTGCCAGTGGGATTTGGCTCCTGCTGGGGAGTGGAGCTGCCACGGCCATTGCCCCCTCTGCCCAAGTCCCCCTACTCTTCCCTGCCCACCAGGCCATTCTCCAATCCCATCTGCCCCCCACTGGTTCCCCATCCTCAACCCTCCCCAGGGCCCCTTTTCTCTCCCCCTTACCTGTCCGAAGCTGCAGCCACCTGGCCTCCCACAGGCTACTTTTCCTGTGCATGCTCTCAGCATGCTCAGGGCAGGAGTTTTAAAAACTCCCTGCCTGGGGAAAGCTCCCTGCTGGTCAGAAGGCTGGATCTTCCTGGCAACCAGAGACCCCGGGGGCATCCAGCCCCAGTTCCCAAGCTGTCCACAGACCCCAGGTTGTCTAACCAGCAGTTCCCATAAGGGAAATGTTACCTTAAATGAAGTCATGGGGAGCTGTAATCTGCTGTACAGTAAGTATCATCTGAATGACAGTAGTAAAAAGAAATATTTATCTCTATCCTTCCCTAAATCCATAGGAAACTGGTCCAGAGGGGGGGCTTACATCACTCATTAGCCACTGACGACTACAAGTGTGATCTTGAAAGGTGTAGCAATAGGAGAGTTTCTTGTGCACTGAATACAGAATCAGACCTTAACCAATCTCTGTAATTCAGCAGATTCTGCAATTTACTGAATTGCATCTAGCAGTTACAGAGGACAGTAGTCTACAGGAATGTTTTGAAGAGCCTCTTGCCTCCAGTTTAATGAACTCATTTTCAGAGCCTTTAAAATCTCAGATGAGACAAATGGAAAATAAAATTGGTCATTGTGCAAGTAGCTTTCTATGGGTAACAGATTAAACAGTATATGGAATTTTTATTGAGCATAAAGATTGCAAAAACAAAAAAAAGCTATGTTTTTTTTCCCAAACTGTAAAGGGTAAGTCTAAGAATTCTGTAAACAACTGTTCCACTGTTTCCTTTCTCTTTTCATCCTACATGGCAAAGGAATGTTTGTTCCCATTAATACGATATGTCAGCGCCTTGGATTTTATGACAGCAGGTTTGATTTTTATGAAAGTGTATTTTATCAGACACCATTTTACACATTGTCTGATTTAAGATGACTCAAGGCAGGTTGCCAAACAAAAGGGGCCATCACATTTTTTTTCTCTGTTGCTTGACTATCAAGTAGCAAGCCCCTCTATTTTGCACCTTTTTCTGATTTTTTTTTTTGATTAAGCTTTTGTTTCAGGTTTGTTCTAAATACATAAAATTGGCACATAAACTTTAACAAATGTACCCTCACAGATCTGGGGTTTTTTTTCCCCTTCAACTCTATAATTTGATAAATAACCAGGAACTGATTATAGCAGATAGGTGTTTTCATGAGCTCCTCAACTAGCTGATTCTTTGTTTCCCTATTTCAGCTTTCAAAGACAGACATGCTAAGTGTTTTGCATTGGAGTTTCATTTCCACATTGAATTAGGACAGACACTATTGCTGGCTAGGTTCCTGACAGATGATTACTTTCATCCACTTATTCTTCAAATTCTTGGGTAGCACAGAGCTAGTAAAACATACCCAGAACTTCTCAAGATTGCAGGTACAGAGAGTGTTCCCTGCATGCAAAGAAAAGGAGGTGGCCAGGAAGCCTCTGTCTAACTGTTCCCAGCTGCCAGAAAAGTCTCCTGAATACATCATTATGTGGGTGTTAATTAGAGCAAGCTTGGGACTATTCTAATTTATGCACGATCACAACTGATCCCTGGCTAGCCCCAGAATAGAGCAAGCATAAAAGGTGTAAAAAAACCACATAAAAGCAAGAGCAAGCACAAAAGCATAAACTATCCAAAATAAGCAGCAGCCAAGACAAAGATAAAGCAGGAAGTTAATCAAATCCATGACTTTAAATTATCTTCTCTGTGGGAACATAATTATCGAGATCTAAACAGCCCATACACGCCAAGAGTAGATCTTCTACAACTTGATAGCTCATAGAATACTAGGGTTGGAAGGGACAGGAGGTTATTTGGTCGAACCCCAGATCAAAGCAAGCCCAATCCCAGCTAAATCACCCAGCCAAGTCTTTGTCAAGCTGAGCATTAAAAAGCTCTAAGGATTAAGATTTCATCACTTCCATAGGTAACCCATTCCAGTACTTCTGGCTTTCAGCATTTGAAAATTAAAATAAAAAGTGAAGCTTCTGGCTGAGCTTTATCAAGTCTTCTCACATCACAGTCCAATGCTAACTCCACCTTTTTCTGTTTCTCAGAAATGGAAACCAAGAAATGAAAGTGAAACAGTTCCTAGTAAGCAGAAGTAATTTAGAGCAGCTGCACTTTGAAAGAAATGCAAACAGAGGCGAAAAAAGATCAGAGTAGTTCACATCATCATAACAGGTATAGAAACAATTTGGAAACAAACAAAAAAATGAATAGGTGGTTGGGGTGGGGGAGTGGAAAAAAAGAGTGTAAGTGACAAATATTTTTGTCCCAGTAAGAATACATACAATAAGCACATATGTATACACACAGCATACAGGCTGCATAGTATCTAGGCTGCATAGTATCTAATTACAATCACTAAGTTAGTATTAGTGATGGGTAGATCCCAGTTAGGCTTAGAGCCCAGTTCAGGGCTAAGGCTTTGGCTTTAAGTTTATCAGTGTAAAGCATTTGCAGACTGGTCTTCCATTCAGCCAGCTTGGGTTGCATCCAAAGTGCATAAGAATATTGGCTCCACCAGAGAACCAAAGTTAAATTTTTGGATGACATGCTGCATCCAAATCCTCTGATTAATGTCAGGTGAAAACAATCAGTATCACCTGCAGCCCCCAACTCAGACCTCTACAGCACATCAACAAGGATCTACAGCCTATTCTACAAGATGATCCCTCACTCTCTGAAGCCTGGGGAGACAGACCTCTCCTCCTTGCAGACAGCCCACCAGCCTTAAGCAGATACTGACCAGCAACTACAGACTTAACAACAGAACCATTACAGCAGGCACATATCCTTGCAACAAGCTATGCTGCCACCTCTGCCCACATATCTGCACAAAAGACACCATCACAGGACCTAATGAAGCCATCAGGGGCTTATTCACCTACCAACGTGATTTATGCCATCATGTGCCAGAAATGCCCTGCTCCCCCACCTTATATATTGGAGAAACAGGACAGCCTCTGAGCAACAGAATAAATGGACACAAATCTGACATCAGAAGTCACAACATTCATAAACCAAAAGGGGAACACTTTAATCTCCCTGATCATGACATTGATGATTTGTTAATATCTGTACTTAAACAAAGAGATAACAAATCAAAGCTTCAAAGAGAAACTACAGAATTGGCATTCTTATGCAAATTTGACACTGTTGCTTCAGGCCTAAATAAGGACTCTGGATTTTTTTTCTCATTAAAACAGGTGATCTGACCTCACCTTCCTCATTTCTTCAGCGTTTGAATCTAAACTACTGCATTTATTTTCTGTAACAATCTGATCTGATCCTACAACTTACATGTCCCTGCATTCACTTTCCTCCCATTCTGTAAGTTCCACATCTTCAAAGCATCTGACAGAGTAGGGTTTTCTCCCAAGAAAGCTTATGTGATAAATAAACTCCTTAGGCTATGTTTACACACAAGGTTTTATTTTGAAATAAGTCATTCCGAAATGACTTATTTCGAAATAAAACCTTTATTTTGAAAAACCAACATGATTTGAAATTCCTCCCAGAGTGCTTAGCACCCTGGGAGGAAGAGCCACCGCCTCAGCACCCTGGCCAGGGTGCTGAGGGGAGACAAGCCGCAGGGCATGGGGAGCTGCCTCCAAGA
>ML681992.1:6011496-6073089 GCA_007922195.1 Podocnemis expansa
GGCCACCCCACTGGGGGCTGCAGCCCCCGCAGCAGGGCGCGGGGTGAGCCGCCTGGGCTGCGGCCACCCCACCTGCTGCTGCAGACCCCCGAGCTGGTGGCGGGGTGAGCCGCGGGGCTCGCAGCCACTGCCGCCACTGAGCCCAGGGCCTGAGGGGCCGGTGGGACCCGGCTCCCCGTGGCAGCGGCCGCTCAGTCGCTGGCGAGCCGGGTCGGGACCGGCTCCCTGGCTGCAGCCCCCGCGGCCGGGAAAAGCCGCGGCCCTGGCACCTGCCCCGGGCTTTGCCGCCAGCCCTGGCGGCAGGGAGAGGCGGGCGCCCCCGGACCCCACTGTGGGGTTTGGCAGCAGCCCCGGCAGCGGGCAGAGCAGGGAGCCCCTGCACCCTGCTGCAGGGCTCCTGAGCAGCCCCAACGGCGGGGAGAGCGGGGCATCGGCGCCCCTCCGCAGGGCTCCCCGCTGGTCTTGGGGGCAGCCCCCCATGCCCTGCAGCTAGTCTCCCCTCAGCACCCTGGACAGGGTGCTGAGGGTAAGGCTCTTCCTCCCAGGGTACTTTGCACCCTGGGAGGAAGTTCAAATGCTGTTGTTTCGGAATCCATTTATTCCGAAACAACAGGTCCAAATGGCATTATTTCGAAATGACCATTTCGAAATAACAGCCATTTCGAAAAAATCCAGGTTTAACTGTTTCGAAAGGACGATTCTTATTTCGAAAGGACAGGATCTGTCATTTCGAAATAAGAAAACGTCATGTAGACCTAATTTCTTTTATTTCGAAATAACGAGTGTTATTTCGAAATAAAAGTGTCGTGTAGACATAGCCTTAGTCTTTAAAAGTGCCACAAGACTCCTTGTTTGTTTTACTGAACTAGACTTACATGGCTAGCCCCTTTGGAATTTGACATTCCAGTTTACCACTTTCTCTACTGAAGAATCCATGCACTTATGGACACTGCATGTAACACTATCTTCTTAGAAAGAGATACACCAATTTCTGTCAGTCCACTTCATGGAGTGCACATACACATTAAATTTATTTTCCTGTGTACCACATCCTTTATATAAATAAACACACACAGTCAAGTCAGATGAGAAACTGCCACTTTACACTCACATTATTGTATAAATACATACAAACTTGACTAGATTAATTACTACTTACTGCTGCTCTTGCCGTTCTTGCTGCTGCCCAGTTGGGCACTCGGTCCCCACTTCATCTGCAGAAGTCATATCCCTTCTGTGGTTTCCAGCTCTCTCTGTCTGCCCATTATTATCCCCTTCCTGGTAATAACCCCTAGAAGAGGAGGTGGTAGAAGAAGCAGTCACCCTACTCCTGCTGCCCCTTTGCCAGCCTGTTGCTCCATGCATAGCCTTAAAGGGGGCCCTACAAGAAATAATATTCTCAAAAACAGCTGTAAATCCAGTCCAACAAAGACCCTTCAATTATAAAACATAGAGCAGAGAGAAAGAAAACAAAAAGCTGCTGAACTATACTGAGTTGGTTTCGATTCCTTATAAGACCCACCCCAAAACAACTCCTCCCTGCTCTACCACATGCAAGAACACTTCCCCCTTAAACTAATCGTTTCTACTCCACCTACAGCTCAGTCTAATCATTTGGTACTGACACAGGCACAATAGCTCAGAGGAGTTCATGAACAGATAAAAAAAACTTCTCTGCTCCTCAGTCAATTAGCTCCACCAGATGACAGTTTATGCAGCCTCACAGCTTCGAATATCTAAAGTAGGTGATGGGTAAAAGCCAGTGGTGTTGCTGGCGCTGGGCACCCCGGGGCACATGCCCCGAATCTCCCCCACGGTGCCCCGAGTCTGTTTTGGACCCCCAGTTCTGGCGCTGGGAGCTGGGACCCCGGCAGAGCTCTGGGACTGGGAGCTGCAGCCTCCCCTTCCCCGCCCGGTGCTGCAGCCAGGTGTGTGACTCCACCAGGGGAGGGGCCGAGGGAGGAAGGGAGCCACTTTCAAACAAGCAGCTTCTCCGGCAGGGGCTTCTCTCTGCAGGACGGGGGGCGTCCTTAAGGGGGGGCAAGAGGGGCAACCATCCTGGGCCCTGCACTTTGGGAGGCCTCACACTTTTGGGGGATCCCACACAGCCGGCTGGAGTAAGGAAGCAGGGAGCTTTTTCAAGCTGTGGGGCTAGGGAGCAGCTCCGGCTGGTCAGGGAAGGGGGAAGGGAATTGGGACAGGTAGCGTCTGTTTACAGTAACTCTTAACTAGCCACCTTCCCACAACTGCTCCCTGAGGGGAAGAGAAAGGGCAACTGCTGAGGTAAAACTTGTGGAGCCTGCCTCGGTCAAGCCAACGGGGACAAAGCCAGGAGAATGTCACATCTCCAACCTTTACAAAACAGGACCTTCTCTTTGAATCAGCATCTCCAGAAAGTGTTCTCACATATTAAAGAACTTTTTTCCTTCTACATTTAACAAGACTTTTCAGTCTTCAGGAATGTCTTTTTAAGCAAACTTCTCTGTGCAGATAATGATTTATTATACCTGAGAGAGACGAGCCCAGGCTACTCACATGAAAATACTGGGTTTTAGGGCTAATGGCCATCAATCAACACATTAAAGAAGTTTTTTGTCCTTCCTTCTGCACTGTAAATAAGCCCCATTGTCACTGATTGCAGTCAGACCACCAGTCCCAAAGCAAGGCAAAGAGGAAAGCAACTGTGGCCATGCAGGTCTAGTTTAGGGAAACAAACAAGGAATCCTGTGGCACTTTTAAAGACTAACAAATTTATTTATTTGTTAGTTTTTAAAAGTGCCACAAGACTCCTTCTTTGATTTACATCAGGGTATCTAAGAGGAGGCCAAAAGTCCCTTGTTTCTTCCTCTCATCCTCAAACAGTACCTGACTTTCATTTCTTAGATCACCTGCAAAGCGATGAGGAATGTATGAATACATATATTAAAATAAGATGGCAAAGGAAAGAGTCAGGCAGCATAAAGGAAATAACATACATTAGACAATTGGAATCCAGTGCCTTAAGGTGAGAGAGGACCTGAATTTATTTCTTATCATCCAAAAATAGCTTCCCTCTCTCTGAATTTTCACTTTAACAAAAACTTGATCTAAGAAAAATTATTAAACTTGTAAAATTGTGTGCTCATCTTGAACAGAAAACCAGAACCACAAAGAAGGGTACCTCTGGATGCTCCTGTCCACTTGGCTGTGAGGTTGATGGAACATCACCATGACACATTCAGTATTGCCTACCCTAAACATCAAAAATAGTCACAAGTCTGGCTTAAATATGTCATTAAAACTCACTTAAAAATAAAGAGATGTTTAAAGAAATAATAAATGGGGGGGAGCTATTTTCTCTGACTTCTGGGGTTTGAGCCTTTAGGATAAAGTCAGGTCATGTTTTTATGCTTCTCTCTGCAACTTTTTAGCCTGAGGGCTAGAAATTTATGATTTTATTAAAGAAAAATGATGACACTGCCCAGTGTTCCCTCTAAGCTGATGATGCAGCTGAACAAGTTATGGGTGCACAAGTTATTGGGGAGCCAGTGGGCAGCAGGGAAGAAGCCTATTGGGGCCTGGAGAACCAGCAGGGAACTTGCTCAGCTGCATCATCAGCTTAGAACAGTGGTTCCCAACCTTTTTTAGGCTGGGGACCCCTTTGTAACAAAACAAAACAAAAACCAAAAAAAAAAAACAAAAAAAACTTTGCGGTCCCCCCTCAGCTGATTATGTAATCTGGCCTGCATGGGCAGACTCTGACCCGCACCAGTGGGACAGCTGGTGAGCAGCACTGCCACCACCATTGCCCCCACCACCAGGGAGCTGAGCCCTAGCAGGTGTGGTCCCCTGCCCTTGCCTGTGCTGGGGAGCTGCTATGGCTCCATCCCCCTGCCAGGAGACAGCCACAGACAGGGAGAGGCAGGCCTGGCAGGGAGCATCAGGGCTGTGGCTGGATTCCGGCCCCGGGTAGGGAGAGGTTCCACAGACCCCCTGCAAAGTGTCCATGGACCTCTGGGGGGTCCCCGGACCACAGGTTGGGAACCAACTGGCTTAGAGGGAACATTGCGCTGCAAAGTTTAAAATGGGGGGGGCCCACACAAACTGATTTGCCCTGGGCCCTGCTCCCCCCTAGGCAAGGCCCTGGCTGGAGGCCCTGGTCAGACAGGGGGGGGGGGAGAGGAGGGGCTGCCTGGGGCCGAGGGGGGCTTCCCTGAATGGGCTCCAGCCCCTGGGTGGAAGCAGGGAATTAGTCCCTGGCCTCTGGGTCCCAGGTGGGGGTGGGGTCAGGAGATTCTCCTAGGCCTTTGGACCCTGGGTGGGGCTGTAGGGGTGCCAATAGGCATCCAGACCCCGGGTGGGATGGGCAGGGCTGCCCTGAAATCTCTGGGGCCCATGTGGGACTGGTGGGGGTGTCCCCAGGCCTCTGGGTCCCAGGTGGGTCTCAGGGGGGCTACCCCTAGGCTTCTGGGCCCTGGGTGGGACTGGGGGGTGCCCATAAACCTCTGGGGCCCAGCTGCAATTGGGAGGGGTACCCCTGGGCTGGAGGCATTCTCCCCATGGCCTCTAGGTCCCAGCTCGGTCCATGAGCATTTCCCCAGTGCCTGCAGGGGGGAACCCCCCATGACCTAGGGGCCTCAGGGGAGGTGGCCTGGAAATGGAGCTCCTCACTTGAGCACCAGGTGGGCCAAGGGATGTTCCTAAGCCTCTGTCCAGGCCAGGGTCAGGCCAGCAGAAGGCTGGTGAGCCAGGGACCGTCCCTCAGCCGTGGGTCCCTGGGGATCAGGTTGGTGGCCAGGCTGCTGTGATGCAGCCCTGGCCAGGCAGCCCCCCACAGCTCAGGGGGCAAGGCTCGGGTGCCAACCCAGAGTCTTCTGCCCTCAGCCCATGCCCATGCCCATGTGTCAGGGCTGTCCTGGCCTGGGGTCCCCAGCCCTCACCACATGCCCAGGTGGTGGAGCTGCCTGGTCTGACCACAGGGTCTCACATGGCAGTGGGGCCAGCCTGGAACAACCGTGAGGTCTCCTGCCCCTTGCCTTGTTGCCTCAGTTGTGAGGCTGGGGCAGCAGGTGGTCTGGGAAGGTAACCTCATCAACAGTGCTAGTATTTGTAAAGGTGAACTCTGCTGAACACCACCATATGCTGTGCCTAGTATTTATCCTGTGCTTGAAATTGTTCTCTTGTGTGAGAGATTGTTCTACATTAAGCAGGAAGTGACTGGAGGTGTGGGACAGGGACAGATAATATGGAGGGTCAGAGATAATTAATTGTGTTTACCTTTAAAGTACATGTTAATTAATGTTGGATATATGTCCTTTAGTGTCATAAGTGAAATAATTCTGTAACCCTGAGACAAGACTCCATATTGCCAGTCTGGAATTCCTGCTTAAACACTGTACTCCATTTTGCATACTTGGTGAAACCTGGTTTAGGCATATACTGTGTATGTTCATTTAAATGTGTGAATGGGCCAGTCTCAATTGCCAGCCTGTCTTGATTGATTGACCACAATTACCATCTAACTAGCTGAATGATGCAGACATCTCTGATTAAAGGAGCCACCCCTACATTGTAGCCAGAGGTGGCCTTAGGCAACTGGGAGCCCTAATCCAAGACCCATTGTGGGGCCCACTATTGGCCCCCACTGCTACCTTCCCTGTGGTTCCAGTCCCTCCTGCACCCTTAACTGCCCCATATCACCCCCCAGGATTTGTTGTTTGTTTTGCTGAACCAAACTAATATGATTATCCCTCTGGAACTCGTAAATTATTCTTGGCTATGGTATTTTTAAAGATCTTCCCATTGTGAAGCTTGTAAGTTGATCATCATTGCTGAACTACAAAGTTGAAGTGAACGTTTGTTTTTTGTTTTTTTTAAGTGTGAGCATTATTTAATAAATAAGAAGTGGTAACATTAATGATGGCTCAAAAATAACTAAAATACCACATTTAAAATTTTGGCCGTCATATCTTACAAATTTTTCATATGGGCTTGGGTTTATGTGCACTAGAGATATTTAATACAAATAATAATAATAAATAAAAATAAGTGAAATGACAAACACCAAATTTCAATGAAATTCTCTGATGTACTCAAGTTTATAAGACTCTGGCCCCCTCAAAATATTAAATAGTTAAGTACAAAGGAAGCTAAAGAATTACTTATCAAAAGAAAGACATACTGCACAGACATCACACACAGATGTAATGATTGCCAAAGGAAAGCACTGTATTTAGATGTAGCAGCCTATATGGACCTACCTGGTAACTGAGCTAAAAAAAGTCAAAGTAAAAATTTCCACAAAGTCAAAGGAAAATGCAAAAATACAGGTAAAAAAGAAAAGAAAAGGGCAGTATTTCACAAAATTAAAAAAATGGCAAAATAAATGGCCACACTGAGGAATTAAAAGCTGAGGCCACTGTAAAAGTTCCTGTCATTGTGCTGTCTATTGCTTGCTCCTGCTTTTTTAGCATGTCAGTGTGAAGGTGATGGGCAGAGAATGGTGAAATCTGCATTTCAGATGAAGCACAGATCCTAATGATAGCTTGCCTTGATGAACCAAGAGTGAAAAGTGCTTAGGCTTCCAGTCCTACTAGCTCTGCTATATGGGAAAAATTTCTATATTTTTCTATGTTTTCACTTCTGTCTACGAGATTGAAGACGGGGCCCCTTATTGTTTGGGGCCTTAGGCAGCCACCTGCTTCGCCTACGCCAAAAGCCGCCACTGATTGTGGCTACAGAAGACTGAGCAAATATTAGCAGACTGGGCCTGGAGAAAAAATTCCTGAGATTTGAGAGTTCTGTTGGGAGATCATGAGTGAGCCTTGACCTACCAATAATGTTGCTTCTTAATATCACTATTTATTCTGCTCTTCAGTTTTGCCCTCCTATGACTGCACAACATAAGTACACATCAGGCAGCATGCCACAAAGTTAACTATCCTTTTACTGAAAAGTTGGGGGGGGGGGTAGCCATGTTAGTCTAATCCAGTAAAAATAGAAAAGAGTCTTGTGGTACTTTTCAAGAGTAACACATTTATTTATCACATGAGCGAAATCCTATTTGGAAACCATTTTCAAGTGTCTGACAAAGTGGGATTTCACCCACAAAAGCTCTAGCAATAAATAAACTTGTTACTCTTTGAATGTGCCTTTCTTGTTTTACAATTGTTGTACTTCACTGTGAATTCCTGTAATGTTGTCTGTCTTGCATTGGATAGTGTGATCCCAGTAATGCTGTATTTTTGGTTTGGACTCGCTCTTTCCTGTAAGAGTGGGCTTACTTAGTTTTTGCTGCTAAATCCTCTCTGCTTTGTTTCCCCAGAAGGGGGATTGGGAGTCTGGCAGGAGCTAAGGGCAGGGTGGGAGAAATACTGCAGGAGGCTTCTCTGCTCTCTTCTCAGTTCACTTTGTTGTCCTCTCTTTGGCTATTTGCTGGGGAGGCAGAAGGCAGGCAGCCTGGCTGTCTGGCTGGGTCAGCCAGTTTGGTGTGACTCTGCTCACAGCACTGCACTGGCAGCCCCAGCCAGCCTGCCTGCTTGCCTCATGAGCTCTCCAACTTCCCCTAACTGGGGTGCATACACCTAGAAGCTGGGAGGGTCAGAGCCTTTTTAAATTTCCTGTCCTGTGTTATAAGCAGCTCAGCATGGCAAATTCCTTTCTGTAAGTTCACCCATCTTCGAAGCATCTGAGGAAGTGGGATCTTGTCCCACGAAAGCTCATGCAAAAAATAAATCTGTTAGTCTTAAAGTGCCACACAACTCCTTGTTGTTTTTTTACTGGACTAGACTAACACCGCTATCCCTTTTGAAATTGACAAGCTGCTGTGCTACCATCCTTCCACTCCCCTGCTCCACAATCTCATGCTGCCACTCAAAGTGGAGGGCAAGCATTACAGCAAAGTTCAGGAGAGGTGTGGGCTCTATTTTAAAAGCTTGAGAACTGCAGTGGTAGGTGTCTTCAGTGTGGGTCAGCAGGGTGTCATCTCTCATCTGGGCTCCTAGATGCCATCCACTTCTCCAGCACCTGGAGACCCTAAACAAGTTGACTGGAAGTCCCAGGGATGGTCTCATCCACCACCCTCCCTCCCAATCCTATTTTCTGATCTCCATAACGCCTGAAGTTTAGCAACAGAAACCTATAGAAGCTAGGGAAAGATATGCCTTGTCAGAGGTGGAGAATCTTTATATGTCCTCCTCACATGGTCAGTGAGCTTTTAAGAGGATACTGCCAGCACCTTGATTCATTTGTAGGGAACACTGGAGGAGAATGATTGCATTAAAACTAAGATGAGCAGAGGGGTATGAAGGAGGAGTTGTATCACAGCATGGCATGGAGCCTCTGTGTGGTGGGAGAGTGGTACAGAGGCTAAACACTCTGGACCAGGATAATCCATGGACATTGACATGGTCAGACTGCATTGGTGCCTAGACAGCTGATGGCTAGAAGCTGACAGCTTCAATTTTAGTCATCAGCTGGCATGGCCCTAGGGACTATATTTCCTTTCAGAAACATCACATCTCCATGTTTCCAAAATTTCTATTTCATGTGGAACTTCCCCACTTCAAAATATTTCATGTGAATTCCAGTTTCAAGTGGGGCCAAGAATAGGGATAGGGCCTGTTGCATAATGGGGGGGGGGGGCCCGGGGTCCTCTTGTGGGGGTGGCCTACGGGGGGGGTGGACCCATGACAGGGGCAGTTCTAGCACAGGTGGAGCCTGTGGGCCTGTGCCCCGGGTCTTTTTGCTATCCAGCAACGCCCCTGGTAAAAGCTATGTTCCTTTTAATTTTGGACCCCACTGCTCCAAATTATATAGACTTAGGGGATGTCTACACTACAAAATTATTCCATATTAAGTCACTCTGGTTTATAAATGCATGCTAATTAGTGCACAAGTCCACATGCACACAACTATCGTTTTGCTATTGGAGTGTGTCTACACAAGGACCACTTCCAACAGCAAAAGAGACTGTGAGGGAGAGCTGAGAGGTCAACCTCTCACAAGAAGCCTACAAGCCCACAGTCTCCCTGCTGCCCCCCCCCCCTTTTGCTTGGCTTTGCATTTTGCCTGGGGCCCCAGCATCCTCTCATCCTCCAAGATTCCTGGTTCCACAGTAGCTCCATGACTGCAGCCACCAGGGATCCTGGGTCCCTGGCAGCTCACAGCTGCAGCCACTAAGGTTCCTGAGTCCCCCACAACTCTGCAGCTGCAGCCGCTGGGGTTCCCAGGTTCCCAGCGGCTTTGCAGCCACCAAGATTCCCCAGTCTGGCGGCATGGCAGGCAGCCACCAAGGTTCCCGGGTCCCTGGTATCTCTGCAGCCAGGGCTGCTGCTGCTGCAGCTCCCTGGCTGCTGCTTCTGGCCACCAGGGAACGCTGGTGGCTGCATCTGTGGAGCCACTGGGGAGTCAGGAACTCAGGTGGCTGCAGTTGCAGAGCTGCCAGGGACCTGGGAACCCCAGCATCTGCCTGCCCTGCTGCTGGGAACAAGTAATTTGGTCAACTGTGGCTGCAGAGACACCAGGACCAGGAACCCAGTGACTGCCTGCCTCACCACTGGGGACACAGGAACCCCTGCAGCTTCAGTCCCCAGGGCAGCCCCCATGTCAATTTCATTGCTCTAATAGAGCGGTGAAATTGACATTCCATTGCTTGTGAATTTCTCCACTGTTAGAGCAGCGTAATTGACAAGTATTACAGCTCCCTGTCCCAGAGTGGCCTTGACTGGCACTCTGGGACATTTCCAGAGGCTTGTAAATAAACACTAAATAGTGTGTTATGTACACACACTCATTAATACATATTAATTGCTCTGGACTAGCTCTTACTCCTCTCGCTCATGAGGCTTAATTAATCTGTAGTAAGAGGGCGCTTAGCGCACTCTAAAGGGCATTTTGGTATGGATGGTAGACTCGTTAATGCGCAGTAAGAGGGCTTAGAGTGTTTTAATTCAACAGGATAGACAAGACCCAACTGGAGAACAAAACTTACTTTTCCTAAAGCATCAAAGAACACTGGAAGTGGCCCGTGACAAATCTGGGTGCCACCATGTTACAACATCCCAATCCAGATAGATCTGCTAAATCCAGAAAATGTTTGGCTTCAAAGATTTGGCTCCAGCTGTCCTAATTCTACTGCATGGACAGAGAACCAAAGTAGACATTCCTCTTAAAAGAAAAAGAAAAGGAAAAAAATCGGGCTCCTGATACATCTAGCATAACAGCACTGCAAATACTCAGATCTGACATCAGAAATCTGTTGAATCCAGAAAATTTGGGGAACCTGTTTCACAAATTTCACTGCTAAGTAAAGAGTGAGGTTAGTCACTCCTACTCCAGGAAAAAAAAAAAAAAAAAAAAAACCAAAAAAAAAAAACCTTGGTTCCAATGGAAAAGAGCTGGAAGAACATAGATCTAGTTCCCAAATCTTGCAGGATTCCTGCAAATTTTGGACAAGTCTCACAAATGCCACTGACTAAATAAAGAACAGGACAGCTGTTCAGATTGCATCAATGAAATCAGGATGCCTAAGGCATTTAGTAGAACTGTCACAGATATTCTGAGTCATAGAAATCCACAGGTAACATGAAATGTTCCTTCTAATTACTTGTAGACTGTGTGCAGAAACAATGTCTTTGTGTGCACAAAAACATTTCTTTGTGAGCACCAATATCAGCACTATTGAATTTTTTTGTGTGCACTTTATTTTATTGTGTGTGCAGGTTTCATGACCTGTGGGCACGCACACATGTGCACAGCTTAGAGGGAACAGTGGTAACATGTGGAGTGTCTTACATTCACTAAGGTTTTCATCCCACCAACCAACATTTTAGATCCCAAATAGAAAACATATTTAGATGCTACTGCACTTTAAAAATCCAGACCCCTGTGTAATAGTCCCACAAAAACTTAGATCTAGCTTTTGTATTTTGCTGGATCTTACCACTTTTGGACACAAACACAGAAATTGTATAACCAAAATAGACATCCACTGCTGCTTCTACTATACCACAAAAATAAATATATAAATAAGAATCAAATCAAATCAAATCTGAACACTAACACATCATGTTACCAAAAAATCGGCCACAACTTTAATTTGTGCCAGAGGGGTACCTGTGTTAGTCTACTGCACCAAAACAAACAAGGGCTATGCCTACATTAGAAAGCTTAGTTTGGACTTCTTAGGCTGAACTAAGCAGTTCCGAGTTAATTCAAACTAACTGCGGGTTAGTTCGGACTAACCACGGCTTTTTTATTTCAAACTAGCCATGTTTTTTAAAAAGTTAGTTTGAACTAAAAAAGCACAGATAGTTTGAACTAAAAGTTAGTTCGAACTAAAAATGTGGTTAGTTCAAACTAACCACTTAGTTCAAACGTTTTAAGTTCAAACTACGGCATTTTCATTGCCCTAAAGGTTAAATTAAGCGCTAAGTTCAAACTAACCATTCAAACTAACTAGTTTGAACTAAGCAAAGCAAAATTTTTTAGCTCAAACTAGCCAAAGGCTAGTGTAAACACGGACCAAATTAGTCCGGCATCAGCCTCCTTAGTCCAGACTAATTTGGCAGCATAGACATAGCCAAGGAATCCTGTGGCACTTTGAAAGAGTAACACATTTATTTATTGCATGAGCTTTCATGAGTAAAATCCCACTTCGTCAGATGCATGAAATGGAAACTACAGCATGGAAGGGGACATACAGTCTTTAAAAGTACCACAGGACTCTTTGTTTGTTTAACTCTTATTTGACACCTTTAGTCTGCTGGATCCAGCAACTGTTTGGCTGCTGGTGCATCATTAATACCTTGATTCTTACATGCATATTCAGCTTTCCTCTAGCCTAACAACTAATCCAGATCCCTGACTTGGACATATAGCCATGTAATAACATTTTTTGTGGGGAGGAGTTGCAATGGAAAAGGATCATATACGGAATACTGAGCAAGAAGAAATAGTCCTTCTTAGTTCTTTCTTTCAACCACCCTACACATCCTGCCTATCAGGAGTCTGTAGCACTGTAAGCCTTTGTAGAAAAACAAACAGGAAGTAACTGAGCTTCAGTATTACGGCAACAGCAAGGTACTTTGAGCTTGCTCCAGCATCAGGACCCTTTTTATCCTTCCTGGACAGCACCACCAGCAACACCAGCCACTCTCCCCACCACAGGGGAGCAGGAGGCCGCGGACCACCAGGGCCACAAGCTCCACTGCCTGCCCAGCATCCCGGCAGCAAGCACTCACCAGCCAGTCCAGCCTACCCCTGGTTGCGCCTCCCCAAGTGGTGGAGAGGGCTGGCGCTGAGCTGTGGCATGCTGGGTTGGGGCCTGGAGCGGCCTGCTCTGAAGAGTTTGGTCCACTTTGCCCCTGTTCCCCAGGCCATGGATCAGGCTCATTCAGGACTGCAGGCGGGGGCTGAGGATGAAGCGACCCAAACTGTTTGGAGTGGGCAGCCCCAGGGCCCTGACCCTGCACGCTGCAGCTCAAGCAGAGGCCCTGTCCGCCCCCGGGGAGACATGGCCAGCTGCAGGTAGGCTGGGCTGGCTGCTCTGCCCCGCTGCAGTGAGGCCAAGCAGGCAGGAAGGTGGAGTAGCCTCTGGCCCAGATGGTCCACGCCCCCCCACCCCAGGAGTTGGAAGGGTGGGTGGTTATGGCCCCTTACCTGGCCACCAGAGCAGTGCCACCTGACCTGCAGCCACGCCTCTGTCAGAGGAGCTCTCAGTGAGCATGCACAGAGAGTCTGCACACGCTCAGTGAGAGCTTACTCTGAGCAGGAGTTTTAAAAACTCTTGGCTCAGAGCCACTCTCAGCTGACCAGAAAACTTCGTCTTCTGGCCGGGCAGGGACTGTAGCTGCTGGCCATGCACAGCTAGCAGCATTCTGTGTGCCAGACAGCACAGGGAGCTGCATGGCCGCATGGCCACACAGCTTAGAGGGAACATTGGAGGGTATCTCACAGATCACAGATGACTTCAGGGAACTCAGAAGCATGAGAAAGATGATGAATGTCCAGCAATTTTCCCTTGGTTCCTTCCTGTTCCACAAGGGAAGGATGGCAGCAGGTGGAAGATTCTTGAAGTGAATGACTGCTTAGGTAAAAGGCATACAGAGGTTAAAGTAAGCAGGAATGCTTCAGAATGCTGTTCTGGGGCCCACAAATTTGAGGTGCCATCATGCTGGGGCCCTGAGAAATAGAAAAATGGGGCAGAACACTGCCCTGGCCCAGGAGCTGTGGCCACGGTGCAACATGGAGCTGGCAGTGCCCACCGGCCTGCAGGGCAATACCAGGGCTTTGCTGTGCTCCCCGGCCATGGCAAGCTTTGGGGGTGGGGCATGCTCTGGCCAGCTGGGATCCCCTGCAGGAGCAACTGCAGAGCAGCCACAGGGCCCCACATTGCTGCAGCAGTGCGGACCAGATGCACTCCAGATCTATGGGCCTGGCATTCTCCCAGCTCCACTGTGAAACAGTGGCCCCACCCACTGCCCCAGCCCGATTCGCAGGGGCATTCACATTTGCATTGCCACATCCCTCTGCTCTTAAAGGGCAAGCATTGCACTTTTTTGCTGATGGGCAGTGGGTGTGGTTTCCCCTTTGCAAGGCCAGAACTAAGTATTTTGGCACCCAGGGCAAGCCAGCCCAAACACACCCTCCCCTGACCCACCTCCGAGCTGGCCTGGGACCTAATCCATCCCCACTAGGTCGCAAGGAGCTAGATCCATCCCCAGCTGCTGCTGGAAGGCAGCGGAGAGCCAGATCTGTCCCCAGCCATCTTCCGATGGCAGCTGGGGATGGATACAGCTCCCCCTTACCTGGCTGTGGCATGGCCCCCAGGCCAGAGCTGCATTGACCATGTGGCCATAGGCATGCTCAGGGGTAGGACAGGAGATTTTAAACTCCTGCAGCCCTAGCCCCCGCCTGGTGCCCAGGGAAATATGCCTTTGGGGCCAGATAGGGTCTGAGGCTGCCAGCCATGTGGTGCCCTCTAAAATTCGGTGCCTGGGGCTTTGCCGCAGTTGCCCTGCACTAGTTTTGGCCCTGTTTCTTTGGCTCATGACAGGAGAGGTTGTGGCAGGGGGCTCACATGCTGGCTTTTCTCCAAAAAGTAATGAGGTCCCCTGCAAAGCCAGTTGCGGGTTTCCTGCTCTCTGGCTCCTTTGCCCCGGTGCAGGAGCATGCTCAGCCATGGTTGTAGATGGGTCTGCAGCATGAATATGGTTTGGAGGGGGAAAGCATCTGGCTGGGCTCACTTTGGGTCTTTCCACTCCCTGAGTTGCCATGTCAGTTGCAAAAGCTCGGGGTGCCACAGATTTACTATTGGCACCCTGAGCCACCTTGGAAAGTGAGGCAAAGAGGGCTGTCAGGGAGCACTCTGTGAGTGGTTTGGCTGCAGGACGGGGCACCCCACCAAAGAAGGCTCCCAGCTCCTTTTGCTGTAAGCACCACACATAAAATGGGATCAAATGAGGGACTGGAAATCACTCATCATCCTAGATGTGGAATGGATATCAGGAAAACCTTTCTCACTAGGAGGGTGGTGAAGCATTGGAATGGGCTACCTAGGGAGGTGGTGGAATCTCCATCTTTGGAAACATTTAAGGCCAGCTTAGACAAAACTTTGGCTGGGATGATTTAGTGGGAGTAGTCCTGCTTTTAGCAGGGGGTTAGATTAGATGGCCTCATGAGATGCCTTCCAACCCTATGATTCCTGTCCTGGTTTAGATGCCAATCTGGGCAGGTTGCACGTTTGTGTGGGTTTATGCACGCAGGTTGGGTTGCCTAGAAAGCCAGTTTTCCTCTGATTCTTAAACCCTTTCCATCTCAGAACTATCATATCTGCTTGGCCCCCTCCACCCCAAAAAAGGAGCTGGGTGTGAAAATACATACGAAGAGGGTTCGGGTTAGGGGTGGAGCAGTGGGGTGGCAGGGACCCTCAGAGGCTGAGTCGCCCTGGGCCCCACACCCCCTAGGGATGGCCTTGGGGCTGGGGGGAGTTTTCAAATCGCTAGCCTGCCCACGGAGCAGCTTTCGCCAGGTGGGGGGGGTGAGAGGGAGGGTTAGGGTCAGGGAGCTGGCTAGCAGGTCAGGGAAGGAGGTCAGGGAGCCAGCAGTTGGGTTGGGAAGGAGCCAAGGGTCAGGGAGTCATGGGATCTACATGGCTGACTAGAACTGGAAGGGACCATGAGAGGTCTCTGGGTCCAGTACTCTGCATTCTTGCCAGGACCAAGTACCATCTGGGGGCAGGGGGGTGCAGGGAAGCAGCATGTGAGGCTGGGAGCAGGGGAAGAGAGTGGAGGGGGCAGCATGTGAGTCCAGGATGGGGGTAGGGGGCAGTGTGAGGCCAGGAGGGAGGTAGGGGGGCAGAGGGGGCAAAGTGTGAAACCAGGATGAGGGTGCGGGGTGGAGGAGGCTGTGTGTGATGCCAGGATCAGGACCAGGGGTTGGTGGAAACAGAGTGTGAGGCTGGGATCAAAGTCAGGGATGTGTAGAGGGGTGGAGGGGGCAGCGTGTGAGGCCAGAATCAGGGCCAATATATTTATGGAGTGATAACCGATACATATGGTACTGAGAACTGGGTGCAATTGCCTACCTGGGCTAGGGCCTGCACATGCATGAAGGAGACCAGGACAATATGGGAAGGGGGCCCAGAGATTAGGAGCATTCTGGGGCCTATCAGATTATACTTTAACTGCTGATGGCATAGGATGGAAGGTTTGGATTTTGTGGAACATTGTTGCACCTTCTATAGCAGGGTAAACTTTTTGTCCTCAGGGCCACATCCCAAACTGAAATTATATGGCGGGACAGGCCATACAGGGGAAGGAGTAGGGCTAGGAGGGGGAAACGGCTACTGTGTTCTGGCTAGGGTTGTGTTGCACCCATGTGGTAGATGAAAGGTGGGCGAAAGGGAAGGGGCAGAACAAGAGATGGTAAAAAGAGGGAAAATATGACCACCCAGAATTAATTCAAGATTGTTGACAACAAAATTACTCAAGGAACTTCAGGACGTGCAAAGAAGAAATCCTTTAATTGTCTGTACAACAATGCTAGGTGCCACCATTCCTAGGTAACAAATGAAAGCAATTGAGATTATTAATGAATCGAAATTTTATCTAATTGATATTACTGAAAGCTGGTGGCATTGATCACATGATTGAACATTAAACTCAATAGTTATAACCTATTTAGGAAGAATGGAGACAACTAAAGAAAGAGGGAGAGACATTTTATGTCAAAAAATGTCATTACCTGTTGTCAAATCACCAATAACTCAGAAAAAGAAATCTTGAATGCTTATGGATCAATATCATGACAAAGCACAAGATGGGGTATTAGTTAGTGTCTGCTACAGAGCACCAAGTTGCAGTAGGGAACAGGATAACCAGATCCCTATACACCTATGTATATTTTATTTTTAAAAAAAAATCTATAGTAATTCTATATTAAGCTTTATCTCCACAGATGAAGAGAAACTGGTCAAAGAACTAAAAATTAATAGTTGTTAAGTACAAATGAGTATTACGTGATCACATATATTATGTGAAAATAGAATAATGTCCAGGCCAGTTATAATATATATGTATATAGACGCACGCACGCACGCACGCACGCACGCACCTGGTGCTTTAAAATAACAATATCAGAAAGCTAAAAACAGTTATGAGTCGAGTCAGTTGGGAGAAAGAATTTAACCAGAAAAACATTAATGATATGTGTAAATTTTTAATATCATTTATTAAATGCCTGAAAAGCCACAAATGAGAAAGAAGAACATACTAGTTTAAAGAGTGGCCTGAGTTAGAGAGGAAGTGAAGGCATCTATAAAAATAATGCATAAAACAAATGGAAGAAAAGGGAAGTTGACAGGGATGACTATAAATTAGAAGTGTAGAAAGTTGATAAGGGAAGCAAATCTAAGGTCAGCAGTGTTAAGAGAAGTAAAAACGAGATTTTCGAAAGTATATTAGGAATAAAAATAAATCCTGTCAATGCAATTAGTCCATTAGTAGATGTAAATGGTAGAATTCTCAATAATGAAGCAGAGAATGCAGTGTTCAATAAATATTTCTGCTCTGTATTTTGGAAAGACAGATGATATAATCATATCATATCATATCATATCATATCATGATAATAACACTCTTTCCATTCCACCAATATATCAGGAGAATGTTAAACAGTCAGGCATCAGCATGGTCAGATAACCTGAATCTAAGAGTTTTTAAAGAGCTGGCTAAGGAGCACCCCAGACCATAAATTTTGACTGTCAATTAGTCTTGGAACACTGGAAAAGTTTCAGAAGACTAGAAGAAATCTAATGTTGTGCCAATATTTAAAAGTTTAAATAGGTTAACCCAGGGAATCATAGGCCTGTTTGTCTGACAATAATCTTGGGTAAAATAAGGGGTCAGCTGATACAGGACGCTATTAATAAAGAACTAAAGGAGGATAATAGATTTATTACCACTCAACATGGCATGTATGGAACATAGACCCTGTCAAATTAACTGGATTGCAAGTTTAGTTGCTAAAGGTAATAGTATGGATGCCAGATACATAGACTTCTGAAAAGCGTTTGAACTAGTACCACATGCATTTTAATTAAATAATTTTTAAAAAATATAAAATTAACATGGGACATATGAAATAGATTGACTAGGTTTGATAGATCTCAAAATGTAGCTGTAAATGAGGACCATCAAATGCATCTGTTTTTAGTGTGGCCCCACAGGAGCTAGTTCTTTGACTGATGTTATTTAACATTTTATCTACGTCCTGGAAGAAAACATAAAATTATCAGGGATGACAAATGCATATGACACAAAAATTGGGAGCGTGCTTAATAAGGAAGACCACAGCTTACTGATACAGCGTGATCTGGATTGCTTGGTAAAATTGGTGCAAGCTAACCATATGCATTTTAATACAGCTAAATGTAAACGTGTACATCTAGAAACAAAGACAGTAGGCCAAATAGTGGAAAACTATATTCAGTGACACAGTAACCCTGAAAAAGATCTGGGGAATCATAGTGGATGATCAGTTGAATATGAAGTCTCAGTGTAACGCTGTGGTCCAAAGGTCTATTGCAATCTATAAACAGTGAAATCTCGCATAGCGAAGAGGTTATTTGACGACTGTATTTGGCACTGATGTGACTATTGGTGGAACACTGTGTCCAGAACTGTAGGGGAGTTCTGAAAATCTACAAGAGATTTCCCTCTAAGGATCTCCCTCTGAGGACAGTAATGGTAACATGTTTATGTTTATGTATGAACAGTTATAGTAGTAGGCCTCATCTATACTAAGTGGCAAATTAGCTTGTGTAACTTAGGTTGACTTACTAACGTCTGTTCTACAATATGTTCTGCTGTTGGAAATATGTACCTGTTGATGCAGAGCTATGCTTTTTCTGGAGGGGATTTTAATAGATTGACTTCTGGGTCAATTGAGACCGTCTTCACTACCATCCAATGGAACAGGACAAATAGATTTGACAGTGTTGAATTTGCCACTGACAGTGTAGACAGCCTCAGTGTTGTATGCTGTTTATAAGGATGGGTGCAAAGATTTAATAGCAAGTGCAAAGGCCCAACTATGCTGGGTGCACACCAGGGGTGTCACTGGCGCCGGGCACACGGGGCACATGCCCCAAATCCTGGCACCAGTGCCCCAGGTCTGGCAGGGCCCACCTCTCCCAGTCTCTGGCCTGACTGGGCTGGAGATCCGGGGCCCAGCCACCTGCAGCCGCAGCAGCCCCTTCCCTGGCGGGGCATCCAGAGCCTGGCCGCCTGTGGCTGCGGCAGCCCCGTCCCTGGTGCAGGATCCAGGGCCCAGTTGCCCATGGCCACTGAGGCCGCTCCTGGCCCCGTCCCCCATCAGGGATCCAATGCTCAGCCCCTCACGGCCGCTCATGCCCCATCCCCAGCCAGGGGCATGGCCTCTTGGCCAGGGGCATGGCCTAGGCCAGTGCCCCGGGTGCTTGCCCGGGGCAGCGATGCCCCTGGTGCACACAGTCTCCAAATCATGTTTGCAAAGGTGGGAAAAGGGAGCCAGATGATTGATTGGGCTAGGACTGTAAAAGCTTGGAAGCAGCCCCGTGTCTGTGTAGTCCACCATAATGGCAGTGTGTGGAAGTCCTTTGGAAGAAAAAGATAGGCTGCCGTGCCTACATCGCTGCCCACTGTCCCTGAGAAAAGCAAGAAAATAGTTAGCACTGAAGCATTCTGCCTGGATCATTTTCATCCAGTGTTCATGATTAATGGCCTACGTGGGAGAAGACCTAATGATTATACAGAGACTTTATCCCATGGCCAAGGGTTTGTTTTACCATAAGGTTGCATACCTGTTCCGTGTCAACCACTGAGCACCTTTATTCCTACGGCTGTGTTATTCCATAATAAATACTTATCATACTTGTTTTTCACTATATTCTTGTGGGTTTGAGTTTGTCACAAACAAATCACCTAGTGACCAGACGGACTTGTTTAATTTGCACGGGGAATAGATATACCGTGTGTAAGACTTAACAGTATTGATTCCCACAGTTCAAAAGAGATGGTGAAAAATTGGAGAAAATTCAGAGGAGCCATGAGAATGATTAAAGGATTAGAAAACATGCCTTATAGTGATAGACTCAACGAGCTCAATCTACTTAGCTTAACAAAGGTAAGGCTAAAGGATGATTTAATTACAGACTATAATTACTTTCATAAGGAGCAAATACTGAATAATGGGCTCTTAAAAACATAAAAATACTCCTACTCTGTCAGACCAATGGTCCATTTAGCCCAGGGGTGTCAAACTGGAATGTGGGAGGCCACATTGGATGGCAGGGCACCTGTTGTGGGTCATGTGTCTGCAGAGGCTCCCAAACCCTTTCCCCTGACACATTCAGAGCAGCATGGGGTCCCCTTTCCCCTCTCCTACCCTGCAGGTTCTCCCACACCTTCCCTTTTTCCCTATCCTATGGGCTCCCCTGTGCCATGCTGGCTCCCTGACCCCCCTTCTCCTATTGTGCAAGTCCCCAGACCCCCTTTTTCCTGCCTGGCCACTCCCAAACCCCCCTTCCTCTTCCTCTTCCACTTCCCCTACCATACAGTAGCAGCAAGCAAACAGTCTCAGTCACAGCCACAAGCAGTCTGGGCTCTTGCCCCCCCCCCCCACCCACCCACTCACTGTCAGTCACGCAGCATGGTGGCCTTTGGTTGGCCCAGTCCTGGCTGGCCTTTGACTGGCTCGTTCCCGGGTGGGCCACAGGCACTTTTTCTTTTCTTATTTGTGATTCATGCAATATGCTGTCAATCAGATTAGCATGCCAACTGACTGACAGAGAATAGTTGGGGTGGGGGACCGTGCAGTGGCTCTCTGGGAGCCAGCCCAGCCTGCTGTGACTGAGACTGTGATTGGTTGGCAGGCCACAGCAGAGCTGATCCTGAATTGGCTGACGCACTTCCTTTGTTCCCCTGTGCTCTGACTCACTCACAAGAGGAGTCACAAGCATGCTTAACCCTGCTCTGGTGGCAGCAGCCTGTGTTTGTTGTTCACTGGTGCTGTAGAGAGCTCCCCGGTACAGCCCAGGCAGCAACTCTGGGAGCTGGAACAGTGCTCTTGGTGGGCCGCACCCAGTCCATGAGCTGTGAGTTTGACATGCCTGATCTAGCCCAGTATCTTGTCCTATGACAGTGGCCAATACCAGGTGCCTCAGCAGAAATTAACAGAACAGGTATCATCAAGTGAGCCATCTGTTCACTCATTCCCAGTTTCTTGCAAACAGTAATCCCTGCATATCCTGGCTAATAGCCATTGATAGACCAATCCTCCATGAATTTATCTAGTTCTTTTTAAAATTCTGTTACAGTCTTAGCCTTTGAAACATCCTCTGGCCAGGTGTTCCACAGGTTAAATATGTGTTTCATGAAGAAATACATTCTTTTGTTCATTTTAAGCCTTCTGCTTGTTAATTTCATTTGGTGACCCTAGTTCTTGTGTTATGTGGAATACTTACTTTCTCCACATCAATCACGATTTTATTGATCTCTATCCTGCTCACCCTTTGGCATCTCTTTTTCAAGCTGAAGTGTCCCAGTCTTACTAATCTCTTCTCAGACAAAATATTTTTGATACGCCTAATCATTTTAGTTGACCTTTTCTATGCCTTTTCCAATTCCAATATCAGTAAATCTTTTCTGAGATGTGATGATAAGATCTGCATGGACTGTTCAAGATGTAGGCATACCGTAGATTTATAAAGAGGCAATATCCTAACTTCTGTCCTATTAACTATTCCCTTTCCAATGGTTCCCAACATTCTGTTAGCTTTTTTTGATTACGGCTGCACACTGAATGGATATTTTCAGAGAACTATCCACAATGACTCCAAGATCTCTTTTCTGAGTGATAAGAGCAAATTTAGACCTCATCATTTTATACATATAGTTGGGATTATGTTTTCCGATGTGCATTACTTTGCATTTATCTACACTGAAATTCATCTGTCATTTGTTGCCCAGTCACCCAGTTCTGGGAAATCCCTTTGTAACTCTTCACAGTCTACTTTGGATTTAACTGTCTTGAGTAATTTTGTATCATCTGCAGATTTTGCCATCTCCCCATTTGCCCTGTTTTCCGGATCATTTATGGATATGTTGATCATACTGGTCCCAGTTCAGACTCCTGGGAGATACCACTGTTTATTTCTCTCCATCTGAAGCCTGACCATTTATTCTTACCATTTGTTTCCTATCTTTTAACTAGTTACTGATACAGGAGAGGACCTGCCTCATATTCCATGACAGCTTATTTTGTTGAGCCTTTAGTGAGGTACCTTCTGAAAATCTGAATACACTATATCTGCTGGATCACCCTTCTCTACATGCTTGTTTACTGCCTCAGAGAATTCTAGTAGATTAGTGAGATATGATTTTCCTTTATAAAAACCATGTTGACTCCTCCCTCAAAAAATTGAATTCATCTATATGGCTGATAATTTCATTCTTTACTATAGTTTCAACTGATTTGCCTGTTACTGAAGTTAGGTTTACTAGTCTGTAATTGCCAGCATCGCCACTGGACCCTGTTTCAAAAATTGGCATCACATGAGATATCCTCCAGTCATCTGACACAGAAGCTGATTTAAATGGTAGGTTAAGTACCACAGTTAGTTGTAGTGCAACTTCACATTTGAGTTCCTTCAGCACTTACAGGTGGATGCCATCTGCTCCTGATGACTTATTAGTTTAATATCAATTTGTTCTAAAACCTCCCCTAATGACCTCAATATGGGACAGTTCCTCAAACTTGTCATCTAAAAAGAATGGCTCAGGTTTCAGAATCTCCCTCAAATCCTCTGCCATGGAGACTGATGCAAAGAATTAATTTCATTTTTCCATAATAAATGTATCTTCCCTGAGTGATTCTTTAGCATCTTGATTGTCCAGTGGTCCCACTGGTTGTTTAGCATGTTTCCTACTTCTGATGTACTTTAAAAAATTTGCTGTTACTTTTTGAGTCTTTGGCTAGCTGTTCTTCACATTTTCTCTGGGCCTTGCTAATTATATTTTTACACTTCACTTGCCATGGTTTATACTCTTATTTTTCTCAATAGGATTTAACTTTCACTTTTTAAAGGATACCTTTTTGCCTTTAACCACTTCGTTTACTTTCTTGTTTATCCTCAGTGGCACTTTTTTTTGGGTCTTCTTGCTATGTTTTTAAATTTGGGATATACATTGAAATTAAGCCTCTCTTATGGTGTCTATAAAAGTTTACATGAAGCTTGCACGAGTTGCAGAGTTGACACTTTACCTTTAAATTTCTGTTTACCTGACTTCCTCATTTTCATGTACCTAAGGACTACCACGGTGAGCTCCCTTGGACTATGTCTACATATTCAAATTAGTCCAGACTAATTTAGATCTTGACCACACGAGGCTTTGCCTAGTCCGAACTAAGAAATTTCTTAGATCTGACTAGCCAAAGGTCTAGACTAGTCAGACCCCTTGGTTAGTCCAAACTAGCCGGCTTAGTTTGAACTTTAGTTCGAACTAAGCATGGGCAAGACCTGAAATAATGGCTAGTTCAGACTAAAGAAGTTTGAACTAAGCCATTAGTTCAAACTAGCCGAACGTTCTAGTTCAAACTAAAAGGTTAGTTTGAACTAGGATGTGCGGCTAGTTTGAACTAAAAAGCGGCAGTTAGTCTAAACTATCCCAAGGTTAGTTTGGTCTAACCTCGGACTTTTTTAGTTTGGACTATCAAGTCTGAACTAAAAAAGCAGATACAGATGTAGCCTTGGTGTCGCTCCATCCCCCACAGGGACATTAAATTTTATGATGTTACAGTCACTATTACGAAGTAGTTTACCTTAATTAATTTCTTGGACCAGTGTCTGTGCTCCATTTACGTCTAAATCAAGAACTGCCTCTCCTTTTGTGAGTTTCAGAACTAGATGCTCCAAGAAGCAGTCATTTAAGGTGTCCAGAAACTGTATCTCTGCATCTCATCCTGAGGTGACATGTACCAGACAATATGGCAATAGCTGAAATCCCTCATTATTATACAGTTTTGTATTTTTATAGCCTCTCTAATCTCTCTGAGCATTTCACAGTCTCTATCATCATCCTGATCAAGTGGCTGGTAGCATATCCCTACTACTATATTTTTATTACTCAAGCATGGAATTACTATCTATATAGATTCTATGTTACCGTTTGGTTCATTTATGATTTTTACTTCATACTGCCAGTACAACCACATGTCATTCCAATATATTTGGGAACCATAAATTATCCTCATACCCCCAAGTTTCTGTGATTCTAATTATATCAATATCCTCATTTAAAACAAGGCACTCGCACTCAGGTTCATCCATCTTAGTATTTACACTTCTAGCATTTGTATACAAGCAATTTTAAACGATTGTTACTTTTTAGCTGTCTGCCATTATGTGATGTAATTGAATGGGACTCTTCATTTAACTGTTTCTCATCAGATGCTACTCATATTTTAACATCTTCCATCCTCTCCTCCATATTAGGATAGAGAATCTCCATTAATGGATCCTCCCCTAAGGATCTATTCTCTTCAGTCTAGCAGATACAGGTATAATGTGATCCAATGACTAGACGTTGAAGTTAGGGAAATTCAGACTAGAAGTAAGACATACATTTTTAACAATGAAAGTAATGAACCATTAGAACAATTTATCAAGGGTCATGGTTGATTCTCCATCACTGACAATTTAAAAATCAAGATTGGAGATTGGATTTTTTTTAAAGTGATAAAGTAGGAATTGTACTGGGGAAATTCTATGGCCCTTGTTATAGAGGAAGTCACGCTACATGATCACTGTAGTCCCTTCTGGCCTTGGAATCTATTAATTGTCTGAGAGAACATTCTCTCTCTCTCCTTGCTTAATAGTGTCCACTGAAACCACAGAAGAAACCACAGTAGTGTCCAGTGCCTTACAGGAATATAACAGCTAATTTATTACCAAGTGTTTTTCTCTCTCTCCTCCCATCCAGAAGCTGAAGAGGCATTTTTGCATAGTTATTGGCTGCTGGGTTGGGGCTTTTAAGTTTATTTTAGTTTTGTTTGTTATTAATGCTGAACAGGGTTAGGCACTGAGGATGATCTTGCTGTATAACTTGAAAACAGTGAGGTCCGAAACCATTCCAGTCTTGGAAGGGACCAAACTCTGTTGCTAATTTCATACATTTTTATTCGTATTATGGACATCTGGCAATAGTCTCTATGTAGCACTTCTGGAATACAGGATGTATCACATATAAGGAGCTCTGTGTACCAAACCCTTTATGGACAGTCTCAGCTGGGAATAAGTTTATTCCTCATTAACAGCTGATAGGCACAAATAAAACAAACAAGGAGTCTTATGACATTTTTAAAGACAAACAAATTTATTTATTGTATGGGCTATCATAGGAAAGATTCTATTTCATCAGAAGCTTGAAAACGTGAAAAAAAATCAGTATAAGAAGGAGGGACAAATGCAGTGAAGTAAGTGTAACGTCAGATTACTCTAGCAAATCTAATAGGTTGTATTGATTCAGACTGAGTGGCTCAAAAGAAAGCAAGGGTGAGAGAGATGACAATCAGTGTTTGTAATGAGTAAACCAGTTCATGTCTCTATTCAAACCCAAGCTGATGGTATCAAATTTGCATAATGCATACCCTGAGCACTGAGTTTGTGTACACTGGCCCATGACAATGCACAGAGGATATGAATTGTTACAGAGAACAGGTGCAGATTCTTTAGCTTGATTCTTTAGCTCAGAGGTCTCAAACGTGGCCTGTGAGCCACATGTGGCCTCTAAAGCTATTTCTTGCAGCCCGCAATGAAACTATTGTTACCAATATTTGCAATATCGTTGTATGAAAAGACTTCAGTGGTGCGGCCCTCTGTCTAATGTACTAGTCCTCATGCAGCCCTGTACTAGTCCTCATGTGGCCCTTATGGTGATTTGAGTTTGAGACCCCTGCTTTAGCTCAAGCTGTAGCAGCTAATGTTGTTAACTCTGAAAGTATCCACTTCAATTTCTAACATGTCAGTCAAAATGGTAGCCATCTCAAACATAGCAAATTCTTCTTCTTACTTTCTTTATGCTTCTATATCCTCAGGTGCATAGGCCATCCACTGTCTTCCACAATCTATTTTGGTCTTGTGCTGGTTTGTTCAAGTTTCTGAGTGTCATGATAGATTTTGTTTGTTCTGCATAGCTTTTCTCTAGTCTAGGTCAATCTCTTTTGCTCTTGCTGGGTTATGTACCTATTATCACTTGGCATGGAAATCACACTGATGGCATCCTTAATTTGATTCCTAAATATGTCCATCAATGTCTTCTGACCATATTTGATCCTTTAGATTAGTTTGATCTACTTAGAACTTTTCATGTTGCAAGAAATTCCTTCCAGTGAAGTCTGAAAATCTTCCATAGGCATTTACTTTAGAATGAGTTGATCTTTGTAGCATAAAGGAGGATAGAGATGATGCTGATATTAAATATTTGTTTTCTTTGTGTCAATACCAGTCATGCTAATTATACAAATCTTTTCAAGTTTACAAGAGTTGTTCGCTGATTTTGATATTTATTGCTTGACACCTAGCATGGTGTCGTCACCGCTGCCCATCTCAAATGCAAGGTAGGGAAAATGACTTATTTCTTCATCCATTCAATGTTTTGTAAGATTGATAGCCATGTATTTTTGTCGTCTTGTTAATAAGGAATCCAACTTGTTTTGCTGTATCTGCTAAAAGTAGTGTCTTTTCTTCCATTAACTAATGTGTTGAACTGAGCAGGACAATCATAAAAAATAAGATCATTCACTTGTGTTTTATCATTCTCCCATAAAGTTCCTCAGCTGACATTTGTTGTTACTTTCTTCATAATCATTACTAGTGCAAACAATAGTTGGAACATAATATACCTTTGTCTTACTACAGTTGTCAGTGCAACCCACTGGCTGATGTTACTATTTCTGATGTACATTTGGTACTATCCTACCAATCCTTGATTAATCTAATTATTTTTGTTGGTATTCCATGATATACCATAATTCTCTAAAAAACTATTGTATCTGTGTATGTGATCAAAAGCCTATTAAAATCTATACAATTTATCACAAGAGGTACTTGCTGCTCCACTCTTTGTTATATAACATGTCTGAGAACAATGGTATGGTCTGTCCATGATCTCAGTGATCTAAATCCTGCTTACTTTTCTCTTTCTTGAAGGTCCATTTGTTTCTTGATATGTCCCGGAATGACACTGCATATGATTTCCCCATGCACAGATAAGAATGTTATTCTTCTCCAGATAGTAAGGTCACCCTTCTTTAACAATTTTATCAGGCTTCAATTCCACTGTGTTCAATTCTTTTCGTTGTTCCATATCCTATTCTAAACCATGAAGAGGGGCTATTTGTGCAAAGCATTAACACCTTCATTATTTGCAGCAACCCCTTAATATTTTGGAAGAGGAAAGCCATGTGTGTAGAGAAGTGCCTTTCCATGTTCTCAAGGAATTCCATCCAGATTTACCTGAACTGTAAAGCACTAAAAATCAGTATTTTACTTCCTAATTTGTGTTCCTCATGAAAATACTGTCAGGCTGACAAAACAATGACTGGCATGAACACTAAGGTTGCGCCCTCATAACTAAAGCAGTAGCATGTGTGCTGTGGGAGAGTGCCTGGGAGTGGACAGCAGGGCTGGAATAAGGCATGCTAAGGCTCTAAAACTATGTCAAGATTCAGAGGCCCCATTCCATAAAAAATAAAAAGAAGAAAGTATATTACATTATAACAGAATGGGTAATAGAAAAATAAATGATAAACTGTTATATTGGCATATATACATAGGTAAAGATGCAATGAAAAACAACTAAATAAAACATACATCTTGCAAAAAGCCTTTTTGCATTATCAATTTCTATTATGATAAATGTTCTTAGTTATCTCCAACATATTTAGAGGCCCCTCATAATGCAAGGCCCTAAGCCATGGCTTACTTGGCTTGTGCCTAAATCCAGCAATAGATGCGGAAGCAACTGAAGCAGTGGAATGCAGCAGGGTGAAGGGAAGCTGAGCAAGGCTAGGCTGGGCTTCTGGCTCCACCTCTCCCAGCCATCCAGATCCAACATATACCCTCAGCATTCCATAATTTCACTGCCTCTGAGGACACTACACAAGGTAGGAAGCCTCCATATCCCAGCAGAGGAGGGTAGGGAAGATAAGATTTTTGCACAGCCCATGTTAAAAAATCATGAGTCAGACACCCCCCCCCCCCCAATCATGAGATTACCTGCATATGATGTAATTTCAAAAAATAAAACATTTTGCAAATCTGGTTTCTGACCCTTTAAAGTTTATATTTAAAGCTTTTTCCCATAACTATGAAGACTAGACACTTGTTTTTTAAATGAAAAATCAGATTCTTATGTAATCCAGTTGAAAAATGTATTGTTCTCTAAGAACTCTAAAAACCTGAAATTAAAAATAAAAAAAAAAGCCTGCAGAAATATTTAGCCAAGTTTTTAAAATACTTAATCCAAAGCATTTTATGGCTAGAGCAACATTTAAGCTCATGAAAATCTAACAATCAACAACACACAGTATATTCTACAAGAAATATGCTATATTTGTTTGATTCTTGATCTTGTCAACTTTGTGCAGTTCTCATAAAATGTTCCATTATGAATAACCAAAGTATTCTGAAGGGTTGATAGCACTAATTTCAAGAGCCTGTAATGCTGAAGAAGAGAAATTTCACTCTTCCCTTGAGAGCTGGCCCCAGAAGAATGGGTGAAATGTTACATTCGGCCAAGATTTATTCTTGTTTAGATTCAGGACAGGAATTTGTGAGACTCAGCAGAAAGAATGTCATTAACTTTGACAAGTGTGTGTGTTTATGGTTGGTAATCTATTTAGGAGATGTGAAATGCTGCTCACACTTTCCATTTTGTTACAAAAGCTGAAAACTGACAGTATCTGTCAAAAACCATCATCCTCCACTCTTTGAGAGAAACTGAACCCTACTTTCTCTGAAATATTACAGCCTCAGTATTACAGCATGGTGTTCTTTGCTTAGCTCTTACACTCCAGTTAAAGGGCCCAGAGACTGAAAATTATATTGGTTTGATGTTCAGGACTTGCTACATTCAGCCATGAACTAGTACTGAAAAGGCATAGCTAAACTCAGGGAGCAATGTATTCTTATGTCTGTAAAGTGCCAGTGTACCCATAGTACTATATAAATAATAATAATTAATAATATAATAGAGCAGGCCTGCTTTAAAGGTCTGATGTTTTGGGAACCATTAGGACAGGAAATGCATGTTTTGTACCATTAGAAAACACTTGAGAGAGATTGGCTGGAAAAGACTACTGCAAAAGTAATTGGCAAACTGTACAAATGCTTTCAAGTGCAATAAACTTATTCACCACTACTCCTGGAGCAGTGGTCAGAAAGAAAAAGGCCCCAAGGAGACTGTCAACATTAAACTCATACCTTTGAATAGAAATGTTACTTATCTTTGTTACTAAGAAACTCTGGAGTTTTGAAACCAAAGTTTTCACACTGAATTTGTTTTTTTCTCAGACTTGGAATGTCATTTTTCAAGCACTTCTGATCCTGGAGGAGGTTTGCTTTTCACGTGCTGTTACAAGCCGGTTTGCTTTCACTTGTAATATTTGGTTCATAAGATATCAAAAAAGATGATATGCATTTATACAAAGTCTTTACATTTCACTCCAAAGATGAATAATTGAACCGCTTGAGGACTACGAATATCTCAGTCTCTGTGTCTTTGGGTTTTTTATAGTGCTCAGTGCTGTCATATCTAATCTACCTAAGATTTTGGTCAGGTAGCTACTAAGATGATAAATTATCTAGGAAATATCATTACAGATTATATATTGTTTATTTTTATGAAAGGTATTACAGCACTCAAAGTAATTACAACATTCCGTTGTAGGAAGTATGGGTTAGATGCGTGGACTGTAAGGTGGATAGAAAACTGGCTAGATCAACGGGTTCAGCGTGTAGGAATCAATGGCTCCATGTCAAGTTGGCAAGCAGTAACGAGTGGCGTGCCCCAGGGGTCGGTCCTGGGGCCAGTTCTGTTCAATGTTTTCATTAATAATCTGGATGATGGGATAGATTGCACACTTAGTAAGTTTGCGGATGATACCAAACTGGGGGGAACGGTAGACACCCTGGAGGACAGGGACAGGATTCAGGGAGACCTAGACAAATTGGAGCAGTGGGCCAAGAGGAATCTCATGAGGTTCAACAAGGACAAGTGTAAAATCCTGCACTTGGGACGAAAAAAACCCATGTACTGCTACAGGCTGGGGAGTGATCAGCTAAATAACAGCACTGGAGAAAAGGACCTGGGGGTCATGGTGGATGGGAAGCTGGATATGAGTCAGCAGTGTGCGCTTGCTGCCAGAAAGGCCAATGGCATACTGGGCTGCATCAGAAGAAGTGTTGCCAGCAGATTGAGGGATGTGATCATTCCCCTCTATTCTGCACTAGTGAGGCCACATCTGGAATACTGTGTCCAGTTTTGGGCTCCCCACTACAAAAAGGACATGGACAAATTAGAGAGAGTCCAGAGGAGGGCAACCAAAATGATCAAAGGGCTGGAGCACAAGTCCTGTGAAGAAAGACTGAAGGAACTAGGCTTATTTAGCCTGCAGAAGAGAAGATTGAGGGGGGATTTGATAGCAACCTTCAACTACTTGAAGGGTTGCTCCAAGGAGGATGGAGCTCGACTGTTCTCGGTAGTAACAGAGGGCAGAACGAGAAGCAATGGTTTCAAGTTACAGCTGGGGCGGTCCAGGCTGGATATTAGGAGAAACTTCCTTACTAGGCGAGTGGTGAAGCATTGGAATAAGCTGCCTAGGGAGGTGGTGGAATCTCCATCTCTGGAGGTGTTCAAGGCCCAGCTGGACAAAACACTGACTGGGATGATCTAATGGGAGTGGTCCTGCTTTTTTTGGCAGGGGGTTGGACTAGATGACCTCGTGGGGTCCCTTCCAACCCTATGATTCTATATTTCTTCTTTTTTAAAAATTATGGTTCATTTATACGCAAACTACAGATCATCAAAGCTCTAATTCTACCAATTTTAATATAATTGCTAAATCTTATGATTTCTTCACAATTTCCAGCATATCTTAATTACCGTATATTCTTTCTTCCATGACCTCTGAAACTACATAGTTTCATCATCAAATTTTATTTGTTACCATCCTAGATCTCCCTGACCTGATACTATGGTTATGGGTGTTTTAGGAATGCTTACTGCCAGATAACAATTACCCATGGCTTCATTCCCTGCCATCTGGCAACTCTCAGTTTCCTAAGTCTAGACTCCCTAGTCCTTCCTATACTGTCCTCACATCTAGGTTCTTCTTCTTACCCATCAGAGCCTGATTCAAATACAGTTATCACTTCCATCTTGGACTACTGGGTGTGTATACTATTTGTATGCAGTGCTGTAGCCATATTGTTCCCAGAGTATTAAAGACAAGGTGATTGAGGTGATATTTAAAAGATATCTCCTCACCTACCCTGTCCCTGTACTATGTATATGGCAGACTATTATAGTGATTTATATGTGTAACCCATTTGCCAGGACAAGATGGCAGGACAAGGGCTGGGTTCTATATCTAGGGGTCCCCAAATAATGTAACACACCAACCAGCTCAAGCCTCACGCAGATTTCTGGGAAATCATGCACCACTCCCTGGGCACCCCAAAGGGGTAAGGCTTCCCCACACGCAAGCACTAGATGAGTGCAGTAAACAGGACTTTTAATAGTAATAAACACAGAATGGAAAAGGGCAAATAACAAAAATCAGTACTGATTTAGGAAAATCAGTATAGAGAAAAGTTCCAAACAACCCACACCGCATAACAGAACACACAAGACTTAATGGCAAAACCCACACTGATCTGGGAAATCAGTGGTAATCAGGCCCTCAACCTGATCCCCCATATCGTAATAGCACATATGAACTTGATAGCAAACCCAGCTCTGATCTAGAGAATCAGTGCAAAAGAGGTTCCCAACCAACCCTAAGGTACGTAGGGAGTGTCTTTCACAGCAGCTGTCTGCCAGTGCCACTGGTCACTCACTCACTCCATCCATCAGCACGGTCCTTTGGCTAGGCCCGCCGCCCACCAGTCACTCATGCTACCCAGTTCACCACTGGCCGCTCTCACCATCCGCTGGCTCCATCCGCCGTCTGCCAGCTCTGCTCTCCGGTCACTCTATCTGCCATTGCTCTTCGGTGATTCCAGCTCAGAGAGACTTTCCTCTCCTCTAGTGATTTCAGCTCTTAAAACTTAAGAAGCTGCAAAGACCTACTTCCTTTAACATGACAAAGAAGCCCAGCCAGATCTATCATTTAACAGTGGGGCCAGATGGGTGAGGCAGATTGCCACAGGCATCACTCCAGAAGGAGACACGCCAACCCTTACCCCATCTTAAACTTTTTTCAGGCTGAAATAGCCAGTGGCCTCTCTTATAGGTCTCTTTTTAATTAACAGTAGCTTTTATCCCTTAACTAACCCAAACAGATTTAGAACAAGCAGAGAATAGCATATCACAAAAGACAGTATTTCATATTTCCCTTCAGTAGAATTACAGATATTGACAGATTTGTGATCAGATTAACTCCAAATACCACTACCCATATTGCCCTGCACCCATAGTTTGAATATGCTAATGCGTTCTTTGTGCTCATGAAAACACAAAACCCATACAGATTAGTTGCCTCCCTTCAGAAGCTGTTAGGCACAGCTCCTAAGCCTGCCTTACATATGAAAAGTATGCAAAAAACTGTACTTAATGGACATACTACAGGCAAATTATATCAAGACAAACTATAGTGAAAATGTACTGCCTTACTGAGCTGTTTGGAATTCAATTAAAACATTAAAAGGGCACAATCCTACATACAGGGTATTATGTATCTGTGGCACCATAAGAGGTGCCCTGAGATAGAACTATATGTCCGAAGAGTCACAATTCCTTCTAAACTCCATCTCCCTTCTCCCAGGAAAATTAATCTGCTTCTTTCCCTCCACAGTAACAAACAGGTTAGCTGTGCCAGATAGCATACCAGGGAGGCAAATTTGAGGTTCTGGCCATTTTCCATTATTCTTCACCCATTTCCTTCCCAGCTGCATGGCTAGAGAGGGGGAATAGTGGTGATCAGAGAGCGCACTCAGGAGAACGCGTGTGAAGTCTCATTCTCCCTTACACACTTGCATGGTTGTACATAGCTGGACTAAAGTTTTGTCATATACATCTCAGGGTCAGATCCTGCCACTCTTATTCACACTGAATATAGTATATTATGCCACAACTAGGCCTAGTGACGCAAAGGGGCTATTTATTTCAGTGGAGTTTAGATTAGGCTCAGTGTGGCACTTCCTCAATGAGAATTTACAGCTCCCTGGGCTTCAGCTGAAGATCTGCCCCATTGTAAGTAAGTGTGACAGACTCTGGCCCCAAACTGTTAAAATAAACATCTTAGAGAAAAGAGGAGCTATCATACAAAAAATTAACATCAAGATATACTGGATTATTACTGCAATAAAGTAGCTCCAACAAATGTTTCTCTAGGTGACTCTTCGATTGATGCTTGTCATGGACAACACTCCCTTTCTGTATGTATCTAATGTCTAATTATTTGAAAAGGACATTTTATTGTCTTTCTCATAGCCTTATGTTGGTTCTTCAAGAGATATTTTCAACCAAATAACTGAAAATGTATTTTGACGTCAAAAGTACAGACACATTCTTATTTGACTTGGTTTTCCTTTAGAGTTCCAGACTGCTTTCTTACCTTCATTGCTTTGGTTTTTCGTCTTCTGGTAAGACTCACAAAACACCTTTCAGTTACAATTTGTTGTCTGTAGGCAGTTCTGATAAAAATAATAAAGTAAAGAGGATGGATTTCCAAATTTTTTTAGGACTTCTCCATTTGAAAGCAAAGAAGAAACACTGAAGAAAAATAGATAAATACAAGCATTTAAAAATGTAAGAAAGACAGGTGTTTTTACTGTGACATGCATAAGCTAGAATAAATATAGTGAGTCTAGTCTAATGAGGCAAAATTTACTTAGTGTACAGGCAGAGATGCAGATTTTATTTCTATGAAATAAATAAATTAGTGATAAGCACACCTTAAAGGTTAGCCCCCACCCAAGAAAAATCCCAGGTTTAGAAATTGGGACTAAAAAAATCTCACTCTATCATGCTTTCTTATGAGACTCATATTTCCTGTTTTCCTCCAGGACGTAAATACTGAGAGAATAGCCTCTTTTTTGTGTGTTATTGCAGTTTTATTTTTCTTTTCCCTTAGTGCACTTGTTTGTTAAAATGACAGTGTTAACCTCAGTGTCCTGGACAAGCTTAGTCATGTAATTATTCTGGCTGGACTTCCTCTCAATCTTCAGTGGGAGACAATATTTTTCTTCAGTTTCTGTCCTGAAGTGTTGTGATGCAGCATTGCTCTGTGTGGTTGAACAGCCAACACTGTTCCAGAAGTGAATGCATTTGAATTGTGGGTAAAGAGATCTTTTTGGCTCCCTTATCTACTTCATAAGGATTTTGTAGTGCTTAATTAGGTAATGTTTGTAAATGTCTTTTACATTCCTAAATGCCTGGATGAATCCATGAAAACCACTTTGGTATCTTTGGAGGTACAAAAGTACAAAACATTATTAAAATACATTATCACAATTGATTTGGTCAGAGCACTGATTTTCTTTGTTGGGTCTGAGCAATGTGCTAAAGAAATCCAGCAGCTATTGTTGAGAAGCATCCACAAAATTTTAAAATTAGAATTTTTGTAAATGAACATTTGAAATTTAATAGAAAAAAAAACTTTGAACATTAATGTAAGCAGGGGGATGGACCCGCTCTTGTGGGGAACTTCCCAGGCTTGTATACCACCCCAGTGAAGGTGGGTAGCAAAAGATCTGAGTCCCTGCTCCCACTTCCTTTACCCCAAGGCCTGCCCGACCTCAAAGGCTCCCCTCCCAATCTCCCGTTTGGAGGAGTCCCTGTAACCCTGACAAGTCTGGGCCCCAGAATTTCTGGGGGCTCGACCCCCACTCTTATCGTGGTCTCTCAGGTCAGGGCTAGGATGTCCCCACTCTGGGGTGCTGACCGCACTGACTCTTCTGGCCAACCAGTCACTATATACACTATATACAATTTATTTAAGCATACAGAAATAAAAAAACCCCAACACAATAAGAAAATAGAAAAGAGTGGAAAAAGGTGAACAGTAAACCCCCAGTGCCACCGCCTGGCGTGGGGGCACTACAAACAGAGTCTCTGGGGCCTGAAGAACAGTCTCGCAGTCTGTTCTCCACATTGCAAGCCCTCTGCCAAGGCCTGGCTGTGACTGGATGCTCCAGGGCGCCAGATGCAGGCTCTGGCTGTGGCCACACGTCCCCAAGCTCCAGGGGCAGAGCCCTTCTTCCCAGCATCAGCCCCCCTTCACTGTTCCACAGCTGCTCACCAAACCCAGCTTCAGACAGCTGCAGCTCTGGCTCCCAGCAGCTGCTCAGGTTCCGTGTGGCTCTCTGGGGCGCTCCTCGGGCTCCTCTGGTTCTCCTGCCGTCTGCACAGGTCAGCTCAGCCCCTTGGCTCCTTCTCTGGCCTCCTGCACCCAGCTCCAGACAACTCCAGCTCCAGCTCTGCTTGGCTCTCTGCTGGTCCAGCTGCTGTGGGTCTGCTCTGCAGAAATCAACTCAGCCCAGCTCCCTTGCCTGGGTTCTCTGGCTCCCAGCTCCAGGCTGCTTAGTGCTTCCTCCTTAGCTCAGGCCCCCCCCCCGCAACTGGTTTGCCCAGCCTGCAGTTTCAGCTCAGGGGTGGGGGAGCACTTTCAATCAATCAGGCCATCCTGGGACACTGGCCTCTCCCACTGGCCCTGGGGCTGTCTGTTTCAGAGTCCTGCTTCCAGGTGGGTGTGGCCAAACAAAAGGCCCATTCAGTCTCAGTAAGGGGCTACCAGGCCCCTTACATTAAGGAACAAATTCTGTAATGCTTCATCATGTTGAGTGGTACTTTCATATTTGAACAGTCCTACTGAATTCCATGGGACTATCCTCTTTTTCTTCTAATGAACAATGACTGCAGAATCCAGCCCTAAACAGAAGAAATCAGCTTCCATATTCTGTATAGTTCCTTTCATCACTCACCTGGGTTGTTTCTCGTACCCCTCCAATCTCATTCATTTGTTTCTTTTTCTTCACTTCTCTACACTCTCTCCTGTTTCTCCAAAAAGAAATGTATACAACTGCATCTTCTACTGTTTCGACGAAGTGTATCAATAGCCATGAGAAATCCTAAACAAGCTGAAGGAAAAGACAAGAGGCTTAAATTAGTCTACACATTTTTTAAAAATGCCAATACTTATAATTTATTCAATGTTTACTTGTATTTACTAATTGAAAGAGTGGGTAAGCAATGTGCCATTCTTCCTTACTTTTATGTGAACTTATGACCAGAGAAAGGATTAGGTAAGGACATCATTCCTGATTTTAAAATAGGCTTTATGATTACAAGAAATTCAGTCTAGTGAAGGTTAAAAAATTAATCACACGTGTTCAGAGTAACATAATAGTATGGTCCAGTACTTGTGAAATTTAAGTATAAAAGTGTGCTAAAATACATTGAAGGGGATGGCATAAGTCAACAAACTCCATCTTGGGCATTAAAGACACCATTTCAGGGATCCAGGGTGGTCACGTCTCACCTGTCCCCCTCCCTGAGGTCAGTCACATGGGCTGTGGATCAACAGATGAGGTAATGCCCCGTATAAGGAAACAGCCGACATTTAGACCAGGTAAGGTGACAAGCCACATAAGGTGAACAACCCAAAATGCAGGTTTGTAATTGGCTTGGTGCCAGCATCCCTCAGACCTGACCCCCTTCCTCTAAACTGTACTATATAACCCATGTTATTGTTACCCTCGGGGAGCCAGCTTCCTTAGGGAACTGCTCCACCAGATCTGTTAGGTAAATAAAAGCATATGCTTGTGTGACCTCCTCTGCCTCTTTGTGTCTTGGGGCCACTCGGGCCGACTCGGGAAGGGCTTTGGGCTCTTACAACATCATATAACCTGAAAAGAAAATTTAGATCCATGTTTAGTCTCCTTCTTTGTTCATTTTTCATCAGACCAGTTTTTAATTTATCTTTAATATTTTTTTCCTGTTCTTCCTCTGAACTCCATGTAGTCCAAGATCTTTTTTCTCCTGATTTGCCCTTTCTCTCCTTCTCTCTTTATTTTCAGCATTCTCCCCTTTTCCCCTCCATATTCCAATTTTATCCACTGTTATCTCTCATCTTTTCATTTCTTCCTCTTGATCCCTGCTTCCCTTCGATTGTTTTGGGATTTGGGAAATGAGCAGCTGCACACTGCCTGAAGCCAGTGATGTTTTAGGAGCGAATTACAATGAATTTAAGCTTCAAGCAGTAGGTAGGATTAAATTTTACATAATCTAATGCATCATTTCATTTTATATCATTAAATCCCTCCCTGGCCCTCTCAGACAATCTGGTGACGAGAACTGACATTTTCTTCTCATCAGTTTCACTTTCCCTATACAGGTGAATTGCCATCCAGGATATGAACTACAAAATCTTCTGTAGTGTCAGTAGACAATTATATCAAACTCTTAAAAATCCAGAAAAACTACCTAATCCTGTCCTCATGAGTCACAGTCAGACAAAAGGTCTGCTATAGTGAAGAGAAACATCTTCAAGCATCTAACAAAGTGGGTTCTTTTCCCATGAAACTCATGTGATAAATAAATTCATTAGTATTTAAACATGCCACCAGACTCCTTCTTCGTTTGGCTACCCCTCTTGAATTTGTCTTCAGTTCCTCAATTTGTGCATGCAGGTGTTCTCAGTGGAGGGCTTTGGGCTCAAGAATTTGCTTCCTTCACTGGTGTGATATACCCTGAGCCCTGATCTTCATGTGGCAAGGTGTTTTAATCTACCACATGACAGTGGGAACCTTGGTGACATCAGCTTATGAGCCACACATCTTGTTTTACAATTCTTTTCAAGGATTCCCCTAACACCCCCACACACATAACCCCCCCCCCCGTATTTCCCAACACCCCCAGTTGTCTGCTAGTAAGAGTGTTATACCAAATTAGTGAGTACCCCCTATACAGTATACCCCCCTAAACCTCCCCCAGCGCCCCCCATAATTTCAAGTCCTGGGGAGAATACTGATTCTTTTAAATGTAACTTTGTGAAATTGAAAGGCACCTTTTAAGACTGGAGGACAGGGAGAGTCAGGGGGTCAAACATCTCAGTGGGGGCAGAAGCGGACTCTGGAAGGAGTTAAATTCCCCAGGTTAAAGGTGAATATACTCACAAACCCAGTGTCTACCAACACCAGCGCGCTCTCCCCATCCTAGTAACAGGCAGGTGGAGTGCACCCAGTCCATCTCACCTGTAGGTGCCTGGCTCCCTCCTCATAGGACGCTGTGGTATGAGGGAAGCCAGTAATGAAATGCTGCACCCAGAGCTGTAATGTGCTATTTCAGTGCCCAGGGTGCATTTTGATTGGAACATGCCCCTTGCAATTGGGGCCGGCACCGTGAAATGCGCCTTTTAATAGAGTGGCTCTACTGAGCCGCTCCAGTGTACCTGGGGCAAAGCCCCATTCAACTAGGGTTACCAGATGTCAAGCAAAAGGAGGACATGTCCTCCTTTTTACCTTCATGTCTGCCGTCTGGCAGGCATTTTAAAATACATGATTTTGTCTGGCTTATTACTTATCGGGGTTAAAGTATTCTGGAATGCCACAGAATGGCCTATTCGTAGGGGAAAGCAATCAAAGGCCCCCTAAAAACAGAAGAATATTACATCAATATTACATTTCCTCCACGTGTCCTCTGTTATGAGATTTGTATGAGATCACAAACTTGTGAGCATAAGTGACTCCATCTTAGCACTGTTCCCTTAATATTATTTCAAGCTCTAGCCTGACTAACAAAAGTACAGAGCCCCTCTCATCCTTGAACAGTCTATAAGCAGAAGATTAGGGAAACTGCACCAGTCTCAAGGTCACCTATTAATCAACAATTTCTCTGTTTATTACATTCCCAGGCTCTGAGGAGCCTGCTTGACCTTCTTTACTAATTCTCCTATCTTATATGAATATGTATGAAAACTATCCCTATATGGTACTAATAAATGTATTAATCTTGTTTACCTTGAATATATTAACCATTTTTAGATTTCCTTGAATTAAGTTGTTGTACCTGGGTATAAAACCCTTTTAGCACCAGTCCTTCAGGGCCGGCCACACTCAGTAGCTCTGAGCGTCAATAAACTGGTGATGCTTCCTCCTGTTGTCCGGTTCCATCATTGACCAGAGCAGAGAACGAGCTTTTCTCTCAACACCTCCAATGTCCTCCTTTTCGTACTTCCCTGTCCTCCCTTCCAGGCTTTGGTAGCTGGTAACCCTACATTCAACTCACCCTAGTTACAATCCTGGCAGCAACTTACACTGAAAAAAACGAGTCCTGCGGCATTTAAAGACTCACAGATTTCTTTTTCGCATGGGCTTTTGTGGGAGAAAATCCCACTTTGTCGGTGGGATTTTCTCCCAAGAAAGCTGATGCGAAAAATAAATGTTAGCCCTTAGGTGCCACAGGACTCCTTTTTTTTTTGTTTGTTTCTGCTGGACTAGCCTAACAGGGCTTGCACCCTTTGGAACTTGCACCTGACCCTGTCACAGTCCTGCATGGTGCAAGGAATTAAAATATGTAACAGTGTAAACCTCCGGGGCACCACAATGTTTTCCCTACTCCCCAGCCCAAGCTACCACAGCACGCGCACCCACCCCTCATTCACTGGCCAATGATGTGGGGCGGAGAGAATGTAGGGTTTGTGCACATGCGCAGTAGCCTGCTGCCCTCCACGGCCCCGCCCCTCAGAGGAAGGACGGCGCGTCTGCGCCACCCTGGTTTAGCTCCGCCTTTGGAACCCACTTGTCCTTCCCGGCGCCCCGTAGCTAGAGCGCCCTCCTCCTTTTTTGGCCTGTCATGGAAGGCGCCGGGGCTCCTTCGGAGACCCTGCGCTACGTGGAGTACGCGAGGGTCCCGGGCAGTGGCGGGCAGGGGGCTCCGGACATGGACAGGGGGCTGGTGAGTGCAGGGGTGCGAGCCGGGAGCCCGCGCCCTTCCCCCCGCGATGGCCGTTACCGCGCCGCCTCGTGACACTAACGAACTGCGTAACGGCCGCGGGGGCGGGGACCCGGGCGGCGCTTGCGTCTCCCGTCCGGCCTGGCGCTCCCCCCCGCCCGTGCCGGGGCCGCTCCTTGCCGCTGCCTCGAGCCCGTGGCTGGCGGAGGGTGGGCGGGAAATCACGCTCGTGCGTGACGTGGGGGCGGCCGCCTGAGGTGACCGTCACTGAGTCGCACGTGGGCTGTCAGCGCTAGCGCGGTGTAGCCACCGCGCCCCAGAACCAAACGGGGAGCGATGCCTCGCCGGCAGCTGCCCTCATGGCTCGAGCAGCCAGAGCCCTGTGGCACCTCACAGACCAAACTTACGGACTCAGGAGCCACACAAGTTGTTATTAAACCTTCGAGAGTCGCACCGAGGCCTATAGCCATATGCGTTCACCTACTCCAAAGTGACTAAGTTTAAAATTCATCGCACGCTTTAGTTTTAAGGTAAAAAGAAGATAAATGTCAATCCAGCTAATGTCAGGTTCTAATAATTAAGTTTGCCATGGAAATTAGGCCTAGACAGTAAAACCGTAGCTGCTGCTCGATGTAGAAGACTGCAGGCTAGTGGTGAGTTTTTTTTTAAAAAATCCTGACCATGCCGCACTTTTCCCCGCCATCCCCGACCATGCTGTGTTTCTCCCCATGGTCCCAACACCCGCCTGAACTGCGAGTCTGGGGCTGCTTTCCTAAACTGATTTGCTGATGTTCTTCCAGGAGCCACAATTTTTCATTCAAGCGCCAAATGTGGCTCCCGAGCTGCAGTTTGGCCACACCTGTTCTTAACTAACAGATTTCTTTGAGCATAAGCTTTTGTGGGCTTCAAGCCCATGAAAGCTTATGCTCGAAGAAATCTTGTCAATTTCCAAAGGGATAGCCATGTTAGTCTAGTCCAGCAAAACAAACAAACAAAAAAAAAACCCACCAAGGAGCTGTGTGGTGCTTAAAGACTAACAGGTTTATTTTTCACATGAGCTTTCATGGGAGAAAATCCCACTTTGTCAGATGCTTTGAAGATAGGTGAATTTACAGAATGGAATGAAAATAAATGCAAGGGGGTGTAAAACATAGGATCAGGTCATACAGGAACAGCAAATCAGAGCAGTTGGTAGGTTCAAACCCTGGGAAGCTTGAAGTCAAATTAGCTTTTGTAATGGGAAAAGAACTGACTCTTCGGGGGGGTTTTCGAAGAAATCTGTTAGCGTATAAGTTCCAAAGGGGTAGCTGTGTTAATCTAGCAAAGCAAAAGAAGTAAGGAGTCTTGTGGCACTTAAAGATTAACAGATTTATTTATCGCATGAGCTTTGGTGGGAGAAAATCCCACTTCGTCAGACGCTTTTTTTGTTAGTCCATAAGATGCCACAGGACCCTTGCTGCTTTTGCTATACAGACTAACACAGCTGCTCCATTGGAAATTTCCCTCATGGTTAGGGTTCTCAGAAACCAAAGCCTGGAAAGGAGGACAGGGAAGTACAAAAAGGAGAACATTTGAGGACACATGGAGAAAATGTAGTATTGTAACATTCTTCTATTTTTAGGGGGCCCTGCAGTGCTTCCCCCTGAAAATAGGGTGTTCCAGCACACTTTAGCCCCTATAAAAAGCCAGACAGAAATCATGTGTTTTAAAATCCCTGCCGGATGGAGGCCATGAAGGTAAAAAGGAGGACATTTTCTCCTTTTGCCTGACATCTGGTAACCCTACTCATGGCGCTGAGACCTAGAGGTGACCTGACACAATGAAGTGGTGATTAGGCCTGGTGAATGCTGGCCATGGATTTCGGTGGCAGCCACAGAGAAGATACACATTACACACACAACAAACAAAGAGTCTTGGGGCACTTTTAAAGACTAACAAATTTATTTATCACACAAGATCTTACGGGAGAAAATCCCACTTTGTCAGATGCTGCAAGACGGGTTATTTACAGAAGGGGAGGAAAATAAAAACAGGTGTAACGCTTCCTTGTATTTATTTTCCTCCCATTGTGTAAATTCCCCATTTTCAAGTGTCTGACAAAGTGGGACTTTTTTCCCCCCACAAAAGCTCATGCAATTAGTAAAGTGCTTAGTCCTTAAAAGTGCCATAGAGCTCTTTGTTCATTTTGCTGAACTAAACTAACGTGGTTACCCCTTTGAAAGTAAGCTACACACATTAACTTGCATATCTCCTTTCTACTTCCCATGCCTACTGGCACGCTCACTGCACTGCACCACTGTTTGCCCAGTAGGGCTTAATAAAGCAATCTCCAGCTACTTCTGGGTTTGATTGAGCATATTTTTACTGAGCATCAATTCACACAATCGATGCTCATGCTACACTGTTGGCAGTGCTACCATGAGTGTAGTCATGCCCTATTACAGTCTTACTGCTAGAGGCTGGGAGAACCAGGCTTAGCAGAGAAGAGAGAAGGAGGACTTAACAGCAGCCTTCAACTACTTGAAATGGGGATTTCCAGGAAGGATGGAGCTAGGTTGTTTTTATGGTGGTAGATGACAGAACTAGGAGCAATGGGCTCAAGCCACCGTGGGAGGGAGGTCCAGGTTGAGTATTAGAAAAAACTTTTTCACTGGGGAAGTACTGACGTACTAGAGTTGGTTACCTAGGGTATTAACAGACTCTTATAGCTCTTTAAAGCCCCACCTTGATAAAAGCTTGGCTGAGATGATTCAGTTGGGCTAGATGACCTCCCAAAGTCTTTTCTAACCCTAATCTTTTATGGCTGTGTCCGCTTCTAAAAGCTTAGTTTGGACTTGCTGTGCCTGATTAGTTCAAACTAACTGCAGTTTTTTTAGCTCAAACTGACTTTTTAGTTTGAACGAAAAAAGCGTGGCTTGTTTGAACTAACCTCTTAGTTTGACCTTATTTAGTTCGACCTAGCATGATTGCATCATGCTAGTTTGATAAAATTCAAACTGAGCAGCTAATTCAAAATTATTGTTCAAATTAACTAGTTTGAACTAAGCCATGCTTTTTTAGTTTGAACTAGGCAAAGCCAAGTGTAGACAGGGAGCAAATTAGTCTGGATTAAGCCTCCTTAATCCGGCCTAATTTGCTAGTGTAGACATAGCCCATGAATCTCTTCAAATATGTAATAATGCACTCTTCAATCTAGCTGAAAGTGTAACACAATCCGACAGTTGGAAGTTGAAGCAAAGCAAATTCAGCCTGGTACAGTTTACAAACACAAATGGTGGATTCTCCATCACTGACCATTTCTCAATTAAAATTGGAAATTTTTCTAAAATATATGCTCTCAAAATGATTTAACAGAAGCTCTGTAGCCTGTCTTATCCAGGATATCAGAGCAGGTGATCACAGTGGTTCCTTCTTGCTTTGGTATCAATGAGAAAAGCTCGTTTCAGGGTGAGGCCTGTCTGCACAAGCGTTCCCCCCATTGCTGTTTCCTACTATCAGCAGCACTAGGATTATTTTATTCACATACCATAAAAAGAAATTCTCTTTAAAATTCTCACCTAATGTTTTAGTTATATTACTTTAATTCTGAATTTTAAGTGGTTTTTTAAGCTGTGAGAGTTACACTCGGAAAACTTAATTCTCATTAAACATCATAGAGGGAGTGAATAATTTGGGGATTGGAATGGAGATAAAAGGCCTGATGAATTTTAGGTAATATCATGGTCTAGTGAAAAGCTTTGTACCTTTATCTGGTGTCTGGAATTGCTGGGATTGATGCATTAATGTTCACTAGGTGCTCAGTTCATGGAACAGTGAATTCTACTGAAAAAAAAAAAATTGAGACAACCTCATCAATCATGTCTTAAAACATGGGACATACTTGGCATTACTGAAAGTACACATGCTTCTGTGGACATGGGGAAACTTTCACCATTTCATCTACACTCTGATACAAATAATGACATGAGCAAAATGTGTTGCTGTGGTGCAAAGAATGTTTTTATACTGTTCAGGGGATGCCCAGTTTTTTTAAAAAAATTACTTGCATATGAAATTTTTCATCCACTGTTAAGATTACTATAACTTTAAAGCATTGTTCTCTAATCTCGTCATTTCTTCGGTAGCATTCATTTTGTGCTTTTGTCAGTAAGGTTCACTGTTTACTGTGTAATCTGTTTTAGGTTTTGTAACACTGCCATCCCTTATTAGTGTCTGAGCAATAGTAAAACTCCAAGTAAATGTAGGTTGGTTTTTCGCCTCTTATTGGAGAAAAACTTCATTGGGCCTATGGTATATTGTGTGTGTGATAGTTCGTTCTTTCTTGCTCTGGCAAAAAGTCTTTTTCAAAGAAAGGTTTGCAGTATTTTCTAGAGAGGGTCAGATTGAAGATTGATCTCATCCCCTTTAGAAGCTCATTCCGTAGATTGGTCCCCTTAGCTGAGGATCCCTTTGTCTCCAGCTGTCATGTGCTGCTGCTTGTGCTTTGTGATCCTTGCACTGCTCTCACAGAGGCTCATCCGCAGCTACTCAGTTAATGTAGCTGGGATTGATGTATTAATTAGTTTGAAGATTAGGATCAGGGCAGCAAGTATAGAGGTTTGCGTGTAGGCAGGCCATAGTCCTCATGGAGGTCCAGACCCTGGAGAAAGCAGGCAACCACATTTTGTGCTATCTGAAGCTAATCCATTGTCTTCACATTCAGCTTCAATGAACGGCAGCACTCTAGGCTAGAGATGAAAAACACGTGGATCATTGTGGCCAGGTCCTTTGCTTGAAAGGAAACATGGTTGAGAGAAGGTGCCCCCCCCCCCGATGCTACCTGATCATCCAAGCTTAGTAAAAAGTCAGATTTTTAGGAGGAGGCTTTTACTGAAGATACATTGAACGTTAATCTCAACTAGTTCTTTGAAGATTTTCATCATTTTCAGTCTGCATGTTATTAACTGGAGCCAGTTGCTGTTCATCCAAAAACTGATGCCTTGTATGCTTTCTGATATCTTAATGAGGGTGGTTGAATCAGTGGTAAAAAATGTTATAGCTGAGTGTCTTCAGGATATTTGTTGGCAGCTGAGCCCAAGTTATGTCACTTGTTTTCCCAGGGGTCTCGTGTGTATTGAAAAGTGAAGGTGCTGATCTGAATCTGTGGGATCCAATAGGTGAAGGACTATAGAGAGGAGCAGTAATTACACAAGGGTCCCCCAGTAGCGGTGGGGTGGGCAGGAGGAGCTGGAACCAGGTAGCCCAGTGCTGCAAGGAAACAGCCAAAGAGCTGCATGTTGCAGACCAGTGCTTTAACCACTAAAAGACCTACTGATAATAATTTTTATATATATGGCCAGAGAAATTAATTAATTTTTTTGTTGTGTTATAAAATAAAAGCTATTGAAGAAGACATCTCTAAAGGGTCAGGAGTTGACTAGTATGTGAAGGTGTTTGAATATAATGAGAACAACACTTATTTGGAGGGGTAAACATGTTTTCATCCTTTATTTGTTTGCTTAATAGTATGGTCTGTGGTGTCTGAAACAGCCTCTCTCATCTGTCTTTCTGATATGCATTTCTTAAAGAAAAAACTACCCTTTGCTGATTCAGCAACACTTTTCTTTGCTGTTCTCTGAATCCAAAAAGCTTTTTTATTGTAAATTGAACTAAACTGTAAGGTAGAATAAAAATACTGAGATCAGCACAATAGGCTGTGCCAATGATTAACTCATAAGAGCTGATTCACTGAAAAGAAAGAAGTGTTTGTGGGTCAACTGCTTTTGTCTCCTGTTCTATTACAGCTTCATACATCTTTGACATTAATTTGTTTCTTGGGTGTTAAGGGAATACTTTAACTGTAGCTATATCTAAAGTGTATATTTTACAAATTCCTTAACAATACACTTTTCAAAATGTAAACCTTAAGTATGCACATTGTTGAAAGTTAGTGAACCTTTATTTGTTTAGTCTCTACTACGCTGCATGGAAAACTTACTTTCAGGCAATGACAGCAAGAAATAGTCTGGCGGTACTAGTCTTAGTATAACACAAATATCTTTGTCCCCTCAAAAGTGCTAGTAAATTTTTTTTACATATTTCTTTTTACATAAACAAGAAATGTGTGGGCTTTAATTCATGATTTGCCCTTCTGACATCAGTAACATCAGATTGGTTTGAAAGCAATGTACAAACTGATTATTCTACAGAATAAATATTTGAGGTAAGACGGGGACACGGACAAGGGCTAAATAATTTACCAAAGGCTACTCAGTGACTCAGTGGTAGTACTTGCAGTTACTTTTCATTCTATTGCACCTCATGATTCATCATTAAATGATGACACATAACAGTTGCACTCTTATGTATAGATCTAAATTGATCTTGGGTCACGTGGAAGAATATGGAATTATCGGTTTAGATTTTTAGCGGATTTCTGTACCGTAAGAACTTCAGTTTAACAGTGTGTTACTGGTGTAAAAGAGAAGTGCCGAAATAGCATACGATTCCTTGATTAGTATATGGAAGATTTCATGGAAGGTTAGGGTGGGAAGGGACCTCAGGTGGTCATCTATTTCAGCCAGCTGCTTAAAGAAGGACCAGTCCCATCTAGGGTTTTGTCAAACCGTCCCTCAAAACCTGTAAGGATGGGGGTTCCACCACCACAGGTAATCCATTCTAGTGCATCACCACCATCCTAGTGAAAAAGATTTTCCTAATATCCAGCTTCGACCTCCTCCATGCTGTAACTTGAGACCATTGCTCCATTTCAGTAACACACTTTCCTGGCATACATAAACCAGTTCAACTGAATGACTAATTTTTATTTATTAAGTTATTTAAGAAATCTGCACCCATTTTTATCTAGCAAACTCAAAAATTGCAGCATAAACTGTTAATCAGATTTTTTGCAAGATATGTTTAACAGGGATATTTCTAAACATTCTCTTCATAACTTTCCAAAAATGTGCATCGATTGTGATGTTCCACATAAGGACAGGTGGTGTTTCTCAGTTATCTGGGAAAGTGAACAGTAAACTGGCAGTTTTACAAATGAAAAAAATATTTTTCTTAAGAATAAATTGAGGAGTTTCAGAGGTTAGGTCAAATTAAGGTCAGTGTCAGGCGCAAAGTTATGTCAGTGTCTGGTGTAATGACAGGTGATATTTTGTTTTGACAAATACAGGATAATAAATATTGGAAGGAATAATGGGACCTATTCTCATATATTGCTTCTAACTCAAAAAGATATAGCTGTCACTTTGGGCAGTTCAGTGAAAGCTTTTACTCAATACACTGCAGTGATTACAAAACAAAAAGTAATACTGAAAATAGTATAATGCAATTATGTAGGACTATGATGCCTTTCCCTGAAATAGTGTTCAGTTCTGTTATTTCATCTCAAAAGAAATAGCAGAAATAGATGAGGTTCAAAGACAGGAGACAACTGGTTAAACACATGACAAAATGTCTTTGTGATAATAGATTGAAAAGATTGTGACTATTAAATTGAGAGAGGAGATTGGAGAGGATATAAAAATACAATACAGCTTCACAGTAACACCCTTCACAAAAATGAAACTTCCAGTATAATAAACCTGTTCACCTTTAACCCCCATTGTTGTCCTCTGCCTCTCCAACAGTGGATCTCTTTTGCTGTAGTGAGCCTCTGTCTATAATGAACAAATGGCTTAGTTACCAAGAGGTTCATTATGATGACACTATAATAAACTATTGTAAACATAAGTTGGGTGCTCCTATTTACCTTTCTCCACAAACAAAAGGCGGGGGGGGGGCAAGGAGTCTTGTGGCACTTAAAGACTAAGAGATTTATTTATCGCATGAGCTTTCATGGGAGAAAATCCCACTTTGTCAGGTGCTTTGAAGAGGGGAACTTCCAGAATGGGATGAAAATAAATGCAGGGGAGTGTAAGACATGGGATCAGGTCATAGTGCAACAGCAAATCAGAGCAATTGTAAGGATTCAAACTCTAGGAAACAGCACATAGAGAGAGGGTGAAGTCAAATTACCTGTTATAACATGAAAAGAATCCAAAGTCACGATTAAGCCCTCTTTCACACAATCTAATTTGCATATTAGTTGGATTTCGGCTGTTTCTCTTTGAAGTCTTGATGTCCTATTGATTTTCTTGAGGACCATTGTTAACAAATCATTAATGGAGTGATTAGGCAGATGGAAGTGCTCAGCAACATTTTTTGTGTGTGTGTTGTGATTTCTGATGTCAGTTTTGTGTCTATTTATTCTTCTGCATAGGGGCTGTCCTGTCTGTCCCACATACAAGGTGTGGGGGCGAAGTATACCTTATACATGGGACAATGGGACAAACAGGACAGTCCCTATGCAGAAGAATAAATAGGCACAAAACTGACATCAGAAATCACAACACACACACACAAAAAAGTTGCTGAGCACTTCCATCTGCCTAATCACTCCATTAATGATTTGTTAACAATGGTCCTCAAGAAAATCAATAGGACATCAAGACTTCAAAGAGAAACAGCCGAAATCCAACTAATGTGCAAATTAGATTGTGTGAAAGCAGGGCTTAATTGTGGCTTTGGATTCTTTTCACATTATAACAGGTAATTTGACTTCACCCTCCCTCTATGTGCTGTTTCCTAGAGTTTGAATCCTTACAAATGCTCTGATTTGCTGTTGCACTGTGACCCGATCCCATGTCTTACACTCCCCTACATTTATTTTCATCCAGTTCTGCAAGTTCTCCCTCTTCAAAGCATCTGACGAAGTGGGATTTTCTCCCACGAAAGTTCATGCAATAAATAAATCTTAGTCTTTAAGTGCCACAAGACTCTCTGCTTTTTTTTGCTTTACTAGACTAAGACAGCTGCTCCTTTGAAAAAAAACAGAGAAAATTTCATGACAGTGAAAAGTCAACAATATTAAAAACTCAATTTTTTTTTTAAATGCAATGAACATGGAACTTTGTGGACATTGAGAGCAAAAGCCTAGTTACATTCAGAGTAGGATTAGTTATACTGATGACACAGTTGACAGTTACAAAAAAATAAATAAAACATAAGACAAAAAGCTTTTTAGGAGAGTTGTAAGCCCCATGCTTCAGGCAGAATGACTGGCTGACAGGGTTAGCGGTTATTGAATAATTGTCCACTGTGATGTTTAATACACCTTCATTTGAAGCATCCAGTACTGGCTATTGTCCATAAAAGGATACTGGAAGAGAGAGGCTGCTGATTTGGTAAAGCAATTTCTATTATTTTCCCTCAGAAGTTTCAGTTCTCTAATGATTTGGCTGGGGAGTCAGAAGAAACGGGCTCTGAAACAAAGCAGAGACTGTGGGCTGTTGCTTGCCTGGAAGAGTGGGACCTAGGTGGGCATGTGAAAGTCTTTTCAAGCAGAAAGGGAAAGGCAGCTGCTTTGGGGAAGAACTTCAGTTTCAGAAATTCAGCCCCACCATCTTCATCTCATCTGCCCTGTTCTACATGAAGGTAGTGGGAGGGGAAAGAAGGTTTCGGGACACTTTTTTTCCTTGATTGGATCGTGGTGTGTCTGCGAGACAGGGGAGCTTAGAAGGCTCCTAAGGCAGTATTCCACAATACAGCTAGAAAAAGTATGTACCAGACTGGGTAGTCTAAACCACACTAACTTTGGTCAGGCTAACATCCTAAAAAGAGCTGTGTGGACGTTGTGGCACAGGCTTGCTCCTCAGGTACATATCCACAGTGTTTGGACAGGGCTTATCTTTGGGAAGCCATACTTCTCTGGCCTCAGCTATGGCTGATCCTGATTGCATTGTGGAAGGAATACCAAAAGGTGGGGCAACCTACCAATTATTACTGTACAAGTCCAGTGACTGTGCCTGATTTAATACTCCCTTTCCTAATCTCAGAAATACTATCAGGATGAGTTTCCTATACAAAACCACCTTTCTTCCATTTGTAATCCCAATTCAACCACCCAGATTTTTAGTTAACATAATGGAGTTTTCTATTACTTATGTTTTTTTTTTAAACTAAATGGGAGTTCTCCTATGTGAATTGTTTCAGGTAATCCTACCAGAATGGTTTTGTGTGTCGTTTTATTATCTCTATGAAATGTCTCAGCAAGTCACGTAATTGTGACAAACTGGTAAGAGGCAGTTCTAAGTTAAACGTGAAGTTTTGTCAGACGTTAAGTAATGTCACAAAACAGTGAAAGCTCTTTAATTATCCAGTGTTGTCCAAGTTCCTAATTTCATGCATTAAAACATATTCAAGATTTTATTACATTCTGTAAGTATGGCTGCATTCCAAAAATAAAATATGTGGATAAAAAATAATTCCCTTTTATAGTAAAATATAAAATCTTAGGAAAAATTTGCTAAAAGATTTATAAAAGAACACCATATTGTATGAATATTCAGATTTCAGAAACACACTCTGTTGCAGTAGAATGAAAATTTATTTATAATCAGAATTTGAATTTTGTAAATCTAACTTTCTTTTATAGGCCAGAACAATGATGGCAGTTGGCCTGGGTGTTGCAGCTGTTGCATTTGCAGGTAACTAAACAGCCGACTGAACACAACGTCCTAGTGTGCTTCTGTGCTCAAAAGGCCAGTGTGATCCTTAAGTATATAAATAAGGTCATGTGAAGCAGGAATAGGGGAGTTTCATATGCCACTGGAGAGGCTATTATTGTAATGTTGTGTCTAGTCTTGGTGTCCACCCTTGAAAAGGGATGTACAAAAACTGGAAAGATTTAGAAAAGAGCTATAAAAATGATAATGTTAAGAGAGAGAATGTCACAATGTCATGAGCACCAACATAGGAGGAAGATGTGGCAAAATCTAGTTTACAAAGTCATAACAAAATCCAGTGGTGGGAAGATAGATGCATCTTCCTCAATTTTAATTTGCCTAGCAGGATTTAGCAGGGAATGTAATTAACTATAGGAGTAATTTACCAAGGGAAGTTATAGATTATCCTTCTCTTAAAGTCTTTAAAACAAGATGAGATGTTAATTTCAAAGAGAGATTCTAGTTCAACCACAAACTATCGAGCTTAATTCAGGAATTACTGGTTGAAATTCTATGGCCTGTGTTACATGGGAAGATCAGTGGTTCCTTCTGGTCTTTAAAGCTACAAATTTGTTTCTGTTTGCTGTAGATATTCATATCAACCATTTTAACTTGACTTTGTAAACCTAAGCATGTACTGGTACAATTGAATTGACATATGCAGTCATCTTGATCTTTTAGAAGGAAAGCAAAATGCTATCTGACTAAAGCATTATTTTCATTTAAAAAAAGAATTAAAATAGCATAATGTTGACTATATTGTTTTAGTATATACTAAGCAAAAAAAACCCAAAAAACTGATCATTCCTTTCAAAGCTCTGGTACAAATTCTGATACTTGAATCTGATAGACCTTTTTTTCCCCCAAAAAGAGAGAAGAATTTGACTTTTTAATAAAGCTCCATCCAGCTTGCCTTGTCTTTAGAGAAGGTGGTGGCTATGTGAGATCTTTAATGGTGCTGGATCCCAAAAGACTCTTTTTCACTAAGTAAATAAAATAATAAAGCAAAAGAGTTACCCACTTAGTGTGATACTGGTGCTGAGTTGCGTGGACTCTGTCAGGATTAGATTTGGAAACAGTTGAGAGCAGTACTGGCTTTGGTGAATTAAATTACAAATCCAAGCTATAATTGCTAATTCCAGTACTTACAACAATTTACAAGTTAACTATCTTAGTTTATCCTGTCCAGGCATGCCTGAATATATTGACCTTGGGAACAAACATTGTGAATCTTGAATACATTACTTTTATTTTATATAAAACCCAAACATTTCCCTCCTAAATATAAAGACTGAAGAATGCAACCTATTGTAAAGTCATCAGAAAACTATGCTGGGGCTTGACTACAAAAATGACTGCTCAGGAAACATCCTGATATGCATAAAGTGTAAAAGTGCTGGCCAAGAAACAAATGAAACAACAATTAAAAATGGAAATGATCTGATTTTTAAACCAAAATTCTTATGATGGTATTGTACTTGCTAAATAACTGTTTTCATAGGTAAACACAGGTTTCTTTTTTAAGTGGCATTTTTATTTTATTTTATTCCATTTGATTGTTTTGCAGGTCGTTATGCTTTCCAATTTTGGAAACCACTGGAACAAATAATCACAGGAACAGCAAAGACAATTTCAGTCTCAGTAAGTTTAGAGGTTATTTTATCAAACAACTTAAAATTATATTTAAAATCACAAATACCATTTCAAATTGAAAAGAAATATTTTAGGATAACTAGTTAAGTTTTCCAGTGCAAGATTATTCATAAGGCTTTGTGTTCCAGTGGTTTTGTTCAGTGTAGTTTTAAACCTCTCCAGAGGAATTTTTTTCTTCAAAGACGTAGCTGAGATTTAGCTCATGATTCTAGTTTCTTTAATATGACTTTCCTACTCTCAAAATTGTTTGCCAGGGAATGTATAGAGAATGTCTTTGTGGGCCATCAACTTATGGCAGATTTCTGGGTTTCCAAATGGCTGATGATGATCTAAGATTTCATTTTAAATGAAGAAGAACAAAAATTTCTGCTTACTTTTCAGATGTGTCCTTTTAAAAGTAGGGTAACATTTTTCAAAGCATCTGGGAGACTAGGTCACTTAAGTCACTTTCTAAAAGAGGCTCTCTTTTTTTTCTGAGTGAGCCTTAAGCAGTAAGGTATTACTGCCAAATTTCGCCTTGGGTAATAACGTTCTACTTTTGTCTTAAGGCTCTGTTCCAATGGCCATTGAAGCCACTGGAGGATTTCCATTGACTTCAGTGGGCATCGGAGCAGGTACTCATTTTTTTCATGCTATATTCTCTGCCTGTCTTAAGCTGTATAATGTTGTATATTATCCCAGAGGTGGCTGCTTCTTGGTAACAGGTGAAGCACCCTGCAAGCAATATGTTTTTGGAGACCTGTCTGTTCCTGATCTTAACTCAAGCCTCAACAAATCCTAGGTGCCAGGTCATCATGATGCCTAGGATTTTGCCCCTGGCACCTAAGCACACTGGAACAAAGGGTCCTACCCTCACGCACAGCATAGTGAGCTCCCCGTCCCCTACTGCTGAAAACAAGCTGCTGCTGGTGGCTCTTTTGGTGGTGCAGGGGGAAGAGGGAGAGACAGCGATGTTCTTTTTCTCTAGTGCCACTGTCTTTCCCTCTTCCCTGGCCCCACCGCCACTGAAAGAGCTGCCAGCAGCCACATTTTTTTTGCAGCAGCGGGGGGTGGGGGCTCCTCTACCAGACACCTAGGGGCGCCCAAGTTTTTTGGCTGGCCCCTACATGTCTGGCAGATTTGTTGAGGCTTGTCTTAACTATAAAGTTTGCTCAGATACCATAATACATGCCTTACAAGTTTATGTAATTTTAATGTGTTTGCAGATTCATGTGGTATAAAGGCTGTACAAATAAGATTAATTTTATTATTGATAATTACTGGATCTATTTAGTAGGTAGCTGAAAATGTGTTTCATTAAGGACCAGGCATATTTTAATTGTGTTTAAGGGAAGAAGGAGGGGAGAGAAGGGGAAAAAAAAGCCCAGTTCTGAAGCCAGACTTCACTTTGACAAAAGGATGCTGCTTTGTTTTTGTGTTGCCGAATTTGGCAATTAACAAAACTTCAGTCTTTGTAACAGACTTCTGGCCACCAGCTTTCAATAGTCAGGTTGTCTTGGGACTGCATCTGCTGTCTGCAGGGATTTTTGGATTAGAGGGCAGCAACTATGTGATGCTGGGCTAGTCCCTAATAATTTTTATATAACACGAATATACTTAGGATAACTGCCAGTGGTACTTAAATAATTCATTTTAACTCACCAAAGTTGATAGGCATCAGTTTATCATTGCTCTCTTCACTAGATAAGTACAGCTTTTTTAGTAATAATAAAAAAAAAAAAAAATTACCACCGCCTCACTCTCCAAAACAAGTTTTTCCTCTTTCAGTTGTTTTACACCGTGGTTAAAATCTCAGTTTCTGAAATGGGGGGGGGGGGGGGATATCCAGCAAATAATCGCAAATTGCAAGGGAAGTTAAGTCAGCATGAACTTTTGTGCACATGAAGCCTGAGGCCGTTGCTCATGTGCAATTTCATTCTGCCCAGCATTTAGACAATTAGGGTTCTCCTGCCAAAGAGAACTTTCAACTCTCTAAACAAATGGCTACAACGATTAATGTCAGTCATTGTCAGTAGGACACTGTAAAATAGAAACTAACATATGAGGTCAGATTTTCATTGTTTGGCAGAGTTTCCTTTTTAATTACTTCTGTTTTGCAGAAGTTTCATCACTTGAAATTAATTCTAATCAAATACATCACCCTTGCTGGGGTCATATAATAGCACTGAGGTCATGACACCTGTGTGGAACTAATTATTTCTTGTTCTCTCTTCCCTCCCCCGCCTTCTCCAGAGTCTTTCATCATACTATAAAGGAGGATTTGAACAGAAAATGAGTAAACGAGAAGCTAGTCTTATTTTAGGAATAAGGTAGGTGTGCTACATTAGCACTGTTTTTGTTCTGTCACTAAGCTAAATGGAGGAATGCAAGGTGAAAGACTGGGGCTATATGGTGTTCACGAATGTAACTTGTTTCATATACCATTCTAGGATTCTGTTTTAAGTTAAAATATTCAACCCAAAACAATAAAAATGGGCAACGATGCAACTTGTCATTGTGCCTTCAGGCCACTTACAGCAGTAGAGAACAAATACTGTAGATACAAATCAAAATAGCACATACTGTGCTAATCAGCATGATCATCTAGTGTGATCTCACTAGCAGAATCAAGATTTATTCTATTACACTAGGTAACACAGAATGGGGAGAAAGAGGCCCTCGGTGATGAAAGGTCAGATTAGGGACTACGTAGAGAAGTTGGATGTGCACAAGTCTATGGGGCTGGACGAACTGCATCTGAGGGCACTGAGGGAGTTGGCTGATGTGATTGCAGAGCCACTAGCACTTTTGAAAATTATTGGCAAATGGGGGAGGTCCTGGATGATTGGAAAAGGGCAAATATAGTGCCTATCTTCAAGAAAGGGGAAAAGGAGGACCCAGGGAACTACAGACTGATCAGCCTCACCTCAGTCCTTGGAAAAAAATCACAGAGCAGATCCTCAAAGAATCCATTCTGAAACATTTGGAAGAAAATTGAGTGATCAGGAAGAGTCAGCATTGATTCACCAATTGCAAATCATGCCTGACCAACCTGATTGCCTTCTATGGTGAGATGACAGGTTATGTGGATGCAGGAATAGCTGTCGATGTAATATACCTCAACTTTAGCAAAGCTCTTGGTATGGTTTCCCACAGCATTCTTGTCAGGAAGTTAAGGAAGTATGGTTTGGATGAATGGACCGTAAGGTGGATAGAAAGCTGGCTACATCGTCGGGCTCAGTGGGTAGAGATCAATGGCTCAGTATCTAGTTGGCAACCAGTAACTAGTGGAGTGCCTCAGGGGTCAGTCCTGGGACCAGTTCTGTTCAACATCTTCATTAATGATCTGGATGATGGGATAGATTGCATGCTCAGTAAAGTCACAGATGACATCAAGCTGGGGGGAATGGTAAACTCCCTGGAGGGCAGGCATAGGATTCAGGGAGACCTAGATAAATTGGAAGATCAGCCAAATGAAATCTCATGAGGTTCAGCAAGGAAAAGCGCAAAGTCCTGCACTTGGGATGGAAAAATCCCATGTACTGCTACAGGCTGGGGACCAGTAGGCTAAGTAGCAGAACTGTAGAAAAGGCCCTGGGTGTTATGGTGAATGGGAAGCTGGATGTGAGTCAACAATGTGCTCTCGTTGCCAGAAAGGCCAATAGTATATTGGGCTGCATCAGTAGGAGTGTTACCAGCAGATTGAGGGTTGTGATTATTCCCTTCTATTCAGCACTGGTTAGGCCACATCTGGAATACTGTATCCAGTTTTGGGCTCCACACTACAGAAGGGATGTGGACAAATTAGAAAGAGTCCAGCGGAGGGCAACGAAAATTATTAGAGAGTTGAGCGCACATGACTTACAGGGAGAGACTGAAGGAACTAGGCTTATTTAGTTTGCAGGAGAGAGGACTGCAGGGGGATTTGAGAGCAACCTTCAACTACTTGAAGGGGTGCTCCAAAGAGGAGGGAGCTAGGCTGTTCTCAGTAGTAACAGGACATAACAAGGAGCAATGGTTTCAACCTGCAGCTGGGTGGTCAAGGTTGGATATTAGGAAGAACTCTCTCAGTAGGAGAGTGGTGAAGCATTGCAATGGGTTACCTAGGGAGGTGGTGGAATCTTCATCTTTGGAAACATTTAAGGCCTGGTTAGACAAAACCCTGGCTGAGATGATTTAGTGGAAGTGATCCTGCATTTTATCAGGGAGTTGGACTAGATGACCTCATGAGGTCTTTTCCAACCCTATGGTTCTACGAATTGTATTAATGCACCAGTAATGCAGAAAGCAGTTCCATTCAGTCTGTCATTTCAAATATACGTGCAGTCTTTTTTCATACCTTTCTCTTCCTTTTATTATGGTTAAAGGAGTTCTGGATGCAATACCCAGCATATTAGGATGAACAAAGAGATGACAACATGAATGTGTAACTTCAGAGTAAAAGATGTTACAGGGATATTGTGATTATCTCCAATAGAAAGCATTACAAACCTAGGCAATTGAGAGTTAAGGTTATCATAGAATCATAGGGTTGGAAGGGACCTCATAGGTCATCTAGTCCAACCCCCTGCCAGAGGCAGGACCACTCCCACTAAACCATCCCAGTCATGGTTTTGTCCAGCCAGGCCTTAAACACCTCCAAAGATGAGATTTCACCACCTCCCTTGGCAGCTCATTCCAAGGCTTCACCACTCTCCTAGTAAAAAAGTTTTTTCTAATATCCAGCCTCGACCTCTCTAACTGCAACTTGAGACCATTGCTCCTCGTTCTGTTCTCTGTTATTACTGAGAACAGTCGAGCTCCATCTTCCTTAGAGTATCCCTTCAAGTAGTTGAAGGTTGCTATCAAATCCCCCCTCAGTCTTTTCTTCTGCAGACTAAATAAGCCTAATGCTTTCAGTCTTTCCTCATAGGGCTTGTGCTTCAAACTTTTAATCATTTTGGTTGCCCTCCTCTGAACTCTCTCTAGCATGCCCCTGTCCTTTTTGTAGTGGGGACCCCAAAACTGAACACGGTATTCTAGATGTGGCCTTACCACTGCAGAATAGAGGGGAATGATCACATCCCTTGATCTGCTGGTAATACATCTTTTGATGCAGCCCAGTATGCCATTGGCCTTTTTAGCAGCAAGAGCACACTGCTGACTCATATCTAGCTTCCCATCCACCATGACCCCCAGGTCCTTTTCTACACTGCTGCTACTTAGCTGAATGTTGCCCAGCCTGTAGCGGTACATGGTGTTTTTTCGTCCCACATGCAGGATTTTACACTTGTCCTTATTGAACCTCATAAGATTTCTATTGGTCCACTCTTCCAATTTATCTAGGTTTCACTGAATCCTGTCCTTGCCCTCCAACGTGTCTACTGGTCCCCCCAGCTTGGTGTCATCCGCAAACTTACTGAGAATGCAGTCTATTCCATCATCCAGATCATTGATGAAAATGTTGTACAGAACCAGCCCCAGGACCGACCCCTGGGGCACACCACTCGTGACTGGTTGCCAGCTAGACATGGAACCATTGATTCCTACACGCTGAAACCGTTGATCTAGCCAGTTTTCTATCCACCTTATAGTCCACCTATCCAACCCATACTTCTTTAATTTGCCAGTGAGAATGCTGTGGGAAACTGTATCAAAAGCCTTGCTAAAATCAAGGTATATCACATCAGCGGTTCTTCCTGCATCCAGAAAACCAGTCATCTGATCATAGAAGGAGATGAGATTGGTCAGGCATGATTTACCCTTGGTAAATCCATGCTGACTGTTCCTGATCACTTTATTGTCCTCTAAGTGTTTGAGGATGTATTCTTTGAGAATCTACTCCATAATTTTTCCAGGGATTGCGGTGAGGTTGATGGTTCTGTAATTCCCCGGATCCTCCTTTGTCCCTTTCTTGAAAATAGGCACTACATTTGCTTTTTTCCAATCCTCTGGCACCTCCCCCGTTCTCCATGAGTTTTGAAAGATAATGGACAGTGGTGCTGCTATCTCATCGGCCAATTCCCTTAGCATTCTTGGATGCAGTTCGTTCGGCCCCATGGACTTGTGCACATCCAGCTTCCTTAAGCAGTCCCTAACCTGACCTTCCATCACCAAGGGCCTGTCTTCTTCTCTCCCATCTGCCACACCCATGGTAGTGGGCTGGGAGCTGACCCTGCCTGTGAAAACTGAAGCAAAAAATGCATTGAGCACTTCAGCTTTTTCCTCATCCTCTGTCACAAGGATGCCTGCCCTATTCAGCAAGGGGCCTACACCATCCCTGATCCTCTTCTTGTTATTAACATACTTGTAGAACCCTTCTTGTTATCCTTTACCTCCCTCACTAGCCACAACTCCATTTGTCCTTTGGTCTTTCTGATTTTATCCCTGCAGTCCCTAGCAATATCTTTATATGCCTCCTTGGTCATCTGACCAAGCTTCCACTTCCTGTAAGCTTCCTTTTTATGTTTAAGCTCAGAGCAGAGTTCTCTGCTAAGCCATTCTGGCTGCCTCACATGTTTGTTCTTTCTCCTAATTGGAATGGCAACTTCCTGTGCCCTTAGCAGGGTTTCTTTAAAATATAACCAACTCTCTTGGACTTTCCCCTTCAGATTAGCTTCCTAAGGGATCCTGCCCATCAGTTCCCTGAGGGAGCCAAAATCTGCTTTTTTGAAGTCCAGGGCTTTTGTTTTGCTTCTTTCCTTCCTTCCTTTAATCAGGGTCCTGAACTCAACCATGTCATGGTCACTACTGCCTAGCTTGCCATTTACCTCTATGTCCCTGATCAATTCTTCCCTGTTTGTGAGTAGCAGGTCGAGCGGTGCAAGGTCCCTAGTTGGTTCCTCTAGCATTTGTACTAGAAAGTTGTCCCCAACACTCTCTAAAAATCTCCTGGATTGCCCATGCACTGCTGTATTGGCCTCCCAGCAGATGTCAGGGTAATTGAAGTCCCCCATCAGCACCAGGGGCTGTGATCTAGAAGCTTCCTCTGGTTGTCCATAGAACACCTCATCGACCTCCTGCTTCTGGTCTGGTGGTCTGTAGCAGACACCCACCACAACATCCCCCTTGTTCCTTTCCCTTCTCAAGGTTACACTTGCACGTCTGGATTTTTTTTTAACATAGGGGAATGCACAACTAAGGCATCCAAGCAACCTTAATTCTTCCTATAGCTACTCCAGGAAGTAAGAAAAAGAAAGGGAAACCTTGAATAGTTTTAAAAACTGTTCAAATTAATCTGGAGACAAATGCCAACATGTCTTAATCATAAGTGCATTATTATTGGAGGCAGTCACTGTAGGCCAGAGTTAAGATTGTTTTGGTGCCTTAACCATGTAGTTCCACATGTTGATGTCTTCGGCTTTTTTTTTTTTTTTTTTTGGTGTATCCTTAACATTAATTACACTAAATTTAGAGGAGTATTTTAATTATGGCATAGCAAACCCTCTCTACCCCAGGTGATTGGGAGTTAAGGTTATACTTCAAAGTTAATTACAGAATTCCTGTAATGGTCTTTACCCTTATGTAATTGATATGTCCTGAACCTTTTGTCCTTCTTAATTTATTTTTTTGAATCCAAGTATTTCAAACACACAGACTAAACAAGAAATCCAAAGAGTGGTACCATGAAATACCATATGGTATTTCAGAGGACTTGAAGATATGCATTAGTAGCCTTAAATCACTTATTAAACTTATGGGCACATTTGCTGGTACACCAGAGAAGTGCATTGCAGTTCAAACTTACTGGCCCATTAAGCTGGCTTTGTAGTTGGTTTGCTTTGACAGAACAATCCAAAGCAGTTAATGTAACGTTGATTCTGGATCTTAATTTGTGGTTGAATTACTATTTCAGTTGGACTGAGTTAGAGAACAGATACTATGTAAAATACCATGACTTTTGGCAAGTTGTTGTTATCTCCATCCCTCATCTCCATCATCTGTAAAAAGAGAAAGGAGTCCTCTGGCACTTAAAGACAAATTTATGTATCGCATGAGCTTTCATGGGAGAAAATCCCACTTCTTCAGATGCCTTGACGATGGGGGAACTTACAGAACTGTTTTCTCCTACGAAAGCTCATGTGATAGATAAATTTGTTAGTCTTTAAGTGCCACAGGGCTCCTTGCTTGTTTTACTGAGCTAGATGAACACTGCTACCCCTTTAGAATCTGTAAAAAGGAAATCTTTAGGTTGGAATGGTTCTGGGGCTTAATTCAATTTTGAGATTTATCGGGAACGCATGATATGTGAAGCATTGTTACGGCAGGTTCTGTGTTAGCTGATGTAACATCTATTGTAGCAAAGGTAACAACAAGACGTAAATCATAAACGTTTGTTTTCAGTTGTTAAGTTATGCTCATGTATGCAGCTATCACAGTTTTTAGTATCTGGGGCCCAGTCTTGCAAACATTACATTTGAATGGGTCAACATGTGTAAGTAAAGTTATGCATGGATGTTGTAAGCTATGGCTTTTAGTTATTTAACAGCATAGCTGACGATTGCATAAATAGTTTTCAGATTTTAAAAAAAGACCTAGTAGATGTATTTAAATGCAGAGTCAGTGAAATGTGTTTATGTTTGTATGGAGTTTAGTACCACAAGAGGAGACTGCTCAGCAGGACAAGAGACTAAAGGGAGCCCCAGAACAAGCACACTTTATAAAGTGCATATGGCCCTTCAGGTTTCTTCCCCCTGTAGGAGAAATGCATCCTGTAAATTTGTCCAGTTCAAGAACTCTGGATTATTTAAAAAAAAAAATTCATATGTGCAAAGGAATTAATATAATTTGCTCAGAATTTAGGAAATGTAAAAGCTATGGATGGATGTATACCCTTGTCAGTGCTGCCTCTTTATTATTTGTATAGTGCCTAATCCATACTAGAGAATAAATACAAAGAAACAGCGCCTGCATCAGAATTTAGTTGATTTGGATGTGGTATGCTAATACAGAAAAAAGGCAAAGGTTAAAGTAATAAGATCAGTGCCTACTCATTTTTTGTATGTGTATATTTTGATGCTTCTGTGAAAGTTTAGGCCTGTAAACCTACTTCTGCTTGTAAATGGTAATTATTATTGCGTATAAGTATTACGTGTAAGTATTTTATAAGTATATGTGATAGTATTTGAAATATCTTTTGAGTGATTTTTTGATAGTTTACACCAGTACTTACGTTCTGCTTTTGTGTGTGCTGGAGAAACAGTACATGAAATCCTACTTTCATAAGCATTGTTCACATCAAAGTACATATAGTGTAATTATAATTCATCAATAGCATGCTTAATAGTGAATACCACTATTATTTATATATGTGTATATATATAGATGGGGTGTGTGTGTGTGTGTGTGTGTGTGTATGTGTGTGTGTATATATATATATATATATTTTTTTTTTTTCCAGGTTCTCTTGTCTCGTGTCTTTTAGTCCAGCCTTTTTCCAAATCCTACCAGTGGCTGGAAAAGGCTGGACTAAAGACAGCACTGAGGCACTGATCATAGCAGCACAAGAACAGGCACTGAGCACCAGATCCATTGAAGCAGGGGTCTACCACACTAGACAGGACCCAAGGTGCAGACTGTGCAGAGAGGCCTCAGAGACAGTCCAACACATAGTGGCAGGATGTAAGATGCAGGCAGGAACAGCATACACTGAACGGCATAACCAAGTAGCTGGCATTGTGTACAGGAACATCTGCACAGTGTATGGGCTAGACCCTCCCAAGACCAGATGGGAGATCCCACAGAAGGTC
>ML681992.1:6073489-6247718 GCA_007922195.1 Podocnemis expansa
AGGCCTGGGAGTTTGAGGGTTCTGCGCAGTATCTTAGCTGTTCCTAGTACTGCACTCTTCTGGACAGAGCATTAGATATATATATATATATATATATATATATATATATAATGGTCTATATAAATAATGAGCTATCAATACCTACTTGTTACCAGTGGTTGCGTCCTTACTAAAATATATTATAAATCACATTGATTGATACAGTTAAATTAAACAAACAGGTCTGCTTCCTGAGAAAAGTGCCGTGTGTGAAGGAAAAGTTGTAATTTTTAAGTTAGTAGTGAGCAAGTCAAGAATGTGTGCACAATATATTTTTAGTGAATGAATATGAATATAACACTAACATTCAAACGCTCTACATTAAAAGAATTTTAGGTTACAAAAATCAAGCCCTGAAAAGATAAGAAATGCCAGATTTACCCAACCGTAATTCTGTCCCTTGTACACCTCATTCTAAATAACACAAGGGTCCTGTGACAAAGTACTGTATGTGATCGTGTATGTGCATGCACACTCACAAAAAGATGAATTAGGTTTGCATAGGCAGCCATACATTTGCTATTTCCTAATTTTAAATTGCTTGATTTTGAAACTTAGATTTGTGTATTCAGTTTCCTGGTTCCTTAATTAAACTGAAAGATAAAAACAAATTGTATTTGCTTCCATAATGTCTTTTATCCTTTCTCCCCAACATGTCTACACACTCTGAGCATCATTGGTTTTGAATCTGAATATTCAATATTGCATCACAGACTGCTATTGGTTACAGAGCTAATTACATTAACTGGCAAAATTAGAAGGGAGTCCTTGTAGAAGGAAGATGAACTGTCAGCTCCAGGTGGCAGGTCTTGGAGTTGGAAGAGCCAGTAGCCAGATATTATTTGCATTCAGAGACAGGTGCATGCACACACATTTTGTTTCTTTCCAATTTCTACCTGTCCCTGCATGGTGCCAGTGAAAAGGAAATATGGAAAAGAAAAGGCATGTTTCCAGGCTGAAGGTACCCCCCCCTGCCAAATAGAAAAAGGCTTCTGAGTTGTGAGATTCTCAAAGAGAATTACACAAGAAGATTTTTTTTAATGGGAAATGTTGGGGAACCTAAATATAGGGGGCACTATCAACTCCCCCTCTGTTGTATAAAAGTCCTAAACTTTCCAGAGTTACAAATGTCATTGAACTTATTCTGTAAGTTAGCTAGTTTTAGATGAGAGAAACTAAATGTACATACTATTTTCTCACCAAATGATTTGCCAAATAAAATTAAGATTTTTCCTCAAAGGGAAATTTTTACATTGTTTCAATATGCAAGTGGTGACAAAAGTTTTAACACAGTAAGAAAAATTACAGTGTTTAAATCAAAAACAAGTATAAAAATAGCAAGATTATGCATGAGAATTTTAAGACTAGAAAAATATTAAGATAATGCATTTCAGAAATAGTAGATTGTGTAATCAGTGCATACGCATGGGGTCATAGTTGAGGTTGTATAGTTAGCCTTCTGGTGTGATTATATTCTAAAAAAATGACTTCAAAATAGCACAACCTACTCAACATATCTGTCCCTATGTGTATCCAGAAACACTTTTTATTCCAGAGGCACTCGAATGACCAAATGTACAAGGCATCAGTTACCCCTGTACTCAAGAACTGGACAAATTCCAGGTTGCCATGGCAGTTAGAAATTTCATCCTGGTGCTTAGGATTTGTCAGCTGTCACCCCCTTTCCTGTGGCATGTCCCCACTGGTGACACCATGCTGCAGGAAAGGTAACTGCTCCCGAGTCAGCTCCCCAGCATGGTGGTGGGGAGTGGACTCAGGAGCAACTTCTTTTCCCACAGCATGTTAGCGGCAGCACAGGATGCTGCAGAGTCAGCTCCCTGCCTCCCCTGGCGTGCTGTGGGAAAGGGGGGTACTCCTGAGACCACTCCCTGCTGCCAACATGCCACGGGAATGCTGGCATGTCAGGAGCAGGAGAGGACTCTTTCTAATTTGTCCACATCCTTTTTGTAGTGGGAAGCCCAAAACTGGACACACTGTTCCAGATGCAGCCTCACCAGTGCCGAATAGAGGGGAAGGATCACATCCCTCGATCTGCTGGCAACACTTCTACTAATGCAGCCCAGTACGCCATTGGCCTTTTTGGCAGCAAGAGCACACTGCTGACTCATATCCAGCTTCCCATCCACCGTAACCCCCAGGTCCTTTTCTCCAGTGCTGCTACTTAGCTGATCACTCCCCAGCCTGGAGCAGTGCATGGGGTTTTTCTGTCCCAAGTGAAGGACTTTGCACTTGTCCTTGTTGAACCTCATGAGATTTCTGTTGGCTCACTGCTCCAATTTATCTAGGTCTCCCTGAATCCTGTCCCTGCCCTACAGCATGTCTACCATTCCCCCCACTTTGGTGTCATCCACAAATTTACTGAGTGAGCAGTCTATCCCATCATCCAGATCATTAATGAAACTGTTGAACAGAACTGGCCGCAGGACCGACCCCTGGGACACAACACTCGTTACTGGTAATGCTCATTTTTAGATTCTAATAATACTTAGCACTTAATGCCCTTCAGCAGTGTAGGTCTAAAATCCCCTAACAAGGGTGAGCAAACATTGTCCCTATGAGAACTGTGCCTGTGGGATAACTGAAGTTCCTTGTTGAAGATTACACAGAGTTGCAGAATATGGAATAGAACTCAGCTGAACTTGGTTCTAACTGTGCTCAATCCACTTAATTACAACAGCCTATTTATGAACAGGTAATAGGTTGAAATCATGCGAAATTGTGATCTGTAACACTTGGATGTAAAAATTATTTGAAATGCAAATCCTACTGTCCACCTATTATGGAATTTTCAGTGCCCATGAGCAGCACCTTTATTCCCCTGTCTTTTTGTTCTGTAATGCAGTTCTCTGCATCACTTCTGCAACAAATGCAGGCTTTGGTTTTTTCCTATGATATAAGAGTAATAATTACAATCTTTAGAAGATTCCCCAGCCCCCCAATACAGGTAGGCTGAGACCATATTCCTTCACAGGTAGTGGGGTTAGGATCTTGAAGCTTTAAGCCCAAAAGAGGGGGAATGCAGTGGAAGTATGCGTTAGCCTCTAGTCTTGGAGCCTAAAACAGAAAGGCAGGGGACAGTATGTATTAGCCTTTTATGGTGAAAATTTGTACCACTAAAAACAGTATTACCCTATAACAGTGGTTCCCAACCAGTGTGCCATGGCACACCAATGTGCCGTGGCAGCACAACATAGTCCTGACCATGGTCCAGGGGTCACTAATGGCATCAGGATCCAGCCCTGCCCAGGGGGCTGCCACAAGTGGCATGGTCCTGGAGCTGTGAGCGACCACGTGGCGCGGTATGCCATGGCAGACCAAAGGGTTGGGAACCACTGCCCTATAATGTTCTTTACTGGAATGACGAAAAAAGCTGCCTTTGTCTGCCATCTCTTGAAGTGATGAATGCTGCTGAAATGATGGCTGCATTCTCCATGTAAGCTAATTTTAAAAATCTAAACCACACCAAATCAAATACAGTGTTGCTTTGCACATCTGAAGCCTCTGTGTTGGCATGCTGCTTCCATAAGTGGTTATTTGCTGGTAAACTACATATGTAATTTAGTTGGAATACATATTTTGTCTTCTTGTCATGAAAGGACAAGCTTTATGTATCACTTGTAAATTGACATTTCCCTGAGTGTTACACTTTAAACAGCTTAGGAAAAACAAAAGAATGCAGTTTTAGATCTCATCAGAATGAGAAATTATTTTAGATTGCCATATATCAATAATACTTTACTCAGTTTCATCATTACCACCAATATTAGCTATTTTGTCATTGGTCATAAATAACCATTTTCTAGGGAAATTATCTTTTTCCCCTGTTTATTGGTGGCAAAGCTAGTTAAATCTGTGTAAGGCCTGGTCTATAAATGAAAAGTTATGTCAGCATGGATACATCAATCAGAGTTGTGAAAAAAGTATACCTCTGACCATTGTGGCTATGCCAACATAGTCCCTACTGTAGACACAACTATGTCAAGAAAGGAAGGCTTCGTTGACATTAAGGGAGGTGGTGTTCCTACTGACTGAAAGGCCCCTTTTGGCAGTATAGTGCTGACATAGCTATGCCAACATAAATATAGTCATATAGCCATAGTCTCGAGTGTAGGCATACTGTCAAGGAATTGTATGTTTTACATATTGTTTGTATATACTGTATCTTGTTGATTGATTCTTATGTGACAGGAACCATTTGAATTTTCGAACAGACAAAACCTATTATTAGTCCTGTATTGTATTGCATTTAAAATAAAAATGTACTTCCTTCTCATTGTGTCTTAAATGGCTTATTAAAATTTTACTTCCCACAAGGTGCAATTGTATATTTTGTCCACAAGATGGTGAAAACCTCTAGTTTTAAATTTTCTGAAGCCAGTGCAAACTATTAATTTATCTGAATCTGACAATATGGTAAGCACTTTAATTTATTTTTACAGCCCATCTGCTGGCAAAGCCAAGATTAGAACAGCTCATAGGAGAATCATGATTTTGAACCATCCTGATAAAGGTACACTGCTATTTTTTCTAATATGGTGTAGAAAAGAGTGTATTATGAGCTCCTTTCAGTTTACTCTGACAGGCTGTAGTGAGCTGTTTATGTAATTCATCAAATTATGTACTGTATATTTAATAGAGACTTAAGCTTTTATATGTTTTCTGTCATAAAGAAAGCAGACAAATATCTGTGCTCTATGTGCCAAGGTTACACTGCTGCCTTTTGAGATCAGTTTCTAGATTAGCACTTTACTTGCCATTACAGTGTTTCAGGAGCTCTGAGGGAGGGAAGACACTAGCCAGGAAGTTCTCACTTCTGATGGACAAAAATGCTTGAACTGGGTATTTTTCAGCCAGAAACATATAAACACACATGTATCTGAGGGACATTTTCTATAATCAGTAAATATCAGTTTCTGGATTTTTTTAAACCCATCCTGGAAAACTTAAAGCTGGGCACAGTTGCATTAATTGTCCAAGTTTTTATGTAAATTTATCTTACAGAAAGGCTTATTATTGTAACTTTAACTACACTACAGCTGCTTGAGAAAGAAGCCATATGTTCATTCCTGTGTCTACGTTACAATAACAGATGGTAAAGAGTTACACTGTATTTCAAAAGTCAAAAGGGGGAAGAGAAGTTTTTTATGTCTTGTTGACAGATTTACAAGGTTTTTTTCATTATAGAAAGATAACTGAGCACGAGCAATATAAAGTGTTGAGTAAGCACTTTTCTTCCAGCGACCTTCTCTCCTCAGATTGCTAATGGCTAAACAGTTATCCTGCTTAGTAGATGTTATCTGTCATCATGCTTTTTAATTTGTTTTTTTCTGTAAAAAGAGTAGAGTCTGTACTCTGAAAATAGGAAAGGGATTTTCCATAATATTTGTACTATATGATGGTCAGCAGTTCAATTTAGTGTATAGTATATTAAAAATTTAGATTAACAAACATGATTTGTATTCAGTAACACCTAGAAATCCTCAGCATGATTTTTGATCCCTCTAGGATTGGTACTGTGCCAATATATTAGGATTGTTCCTGTTCTGAAGATATTATACACTAAGGTCTCCCCCTCCTTTAATCGATAGCATGTGAGCTGACAACTTTATTTGCATGGAGATCTGTAGACTCGAATAGGGCATTGTGTCAGCTCAGCAGCATATTTGTGTGCTGTCAGTTGCAGAATCAGGGCCATACATCCTAATTTTGCAAATCTATCTGCATAGGCTGGCCCATACACCCACATAGAGCACCTTTGACTTCATCAGGGCTCTACCTATGTGGCTTCAGTGGCAAGATTGAGGCGTATGACAGTATACAACTGTAGGAGACATTTGAAGTTAATGGGATAAGGACAGTTACATGAGCTAATTATGAGACAGAATCAGAAGACAAATTTTAAATAAATTAATATCTAATGTTTTGAAGAAATAATATACACAATGAAAGCACAACAGTTGTTGCACTCAGTATTCCAACTAGTCTTCAAAAGATTTACTTGCACAGTTGTTTTCATTCAAATACAAAAAAAGTTCATCATTATGAAAGAAAACTTGAATTCCCTGCCAGTCCTGCAAAAAGAAAAAGCTGTGAACTCACCCTAATTATAATAATTGAATTGCATGATACAAAGTTTCTTTCATTGAAAAGCTACAGATTTGGTTGTAGTACTTAATGACATAAAATATAGCCAAAAACACTTCCAGTAAATTTGACGTTGTGAGAAGATTCGCTTTTGGCATTTAAACAATGCACAGATAATATTTTTCAAGTTTGTATTGCTTTTTGCAGTTTATCGTCTTTATTTTTCAGTCTTCTGCTCTCAAAAGCAACTAGACAATCTACATTCTGTTCAGTAATTTGCACTCCTTATGAAAAACCAGTAACCAAAATAAACTTTACATATGTTATGTATTGGTCAGCAGTCTCCCCTGCCCCATTCCCCTAAATGTACACATCTTTAAAACAAAACAAAAACCTTATTCAGTTGTTTCTGGGAATGAGTTGTAATGGTTCAGATCCTGATTTAAAAATCGCAGTAAAGTCATCAAATCTTGGAAGCCCCACTTCCTTCTGTTACCAGCTATTGAGAGCTTATACTTGCCTCATCTATGTCCTTGAATTTTATTAGTAATTTTTCTTTCATAAGAACAGGTGTGTAAGAAAGGGTTGTTCAGAGCATAAGATGTTTAAATAACATTTTAATGTATAAAGATAGAGGTGTATTCTAGTGAGTGAAGAGCTACTGAAACAGACCTTGTAATGTTTTTGGTGAATGTAGGCAGATGGTTGGCACTCAAGGGGAGAATAAAAATACAAACACAAAGGCCACTGAACTGTATTCAGATTGTTAGATGGAGCGTAAAGCAATGACAGTGTTCAGGACCAGAAGTTAGAAGGCATATCGTGTTTAAATAGCTTTAATGTGACATTTTTTGGCTGGTATTTCTGTCTCTCTGAATCTAGAATGGAATTGCCTTAGTGTAGGTTCTTAATGATTCTGTTATCCAAAAATTGCTTCTAAATTTTTGTTTCTGATAATTTCTTGGCGGGGAAAAAGTCCTAGCTGTTTTCATTAGATGAATTGTTCAGGGTAGCTGACTTTGCTTAGCGTGTGTAGGAACATCGCATTCAATCTAAATCTTCCAGGTAAATGCCAATATAAAATGATTTCAGGACTTTACTGTGTGATAGATTACTGATCTGCATTATTTTTAAAGTGATTAAGTTTTTGATTGCATGTTTGTACTGTTTACTTATCCACTATTTTAATTTATAGCTGACATTTTCATGTAGGCTTATGAAGGATTTCTTTGGGGAGGAGGAAATTAATAAAAACATCACCAATAATTAAAGAGGTGTTCTAAGTTAAATGGTTTTTGTCATGCTGACAAATATAATTTTTTTCTCCTTTTTTTTCAGGTGGATCTCCCTACTTAGCAACAAAAATAAATGAAGCAAAAGACCTGTTAGAATCCAGTGCCAAAAATTAATGTCCAAGGACTTTTTATATATTTATTTCTACTGGAAATCCTGTGGACATATTGTGCAATAGCTACTTGCTGTTCTATATAGAGTTGCATAACATGGATTCAAACAGTTATCTGTCTTCATTATTAAAGATCTAAGACTATTTAAAAAGTGAACCAATAATGTAAATGTCTCATTTCTAGTGTATTTTCTTTCTCAATCTGCTGTGACCCTTTGGAGGTTTTGAAGCTGTTTCTTTACAGATAGTTCTTCCTAAAAATGGTTTATTACATGATCATTCAATAGGACTGGACTTTTCAAATGTATTTATTTTTCAGTTGGAAACGTGTGAATTATAATGCACACACCTCTGTTGAATTTATAATGGTGATACTATACATCTGTCACTTGAAATGGATTGAGAAGGTAAAATTGGGTTTGCCCCATGTTGGATTTCTTTCTTTTGAAATGCAGTATTGGGATTTGCTTATAGATTCTATTTCAAAGCTGCTGGTTGTGACAAAATGACTTCCAGATTAAACAAAATGCTCATTTCCCGTTCTCTGTATTTGAGGGATATAAATACATAAGCTATTTTTAGACCTTTTCCATGTTAAAACAGCTATGAAAAAAAAAAAAGCTAGGTTTCCTTAAGATCGCTATCTGTTTATGCCTTATTGCCCTGCTGGCCTTTCGGAAAACCAGCACCATGACTCCCTTTGTGAGTAAGTGGCAGGGGCATCCAACTTTCCCTTTATGGTAGTAATGCTGCTGCAGGTTTCCCCCCCACTCAGCTGCTTGCAACTGAGCCAGTTCATCTGAGAAGCCAGCATGACTTCTCCATGCGAGGAGAGAGAATAGAATTCCATGAGGCAACCCTCCAGAGGACTGGTGTAAAAACAGAGGTTCCTGGTGTCTAATTTCAGTCCTTACTAGCATCTCTTTTGTGACCAAGGTCAACTCACTTAACTGTTGTGCCTTAATTTCTCTGTAAAATACTAGCTAGAGGAAAGAATGTTGGGATAACCAGTTAGTTTGTAACCTGTAGGGTGCTAAAATTAAGCAGAATATAGAATACCTAATAGCTCCTATGTTTCCAATTTACTTGGACAGTTTTTAACCGGTGAGATAACCCTTCTTTCTCCGAAAAATATTGGCACCTACATACAACTCTTCACAGCTGGGCTCCAATTCTATAACTGGAGATTGTGGGGTGTCTTATCTTCCCCCTCATTCATACACACACACGCTTTTGTGTAAGTGTATCAGTAAAGCCCTGTTATACTACTCTTCCTCAAAATCCTTAGGTTTAGTCCTCTATATAGAACAGTGATCATGCTTAATAGGAATCTGATGACAGAAGAGTCTGTTTCTAGCCCACCCAAAAAATGCTCAGCCAGCTTTAGAAGAGACCTCAAAGGTGAGGTCATCTAGTCACTCTTCCTACTAATCGCAGATGCAGGATTTGTATGAAACTGAATGGATTGATTTAAATCAAAGTGATGTAAATCACGATTGAAATCACTAAGTCAAAAGCTTCAATTTAATTGATTTTAATCATTTTTCCATTTGTACTTATTTTCTAAAAAGAAATGCATTTTCTTTGGTTGACAACCATTAAAACATTGATTTACAACTAAATAGTCTTTATTCTATATTTGGTACATCTTTTTGGTATGTGGAACTATACCCTACAAGTGTACATTTATTTAAGCTATTATATGGCTTAATATTTGCCATTTAGTAATAGTACATTAGAAAATGATAAGTGATACATTGCTTCTGTACATGGTATTTTTTTTGCTCAGTAATTGTCTAGCAGAATTAGAATGGTAGCTGGAATTGAACACAAAATATATAAAATTACTATTCAAAACCACCTTTAAATGTTTGAAAAGAGATGTTTATGTAACAAAACAAATTCCACATTTACAGCTAAATTATAAGCTTAGGTCCTAATGTATTTTGTATTAAATTCAGAATTCATTTTAAAGAGGCTTATATTTTTTAAACAATTAAGGTTAACAAAAAAAATTCCATTTAAATGAAAAGCATCCTTTTTAATTTTTATCCACCTTTCTGTGAGATTTTGTGGGTCACATGATGCATTAAAACTGGAATAGCCATAACATTGAAGAGCATACTTACCGGGAGATTGCTGCTCTGGCACAGATATAAACTATATGATTAATGGGTTTCTGCCATCTAACTGGTTTTCTAATGTAGGATGCAAGTGGGCCTACAAGTCTGCTACATTTTTAGAACAATGTGCCTGTACTTCACTGAGTCCTTAACAGAACTGTTTTTTAAAAAAGAATAGCAGCAATTTCAAGTAGATTCAAAGATTAGATACACCTTTCACTGATGAAGTGTGCATTGGGGGGGGGGGGGGGATGCTGAAAGTTTTCTGTCCCTGATTTTTGTAGATGGAATCTGTAAGTGATCTGGTCCATTGCCCAAAAGCAAAATTGCTTTGCATGGTAGGTAGCAAAAAGGTGTTCCCTGTAGTGATTTTATGAGATGTCTAACTATTGTTCCCACACAAGTCTTTTTTTTTTTTTTTTTTTTTTTTTGCTGAGGGCAAGAATTTTTTTTTAAAAAAGAAAACCCTCTCATTTTAAAAATATTAATTGAAACAAATGCCTTAAAAACTGTTAATCTTGCTCTGTTCTTAATTCACCTCTTATGGCTTTCCAAGAAATATATTTCCACACCTCCCCACTGCCTGGTCATATTTATTCACTTTTAGGCAGGGATTAGAGTAAACTGGAATGCCCCAAAATGCAGTTCTGGGGTCCACAGATTTGAGAGGCCTGAGTTCTGGAGCCCTGAAAAATAGAAAAATCAGGTGGCACCCTGCCCTAGCCTGGGAGCTGCAGCCAGGCTGGGGGAGGTTTCAAATCTCTCCCCCTCAGGATGCTCAGGGCGGGAGCAGCCTGGTCAGGGGCCATGAGAGGACACTGAATCTAGTCTTCTGCATTCATGTCAGGGCCAAAGTACCATCGGGGGGGGCACAGGGGGCTGCCTGTGAGGCCAGGATCAGGGCCAGGGGGTGGCAGAGACAGTATGAGGCCAAGATCCAGGTCAGTAAGGCGGAGGGGGCTGTGTGTGAGACCAGGATCGGGGCCAGTATTTTTATGCAGAGGTGTCGCTGATGCTGGGCACATGCGGCCTGTACCCCAAATCTCACTGGCAGGGCCGCAAATAAATTTTCTCCAGGCAGCACATGTGCAGAAGCCTGTCTGCCTGAGAGGACGGAGCTAAGCCAGCGCCCAGCCCACAAGCCCTGAGCATGGTGCGTGCACGCAGACACCCTCATTGTGGCAGCGTGGCCTAGGATTGGCCACTTGGTGGGAGGCAGGCCCAGGTCAGGTTGGGCCTGGCCTGCGGCAGCATGTTTGAAGATCCATGGGGGTGAGGGCCTGGAATGGGCAGGACTTGGGCCAGGGCGGGGTCTTGAAAAGGTGAGGCTTGGGCTGCTGCCCTGGATCTTTTCCCCTACACAGCAATGCCCCTGTTTTTATGGAGTGATAACTCATGCATGTGGCACTGAGAAGTGGTGGCAGTTGCCCACCTGGGCTGGGGCCAGGACATGCATGAAACAGACCTGGACAATACAGGAAGGGGGCCCTGAGATTAAGAGAGTTCCAAGGTCCAGCAAATTATACTTTAAATCCTGCTTTTAGATGAAGTGAATCTTTCTTCCTGCTCCACTGCTCATATCAGATGTCTTTGGAGACAGTATTTGTCACATTGTTGATTTTTTTCCATTGTATCTGCTTCCTAAATTCAGTTGTTTGCATTGTCTTTCTGATAGCTCCCTTCTATGCCACATGAGATTTGTCTCTTGCCCATTCTACTTGCCATAAGTCTGATCACTGGTGTCTCACTGACAGTGGGGCCAATGAAATGTGGAACTTGACAGCTACAGGGTAACATGAGCATCATCATCATGTCCTCAAGCACATATACAGCAACAGAAGTTTACACTTTGAGGCATATCCTGGTCAATATACTGTGCACATGGGGGGTGTGCAGAAGTAGAAAAGCTGCTATTTTATCTATTAAATTGTATTTGGAAGGAAAGAGCAGGGAAGTGGAAAGAAATGATAATTGAGCATCAGTCTTAGCTAGTAATTTCTTAACTTTGATCAGTAGATCAGACTTGCATACGTCTTGCCTTAAAATTAAATGAATGCATACAAACTTTCAAAACAAGTAAATCATATACAATTATCTCTTGTTTATTGAGCAGGTACTATATATCTATATATACACACTGTAACTTACAGTAAGTGCATGGGAACTAGTACTGGCTTAACTTTTGTTTATATGGGGACATCATCACAAGTTGTGAGCGTTCCAGGGCCCAAAGGTCTTTGTGGTGCGTGTTCACGCTGCTCTAATACACTGAGGCTTGTTTGAGGTCCTTAGGTGAAATAGAAACAAACAGGCCTATTATTTTATAATGTATATGCTTCAAATGACTTTTTTTATGTTCTAACACTGGAACTATCCACTCTCAAAAGGCCATGTGCTGCCAGGAACATGCAAGAAAAATGTGTGAAGCGCCTCCATTATAGCACTGATTTCCCATTTATTTAATAAAACGATTTGGAAGTCACTGTGCTTGCTGGTTGGCCTGGTCTTTCCTACAATTCCCAAGACATTTCTCTGGACCCTTGGCACTTTTCTGAGCAATTGGTTCTGTTAACTTTGTACATTTCAGGATCAGATTCCAAATGCCTCCTGCAAGGTCCTGAACACCTTCAGGTCTCCCTAAACTCAGCCCCAATGTACACTTGCTGTGGTTTCCGGCAGCAGTCGACAGGAGATATACAAGGTATGTAAAATAACTTGCATATCTATTCTTAACTTATTAACTCCCACGTACCTCTCCCTACATACTGCAACAAGTCAAATGGAAAACCTATCCCATCACCCTGGCACTATGCTATGTCTGGGGCTGCAGATATTGATGCAAACTCCAGAGTAATTGAGCGTATGCTGACAGACTGCTTAATTGAACCTGGAAGAGCTCCCTTCTGCCATACCCTAAGTGGCACTTGAGAATGGTGACCCTCTCACACAGTTGGAGTCCTTAGGGAGAAAACAGTGCATATCTGAATTGCTTATTTGGTTCCAGCTTTTGCCTAACTTGGTGTCTTATTCCAATGGAGTAGCCATGTTGGTCTAGTTCAACAAAACAAGCAAGGAGTCCCGTGGCACTTAAAAACTAACATTTATTTATCACGCGAGCTTTTGTGGGAGAAAATCCCACTTCATCAGCTGCTTTGATGATGGGAAAACTTACAGCATGGGAGGAAATAAATGCAGGGAAGTGTAAGTCATGGGATCAGGTCACACCGCCTCTATGTGCTGTTTCCCATTGTTTAAATCTTAATAACTGCTTTGATTTGCTGTTAGAATCTGATCTGATCTCATGACTTACACTTCCCTGCATTTACTTCCTGCCATTCTGTAAGTTCCTCGTCATCAAAGCATCTGACAAAGCAGGATTTTCTCCCACAAAAGCTCATGCGATAAATTTGTTAGTCTTCAAGTACCACAGGACTCCTTGCTTGGTTTGGTGTCTTATGGTTTGTTTGACAGCAACTGAACAACTCACAAGTTCAGTCTGTCATTACCAAACTGCTTATGAAAAGGTTCATGATCAAGTGTTTTGTAATAACTAGCTTCTTATGATTATGTTTATAATATCTTCTTTACAATTGTGACCACTCTTACCAAGTTTCATGTTGCACAGCTTTTTAATTCTCCTTGCATCTACAGTGGATGCACAAAGGATTTTTTCTTCTTATTTTTGGCAAGCAGCAGAATAGATTGGCACCAGCTTTTCCCACTGCAGCCTCCAGAACTTCCAGTTTGAATAGAGATTAAATTAACACTGCTGTTTTTGGCTTAGGTACTAAAGCATTGACTTGTATAGTGCTATAAGATGTCTTTGTGAATCAGCATCATCAGCAATGTCAGGACATCTCCGAGACTTTTGTTTTGTTGTTTAACTGCTGCAGTCAGCCAACGGAATATGTAAGCACATGACTTCTTAGAGCCCATAAAAAGAGTATGCTGTTTTGTAACATTTGTTACAGTATGTACTGGTGTAATTCATAAAAAACTCATTTAGAAATTTAGAATCCAAATAGACTTTCAAATTAGATAATTACAGTTTAAGAGTAAATGAAACTTCCAGCTTTAACTCTTTATAATTTCACAAAGATCTTTCCTTGTGCCCCTGCCAAAAAAGAAACAAAATCCTAGTTTGAAGTTCCAGTTTAATTAATTGAATTTAAACTGAGGCCCTTGAAGATTACTAGAATTTAATTTCTTTACTTTTTAAAATAACTTAATGCTCTCTGGCTAGCATCTTTATATCAAGTTACTGTCTGAAAAAAGTGGACAAGATTGTTAAAAATCTCTTTCTGTAAATGCATGTTTTTCGATTAGAAATGCTCACACAATGTAGCTGCTACCCAACTAAGGTATTGAATCTATTTCTGAATAAAATTTATACACCCCCTATTTAAGATGAACATTGCACTGTTACTGCTACATTCAACATTTGGGGAATACCTACCAAGGTCTAGAATGAGAAAATACTGTTTTGATGATGCTACCATTAACAGATTTACTGAGCATTATGTATTGTATAGCGGAATTAGTGCTGTATAACCTCTTAAAAGAGCCAGATACCTAGTATTCTAGTCTTATCTCCTAAGTCCTGTTTATAGTAACTCATACAATAAAGGGATTTTTTTTAATAAAACAAATATTACATGTAAAACTCTTAACCAGTGTCAATGCATCTCTCATAGGACAGTTCTGTAGTTTTAAAAAATTGTATAAGCAGTGGTTTCAGTACACTGGTATGCTGTGAGAACACTCCAAGTGTGCCATGAAATTTTGTACAAAAGGTAATGAAAAAGTAAAACAAACATTGTTTCATCTTAAACAATATCCTATCCAATCAAATTTACAACTCAAAACACAAGGAACTCATCCAGTTAGAAGAAAGGCATCAGTCTTTCAATGCTAAAATGTGAATATTCTAAACACAGGTACCCAAAGGGAAAATTGAGATGACTTTTTTTTTTTTTTTTGGTAGATTTGAAACCTTAATGCATTTGGTCCTTCGTTAGGCTGTTATATGCACTATGTTGCAAAATCTCTGTAGTAAGATTATAACCCTAGTAAATGTGATGTTTATGGGCAATCAATTCAGCTGAGGAAAAGTGAGTGTGCCATGGAATTGTTTATCTCATTGAAGTGTGCCGTGTTACTGAAAGGGTTGGGAACCCCTGGTATAAAGTGTAGTTCTGGAAGTGTTGATTTCTCCCAATTCATGGAAGATATGCCTGTGCCTTCAGTGTTATGTACTTAGTTTGTGCTTACAGTGACATGTAACCAGACATATAAGGGGAAATCCAGCATTAAAAATAGATGGCTGACACAAAAGCCTGCAGAGCAAACTTGTCTGTGGGACCCCCTCTCCCCTAAACTAGAATATGTGGTGGGGAGGGAAGGGGTATCGTTACTGAATCATGCTGTAATGTTCAAGGCTCCAGCTGACTATGAAGTTCTGTTCTCAATAGCTTTGACTATTTAAGGAGCAGCACAAGTAGCTAAGATTTGGTAGCTTTGTACAATCATATGTTAGTGGTTCAGAACCAGTGCATCAGAGGGATTCTGAGACAAGCCTTGGAGTCATAGGTCAGGTCAATGCATTGTTCTGAGTGCTCATTCGTGAGGGGTTTTTCTTGGCCTCAGTTGTACTGAGAAGAGGAAAATCTGGCTTGAAAAGCTGCCATTGGGCTAAAACAAACTGCAACCTTCACTGGAGCCATGAACAACTAGTTAGTGGAGTTCAGCAGCAGGCCAGCCAGTAATTGTTCCGTGTTTCCCCTCACTGGCGTCAATGGGAATTACTGTAGTATAAATTGCTTTAGGGGATAAATTGATCAACCAAGAGACATTTAAAGATTGGAGTGTTTCCGGTTACTGACAGCAATTCAGATTTCCGAATTAAGTGAATATAATGTTTTTGGTTAGATTTTCTTTAGCCACAGTAGAGGGAGAAACAGTGGGATAGTCACCATTGAGGCTTTAAAATGAAAACTTTCAAGCATTTGTACTAGTGTCACTATATTATATAATCACCAACTGATATTGTTCTTCACGCACATAAATAATATTTCAACAGAGGCCTTAAAAACATGTGAGAGCATAGCCTGATAGCCAGGTGCTAAACCCCAGCATAACATCTGCACTCTGCCTATATGCTCAGTTGGAGTCTTTGTATGTTAATTTTACACAATTAGGTTCTTCACTCTATGGATAGTCACTTCAGGTCTTGAACTCCACCCACTTCATTAAGAACACAATCCTGCAGATGTTACTGGGACTCCTGCCTTCTCTTCAAGCTTTGTTCTCACTTACAATATAAATGTGCTTCATGTTCAAGGCTTTTCAGTGTAGCTGTTATATTTATAATCTTGTGAGACAATTTATAACCTTCTGTTTTAGAAGGTGCACCGAAATGGTTTTAGCTACCCCAGCTTTTTTGAGCAGAAGATTGAACATGATATTTGTGCAACTACAGAAGAAATTGATGCATGCAGGGCTGTTCATTGATGAAAAGACTCAAATAAGAATTATACATTATTTTGTAGGAAATTTTCACTAAAGGTACATTATATATTAAGTGTGGTTCTGTTTATGAAAGATTACTAGGTATGTAGGCACTTATCTTTCATTAATAGTTTTTCTATTAATGGTGTTGGTGCTGCAGATTTAACACTGAATAAGTTGGATTTTATACCTTCCTGTATACTGCCAACAGGATTGTTTATCAAGTGCCAATCAGTTACACCTGTGTAACTTCACTGATTCTCCTGGTGATGTCAGGCATAATTTGAAGGCAGCAGGTATGTTCAGGTGTGACTGAGGGTGTAATTTGGCCAGCAAAATTTATTAGTGGTGGTGATGTCTAAGCAGGAAATAGCCAATTTGTTTTTCAGATCCCAGTGCAAGGCAGCCAGTTTTAAAAATGCATCTCATCCTTGGTACCTGAAAATCAAATTGTAAACAGAAACCACCCAATGCCATTTTTAAAATAAAGTAACTTTTCTGAGTAGAACCATACTTCAAAAATGACTTTGTCAAATACTAAAATTGCCTCATATAAGCCAGTCCACTGTGCTGATGGTAGGGCCAAACATTATGTAGACCAGTGGTTCTCAGCCTTTGGAGGGTCATGACGTAACTGGGAGGGTTCCCAGCTGTGCAACACACTGGCTATGTCAACACAATGCTTTTAAATTGAAACAATGACCATTGTTTCGATTTAAAAGTTGTCATGTCTGAACGGTTTCATTATTTTGAAACGACAAGCCCCGTCACTTTGAAATAATGAACCTTATTTCGAAATAGTAAAACCTAGGCTGAAATCAAAGTAGCCAGTATTTAGAAACAACCATTTCAAAATAAAGCCATTTGGATGTGTTATTTTGAAATAACCATTATTTGATGTAATGCTTTTGCCCTTCTCCTTCCCAGGGTGCCTTTTTCTATATGTTAGCTGGCAACATGGCCGTGCCAGGGGGCCATGTTGCCACACCTCCCATGCTGCCCTCTCCTGATTCGAAATAGCAAGTCCTGTGTCTGGGCTTGCTATTTCAATTTGAGGTTTTTGCTTATTTCAATTTAAGTTAATTCAAAATAATGATTTTATTTCAAATTAATTTCAAATTGACCTAGTTTGAAACAAGCATCTATGTGTGGACATAGCCACTGAGGCTCCCCTTCTACTGAGGCTCGTCCCCTCACCCCCGTGTGGCACCACTTTTGGTGGCAGGTTCAAGCAGTCCCTCCTGCCAAAAGAAAACTGTCTCCAAAGGTTTTTGGTGTGAGGGGTTAGCCCTCATCACTAGGAAAAAAACCACACCCTCCGTTAGTGCTTTTGGCCAAACATTGCTGCCAAAAGCACTGCTGTGGGTGAGCGTGCTTTTCTTCTTGCTGGCCCTTTAAGGCTGGCAAGAGAGCTTTTGGCAGAGGTGCTTTGGTCAAAGCAAGACTGCCAAAAGTGCTTGAGACCACTTTTTTGCTGCTGGCCCTTTAAAAGCTGCTGGAGCAGCAGCTTCTAAAGACCCAGCAACCATGGCAGTGTGCTTTCCTAGTGTGACACACTCATCATTGTGCCATGACACACTTTTGTGTTGTGACACAGCAGCTGAGTACCACTGATCTAGACCATTCCTGGCAGGTGTTTGTCTAAAACTCACTCTTAGGAATCTCCAGTGATGGAGATTACACATGCTTTCTAAGTGATTTATTCTAATTATTTAATAAACAACCCTTGTTGCAATAAGTTCATTGCTTCTTATCCTTTTCTCAGAAACTATGGAATTTTTCTCCCTCCTCCTTGTAACAATCTTTTAGGTACATGAAACTGTTACGTTCCTTCTCAGACTTCTCTTCTCCAGACTAAAACTCAATTTTGTTATTCATAGGAGATGTTTTTAGAGCTTTAATAATTTTTGTTGGCCTTCTCTTAAATTTCTCTTATTTGTCCACATATTTCTTGAAACACAATATTTCAGTTGAGGCCTACTCAGTGCAGAGTAAAGGGGAACTTGGTTACAGTGCTCTTGCTAACACATCCTAGAATGTTTGCTCCCCGCCCCCAAGTTTTACACTGCTGACTTATTTACTTTGTGATGCACTATGCCATGGGTCAGTGCAACCGTTGTATAACAAGGGCCAGGCTGCTACCTCCCCTCCTGAGGCTACAGTTGCTAGGCAAATGGAGTGTCATCAGGAATCTTCTGCTCACACAATGAGAAGCAGGACTGGCCAGCCCCACCCTGGAAACTCAAGGACCCGGCCAGAAAATAGGGGCTGGCTACACCCTCGATTCACGCTCATGAGTTGTGACTCTTTCCTGGTGTTAGGCACTTAAGCACATCATCCTTTTCGAGGGGTGGAGAGGAAAATGAGTTGCTCCAGAAAATAGCCACTAGCACAATAGTCAGGGGGCTCCCTGGAGTGTAGGATACCTGCGTTGAAATTTTAGTTCTACCTGATTTGGAGGATGGATTTGCCCTTGGGTCTCCTTCATCCCAGCTAGGCTAAGGGGTTTCCTTTCTAAGTTGCCTGTTGGAGCAATTCCACTTCATAAAAATATCTAACTATTCACTGGGCTAGAAAGAGGCTAATTCCCTAACCCAATGGTTAGGGCACATAGCCAGGAGGTAAGCAAGTCAGGTTTGAGTGTCTGCTCTCAGGTATTTGTAGAATCAAAGAAACTGGAAGGAACCATGACAGGTCATGGAGTCCAGTCCCCTGCACTCATGGCAGGACCAAGTGCCCCCTTAAGCCATCCCTGTCAGGTGCTTTTCTAACCTACTCTTAAAACTTCCAATGATGGAGATTTCATAACTTGCCTGGGCAACTTATTCTAGCGGTCAATCATCCTAACAGTTTCAGTATCAGTGATGCCTAAATGATGGCCTTATAAAACAGGCCCACAAAGGTATCGAAACTCCCAAGTTTCTGTTATGACTATATAAAAATGAGACACTAGTGAAATTATTGTGCCAGCATCTGCTGGAGTTGGCAGAGCATGAGAGACTATCAGAGATACAAAACTCAATATCCAGCAGTTCCTAATTCAGATGGTGCCTTAAGTTTTAACTTCATTAGCTTTTCCTAAATATTTGTTTGAGCTCTGCAACAAGGGAAAGGTAATATTACAATATGAAGAAATTTTGGTTAACGCCACTGAGGCAACACTGTACTAAAAAAATGCCAGGATAGCTGTAGAGTGGAGATTTGCCCCAGTGGGAACTGGCTGAAACATTAGGAATTCAGAAGTTTGTCTCAATACTACAGAGTTGTAATGATCTTCCAAAATATAAAATTAGCATATGCTGCAAAAAGTACCTTCATAGGTGGGTACCTAACAGTTTTGAAAGTCGGGCCACTTGTTTCAGTTAACAGCTTTGGGAGCTTAGCTTTAGATTCCCTCTCTTTAAAAAAAAGTTGTGGTAGGTACTTCTTTCAAAGACCTAACCACAACTAATTGCACAATACAACATAAGAATGGAGACTGGAGCCAACCTTGCTGGGATCTGAACTTATGGTTCCAGGCAGTCTACACACAGAAACCTGAAGCTTAGCCCACTTGCAGGTGCTGAAACCGTTTAGGAAAATGGACACAGTAAGAGCTGCCTTATGAACAATTGCTGTGATCAACAATCCTTTATAAATGCATGCATACTGCTAATCCTTTTAAGTTCTGTTTATTATTTTAGCTATAAAATGCAACACAAAACCCATTAACAATAGGTGGAGTATCTGGTTCGCAAGTGAAGCTGCCTAAAATCAGTACATGTACAGAAAGAGGGAGAAGAACAAGACTATTAATTTACAAAAAGTACCTGACTTATTCCCTAGACATACACACAAAGAAAACTGCTCTGTTTTTTTTTAGGGCCTCCATCCAAAGAATAAACAGCATCAGTAGGACGAGGGAAATGACAACACAAAAGGAAAACTAATAATTTAATGAACTAGGCTGTAGCAAGAGGTACCCATTCTCTGACTTACATTGTCATCAAATTCATAATCCGGTTCTGTTAGTTTTAGAGTTGAATAATGATGATAAATCATACATGATCTAGTTTGCCTTTAGTAAGCATAGGTAAATGGAAGATGGTGTAGCTCCTCTGTTTGCCCCTGTTTTTGTAGGGTATTATTTACATTCTTGAAGAGGCACTTATCCACTTCTTGTTCCTAATAGCTCTGTGCAAGAGAACTTCATTTCCTTTTCACTTCTTTATGAAATAGCCTGCTTTCCTTTTTAGTTCTTATGTGACTGGCAGTTAGGATTGCCTGATAGTAATTGCTAAAGCTCTCCTGTCTATGCAAAGGGCTAAAGGGAATTCTCAGCAGGGTGACTGACAGTGATGGCTTGAATATTGTTGTGGGTTTTTTCCCCCCATAGGATTTATTAATCTCACATTAACATTTTATTTCTATGTATGAGGGAAATAGGTTTTTCTCTTAGCTTTTTTTCCCCATAGAAGAATTCCGCTCTCCCCTCCGCCCCAGCCCCCAATATACAGTGACAAGGCAAGAATGCTGTTCCAATTAGTGTATCTATTTTATTTTTATTTTTTCCATCAGTTTACCTTGTCATGCACCTATACAAAAGTTTGGTCAACCTCTGCTTTCAATTACCGATAGGTAGGAAGGCAACAGCCAAACACGTCTGACAATTCTAATAACCTGCTCAAAATTCCATATGGCAAGAACTACAACATTTAGCTGAAAATTAAAGCTGCGGCATCATTCATACAGTCTATCATTTAAATATGAATAGTGAAAAACTAATCATTGTTCTGAACTGAATCTGAAACATATATGGAAACAAATAAAAAAAAATATGGCCAAAAGTTATCTTTGCCATAACTCTCTTGAATTCAGTGGAGTCACAGAAAGGATAGATTTGACTCATAATATTTGAAGACTTAAAGGGGAAGTGAGATAGGGCTTTCTACCGGAAATGCCAAATGGCTGTAAAGACAAGAACTCAGTGAATACAATAAATATTCTGCTAATGCTAATTTTTAGCATTTATCGTGTTTCATTCACCCTTATTTTCCCCTTTCTATTCATTTTCCGGTAACATCAGGGAAAGCAAATTTTACTGATATGGATGTTCTTGGAAAGTGAATTTTGCAGTCAGGTACATGAATAGTAGTGGAAACTGAATTCACCTGTGAGCATTTGCATCAGATGTTCTTGTGAGTTTGTTCATCCACTGAGGGAACAGCAATACCATGAGACTTATCTAACCCATCACAACTAGACTACAGCACAAATAACCAGTACCGATAATTTGTCCATTCCCGTTTAAAAACAAAAAATAACTGAGCAACAGATACAATTCAGGATACTACAGTCTGTTTGCAGATATATTATGTGAGCAGGCAAAAGATAAATTTAATCAGAAATTATTCACTTAATTCTACTGAATGCTTAGGCCAAGGCAATATTTTAACTTGAAGTCTGTATATAACGTGATACAGCACATAGGTGCTTTCATTTGAAGTCGTATGCTGACATGACTGGAAGCATTTTGGAATATCTAACATTTTGCTAAAGAGGTAGATCAAGTGTTTTGTGGCCCAGAAGCATGGTAAGAGAGAAATAGGAAACCCTGATGATTGAGCTATTTGTGAGTATAGTACAATAAATTATTCATTGAATCAGTTGCAACATCTACAAAGGCACCAAGCCTTAGTTCCTGGCCTGATGCTGTGATAAACAAAATGCAATCTTCTGCATTGTCCATCTCCTACAGATTCCCTTTTTCATTCCATAATTGAAAAAAAATGACCTAGAATTGCTTCAGCATTCTCTTTTTGGGATTGGCTTTTTAACCAATCTGTGCAAAAATTTACACTGAAGGGAAGTGAGTAGGTTTTCTAAACGCATTTGACCTTTAAGGTGAAATAACTCCATGCCTGATCTTCAATGCAAATGTTTATAGTGGCAAAACAATTTTCCCATGCAGTTGGCTATTGTTATCTCTTAAAACTAGTAGTGATACAAATGGTTGATTATGGTTTACAATGGCAATAAACCTCTCAGAATTGGTTGTTACCACAATAAACTGCCATTCTGTTAAATGTTAACTAACAAGTCAAACCGCTGAAAACAACCAATTTCTTGCAGAATATTGCCTGAATAAATTTTAGTAGGAAGTGCAGATCATCATGTTCTGAACAACAGATCAGGCTTAATGAAATTGTGTGTGTGTATATCTATCTATCTATATATAAAAAGCTAAAAACAATCTTCAATCTATGAATCAAACAATAAGCTAATTCTATAGATGTGATTGTTTGTGGATTTATTCATTTAAAGACTTATCTCCCATCACATGCTACTGTTGCTGTGCTACTATTTTTTCAGCTGTGAAGAAATTAGTGATACTGTTAAACTGACCCATTTTAAAAAGGTGGAAACTAATCTGCACTGATCCAAAACATACCAATTAAAGCCCTACAATGAAATATACAAGTTAGTGTCTTCATTAGAATAATTTCCATGGCTAAAATCAATGGTAAAAATATAGTCAAGCAATTCATAATACAGACGCCATCTTCTCTGTAGTGAGTGACAGGAAAACTTCCTCACCATAGCAACCAGTGATATCTCCTAAGAATAACATTAACCTCCTCTGTTACCATTTTTACATTCTTAAATGCAAAAGACAGTTGCAAAGCATTTGGCTTGATGGTATATTTTCACAATTTAAAATTTAGGGAGAACTTGCTAATCTAAACAAAACTAAAAAGAGACTAATATAATCAGAGGTAACTGAATATCTAGAAAACACAAGCTGTAAAAATACAGACCTGGAGACAGGATCATTAATGAGCAGGAAAGGATTTCTTTCTCTCATGAAAAATCAGACAGCCCTGCAGAGAGCTCTGTTTAGCTACTGCCTTTACAAAACATCTTTACATTGATTTTTAAAGTCAGTGCATGGAAGACAAGAGGAAAGGAAGAGGGGAAAAAATGTTCCTGTCCACCCCCCCCCCCTTTTCCTCCCTTTCACCCCAGGTACATGATGGAAATTCAGGCACTTGCACCAAATGTGTAGTGGTTTTAAATTAGAGAATTATGTATTTTAGACTATTATGAAAGCTTTTCATGTAAGTGACAAAAAAAACCTCATCACAGCCCTGTAGGATATGGTGATATTCTAAGAATGTCATGAAGATTCCATTAAAATACATTTTATCCCTGCCTTTAGAGACTCTACACTTATCTATTTTGACTTAAATTCTTTCCCCTGTCTCTGCAACAGATGAACATGACACAGAAGTTGTTTCGAGTGAACTCCGATCAGGGAAGACAGATTGTAAATCAAGACTTGCTGGAGCTAAATCATGTTCTTTTGCTTGATCGCTTACTTGATAACTTTTATCCAAAAGGGTACTGGGGAAGTTAATTGCAATTGCTAAGATGAATCTTTAGGAAATATCACTCTTGAGAGCTCCCCTCACACATGCTGCAATTTTCCCTCTCTTTTTTTTGGGTGGAATGGGGGGAGATTCAAGGTTTGAAGCAATCACCACTAGAACTTTAGCTTCCTGACTCTCCTAAAAAGTGGAAAGAAAACTACAGATTCTCATATTCATGATTATGAATCTGGAGAACTAGAAGCACAAATAAATACAAAAATATGTACATCTCTGAATATGGTATGGGTAGGCAGATATTTAGGATAGATTACCCAGAAAAATCCCTTGGAATATTATTTGGCATGACTTCCATGAGTAATCTCATATAAATGATTTTATGTTTTAGAAGGAAGCTGAGAGAGCTAGAATGAGCTTGGCCTGGGAACTAGTAGCTGAGTTCCACAGTACTAACAGCTCTGCCAAAGAGGACTTTCTTAACTTTGGGGAAATAGTTTGTCTGCTGTATTTGCAATAATGCTTAAGAAGGGAGTTGTAAAAGTATGTTAATATTTGTACTCTGCTTTGAAAAGATATAGGGCTAAGAGTAACTTCTTAAAAGAACCATGGGACATTTGGCAACTCTCAGAGTAGGTACTGTAAAAATCTCATATTAAAGCATCCATGCTAACCTTTGTCAGTGGGCATCCACCTATACTCACCATTATTCATAACAAGGGTACCTATCGTCCAGTAGTAGTTCTTTGGGTGCTGGTCCCTACATGGATTCCATATGTTGGTGTGCATAAGCACTATATTGCCAGAGCTACAACTGTTAGTAGAAGCATCCATCAATGTCTATGGCTACACTTCCAAAATTAATTTGAAATAGTTATTTCAAAATAACTACTTCAATTTTAATTCAAAGCAATTATTTCAAGTTAGCAGTACTTCAAACCTATTATTTTGAATTAGGAGCCCAGGTAAGACACTAATTCGAAATTAGGTGGGAGTTATTATTTTGAAGTAGAAAGTCTTCGCTAGACACTTCAGTTTGAAACAGGGGAAGGCAGGCAAAAGAAAATAGGGCCATAATTTCAAAATAAACCTATTCCATGACTTAGAATGACTTATTTCAAAATAATAATTTCAATTTAAGTGCTATTTCAAAATAAAAGCAGGGGAGTTATTTCAAAATAGTCTGTTATTTTGAAATAAAGCAATGCTTAATTAGAAATAACAAAAGGCATGCATGGACAGGAAAAAAAAGTTATTTCAAAAAAAGCCTCCTTATTTCAAAATAACTTTTAAGTGTAGACATACCCCATGTATGTGTTGTGCACTGGCCAATAGGTGTGCCTGAGGTCTTATGAAGCTGTGCAGGTCGACATCCCTCCGATTCCTTTTTACCACCACATGACCAGAGCGGGATACCCTCTTCCTCTTAGCTTGCCAAGAAGCTTCCTTCATTTGAATAAGACTGTTGTTACTAAGTTCCAAAGGGGTAGCCATACTAGTTCAGTTCTGCAAAAAAAACAAACAAACAAGGAATCTGGTAGCACTTTTAAAGACTAACAAATTTATTTATCACATGAGCTTTCCAGGGAGAAAGATTCACTTTGTCAGATGCTTGAAGATGGGGAACTTACAGAATGGGAGCAAAATAAATGTAGGGGAGTGCAAGTCATAGGATCAGGCCAGACTGTTAAAGCAAATGAAAGCAGTTGTTTCGATTCAATGAGTGGAGAACAGCAATATGCAGGGAGATGGAGGGAAGTAAAACTACCTGGAAAATTACAAATGAAAATTACAAATGAAAGCTCATGCAATAAATTAATTTGTTAGTCTTTAAAGGAACCACCAGACTCCTTGTTTGTTTACTGTAGTTACTAGTTGTAGTCTATATAGTTCATTAGTTCATGTAGTTTCTGTTCACTTTCCCCTGTGGGGCACCCCACTCATTTGGGGGACTATGCCCTGGCAACCTGTCTTTAAACGTTGTGCATCATACCTGCACTTTCTCCAGGAGCAACAGGCCCTAATGTTGGCTGCACTGCCTTGGAAGAGCCCATATATTTGCCTACTTTTCATTTGTTGGTCCTTTTGTCCACAGATTCATGAGAAAGCTGCTTTAACTTAGAAAACATCTCATGGAGGAGTCAAGGTGCCTGCATGCACAAGGTGCCTGCATGAGCAAATTTGCCAGAGTGTTATGCCTCACTATCAGCGTGTGCTTCCCTGGCTCCCTTCTGAGTGGCATTGATGGCACCAGCATTGCTGATAAAGACCCACTGCGCTAATAAGAAGAAGAGTCACAGGGATAAAGGTGACTCTCCAATGCAGCCAGCCTAAAACACAGCGTTGCCTCCCTGAGCTGTGCCAGATTAGGGAAAAAGTGAGGCTATGGCTGCTCTGCCATTGAAGAAAGTCAGAACAGAAGTCCAAACACCATAGAGACTAGCCAATACCATCTACAGCACCAGTGACCAGGCCTCCACCTTCATCCTGGCACCATCCACACCACTGAAATCATCTGGACTTTCATGCCCAGCTCCACACACACCTGGCTGCTTGTACCACTTACATCACTGATCCAACTTCTGCTTTTTGCATCCTGGATTGCTGGTGGCCCTGAAACTCCCATTCCCTGCAGATGAACCATTGTTTCTTGGCCAGTGCACTGCTCCACTCTCATTTGCTTGGCCAGTGCATGGCTCCACTTTCATTTGCACTGCTGGCTCTGTTGTGGACAGGGACTACTTCTCAGACTTAATGCTGCACCATGTACACTGCTGGTACTGCCCATTCCAACATCACAGCTTTTCCTGGACCAGTCTTCTGATTCCAAATGGTCTTTAGATCCAGCCCCTGCATTTTTACCAGTGTGGTCTTTCAGTCTTGAACCTAGGCACTTGTCCTCTACACTGGCATATGGAGCCCCTGCAGAGGCATGGGTTTCCTGGTTCCTGCTGAGCTCTATTACTAGGTACACTTGGGAACTCTACCCTGGTCACAATGGACCATCAGTCATTGCTCGCCAATCACATTCCTCCCTTTGTCTATGAGAAAGCTCAGAGGCACCACTACACCACTCATGCTGTCAAAGACTGACGGTCCTGACTGGTGCCTCCTTGTTCCTGGATGAGATACTCCTCCTTCATCTGCATTCTCTCACATACCTGGATGACCACAGTCAACAGCAAGAGTTGCTCTGCCTCTTGGCTGGGTCCCTCAGCCTTCTGGATAAAGATATGCAAGATCCTCAGGACAAATTTCTGGACATTCTTCTACTGGCTGCACCCTTGCAAATGCCTCTCCCCATCCACAGCATGCTTCTTCAACCACCTCAAGCTGTCTGGCACCTTTCAGCTTCTTGTGCTCCACACCAAAGTGGTTAGAGTGAGGTGATTTCATTCCCACTAAGGGCAGATTTCCTAATCTCCCATTTCCCTCCAAACTCTCATTTGGTATAGGTTGCAACTGAGCATGCCTACTAGCAGTACTTCAAACTCATCCCTCTAGACTGGGTGTCTAAAATGCTTGACCTACTCAGGTGCAAGGTCTATTAACCAACCAGCCTGCAATTCCAGGACCCAAATTATCTGACAATATTGGCAAAGTACAACTTTCTTGTAATCTAACCTGGCAGAAGTCCAGGCACCCCTCTTAATAGGCTGAGTTTAAATCCCTCACTGATGAGGATAAACTGGTAGCCAAGGTGGCCCTGCAGGCTGCAATTGACACAGCAGACGCTGCATCCCATTCCTTGCCATCAGATATGCTGATGCTTTGCCACAATTCTTAGGGAAACCAGAGGATTGGAGCCAAGGAGGTCCAGACCACTCTCTGGAACTCTCATTCGATAACTGGAAGTTCTTCAGCAATAAAACTGATATATCCCTCTATTTGCCCAAGGGCTCTTGTGCCACACTCTGGTTGTTGGGCCCCAACTCACCAAAAGCATCAAGCTTCTTTCTGCCCTCGCTATCCTACCATCCTACCTGTCAGCCTTACCCTCTGCACCAGCAGGAACCATCCTGCTGTCATCAGTGGTCCCATCGACGCCCCTATCCCACAGCTAGCACCTCCACTTTCCCACCCCGCCTTTCCAATCTCCCCTTTTGACCCCTCCCTCAAGACATGCAAGCCTTTCTTCTCCTCTCCTGTGGTCCCTCAAGTTACGTTTGGGGACCAGCTTGCCCCCTTTGCTCACAATTAGGACAAGACTACCACTGATCACTGGAGTACTGGACATCATACACCAGGGATATGTGACAGAGTTCCTCTCCTTCCCTCCTTGTCACCCTCTGCATGATGGCCCTGGGGACCCCAACGTGATCTGGAAGGGTGCCATAGAACAGTGGTTTTCAAACCTAGGGGCAGGACCCAATACTGGGTCACAGACCCTTAGGCACTAGGTCGTGGCACCCCTTGCTGCTATCACCAAAAGACTAGAATGCGTTGCTGAGAGATGTAATTGTTGGGTCCTGGGCATAAGTGATTTTTTTTCCAACTGGGTCCCAAGAAAAAAAGTTTGGAAACCACTGCCATAGAATGTTGCTGTCCCATGCTACTACCACGGCTGTAGGTTCTACTCCCCTTGTTCCTTATACTAAAGAAAGGGGGTGATGTTGGTCCCATTTTATACGTGAAGGCACTAAGCTGCTTAGTGCTTTATCTGCAAGTTTTGCTTCTGGATGGTCACCCTCTCCCCAGTCACCTCCTCCCTCCTATCTAGAGCCTGGTTAGCAGCTCTCAATGTGAAGGACACATACTTCCATGTGCACATCCATCCTGCCCACCGATTCCTTTGTTTCATGGTGGAACACTCCCACTCTCAGTTCTGGGTCCCTCCTTTCAAGATGGCCCCTTATCCTTGCATCTTCATAAAGGTCTTCATGGTCACTGTGCCTTGGCCACTCCCTGTTCCCATACCTGGAGGACCGGCTCATGATTGCATAATCTGGGACTGCCTCCTTTTACAGGGGTGTCAAACTCATTCAATGTGGAGGGCCACTTTGGAGGGGGGGGACACCTGTTGCGGGCCATGTAGCCACATGGGCTCATTAACCCTTTCCCCCTCCATGTTCAGAGCATGAAAGTGTCATTTTCCAGTCTATTTTCTGATCATTAAAAAAAAAAAAAAAAAATTGAGCCTGATCCAGCCTACAGGCTGTGAGTTTGGCACCCGATTGCCCTGTGGAACCTCCATGCCAGGTTAGGAATCTGTATCAAGAAGGACCGGTCAACCCTCAAAACTACCTGCATGCTCACTCTTCACAGGCACTTGCTTGGACTCCCTTGGGAGGCTAGTTTTTTTTTCTAATCAGATTGCTTTGCTGTCCCCACTTTGCTTATTGGATGCCTGTGCCATCATCCCCAAATGTGTCTCTGCCAATGCATCTCTCTTCTTGGCCATATAGCAGCCTGGATCTCCATCACATTGTATGTCCCCCTGTACATGCAATACCTCCAACTGTGGCTCTGCTCTGTCTACAACCTGCAGGCAGACCACCTCAGCAAGTGGGCTCTTATTCCCACCTTGGGCCCTCTCTTGGTGGTGCAACCTGGACAAGTTCATGGCCAGTATTCCTTTTAACCCTTTCAAATTCAACGTCACTCTCAGCATAGAGTCCTCACTTGTGGAATGGGGGCCTCACACGAAGGGTTACAGGGACTCCGGTCTGCAGGGAGGAGAGGATGCACATCAACATTCTGGAGCTCTGAGTCATCTGCCTCACCTGCTAGGTGTTTCTACTTCTCCTCCACTCCTATCAGACAATGACTGTCATGTCTGAAAAGAGTTGTGCATCAACAAACAGGGTAGTGCCAAATCTCCATCGCTTTGCGTGGAGGCAATATGCCACTGTATCTAGCCTCTGGCACAGGATCACACTGCATGTCATCCATCTTCAAGGCACCAGCAACTCCCCTGCAGACAAGCTCAGCCACTCATTTCACAACCATAAATGGGGGCTCCACAACTGCACTGTCCTCTGCACTTCCACTAGTGGGACATGCCGCAAAAAGACCTCTTCATGACTCTGCAGCCAACTACAATCTTCCCTTCTTCTACTTCAAGGACAATCTTGGGCCTTACTCTCAGGGAGATACATTCTTCCTTCCCTGGACACCCAGCTTCTGCTACACCATCCCACCCAACCCCTCTATCCCCATGGGTGTTATGTAAGGTGTGACTGGACTGGGCGGTCCTTATCCTCATTGTTCCATTTTGGTCTCACCACTATTGGTTCACTGACCTCCTTCACCGCTCTGTCTTCCCTCTCTGCCAGATTCTCCTCACAGAGACATGCAGTCAAATCCAACAGTCCAACCTAAGCCTGCTTTACCAGGTATTCAGATAGGGGTTCTTGTGTTGATGAAATGTGCTCCACAGCTATTCATGAAGTCCTGTCACACAGCTGGTGACCATCCACCAGTGCATGCGACTAGGCCAAATGGAGACATTTCACTTGGTAGGCCCTTGCTCCTACCTCCACACTAAATACTGCTTGCTGCTTTAACCATATGTGGAATCCACACAGGGACCAGGACTTGAAGAAGAAATGGAAGTTATTTACTGTAACTGGAGGTTCTTCCAGATGTGTGTCTGGTATCTGGATCCCAGGCCTGCCCTCCATCCCTTCTGCTGTGGGCTCTCTGCCTGTCAGTAAGAGGGATCTGAAGGGCCATTGACCCATGCAGCTTCACAAGACCTCAGACGTATCTGTGGGCAACACAACACACCCATTGGTTGAGCGACATTATAACAAAGAGTTCTGGCTCCGGCATGTGCACCCATTTATGGAATCCAGAGAGGGACCACACATCTCAAAATAGCCTCCAGTTATAATAAGTAATCTCCATTTATTGAAACCACAAAACATCTGAAATTGTGCAAGCACAACTAAAATTGGCTGTTGGTAAAGTTCAGGCAGTATTATTTTGGAGAGAAAGAGAGAGAACACACAATTCCTAGCCTAACTAGAGACTCGACTCAATACATGGACAGCCTTATGGTGTTTTCAGTTTGAATTAGGGCACCTATATCACTTTTGAAATTTTATGAAATTTAAAAAAAAAAAAAAAAACAAAAAAAATCAATCAATCAATCATATTTGCACCTTGCTGGAAGCTGCAGCAGAGTAAGGGAATCAGAACTTAATATATTAGCTTTACAGCCAATTCATTCTTTATTCTACAGTGTCAGATAAATAGACAAGTTCATGGGTTCTTAAGCTGGAGCTCTATAGTGGGGTGGAATGGATCATGAACCCCCTCTTGTTCTTTATGAATAGATAGGAAAAGGATGGAGTTGAAGATTTTTCTATGCTGTAACCTGGACATGGGATGAAAGTGTTGAGCAAGAACCTCTTGATTAGATGATCTAATTTTTACTTGCCATCTCTGGTCTCCTGCCTAAATGCCTATCATTGTGTAGGCAAACATCACAATTAGCTATACACACGTGTCTGACAAAGTAGGATTTCCTCCCACAAAAGCTCATTTATTAAATAATTGTTAGTCTGCATAAGTGCGACAGGACTCCTTGTTTGTTTTACTGAACTAGGTTAACATGGCTAGCCCTCTGGAACTTGTACACAAGTCATTAGCTATGTTTATATCTGTATAAACAAACATGCAATTTCCATGGCTAGCTGTAGTAATCATGAGCACAAACAATGTAACTGAATTCGTTGATCAGTTGCACAGATTTCCAGAATTTCCAGTGTCCTAGCCAATACCAATGCACTGGACCATGCTGCTTCCATTGCCTTTAAAGTGCACCATTTTATTTTGCCTATAAGTTTTCACTGATCAAAACTTCCCCACTCGATGACGTGTTAAGTAAAATATTTTTACAATGTCATTGGTGTGCATGGCAGTGTTGGGCAAGTAAAATGAGATGTGCTTGCTTACAATCCAAATAAGATGGAGATCCCCACCAAACAAACAACAAAAAACAAAAACAAAAAAAAAAACCCACCACCAAAAACAGGATAAGATTGGTAGTGGGCAGTAGTAAGGCCATTGAGGGGTAAAAGTAAATCATGGTAAAGCAATAATGATTGTTCGGGAGTATGTTTTATGGGGAAGTTTGTATAAACTTTGTTTCACATTGTTCATGTTTGATTTTTCTTTTCTAAGTCAGAGTGATGTGGAGAATGGTAAAATTAGAGATTAATGGTACAAAGCCAGCCAAAAATAAGTGATTTTTGATGATAGGGTTCTCCAACACACACACACACACACACACACACACACACACACACACACACACACACACACACACACACACACACACACACACTTTTGTTTGTTCATAGTCTCAAGAGCCATTCTCAGACTAGGTTAACAGGTCAGTGCATAAATCCAGACTATTTGTTTCGAAAATACTTGTGTACATATTGTATAATTTGTATTGACAGTTTACACATGTTTATCTGACAGTTTACACGTTTATCAAGAGTTTTTTCTTTTTCAGGTACATTTGTACCTCAGCTGAAGCTAATATAAACAAAATTACAGAAAAAAACCTCATACACACTTTTACACAGCTATATTGTTACCGAACTGCCACAAGTTGTAAGCTTGAGGGCTTTTTTAAATTAGAGCATGCAGATATATGCAACAAGATACAATTTTCCAGTCACCTTTCTGACTATTAACACACTTTGAAATGTCTGGAAACAATTAAACAATTGAAATTTCTAAGCAGCTGATGAAGTGGGATTTTCTCCCATGAAAGCTCATGCAATAAATAAATTTGTTAGTCTTTACGTGCCACAGAACTTCTTGTTTGTTTTAATTAAAACTTTGGGTTTTGTGGTGGTTATTTTCTTCTACTTCCATAAACGAGAAGTGAAAGTGTAGCTTGTGTTTCATTTGCCCCAAGCTTGGGACGTCAGGTTCTTTACAGTGATCCTGGACATTTAATACCTCTTAAAAGCTAATCCTATCTTTTTTTCAAATATGTACAGGATCCATCCAACTGTTGCAGTATGGCTTACAATAGCATTTATCTAATTGTAATTCTGATCCCCTCTCCCACATTTTTTTTTTAAACCTGATTGCAAGTGGGTCTTTAGGAAGTTTTTTTGTGTGTGTGTGTTACTCCATCACTAAAGAAGTCTAGAGAGTTTGCATAGGAATTGCCAATGGATAACTTAGCTTAGTACGGTGTCTCAGAGTGGCTGATCCCAGATGCTATAGATAAAAGGAGCAAAAAAACCCAGCAGTGGAATATAGTTTTTTCTTTTTTAAACTTTATCAAATGTAATGCGGATCTTCTCACTATCCCTTTTAACGTCCAGTGCTAATACTTCACTGAATTTCAGAAGGTGTAAAGAGAAAAGTTTTAACTAGTTCTGCCTGTCTCTGGCCAGAGGCAGAGAGATGAATAATCCTGTCTTGAATTAGATCACTTAACCATCTGTAATGCACTCAAAGGCCACAGCAATGGGCCCAGCTAGGAAGCAGGCTCCTTGAATAATTCTTTATTATCTTGTTTTATGACTCCTAATAATACTTCCTCAGTTATTAGACTTCTGACTGAATGCTTTAATTTTTTTCCACTATGCTGTGTCTTTCCACAGCTGGTTTCCTTAAGTTATGTCACAGGTTGCCAAGTAATATTTACTACTGTGAATTGTTTCAGAATATAGCAGGTCAGAAAAAATGTTGCATAAAATAAACCAGTTGCTAGAAATATTCTGCGCATCTTCCTGCAGATGGAGGTGAATAAGTGAAAGGGAAAGTGGGGATATAAAATATTTTCTAAACAAAATATTTGTCACCTGTAATGTGAACATTTTTTATTTAAAAGACCATTTCCTTTCACGCCATATTTGATGTGCTCTGCCCTAATGTTGCTTACAACTGTTTTTCTTTGGTTAAAACCATCTCTGTTTAGCTCTACCGAATAAGGTTGGTATTATCAGCAACTTGGCTCTAGTCATGTTATTTGCATCTGGATATTTTTAATGATCATATTAAATGTGACCTTTAGCTTACTGGAGGGGGAAAAAAGAATCTTCAAGCCTCTGAAGTGGTAACCCTTTCTCCCATCAGAAGATGTACTGAAAAGAAGGCAAAGTCAAATGAACTCAGTTAGAAGCAACTGTCAGCGACAAGTATGTCATACAAATTAACATGGGTCTTGGGATGGAGGAGAGTGGTGCCATTTTGATGAGAAAGAATGTTCTTATGCTGGGTCTAATCATTCAAGACGCCGAGTGCCTTTCACTCACGTTCATGCCACTGGGAGGTAGGAGTGCACAAAGCACTTAGCAAAGATCCTTAGCACCTGACAAGATTGGGCCTGATGTCAGTGTCTGCTTTTTTAAAATCAATCACTTCATATAATGGAGAACAAGCCACTGGGTGAAGGAGATATACAGGGAACTCAAGAGTTTTTTCTTAAGTCAGCCTGCATCATGCTAGGGGGAAAAAAAAAAAAGTCAGTGGGCCAGATGTTTTCCATTCCTATCATATATATGGGAAGAGAAGAAAGTCAAAAAACCCAGCAGGACTCTTGTAGTGTTTCATCCCTCAAGTGGGGAGGGCCCGTGAACTGCACATCACAAGGATCTGTGGAGGAAACAGAGGACAAACTGCATAGTTCAGGAAATGCACTAGTTGGTTGAAGGTACCTCCCCTATTCCATAGTGCTGAGATTCCTTAGGGATCACCTTTGACGTCCTGAACATACCTTTTCACAGGGAGCAGAAACAAAGATCCTGCTACTCTCAAGAACATGTTAATCATATTGGCTATCATAAGGAGGCTTAATTCAAACTAACTTAGTCCCTGTCTACACCAGGCTTTCATTAGTTCAAATTAAGGAATTCCTTAATTTGAACTAATGAAAGCTTAGTTCAGACTAGTAAAACCTGCCCTTTAGATCAAACTAAGCCCTTAGTTTGATCTTTAGTTCAAACTTGGCACGGTGTAGATATTTAAGTCCACTTTGTTAGTTCGAATTAACGAAGTGGGTTAAATTGAATTAACTGTAATTCAATTTAGTCCATGTTGTTAATTTGAACTATTAAGCTCCAATGTAGTTTGAACTACATTCAAACTTATTAGTTTGAATTAACAAATTCAAGCTAACTTTGGGAAGTGTAAACATAGCCATTCATTTTAAAATTAAAAAGACCAAGACACATTCTTTTGTTAACATAGACCAAATAATGTTTGATAAATCTGGACTCTGCTTTCCTGGCTAAGGTGTACATGCGCTGATGTGTCTAATTCATGAGATGTAAATGAGCTTCTTATGAGATAGATGATTTTCCAAAAGCACAGGCAAAAATTACTGTAATTACCTTACCTCACGCTACATTATCTATGTTCCCAAGAAGCTTTATAACTTCCTACAGACAATACATAAATATTTACAGAAGGGATCAGAGCAGCTGAGTAAAGCTTCCATTCCATAGAAGCCACATTCCTGCCAAATAGCAAACTCTTCTCAGCAGCAAAAGGTTCATTTAAGAAGGTGCATTTCCTCAGTGGAAAGCTATTGCTAGGGGATCACTAGACATTAACTAGCTAGGTTAATAACTAATTTTCCTCCTAGATGCCTGCCTCCTTGCTGCACCCTCTAGGTAGCCAGAAATTTTCCTTAGCCTTTGTAATTTGGCAGTTGCTTGGCCCAGTGTTAGACAGATGATAGAATTACAGACATTTTTCCTAGAGGTAATCAATATGGAGCAGTAACTTTCTTAACGTATATGAAGCTTTGATTACTCCATGAACACAGCATTCTTTCGTCAGTAAGCCTCCTTACATACAAACATTTGTTCACATTTTGGGATACACAGAACAACTGGTCGTGACTGGCTTTAAAGGAAATCAATTACATCTGCAAGGTGTAATGAGTCCAGACTAAGAGTTATTTATTGTATGAGCTTTCATGGGAGAAAATCCCACTTTGTCAGATGCCTTGAAGATGGGGGAATTTACAAAATGGGATGAAAATAAATGCAAGAGAGAGTAAGACATGGGATCAGGTCATGCTGTAACAGCAAATCAGAACAGTTAAGATTCAAACCAGGGGTGTGGCTGGCGCTGGGCTTATGGGGCTCAAGCTCCAAGTCCCAGAGCCAGAGCTCCAGGTCTGCTGTGGCAGCAGCTGCAACTGTGATATGCTTAAAGCACGCGAGCCCCGAATCCCAGTGCCGAAGCCCTGGATCTTTTTCTGGGTCAGGGGCACTTCTGATTCAAACACTGGGAAACAGCTTAACAACTGCTCTGGTTTGCTGTTACAATATGACCTGATCCCATGTCTTACACTCCCTTGCATTTATTTTCATCCCATTCTGTAAGTTCCTCCATCTTCAAAGCATCTGACAAAGTGGGATTTTCTCCCATGAAACCTCATGCAATAAATAAATGTTAGTCTTTAAGTGCCACACGACTCTTTTCTTCTTTTGCTGAACTAGACAAACATGGCTGCCCGTCTGGAACTTGGCGATCTGTAAGGTGTGGTTCAGTTGATCTTCTTGAGACCAAAATCATTAAGATTTACAGACCGTGTGTTAACACTATGCATTTTGATGGCACCTCACATCTCCAGATTGCTGAGAACTCCACAAACAATTAATGATAAGCCTTCCATCACCCCTGTAGTTCGTGTTTTTATTCCTATTTTAATTAACTTTTTATTCAAATACATTAAACATATCTATCCCAGGCTCTAGGTACAACATATGATCAGCCTTGGGTACTTACATGACCCCATTACCGCAGTATCTGAGTGCTCCACAATATTTAACATATTTGTGGTCACACCACCCCCATCAGGTAGAAAAATGCAATTATCCCTAGCTCATAGCTAGGGAACTGGAGTAGACAGATGGTGTGTGACCTGCTCCTGGTCATATGGGAAAGAGTGGGGGAGCTATGGATTGAATCCAGGCCTAATGCTGCCACCCTGACTTCTGGGGCATTCTTCCTTTACTGTTTTACAATTAGGGAAACAGTGATACTTCATGTAGCTTGCCAGAGGTGAATCTAAGAATCAAGCTCACCACTAATTCCCATTTCTGTTTTACCACTGTACTATCCCTCCTTCAGCAAAATGGCTGCATGTAACGTAACAAAAGATGGAATCCACAAAAGGGTTTGGGTGTTGTGATTCTGAGCTTTGCAATGACTACCTTTTAGGCACCTAGCAAATAATGGAAACACCACTGTCATTCACTAAGCCTCAATTTCGTGCTTGTGCTTCCTATACAATGAATGTGGAGAAATGTATGCCTTAGAATGCTGTCCATGAAACTTGCTTTGGTGAGGAACCCATCACCTGAGCTAGTCTGTGAAAATTGCTGAGGAAAAGGATGTGTTCTAAATCCTCTCTCTCTTATGGAGATAGGCACCAAAATTTGGGCTGCAGGGAGGAGCCTAATTCACAACCAAGAACTCCTCACCTAGAAACAGGAGGCTTACAGGGTCCCAAGTAATTTCTTGTGATGTATTTAGTGCCTACTTGACTCCACCCAAAACAGGGAAAGAGCTGGTGGTGCCCAATGAAAACTTCTAGTCCAGATTAGAGCATTTACCTGTGAGGCAGAGGACTCAGCTTCAATTCCCCACCTCTTCCTGCCTGAAGGGAGACAGAATTTGCATAGGGAGGATGGGGGATGTCCTATTGCTCAGCAGCATTGTCTAATCTATTGGTTCTCAACTGTTCACAGGTTGTGACATGCTTGGAGGTGTGTTGCAACCCTACAGGACACACCGGCCCTCCCACCTGCCTAATCTAGCCAATACACTTACTCCTATATGGTGATATAGCAATGTGTCCCGACACAGTGGTTGAGAACCATTGCTCTAACCACTGAGCTAAGGATAGTTTGATGTGGTGCTTCCTCAGTCTCTTCTGTGACATCTGGTCCTCTCTAAATAAATAATTGGTCACTGGAGCCCAAGAACTGGACCGTTTCCCTCACGGGTGCTCTAACCATTAGAATAGAGTGTCATTAATTCTTTTTCTCTCCCTCCTTTCTCCTCTCACTTCTTTACTCCCCAAGTGGAACAACAGGACAAAGTGAGGAATCCCACATCAGAATATCTCATAGCTCAGAGGTTAGCATGCTCTCCTGAGAGGTGCAGGAGATTTGAATTGCAGTGGGTGAGGGGGCTCCCCCTCTAGCAGAAAATCAGTGGAACTGAACATGGGGTTCCCACATCCCAGGTGAGTGCTCTAACCACTGGCCTAAGCGCTATAACTGAGGGCTAGTGTTTGAACTCTTCAGGCTACCAGTCCAAGGTCACTATAGTCGCAGCAAGCTACAGTGCTTGAATTCCTGGAAGGATTCAGACTAATGTGTTTAAAGTAGGGCAGTAGTATGACACACTGGATGCTTGATACAAAGTTCCACATTACCTGAATGCTACATTTGTATGTATGTGGTAAGCCAGAACACAAGTACTTCATTAGCTTTCATGTTATTTGGTATTTTTTTCCAGTGCCTCAAGCTATGCTATTAAAAGAATCTGAGCATTCATTAAAGAAGAGCAGCTTCCCAACTCTTTGTTGTGGAGAGAAGCTTCAAGAAGTGCCCAAATGCACCCTCAGGGCTCAGCACTATAGATGAGTATGATTGGCTGTGTACAGGAGAACATTAGTTCTGACAAATGAAAGGCAGGACTCCAGAGAAAGGATAAATCCTATGGTGATTTAATGGAAAAACTCTCTTCGTAAAGGTGCATGGAAGTAAAACAGTGATTTAAGCATGCATTGTCTCAGACCAACATATATATACACCAAGCAAACACACTCAGATGTGTAGGCTCCAGTTGCTATATATTATTGGTTTCCCCAGTTATCCACTCTAGCAGCACACCAGCTTTGAGACTCAAACACTTACTTTTGGGTCCATTTCTTAGTCCTATCTTTCCAATGGGAACAAACTCTCTTATCACTCCCTTTTTGGCCTAGCAATTAAAACCAGAGCCTCATGTGGTAGACAACTGAGAAGGTTTTAGTGTGGTAACACCAATTCTTCACCATTGACTTTAAAGTGCTTAGTAAAGGCTCACTATCAATGGCTATGTCTACACTCTGGGTCTCTGAAGTCGACTTAACTTGTTAAGTCAACTTCAGGCTATGTCTCTACTGAAGACAATGTAGACATACCCCAGGCCCAGGCTGTACCCCCTGCCCCACCCCACGGCCCAATCCAGTTCCTCCCACTGCTGGCAAGCAGCTGGAAGCTGGATCTGGCCCTGAGTTGCTTGCCACAAGCGGCAGGGGGCTCACAGCCATCTCCTGCTGCTGCCAGCAGGCTGCTCAGAGCCCAAGCCAGCCCCGAACGGTCTGCCGCAAGCTCCTTCGTGGGCTCCTCATTGCTGGTGGTGGCTCCTGCTTAGGCTGCTGCCTGCTGGTGGCAACTGGAACCAGGCTGGGCCCCAGAGGCAAATCAGGACCCCAGGAGGAGCAGGGGACAGAGCCTAGGCCCAGGCCTGGACCCAGGCCTGACCCTTCCTGTCCTGTAAAGTTGATTTAACCCTTAAGTCAACTTTCAGGGCAGGTTTTATTAAGTCAACTTAAGCAAGTGCTTAAATCAACATAATAAATCCTAAATTTGGCCATGGAGTTCCTTAGGTCAACTTAACCTGCCTTAAATTGATATAAGACTCCAGTGTACACACACCCAGTGAGTGTGTGTGTTACGAGAAGATAGATTTTTCAGGTAAATCATAAAACTTCAATTTTAATCCTTCCCCACTAAAGCACATTCTTAAGAACAAGAGAGTACCCCTTTTCCACTAATTAAAAACCAAAATATCTCATGAGGGCTGTTTCCAGTCACCTGTCAAGAACTTAAATTATGAGCACCCCCCTGACATCTTAGCCCAAAAGCTGAGGCTGTCGTAGTTCTAATGAATAATATAGCCCAGGTCATCTGTTGGGTGAATTTAAGTCTTTACTCTGGTCACAATTTGTGGGAGAATAAGGCATACTACTGACTGCTTAATTTAACCGTTGTTTCCTTCTCCTTTGCAATGTTTCACTAACTTAATTCCTAAATTGGCAGAGACATTTTGTCCTCACTTCACAATACATAGCAGTCAAATGACCTAAACACCGTAGTATAATTAACGATCCCTTCTATAGTTAACGCCAGCATGTTGGAGAAATTTTCTGTGGTGATAGTGTGTTGTGTTCATCTGGGGGCTAGAGAGCCAGACAGAACTAACAGATACTGTTGATGTCCAGTAGCTTCTGTAGGCAATACCCTTCCCATTAATTACAAAATCCTCTCTCTTCTCTCCATGGTCACTGTCACAGAACTACAGCAAGAATTCAGAGATTTAAAAACAAAGAAAAAAGCCTAATCAAAAAACAACAACAAAATCCCACCACAACCCTAGGAGACAGTTCAGTGGGCCTGCCTAGATTAAGAACGTGATGTGTATCTAGCAAATACGTTATCAATGTTCATTAACATGCTTTAGACAAAGGCTCGTGTTTAAAAAAAACAAAACAAAACAAAAAAAAGACATTAGGTGGCCATTGTGGGGGAGGGAATGAATGACCCTGGGTTTGACCAGGCTCAGCCATTACATTTTTAAACATCAGCATACAGTAGCTGTTACATGTTGTTAAATAATACATGTTAACCCATGTTTGCTAAACACACCTCATTTTCCTAGCCTACACAATGCTGGTGCAAGGACTGCATCTACAGTTAACTTGAAGCTCAGTTTCCCCTGATATTGTCCCTTTAAAATTATTTTGGCGAGGTAAATTGAATATGATCCTAAGATCTGAGCTAGACTCACTCATCTTATGGGGCATTATTAAATTATCTGAGATGAATATAGATATGTTTTCCTATTATGGTCTTCCTGAGTCTAGGAAGCTGTACAATTGACTGTTCAAATGGAAGTCTATTTTTAGAATTTTTACTGAACAGAGCAAGAAAGGCAACTGAAGGCTTAGCCTTCCACAATTATTTATGGAGTATAGTCTGACTTTCATTTTACCACATGATCTAGCCATTCACTATTGATTTCTATCCTTTTAAGCTTTTGATCCACAATTTATTGTTTATAGCAGGCATGTAGAAAAACCATTTTCATAAGTCAAACTTCTCTGTCTTCCATGCCCAATATAATTGTCTTCTTCTATTGAAATGTCTGCTTGTCTGTGTACTAACAAACTGTACATCTGAGCTTCTAAATCAGTTCAAGGTATGAGGTGATGTCTGCCAGCATCTCTTTGGAACAATTCTAGTTAAAATGAAGTTGAAGATGAAATGAAATGCCTTAAGTTTAGTGTTCAAAAAACAGCCTGTTTGGGACACTGAATCATTAACAAACATATGTAAAATCAAATGACAAATAAATGCATTTTAAGGATGTACTACAAATTTTTATCTGTTGGAACCCACGATCTTTATACCCACAGCACATATCTCCACTACATGATTTAAAGAACTAATTGAAAGCAGTACTAGGTCTGAGAACCAATCACTGGAAGGAGAGATGATTATTTTTTTTGCCAGTGACTTGTATATCTACTTTGTTAGACATCAGAAAAAGCAGAGAATCAGGAATCTTGGACATCTGGCTCTGCAGGGAAGTGTGGGCTAAGTGATTATAAACACCACAGCCAGGTACCTGGATTTAACACATGCATTGTGAAAGGCAGCGTGGCCAAGCCGATGAGACTTGGGACTGCCATATCAGGATCTCTTAGTTGCTACTATGGCTGCAGTAAGGGACTGTGAAAGGGACATAGTGGATTCTGAGGGCATTCTCCCAGAACAGGAACAGAGTATTGTAGATATATGGCCTTAAACTATTCCTAGGAGAGGCATGGGTGGCAAAGTAGCACTTCTGAACTACAGAGAAGCACATAACCAGCTGACAAAAAACTACCTGATTTTGCTGTAATTTAAGTTCTGCCTCCCCTTACCATGGGTATGTCTACAGTAGTGGCTTAAGTCAATTTAAGGAGTCTTAAGTCAACTTAAGCAAAGCATTGGCCACATTTGGAGTTCTTTAAGTTGACTTAAGGGCTTCCTTAAGTCAACTTAAGTCCTACCATTAAAGTTGGTTTTAAGCGTTAAGTTGACTTTATTAAGTTGACTTAGTGCAGTGTGGCCATTTAAGTCGACTACACAAAGCTGACTTAATCCGGGGGAGCCATTTAAAGTTGACTTTACTAAGGACACTTTAATGGGTCCTCTGGCTTAAGTCAACTTTATGAAGTTGACTTAATTCAAGGTGGCCTCACTAGGTCAACTTAATAAGGTCTACTTAATAAAGTTGACTTTAAGTTGATTTTAAGTCGACTTAGCTTTTATTGTGTCGACATAGCCCACAACAGCAGCCTGGAATGTGGGAGACACAAAGGAGCCTAACCAACATTGCCTCTTTTCAGCTCCCCTCTTGAGTTGCACCCTTCCTGCTGCATCTCCAAAGGGGCTGCAACAGAGCCTGCTGCAGGTGTCAAATCATTCTGCACACCACCCTGTCTGAACCATTAGGACTGTGCAATATGTTCGTATTTGTCAAGTTGGGAGCTCCATGGGGCTGAAGCACGCTCAGTGTATAAGGAATGTTCAGAGATTTTAGTAGCAAGATTCCAATAGGCTGCTTTAGTGGGCATGAGAATATAGTGATTTTCAGAGATTTCTCACTCCACCATATCCAGCTGCATTTTTATGGGGACAACAAAAACACTACAGCCTTGCCCATTTCCCAAGGCTAGCAGCAATAGAAAAACTCCATCACTTGATTTGGCCTGTAATTTATAAACTGCTGGGCCCTACAAAGGTATGAGCCACCAAGTTTACTAAAGAGTTATGCTATCACTACCTCATGTGGGTGCTGCTGGTACAAACTAGATGTTACCTAGTTCATGTTAATGTAGCCCTGTTTGAAAAAGGACTACATTAACATAAAACGAGTACCTTTTAGCGCATGCGTGCAGTTTTGCCATTCACTTTGCCTTTGTCTGCCTTACAGTGCACAATAGGTATAGCCTTAGTTTATAGTCCCTAGTTTCGGAGACCTGATACTAAGCTCTCACATAGAAGACATTATGAACATATGCTTCCACCATCTCTGGCTGGGCACAAGTTCCAGAGAGGTAGCCATGTTAGTCTGTATACAGCAAAAACTAGAGTCCTGTGGCACTTTAGAGAGTAATGAATTTCATAAGGCATAAACTTCCATTTGCTCCAACCCATAGGCTATGTCTACACTGCACTTTTATTTCAAAATAACTCATTATTTCAAAATAAAAGAAAGTAGGTCTACATGACTTTCTTATTTTGAAAGGATGGATCCCATCCTTTTAAAATAAGAATCATTGTTCCAAAACAGTAAAACCTTGACGTTTTCAAAATGGCCATTATTTCGGAAGGGATATTTCGAAATAACGCCGTTTAGACCTGTTCTTTCGAAACAACACCATTTAGACCTGTTGTTTTGAAACAACTGTTCGAAACAATGGTCCAATTGGCGTTATTTCAGAATATCCCTTTCGAAATAACGGCCGTTTCGATTGCGGGGTTTTCCTTATTTCGAAATGAGCCCTTTCGAAATAAGGGTTTTATTTTGAAATAAGTCATTTCGAAAACACTTATTTCAAAATAAAACTGTGTGTGTAGACATAGCCTGTCAGATGTCTGACGAGATGGGCTGGAGCCCACAAAAGCTTATGCTTGAAGAAATTTGTTAATCTCTAAGGTGCCACAGGATCTCCTTTGTTTCTGGTTGGGTAGGAGACTCCACCCCATCCTGGCAGATGTTGACCCAGCCTTGGTTACACATGCCTTTGCTGCCTCTGCTTATGGCAGAACTATAGCAATATGATGGTCACGAGGCCATCAGCTTTTAGGAAACAACATTCTGTGCTACTGGAGAAGCACATCTCCTTAGCCATACAGACTACCATGAGTACATTAGAGCTGTCCTCCATTCTCTGCACTGTTTCCCACAGAACATCAAAATGAGTTCAAGGTCTCTGTGCTAAGAGTCATGGCACTCAACCGCCTGGGGCCAGGATCTCTAAAGATTGCCAAAATTTCTGGAATGTAGACTGTGGCTAACTGTTCTGCTCCTCAGGCACAATGGATCTTTCCATTATAAGGGTAAAACTAGTGTGTATAGGAGGTGGCACTTATTCAGGAACCACTGAAACTCTGCCACCAAGACACACTTCTTTGACCTTGCCCCAGCAGTGTGCATGTGTCGAGGGGGAAAAAACCAAACCAAACCAAAATACTATACGGCACACACAATTCTCCTTCTGAGGGGAAGAGGAAAGACAAAACCATGTGACAGATTGTAGTTTTTGTGTAGCATGCTACCGGAAAGCACTCAGATGCTATGGTAATGAGGGCATTTTAAGAACCAGAACAGAATACAAGACAGATGCTCAAGCTCCATGCACATGATGGAGAACAATCCTACCTAGCATTCCAGCCTTAAGTTACGTGAATCACACCACTACCCCATATAATACACAGACCCTATGGCAGCTTTACAGGTCTCCTGCATAACTCTGCCCATCTGAAATCACCCATGCACACTGACATCACCTTTCTTGCTTGGATTCAGCCAGCTTATCATCCATTAGCTGATCTTATTCAAGCACTGGGCTATCTTGGCATTGTTGTGGGTTGTACATGGTAAAGGCTAAGCGCAGCTAGGTATTGTGCTCATGTTGCAGGTACTTGAGTTCATTTTGTCTGACCAGTTCACTTAACAGATGAAAACTAGTTGCCAAATAGGACCAGAAAGAGAATTGATCCTTGTGGCACTTTGTAAATGAGGAGTCAAATGATGAAGGTATACCTTTCCTTCACTAATATTTGGGTGCAACCTTTTAGGAAAAACTAAAACCTCTGCCACCTCTCTCTTATGTGGGATCTCAAGCAGCATTTGCAACTAAAAGGTCTCCAGCCTTCCATGATAGCTCCTTAGCTTGCTGTATATACATGAGCATAAAGTCACTCAGCTTTTAGAAGGGTCATTCATTTTAACAAAATTAAATGTATATCTGTGGAGGACTGGTAAGAGCTTCACTTGTATATAATAACTACAGTAAATTATGTTTAAAGATTATTTTGTGTTAAAATATGTTTATGCCAGTGTTTACACATCTGTCTATGGAGCTTACGATCTGGGCTGTAAAAAGCTTTAAAAAAAAGCAGTTAATTTTCAAAAATCTATCAGGTTGCCCTAATTTGTGTGAAAGAGAAAGAATTAAACACTGAGCAAATGATCTTTAAATGGTCAGATTTCTGTTAGTTTGGTCCTTACTGAAAAATTCTGGAAACCTCAGAAAATTATTTTTTCTTCCCTCTCAGAGATATTTTGATTATATTGAGTTATTTGGGAAATTAGATTTGTCAGCTTTATTTCTGCTTGCTGTCTACATTAATTTTATAATTAAAACCCAAAGATGTGTGTCTAATATGTATGAGCTTATGAGAAGCATGAAGAGAACGTATGTTTGAGCTGTACAAAGGAAGCAGTTTGATGAGCGTCAGAGTCACATTTCAGTGCAACAATGGAAACATATTTGGCAAAGCACTTGGAAAATGTCTAGGCTATCCAAGCATAATCTCATGAATCTGAAAATTACCCTGAGAAGTTTATGTAGCTGCAATAGCTTTTTCTAAAGCATTAAAATATAAATCTAAATTACTGTCTTAGTCATGTGCCAAAGTCCTTTGCTCATTGCTGCATCATATTCACTGATTTATTTTTACAGCTGAGGAGAAGTCAGGAAGATTCCCTCCCACCTACAACCTTTAATCTATATGTTCCCTGGATTTCAACTTTTAATACATTTCAAGCCAGAGAAAATATGCATTGCTGCCTCTTTTCACTGTATTCCATAATGTCTTGCATTACCATTTGCTAAATATCTTCCAGCATGCTAGTTAATATATCTGCACCTTTAAAAGTTGTACAGCTTGACTCCTTTGGAAGTGTCATAAATAAATCATTGCCTATAAAGGTCAGCTCTGAGGGCACTATTCTGTCCTAACTGCTCCTTTTAGTGAGCAGGGCTGGTTTTAGGGGCAAGCAGCAGAGAGGAAGTTTGCAGATTTAGGAGCACCATGGGCAACAAAAATCATGATCCTGGTTACTAGAAAACCTGGTTAAAATGACAACATTTGAAAACTATTCCTGTTTTACTTGATTCAGAAGGCCTCAGGAAAGCTGATGAGACATCATGCAACATTCCAGTGGGCTGCAACTAAAACGCTTCCTCTTATCTAGGGCCCACTTGTTAGCCTTGAAACACTGTGCAGCACCTGTAGGCAGTTCAGGAAACTCATAATTGAACACTGGCTTTGATTGAGAGAGTTTGAAGTAGAATGATAATGTAAGTCACTGGCATTGATCACGGATACTCCAGAGCTCTGCATTATTGATAACCATTGTCACTGATCATTGAATATTGTGACCTTGCATTTTCTAGTGGTCACATGTGTGAGAGGCCAAATTCTTTTCTGTTGCCCTGACTTCCATCCATTGACTGCACTGGGGTGTGTCTGTCCATCAGGACCAGTTCAGGGAGCTCTGGCACCCTAAGCCAGCTTTTGCCCCCCATCCCCGCCCCCAGGTGGGGGCCAGAACCTGGCCTTCATTCTGGGCTGGCTACCCCACCCCTAGGACAGGGAGCAGCTGGCCCGAGGACAGCATGGGCCAGCCCATGGGGTGGAGTGAGTCAGACCAGGGGGTGGACTCTGCTCTCCAGCCCCTCCCCTGAGCAAACTGTTCCACCTTGGGTACGGGGAGGGCTGGCCGAGAGGTGGGGTGAGGGAGCGGGGTCCAGCCCATGGGCCAGCCTGCCTCACCTCCAGCGCAGCATCCCTAACCTGGAGCACACTGAGTCCAGAGTCTTACTGGCTTATGGCTCGAGCCAGCCTTGTTGTCCCTGATGTAATGATTTTGAGGGCTCATTAAAGACCATGCTACTGAATGAGTAAGGAATAGAACTTTACTCATACAGATAACTGATCCAGACTTTCTGGAGAGAAGTTACGCTCTTTCAGCTTGTCTGGATTTGAAATGAGGACATTCTTATATAAAACACACATGGCACCCCCAGTTCAAACAGGAGAAAAGTGAACAAACATTTGAACAGCTGTGAGTCAGTAGACTTTCTTCTATCAGGGCTAAATAACCAAGCAAGTAGCCTTTCATCTTTCACAACTAATTCATGCTGTGCATTTATATGAAACTTTATAGGTTCTCATTGTAATTGCTAGCTCCTTACATCTTAGTAAATTGGATGGCTTGCAATTTACATGTAAATTTGCCCTATGCACAAGATTGTCATTATACATATTTTATTATGTGGATTGATAGATATTTTTCCTTTGCAATTCCCTCCACCCGTAAGAATTCTAGTGCAATAAACAAATTACAGAATGAACAAGTGAAAGGCATTATGTGCTGATGGGATAAGACGAGAAACGCTAGCTGGATGGTCTTGTCTGCAAATAAGACAATCAAGAGCGCTGCATTAAAAACTCCCCTACATGGACTTCTTGGAAAGGACCTATTGAAGCAATATTTTTCTTTCAGAATCTTGTGTTTGGAGATCTGAAATTCATGTTTTAATGCTTGAAGTGAAAAAATTCCCACTATTATGAAACTGTAAATTAGTATCTATTACAATATTTGTGCCCCAGGGCCAAATACTGACCTCAGTTGCAGAAGTATCTAACCCACTCACATCAACTGAGTATTACTGGAAAAAACTCAGTGACATTTTTCACTGATTCTTGAATGAGGAAATAATTCAAAATAAAGCTTTTAAGGCAATGCCGAAGTAATTATCTTATGCATTGCAGCACAGTTGTCAATATACAGATTGCTGCCTGAAACAGAGGTTCTTCTGTGTTATTACTTCTGTTTATGTTATATGAAGCTAAAGCAAAGACTTCATGTTTAATGTTGGATTTAGGGAGAATTCCACAATTAATGACACTCCTCAATTAAGAACTATTCCTCCATGATCTAGTAACTTGGGGAGCAAATGTCTCTAACAGAGGATCTTTGGGCCCTATGCTTGAGCATTTATTCATGACTAAATCCACCAAAACCAAGATTTGCTCTGAGTTGCAACATGTAACTTTTAGCTGTCCAGTAACCCCTGGGAACCTGCAACACATTTTTCCAGTGTATTGGAACAGGCAAGGCAGTGGAGAAGGGGATCACAGACATCAACAAGATGAGTGGTGCATGGGAAAGGGACATCTAAACTAGTCAGTAAAAAACATCAAAGGTAATTAGGTGCCTATTGCTACCTGGTATTCATAGCCAAGGACACTCCCCTCTTGGAGTTAATTTGCTAAGCAGCACAGTCCTGTGTCCTGAAAAAAACAGAGGGAAAAAGGGTACCCCACCCCCTGATAGTTAAGTTCTTTATCAGCAGAAATGTAGGCACCATGGAGAAATTTGGCCACCTCAAGGCTTAGGCAGAAGCTGAGGATCACACTGGCACCTAAATATTGAACATAAATGCTTAAGTCCTTCTGCAAATGTAGACTTTAGCCCCTATTCTGGTTACATTCCAGTTACTGGTGGCTTCAGTGAGAATTTTAGCTGAGTAAGGCCTTTAGGGCCACGCATGTGATAGGATATATTCATCATGCTGTTCCAGATTGTAGCCCAGATTGTTCTGGTCCTTTTGCTTTTACTCTTTTCTTTGCAGCTAATTCTGAGATATCAAAATGCTCAAAATGGAGAGGACTATGGCCTATATGTTATCATGCAAAAAAACCAGTTATTGCTACTAAATTATATCCACTGCCTGGCACAAAGTCATAGTCTCTAAATATCCTTAATAAGGAAAAAGGTCTTGGTGTTCATTTATAGCATTATAGTTGTATTATCACTGGCTTAGCAGCAAGATGGAGTTAACACATCAACTGTTATTTTTCTTGTTATAGAATTCCTTGTAGCTCACCGTTTGGCTATGATCCTGTGGGATTTTGCCGCATTTTTGGCAACCATAATTAGAAATTCTTATCCCATTTGGGTCCCATGCATCAAATAAAGAGAGGTAATGAAAACCTTATTTCAGGTTAGTAACACAGGAAAACAGTAGCATTGACCCTTTATTTCTCCCAGCAAGGGACTCTTTTGCAGCCCTCCAAAACCTCTGAATTACTTATAATACATACATTCAGCAACTTAGTTGTCTTTGAGTAATATGCCCTATGTCCTGTCTACATTCAGGGACTACAACAGACTTGAGCTAAAAGACTCAATGCCTTTCATTGTCATTTAGGGTCACTGCAATAAAAGATCTGCATCATGGCTTGGCTAGCGGTTTGCAGAGCTAAAAAATGCCATGTAGATGTTTAGACTGGGCTACAGTCAGGGCCTGCTCAAGGAGCCGTGGCACCCTGAGCTGGCTTTTGGTTTTGCGCCCCCCCCGGGGGGGGCATGGAACAGGTGGCTAGAAACAGCTGGCCCAGTGGTGAAGCAGGCCAGCCCAGAGGCCATGCTCCATCCTCCTGCTCCTCCCCTGGGCTGGCTGTTCCTCTGTTCCTCCCTAGGGGCGGCGTGAGCCAGTCCAGAGGTGGGGCAAGAAAGTGGAGCCTGCCCCATGGGGTGGCCTGCTCCGCTCCCAGGCGTGGAATGGCCGGCTCGGGGAGGGGTGAGAATGTGGGTCTGGCTTCTGAACCAGCCCATCCTGCTGCCCGTAAGGCAGTGGCACCCAAAGCCACTGCCTTATTTGCTTATCAATTGAGCTGGCCCTGGCTAGAGCCCAGGATGCTGAAACCCTCTGACGGGATGGGTCTCAGTCAGGGCTCCAGCCCAAGCCTGAAAGTTTATACTCCTATTTTTCAACCCAGTGAGCCCAAGTCAAATGGTCTGGACTTTGAGATTTGGTGCCATGGGTTTTTTATTGCAATGCAGAGGTACCGTAAAGTCATGCTTTAATTATCTAAGAAAACTTTTAAAAACACGTTTGTTTCTCCAGTTACATCTAAAGCTGTCAATCAAACTTGTTTTAGAATTTTAGGTAGACTAAATATTATGAGGTCCAGATTCTCCTTTTTTTTAGGGCCTGATCTAAAGCCTGTTGGAAGCAATGCAAAGTCCACCACTAGCCATTTAGTTAGGCCCTGAGTCAAAGCACAATGAAGCTAGTAAAAAGCTATCTCATAAGTTCTTGATGCCAGTAAAGGTTTCACCAGTGTATAATGAAGGGAAAAAAATTGGTACCTGGCTAAATGTGTTTGTTGAACTACGTATGACACCGAGCATGCACTATTCATTTTTTAAATACAAGTGATAAGCAGGGAACCTCACTTCCTAACAAACAAGGTCAAGAATATTTCAATAAGTGTTTAACCAATTGCCATGACTCTATAGTCATGGTTTACTTTCACAAAAGGATCCTAAACAGAGCTGTAGAAAAGTGAACTATTCCATTTTGCATGAACCACCACTCAGTTCTGATCCACTTAGGTTGGCACTCCTGAGTTTTGCTTTGAATTTTGGACTTAATGGACCCCAAAACTCAAAGTGCAAGTCAAAAACCCAATGTAGTGCCTGGTCTTGGTTATTGTGATGAATGATTATAGAGCATGCCTCTCCAAAACTCTAGAGCTTGACTGGAAACTAACCCAAGTTCTTCAAAAATAAAATATATGTGAACCTTAAAATTGATTTTGGAAGACATTTAAAAAAACCTCTCTCTTCACAGTGTTTTTATCCATAACATACATCTATGTTTGTCATCTTATCCCCACCCTTTGCTGTCAAGTAGACAAGTTGTCCATATTTAACTCTTTTCCAAGGTCAGCTGAAGGAAAGTGGTGGCAGCAAGAAAAGGCTGACATGGAATTTTAAATTCTCCTTCTACGTCTTTGTGCAAGCTTGTATTTTAGGAATGCCTCTGAAGGATGTAAACTAGAGAGTTTTCTTTATAGAAATGCTTTCAAAAATAGTATTAGTGTGGGGGACCCTATTATTGTTTCTTTTTCCAAACAAAATTTCTCCAAAACATTAGACGTCATTTCTAGGTGCACCAGTAAATTTGCCTCATCAGGTACTATAATTGCCCTTAAAAGAAAATTGCTGCTGGATAGTTCAGGAGACTGATAATAGGTTAATAAACAATACACATGTTGGTTGCTGGTTCAAATCTAGCCCTGACTGATTGTGACTAAGAGTAATAACTCCCAGATGTTCTATGGCATCAAAGCAGTGCAAATGCTATATAAATGGCTCCCTGGTCTATAATTTACACAAAGTGGGCAAGGATTCAATTGGACTTGAAAGAAGACTACTGTCTCATCACTACAAGTGATTGCTTTACTTCTTGGCTGGAGCAGTATTAGAATCTTCCACTGCTGTTGCCTATCCTATTTTGTGGGTAAACAATAACTGGGGGTGGGTGACAGGGCCATAAATCCAGCATCTGGCAGGGGCAGTAAATTCACATTAGAAAAATCCCTGCTGCTGAGCCACCATCTGGCTTCATTTTTACCAATATGTTTTACGGTGTTTAATATACTTTGCTATATCTCCTCATTAAGCTACTCCCACCTTGTTCCACAGATAAGCAATCCATATAAGCAATTAAAACAGGGGGCAGGTGGGTCTAGGATTGTTGATATGGTACAATAACCCACTAACCATGCATCTCTGGAGCCCAGAGTTCAAATTTCGATCTGGTAATGGACGACTGTGGTTGTCTTCACCAGCGCCAGGGTCCCACTGCTGGGTCTGATCCCTGCCCCCCCCCCCCGTTGCTTGGGGTAGGGGTTCCTGAGACCCAGAGTGGGACCAGATGGCATGCATGCAGTGGCCCCCCAGTACAGCCCCCTCAGGGCCACAGTTCCTGGAGAGCTGTGCCGCAATGGAGCAGAAGTTGCGCCAGCGGGCCCCACTCTGGGCGGAGCAAGCAGGCAGGCACTCACAGTGCTCCTGCCCAGCCAGCACTGAACTGGTGGGGAATGCTGGATTATTGTAGGGGCTGGAGCTGGGCCCCCTCCCCTTTTAGCCAGAGCTCATGGCTTCAGCCCTTATCACCCCTGCTATAATCTGGCCCTGGTGTTCACCAGGGGTTAAAGTACGGCAGAACGCCCTGGAATGCTGTTCCAGGGCCCACTATTTTTAGGGGCTCAGCATTCCAGGGCCCCTGAAAATAGAAAATGGAGATGGAATGCTGCGTTCCGGGGCCCAACATTTAAAAATAGCTGGCCCTGGAAAGGAGCGTTCCGGCTCTATTTTCTGTTTTTAGGAGCTCCAACACTGGCATTCTTCCACATTCCTGGAAGCAGGGGGCCTGTCCCGGCCCAGGCTGAGGCTCCTCCAGTGACATGGAGACCAGCTAAGGGGGCCTGGGGGGTATAGGGGGAGCTCACTAATTTGGTAATAACTTACTAGCTGCCAACGGGGGGGTGTTGGGAAATTTGGGGGGGGGGTTACAGGGGGATGTTAGGGAAAACCCTGATTCGGGGACAGGCAAGCCTGCCTGGTGGGGAAAGAGCATAGGGGAGGAGGTCAGCCTGGTGCAGCAGGTGAAGCTTGCTCAGCTCAGTGGGGCGTTGGGGAAGGGTTAGGGACCACCAGCGAGATGGGGGCCAGGAGCTGTAGCTGGGGTGGGGGACAGTAGCTGCAGTGGGAGGCAGTAGCTGGGGTCTGTGAGGGGGGCCCACCAATTTAGGAGGGTTCCTGGGCCTGCCAAGTTATACTTTAACCCCTGGAGTTCACCCAACCAACAGTGATGTACATAACAACATCCTCCCTTTCAGCATGACTGGGCAAGAGAGCCAAGCACTGGGAAAAGCTATGAAATACTTGTACAAGCCTTGACTGAATGTCTGGCAACTAGTCACTCTTATGTGACCAGTTTATTCATTTACGAGCCTTTCAAAAAAAAGTGAAAAATAGTTTATTCTATTAAAGCAAAATAGTTTTTTCTATTAAAGAAGTGTCACCAAAGCTGGCAAAGAACTCACAACTACAGCTCCCAGTGTATTGGAAGCTATACAAATCTGTTTCTTTCTGGGGTGGGCCTAATGCTGGAAAAAATATGGGATGTTCGAGTATGGGAGGAATCATACGAAGGCCAGAGGCCCAAATCCTGAGAGGCGTTTAGACACTTAATTCTCATTAAAACAAACAAGGAGGAGTCGTCTTGTGGCACTTAAAAAGACTAACAAGTTTATTGTATGAGCTTTTGTGGGAGAACGTCTCACTTCAGATGCTTTGAAGATGGGGGAACTTAATTCTCATTGATTATCTTAGAGTGAGGTGCCTCAACATCTTTGGGAATCTGAGCCATAGTCACTGAATTACATTTAGTTTAGAAATAGATCCAAACACATTCATATGGAAGCAAATCTACTTTGTAAAAAATGATATAAAGGAAAAACATCTACTCTCCATGCCCTTTTTAATTCATTGCAGGCTTCAAAGCTGACCTCATTTGGCTGTGGTTTTTGTTTTCTTTTTGGACACAGTGCCAGATTCTGACAAAATTCCCTCTGGTTTCTATTTTTAATCCCATTTTCTGATGTTGCACTGCTGTGCTTCTTTTCCTTTTCCATTGACTGTTCTATATTCTCTCTTGCGGAATGTGAATAGGCTTTTAACATCACCAATCAGTACCACAGAGTACGAGTTCTCCTTCCTCCTCCCCAGTTAAGAATGAAAATTATATACAGTCCGTAGGGAATAAGTAGTAAACCACAAGTGGGACAAATCCATAACATTTTCAACATAAGGTTTCTAATGCCAGCATGGGCTTTCAGTGGAAATGTCAGTCACACCTGAGTGACTGTATAATGCTATATAGGATGTGTGTGTGGTTTTCTACAGACTAGCATTTCAAGGTGTGCTAGCTAGAATTTGTCAGGGCTTGTCTACAGGGGGAAATTGACCCAGGTAACTATTCTAGAGCAAATATTCTACTACAGAAATTCTAGAAGAGCTCCCCATGTGGACACTCATTTCCAAACAGCTATAGCACTTTAAATTCAAACTCTCTCTTATTCCAGAATATTTTCCCTTTACATACAAGCAGTCCGTAACTAACTTATGCTAAACAACATGTTCTGCAGCTCTAGCTTAGACAAGGCAATGTAGACTTTAATACCCTGGGCCTAGAACTCATCCAATCCACTTAGCATGAGTATGTATCTTGTATACATTAGACTTTTTAAGGACACTAATTGGAATTTGTTAACCAACAGGAGCTAACATATGTTTGAATCCAAGCCTACAGAAAGGCTGTAATATCTCTTCCTAGTGTCTGAGATGACCAAATAATATTCTGCTGCACAATATTCTATAATCCCTTTATGGACATATGAGGGTCGGATTTTGGTGTTCGTAGGCCCTAGGCACTTTCACTCTGAAATGTGCAAAAAAAAGAGGTAAACGCCAATTGAATTATGTCAATTGACATAATGAACTTTATTCTAATGCTAAACTATATGATTTTCCTTATTTTTTCTGCTTTTTTAATTTTTTCCCTCCTTCATAGATCCTAAAAATTTCATAGTCCCTAGGCACTGTGCTTACAGTGCCTAATGGGGAATCTGGCACTGGACATACATAACTGAAAATATCATGCCATTATCTAGCCTTTCTAAATAAGAAAGAACAAATCCTGAAATCTATTCATAGTCCTTTCACAGGCAAAACTCAAGTTGGCTTCAGCAGAAATTCAGTCTACAAACATACTGTACAGAGAAATCATGCACTCTCAATCAAATAAGATAGATGACCTAATAGCTATTTCTTTGACTTCCTCTACTGATGGTTGTGAAAAGATACTAGTTTCTTAAGAATAAGAGCCTGAACCAGAGAAAGGAGATGAGTTTTACTGCTATGCAGCACTGATCAAATTAACATTGAAAATCTGAGTAAAATTCTAGTTCCCATATTTTAAAATGATGTTGAAAGACTGGGAAATGTCCAGAAAAGAGCCACAAAACTATCCAAGGCTGGAGAAAATGCCTTATAGTGAAAGGCTTATAAAGCTCAAATTATTTAATCAAAAAGAAAATTGAAAGGGGACTTAGACTTGATTACAGAATATAAGTATTAAAGGTCTCCTTAACTTCACACGGAAAGGCATAAGAGGAACAAGCTGGAAAGTGAAACTAGATGAATTCAAACTAGACACAATTTTTTACAATGACTGAGGATGATTAACTATTGCAACAGACTCCCAGAGGAAGTGGTGGAGTCCCCATCTCTTAATAGTTTTCTAGAATATATACTTGAGCCATAGAGGGTTATGCACTAGTGAAACAAGTTATTGGGCACAAGTCTGGGGGCAAATGGGTAAAATGTAATGGCTTGTGATACATAGGCAATCAGCCTAAAGGATCCTCTGACCTTAAACTCTATGAACATGAAAAGGTTAAGGAACACTCACCAGCAGGAAGAAAGGAAAAATGTAGCAAGAAGTTCCAAAATGGCTGTATTAGACCAGCTGTGTGCTCCCTCTGCTGGATTTAAAGGACTAACATGCAAGGCATGGTGGGAAATTATGCCTGTAAGAAGGCAAACCTGTGTTAGAATCAGTAATGGAGTTCAGATACTTATGAGGATAGTTGTATCCAGGAAAAAAGGGACTGCAGCAACTTTACCTCATAAAGACATAGGTGTATTTGAAATGTATGTCCTGTGGCACTTAAAGATTCCTTCTTTGTTAGTTTTACAGAACTAGACTAACATGGCTACCCCTTTGGATCTTGAAATGTATGTGTATGTGACAGTCTAGACCATCATATTCACCACTTTTATGAGACTATGATGAATTTTGTGCAGTGTCCCGTGAGGCATCACTTTGAAAAGTCATAACCTGCTGACATGTGTAGCAAATATGTGAAGTTAAAAGAGCTTGTTGTCTGATTGTTTCTGAAGTATGTTGTGATTCTGGGTAACACCCTAAACCCCATTTTTTAGAGACAAACACACACTGATAGCTCACCCAGGTACTAAAGAGCTATCACCTACTCAAACAGCCATTATCCAATAGGGGGAAGATGTAAACAAAAAAAATTTACATTTCATCACAGAAATGGTTCAAACTGCACATCCACAGGAGGAGTGCTTGTTGCCTGCACCCCAGCTAGAGGGTAATCCTCAAAGTGGGGAGAAGTGTATACAGAGGTTAAAGCATAATCTGGTGGGCCCTGGAACCCTCCTAAATTTCCAGGCCCCCTTCCTGCATATCCAGCCCCCTTCATGCATGTCCAGGACCCCTTTACCCACTCCAGCTACTGCCCCCAAAATGCCTGTCCCCCATCAGACCCCTCTTTCCCCATGTCCTCCTCAGCCCCAAGTCCCATTCTCCAAGCTCCCTGCCCCCATCCCCACTCCAGCCCTCCTAACCCCCACCCACCATCTTCATTCCAGCCCCCCAACTCCTTCTATACGTTCCCAGCCCCCTTCAGTCTCCTTGTCCCCATTCCCCCACTCCACCCCTTCAGCCCCTCCAACCCCATCCACACCTCCACAGCCCACCATCCCTACCCCTTCTTCCCCCCCCACACACTGAGCCACCTGAGGGGAAGCAGGACCCCACACCATGCTCGCTTACCTTTAGCAGCACACAGACTCCGAAGGGCCGGCGAGGGAGGAGGTGGGGAAGAATCACCCCTTCCTCCCCCTCCTGGCTGCATAGCCTGCACATGTACAGGAGGACCAACCGGCGCATCACAGCAGGTCAGCCATGGCTCCCCTCTTCCTGGAGTGGTGCCTGACCTGCTGGAACGGACAGCTCCATTTTCTATTTTTCGTGGTCCTGGAATGCTGGACCCTCTAAAAATAGATCCAGCATTCCAGGGCCCCTAAATGGTGGGCCTCAGAACGCAGCGTTCCAGCTCCATTTTCTATTTTTAGGGCCCCCAGAATGCTGGTCCCCTAAAAATAGTGGGCCCTGGAGTGCCATTCAGGTCCATTTTAACCCCTGGGGGTATGACAACACACCGCTGACCTCCACCTCACCTTTCTCCTCCTTCATCTCTGCTCATGATATCAACAATGCTCAGAGAAATGAACTAAGGGGGACTGATCCCAGGCTGAGAAAAGACACAGCCTGTGCCATTTACTGTAATGTAAGTAAGGAAAACTTTTGCTTTTAAAACAAGGTGTCCTGTGGCACGTAAAGACTAACAAATTTATATACTGCATGAGCTTTCGTGGGACAAAATCCCACTTCATCAACTGCTTTGAAGGTGTGGGAGCTTATAGTATGTTCCCCCATCTTCAAAAGCATTTGATGAAGTAGGATTGTCCCCCACGAAAGCTCATGCAATAAATAAATTTGTTAGTCTTTACGTGCCACAGGACACCTTGTTTGTTTTACTGAACTGGACTAACATGACTGCTCCTTTGAATTTTGCTTTCAAGTTCACTTAGCTTGTTAAATAACCGTAGATGTTAGCTAGAGTATTACTCTTTTGTAACCAATCCTGACTTTTATGCATTATCACTTAAGAAGTAGCTTTCTGTAGTTAAACTTATTTTATTGGTTTAGCTAAACCTGTGTGTGTTTAGGTTAAAGTCAGCCTGATTATCCCACATGGAATGTGCAGCAATCTGGTTTTCAAATTATGGGTTGGGACCCAGTACTGGATCAAAGACCCTCAGGTACTGGGTTGTGGCAGGCCCTGCTGCAGCCACCGCAAGATTGGAATGTATTGCTTAAAGATTTCATCATTGGGTCACAGGCATAAATGATTTTTTTTAGCTGGGTTACAAGAAATAAAAGTTTGAAAACCATTGGGCTAGTGGATTAGGAAACTTTGATGCACTGACAGACTTTTTGTGAGCTTATACTGTTCAGAAGTAAATGAGCTGTACCAGACACATATTTCTGGGACAAGGAATATGAGGGCACTGCTTGCAATACGTGAATGCATGAATGACTAGCTCAAGTATTTAGATAGGAGTGAGTTGCTGAAGGCCCTGTGCTCAGGCGAGGAACAGCCATTGTGCCGTCAAAGGAGTGCAAAAGGTACGTCAGGCTATAGAGTTAATGAGGCACTGCTGTTCAGTGCTTCACATTATACCCTAGGGAATGGTGCAGTGATGCAGCAAGCAGGGTATACGCACAGCTTGTTCTGAGTAAAGTTCACACAGTAAACGCTGGCATAGTGTTTGTCGGCGAGGCTCAAGTGTGGTGGCTGAAAACAGTCAAATGAAGGTTGCGTTCTGCTTTCTTATTTCAAGAGAGGAAAATAGGGATAGTAAAGCATAAAGATGAGCCAGCATGAAGCAGTTGCAAAGTTAGAAATGGCCATTTTGACTCTGGAGCAGAAAGGGATTGAGCCTTAGATGGGGTAGCAGAGAGAAAAACTGAGAAAAGCTGTTGATAAAAGGGAAAGCAACAGTTGCTATCCTGGAAGAAGCAGCCCATAAATGAGCCAAGGAGGCTGATGAAGCAGCCCACAGGTGTGCCTCGAAGTAAAAAGCCAAAGAAGCTGAGGAGATGGAAAAGGAAGCATGACACAACCTGGAGATGAGTTGGGGGGAAAAAAAACCCCTAAAACTTGAAACAGCTCCCAACATTGTCACTAATTCCCTCCACACCCAAAATCGCCAAGTGGGACCAAGCTGTGTCTGGCATTCAATGAGACAGAGTGCACTGAGAAGTACTTCACCACATTTGAAAAATCAAGTGCAGTGCATGAAATTCCTGAGGCCAAGTGAGTCCCCACCCTGATTGTGCAATTGTCTGGGAATGCTGGAAATTGATTGAATAAAATGCCAGTGAGGGGAACTTTGCTATATGCTAATTTTAAAGAAACTGTTTTGAAAAGTTCCAAATCATTCCTGAGGGGCATAAGGCAAAAAGGACCGCTGGCATGAGTAATAGTGGATGTGTATGCAGGATGAATACCTTGATAAGAAAATGGGTAAAAGGAAATGGCGCAGAAAGTTTTGAATAGGTGCTTGCTCTCATTGGCCAAGAGCATTTCTTAAGTTTATGTACTGTTGTAAAGCAGGGATTCTCAACCAGGGCTCCAGGGCCCCCAAAGCCTGGCACCCCCAGCTCTGGCACCCTTGCAGGGCTGCAGCCTGGCATGGAACTGCAGAAAGTCCTGAGCCCAGGACTGTCCCCAGGGGAGTGCGGGGACCTGGGCGACTCAACTGCTGCATAAACATGGAAGTCACACCAAAGCGGTACAACCCATTGGTGTAGCCAACTATAAGAACCATTCTATTGTGTCAGCCTGGCGAGAACTTGGAGCCAGCTTCTGTTATCTGTGGCTAGGAGCTGGGAGTCCAATCTGGCTCCCAGTCAGTTGCCAGAGGCAGCTGAGTCTAGAAGGCAGCTCCTGCCTCCTGTGGAAAGAGGTTCAGAGCCCAATCTGGCTCCTGCCACCCCAGCAAGGGGCCAGAGCCAGCCCTGCATGCTTGCTGCCAGTGGCAGGAGCCAGCCCCCAGTCCACTGCCCCTTGTAGTAAGGGGCTTGGGGTGGATTGCCTTTGAGCAACTTGGTGGTGGTGGCACGAGGCTCAGAGCCAAATCTGGCTCTGAGCCACTTGCCCCCCATGGGCAGGCAGCTGGGCAGCCTGGTCGATTTCACAGCCTACTTGTGGTCTCAGGAGTAGGCTGGGAAATTGACCAGGGTGGGTCACTGGGCGCTCTCCCTCCTAAGATCAGGAGTAGCCTGTGAAATTGACCAGGCTGCCCAAAAGCATGCCCACAGTGGAAAGTGGGTTGAGGCCAGAGTAGGCTTCGAGCCGCCTGCCACCGCTGACAAATGGCTCGGGCCCTGATCCGCACCCTGTCACAAGGGGCAGGGAGCTTGGGGCCAGCTCCTGCTGCTGGTGGTAAGCGGTGTGAGGCTGGCTCCAGCTCCTCACTGCTTGCTGGGGGGAGCCAGATCAGGGTCCCAGTCACCTGCAGCAAGGGGTTCGGAGCCAGATCAATTTCCCAGTTGCTTGCCACAAGGGGCAGGGAATCAGATGGGACTTTGCACCCTCTTGCCTCGGGAGGCATGAACTGGCTCCTAGCCTCTGGCAAGGGGCTGGGAGCCCTATCACACTCCTAGCCCCTTGCCATGGGAATCAGGAGCTGGCTTCTTGCACCTGCAGACTCCAGCAAGGGGCTGGGAGCCAGCCCCAGATCTGGATTATGCCCCAGGGTGGGGTGGGGGGAGCCCCAAGTCTGCCTGGGGTATGTCTACTAGTGTAGAAATAGCCAAAGGGATTTAGGTACCTATGTCTGCCAGCTAGGTGCCATGGGCATTCACAGAAACAAAGAAACACAGCCAACCTTGTAGGTATCTCAATTTCCACCAGTAGTAATGCACAACACTACCTAAATCTTGGTATTTCCCAGCTGCTCAGCACCTATCATATGCCTAAACCCTGAGGAATTAAAAAATTAGTTGTGCTCTGTGTGGACTGAGCCAGTAGATATGTTTTGAGCATGCAAGTCCCACACAGGAAAGGAGGAGGTGGTGAGGCCCCTTTATAACTGACATCTAAATGGTTAGGGGACTTAGCTGGGATGCAGGGGCCCTGTATCCATATCTCTGTTTTTACCTCATTTGGAGAAAGGCCTGTTTCTTATTGGCCAGGTGAATGCCCTAATCATTAGTCTACAGGAGGGCGTTGTGAGGTAGGTCTTTCAAAGTTTGTTGTTGAAGATGTTCCACTATATATGAACCAGTCACTGGGCCAGAGAAAGAGGCTATAGCTGGGTGGTTCAGGCATGGATGTTGGCTGTGAAAGCTCTGGTACAAATCTCTGCACCAATTCAGGCAGCGTGGGGATGGGAAAAAGGAGGATCCGGGGAATTACAGACCAGTCAGCCTCACCACAATCCCTGGAAAAATTATGGAGCAGATGCTCAAAGAATCCATCCTCAAACACTTAGAGGAAAATAAAGTGATCAAGAACAGTCAGCATGGATTTACCAAGGGTAAATCATGCCTGACCAATCTCATCTCCTTCTATCATCAAATGACTGGTTTTCTGGATGCAGGAAGAACCATTGATGTGATACACCTTGATTTTAGCAAGGCTTTTGATACAGTTTCCCACAGCATTCTCATTGGCAAATTAAGGCAGTATGGGTTGGATAGGTGGACTATAAGGTGGATAGAAAACTGGCAAGTTCAACAGTTTCAGCGTGTAGGAATCAATGGTTCCATGTCTAGCTGGCAACCAGCCACGAATGGTGTGCCCCAGGGGTCAGTCCTGGGGCCAGTTCTGTTCAACATTTTCATCAATGATCTGGATGATGGAATAGCCTGAACTCTCAGTAAGTTTGCAGATGACACCAAGCTGGGGGGACCAGCAGACACATTGGAGGGCAAGGACAGGATTCAGGGAGACCTAGATAAATTGGAACAGTGGGCCAATAGAAATCTTATGAAGTTCAATAAGGACAAGTGTAAAATCCTGCACGTGGGACGAAAAAACCCTATGCACTGCTACAGGCTGGGGAACATTCAGCTAAGTAGCAGCAGTGTAGAAAAGGACCTGGGGGTCATGGTGGATGGGAAGCTAGATATGAGTCAGCAGTGTGCTCTTGCTGCCAAAAAGGCCAATGGCATACTGGGCTGTATCAAAAGAAGTGTTACCAGCAGATCAAGGGATGTGATCATTCCCCTCTATTCTGCACTGGTGACGCCACATCTAGAATACTGTGTTCAGTTTTGGGCTCCCCACTACAAAAAGGACAGGGACATGCTAGAGAGAGTTCAGAGGAGGGCAACCAAAATGATTAAAGGGCTGGAGCACAAGCCCTATGAGGATAGACTGAAAGCATTAGGCTTATTTAGCCTGCAGAAGAGAAGATTGAGGGGGGATTTGATAGCAACCTTCAACTACTTGAAGGGATGCTCTAAGGAAGACGGAGCTCGACTGTTCTCGGCAATAACAGAGGACAGAACGAGGAGCAATGGTCTCAAGTTGCGGTTAGGGAGGTTGAGGCTGGATATTAGAAAAAGCTTTTTTACTAGGAGAGTGGTGAAGCCTTGGAATGAGCTGCCGCAGGAGGTGGTGAAATCTCCATCTTTGGAGGTGTTTAAGGCCCGGCTGGACAAATCCATGACTGGGATGGTTTAGTGGGAGTGGTCCTGCCTCTGGCAGGGGGTTGGACTAGATGATCTATGAGGTCCCTTCCAACCCTCTGATTCTATGATTCTGTGTTTCCTACACACCACACCCTAACTACTAAGTATAAATGGGAGAGAGCAGCACACCATGACTGTGCCCCAAGTACCTCTTAAAGCAAGGACACCACAGGAATATCCTGATTCTGGCACGAACATTCTGGCTCATGTGAGGGTTTTAAATGGTATCTGTTGCTACAGTGCTCTTTACTATCACTGTGAACTGAACACTTGAGTATCTTAGAAAGCATTATGCATATAGAATCTGAACATACGTGTGAAAGGCTGTATCAAGGCAGAAGCAAAAAACAGATTTTTTTTCCCCACCAGAAGTAAATTCAACATTGCAAGTGTACTCAACAGATGCTCTTTACAAATAAGTGAGTGGTTAACAAAAAGGTCTGTGAGAAACAAAAAACAAAACAAAACAAAAAAAACCTGATGGCCATTATCCTGACTCTGAGTACAGGTAACAAACTTTGGAATGGAGACATGTAGATGGCAAAAAGAAACTCTCTCCCTCCATCCAGCACCTAGGAAGTAGACTGGTAAAGTGTTTATATTCATAAAAATGTGATCTTGGCTGCCCTTAGTTGGAAACGTTGCAAAGGACTTTGGGATAATTGTCCTTGGGCAGGACGTTAACATCTAATTTAAAATTAAGTCTTTAGAAAAGCATGTTATGATGTTGTTTTATATGTAACCATTTGTTTCCAATCACCTGAATCTTTAGAGGTTGCTAATAAACATCATAGGACCTAATCAAGTCAGCTACTCCATCAAAGGGTCCTTCACCTGTTCATCCACTAATGTGATTTATGCCATCATGTGCCAGAAATGCCCCAAGCCTTAGATATTGGACAAACAGGACAATCTCTATGCAGAAGAAAAAAATTTACACACGCAAAAAACCCAGTTGCTAAACACTTCCATCTTCCTAATCACTCCATTGATGATTTAACGATGGCCCTCAAGAAAATCAATGGGACATCAAGACTTCAAAGAGAAATAGCAGAAATTGAACTAATATGCAAATTGAATTGTGTGGAAAGCAGGGCTGAATTGTGACTATGGATTCTTTTGATATTATACCAGGTAATTTGACTTCAACCTCCCTGTGTGTGCTGTTTCCTAGAGTTTGAATCCTTACAAATGCTCTGATTTGCTGTTGCAGTATGACCTGATCCCATGTCTTACACTCCCCTGCATTTATTTTCATACAGTTCTGCAAGGTCTCCCTCTTTAAAGCATCTGACGAAGTGGGATATTCTCCCATGAAAGCTCACGTGATAGATAAATCTGTTAATCTTTAAGAACCACAAGATTCCTGGCTTTTTTTTTTGCTAATAAACATGGTTTTTGTTTTCTCTATACATAGATCTTTGTGCTTTGGTGATAAGCAAAGAGTTGAATCTTACCAGCTGGTGTGTATCTGGGTCTTTGGGACCTGGAAGCCTGTTATTTCTATGAGTAGCCAGAGCCAGGGGCTGAGTTATCCCAGGGGGACACTTCAAAGGGACTCAGGGATTGCCGTGCACCTACTTTGTCTTGCAGGTTACAGTAAGAGCTGGTGAAGCCCAGAGGATGTAGCTTGCAGGGCTGGTGGTGTTAAGGAGCTGACACACAGCTAAGCACAAGCAACATGTGGGAGGCACTCACAGCCCCAGCCCCACTTTCTGCTTCTCTCCTTTCTTTTCCATGATGAGAAAAGACTGACTTGACTGAGGTGCCACAGTCTAGGAGAGGGATTTCATGACTGAGAATCCTGACTTCAGGGAGCTTCCTCCCTCCAGCTTGCAGTTAGGCACCTAACTCCATTTGAGGAACATGACATTTCTTCTTATTAAATAGCTTAAGCAGTGCCCTGCTCCACTGACTGACTCCCACTCTTAGTTGCTTAAGTCACCCCATGCTTTGTATAGGGAACCTGGCTGCTTAACTCAGGATTGTGAATTCCACTAGGTGGCCTAAAAGTTAGGCATTGCAATCCCAAAGTCCCCTTTGTGCATCTAACCCTGTTGTTTTTTTTAGGGGAGAATAAAATTAGGATAATACAGATCTGCACCCAACACAGTTATGCACAACAAAAGAGGAAAAAAACAGGTGTTATGACACTGCATAGAAAAAAAGCTGGTAAAATCCACCTATGCAAGAAACTATCAAACCACTAGAAGCATGTGACCTCCAATTTCTGGCAGTGAAAGGGTAGAATATAAGGATCGTACAATGACCAGGGAAATTACTGAGGGGGAACAGGGCATTTTTTTTGTTACAGACATCTTTACTCTACCTCCTATTGGTAATTAAAAAGGAAGAACTTATATACCTAAAGTTTTCGTTTATTTAAGATAACTATCTCAAATACTTTTCCATAAGTGTTTTTAGATAGCATAATATTTACTGCACATGATACAGAAACCAAATGTAGTATGACTTTGTAGTGGATGTTGACTACATCTAAACCCAGCCATTCCTGAGTAAATATGGTATAGAAGTTGAGCACATGATGTTTAGTCCAAAGTACATGCTTTGTTAAGCAATTTTGTTTCATTTTATGCAGCAGTGCATGAGTTTAAATTAGAAATCTTTTTTTTTTTTGCATGGTAGGGATAATACAATTTTCAGTAAACAAATGTTGTTCATGTAAAATGCACTTCATTTTGAAGTCTGTACAGTCTATTCTGCTTCAAGCACCAAGGATAAATTCACACTTGCATACATATCACTGAAGATCTCAAGTGGCATATAGTTCACCTGCAGACTGTCTCTACAGAGTTGAATTCCACTCTAGAGAGTGTGATAAGTGTAGCAGTAAATCCAAATACATGGCTAAAAAATGTAAGCAAAATTTTGCATAACATAAAATACAACTTTCCACTGTAGAACATCTGCAATTTATTTCTGAGACCATTGCCCCAAATAGCAAGTAAATTTCACTGCATTGTATCACTGTATTTTTCTTGTATTTGTATTACATATTATGCTTGTATTTACTGTATCAGAATTGGCAGCTATAACAAACTTTCATATCTATTCATGCATCTCTTCACATAAGTATAGAAAGAGTTATTTTGTATGACACCAGTGGGACAAAGTTCCTTCTCTACCTTGGTGGGTCCTGCAAGATCCCTCTAGCAAATGGGTCTATTTCCTTCAAGCCAGGAAAAGTCCTTTCCCCTTTTGGGCAGGGGTTTTTCCCTCCCTCCAGTCTTTGTACCTGTGGGGCTCTTCCTGTTCAGTATTTTGCTCCTTCACCAGATTGATCCACTTTCCAGCTGCACCTTGTCTCACCTCACTCCAGCTACACTTTTTCTGGGGAGGGAAGGCTTTTAACAAGTCATGGGCAGAGGCCTTGATTATCTCTAGGTGTGCCAATTAACCTATAGTAATCGCCTCCTCAGCTACCAGGGGAAAGTGACTTACTGAGCCTGGGGCTGATATATTGTCCTTGAGTCGCCTGCCTTAATGCTGTTACTTTAGCAACTAGTACATATATACGTTCTCTAAGGCTATGTTTACATCTATTCTTTTAGTTTGGACTTGCTAGTCTAAACTAAAAAAGTCCGAGGTTAGTCCGAACTAACCTTTGGCTAGTTTGGACTAACTGCGGCTTTTTTAGTTCAAACTAGCCACATGGTCTAGTTCAAATTAACTTTTTAGTTCAAACTAGGATGCGCGGCTAGTTCAAACTAATGGCTTAGTTTGAACTTTTTTAGTCCGTGTCTACGTTGCACCTAGTTCAAACTAAGCGCTTAGTCTGGACTAACCAGTCAAATTTATTAGTTCAGACCAAGCTTTGCCTAGTTCGAACTAAGAAATTTCTTAGTCTGAACAAGGCAAAGCCTAGTGTAGATATGGGCCTTAATCCGGACTAATTGGCTAGTGCAGATGTAGCCTAGAACACAACTTTTGCATGTTTCAGATGAAAGTATAATTTCCTCTGACAATGTAATCACTGATTCTCGTTTTTGTTTTTATACAAATAATATTTAATTTAGTATTTATGTATTGTAACTCTACAGCAGATGGTAATCATCCAAAGAAGTAGTGGCTAACAGCCTTATATGGTAGATTTTTCATGGCCTACTGTATTGAACTCTATTAGTTATTGGAATCAAGCAAAGAGCTTGACTATAGTATATATCCACAACTGGGTATTTCCTGAATCTGCTCTACTTTGTCACATTTGTTGCTGTACATTACAAGGGTCAGAATGATACCTAGCTCTTCTAGGATTGATTTTTTATCAACCCTGGTCACAGCCTCTTCTGCTCATTTAAGGTCCGGCGGTATTAAGAGGGCCTTCCTACCATTTATATAGCTGTGCATGAAAGAACGTAATATAGCATTGGATCTTCAAGGTGACTTTCTAGTAATGTGATTTCTGCAGTATTCTTCTTGCTTAAGTTTTATATTCATACACAGTGTGCAATACCCACACACGCATGCAAGGCCTGGAACTGTTTTCTAAATACTGTTATTTTAAAGCAGATTTGAAAAATGGTAATGAGGAAAAAATCCTTACTTTCCTCTTTGAATATTTAAAGGAATACCACCAATTGTGAATTCCTTGTGTGGCTCACAGCACAAGAGGATTAACCAAGAGTTAGAAAGAGTGACTAATTGGGTACGTTGTAGCTGCCCAACAAAGCACTGCGAATGTGAAATTTATATCGTTTGTTTTTGGTTTCTAAAAACTTGCTGCTTGTCTAGATACATTTAAAACAAAATGAAAACCGTTCAGTTTAGCAAACACAAAATCTTTACTGTGGCACTTCCTCTGGTGATAATTTTAATTCCTTTGATTTAAGTTGACATTACAGTCTTCCCTTTGATAAAATACTCAGTATATTTTATCAGGAGGTATGTAATAGCTGGCCTTCATGGGAGGAAAGCAAACATTGACAGACTCCTTTTGGATTTGTAAGAATACAGAAACATCAGAAGAACAGTTTGTAAATACAATATGGTAGAAGTCATATTTATTGAAAAAAATTAATATATTTGCTATAAAATTTGTAACAGTAATGGAACTGAATATTTATTTTGATGCATAAACCTGAATGTTACATACCAAATACAATACAGTAACACTGGTTTCTTCTTTATTTACATGTTTATGAAAATTGATATGCAATCCATGTTAAAGGAACTTACAATGGAGAATAGTTACATTAGAAAAATAATATTCTTGATAAAGCATTCTCAAGGAGTCCAATCACATTTTCAGGCCTCTTTCAATAAGGCAAAAATCCCTGGAACAGCATATAACTTAATTTACAAAAGACAATAACTGCTCAGACACATCTTCAAGTTTTCTTTTGGTATGATTTTCCTCACTGTAAAATTACTTACTGAACAGAAAGACTTTCAGGAGCGTAACTTAATGAGTTCTGCTATATATTACATATACATTTCTGTAGCTTAGCAACCATAACTAGGCAATCTTTACCTTATCCATTTGCTCAGTGAGCTATTCTTAGATGTAGTACATTAATATCTTGACTGTGGTATCTTTCTTCAGTTTTCATAGGAAACAGATCTGTCACATTTTGAAACTTTTTTGTATTTTTAGGAACTGGTGCACAACCACATTTCCACTCACAAGAGAACGTCACAAATGTAACTAAAATTAGGCTTGGATAACTCTGAAAATGTACTTCTATGTGCCAAAACCAAATGCCTTACTTTAATACTTTGTAATCCTGCCATGCTTTAGGAATTCTTCTTCTGCATAGCTTCTTTACTATTCACAGTCAGGTAGTTTTAATTCCTTCAAAGGCACAAAACTTCCACCGCTTTTCCAACGTTGCTCCTACTCCAGTGAACTCTTGTTTAAACATGCGTGGCAATCTCATCAAAAGCATTTCTATTTCATTTGCAGAGATCTATGAAAGAGAGGAAAAACAAGAATACAGTGAGAAACAATTTATCTATATTTAAGAAATAGGAAATTTAGAGAATAAAGGTAGAAGAAACTTTCCTTAGGTCAACTAAAAAACCCCCACATCAAATATGTTAGCAGTTCTTTTTGGGAGTTATGGCATTTTATTCCATCTATGGACAGATCCATATTCCTCCGATGGATAGAATCAAAGAAGTGTAGGGTTGCAAGAGACTTCAAGAGGTCATCAAGTCCAGTTCTCTGTGCTGAGGCAGGACCAAGGAAACATTGACTATCCCTGACAGCTGTTTGTCCAACCTGTCCTTAAAAACTTCCAATGAGGGCAACCCAGGAGCCTATTCCAGTACTTAAATACCCCTTATAGTTAGAAAGTTTTCCCTAATATCTGAATCTCCCTTGCTCCAGGGCTCATTGCTTCCCATCCTACTTTCAGTGGCCTGGTAACCATTTAGACACTTCAAAAATGCAATTCTGGAAGAAAATGTTACTTGGGATAGGGTGGGGAAAGGATATGTTGTGCCCTTGGTACCATTCATTTTGGAGAGGAAGTGGGATGGGGACTTGCACAGCCATGAGAGGTCCTGGAAGAAATGAGTACAGTAGCGATATTGTCCTTAAAGACAGTGCAGCCTCCCCATTGTTCAGCCTCCCTCACAAAATCCCTCTGAATATCCCAAAGGGGTCTATCTTCACTAATGGGGTTCTGGACAGCACCTTCTTCATGTGCGTGAGATGGCAAAAAGTGCATAAAACCCTCCCTATCTTGCAGATGTAGAGTTATCCAAGCCCTGCATTGTTACTCTTAATCTATGCCATCGTAAGCAATGACATACGTACCTGAAGTCTGAGTCAGAGCACTTTTACCCTGTTTATACATCAGTAACTTGCTATCACTCCTGACATGCACAAATAGAAGTGAGAACAAAATCAGCCATGCTACCAGCTTTTTGCTGAAATACTTCAAGATGCAGTATAACAGGAGATATGTGTTAATCCAACAGCTTTGCGGTCTTTATTATGTGGCTGTCCTATAAATAGATCCTACAGAGTTGTATAAAATGAGCAGCGTGTCTAGAGGGCTGCCCTTTTGTTAACCCTAATGCCATAAAGCCAAATCTCCCAGCACTAACGTAAATGTAAATTCCTTGCAGAAAGGGTCTTGCTTTTTGTACAATGCTCGCCATCATAAAAGAACCATTATATATTACTGGAAGATATACACTTGTTGGACTGTTATCATCGTATAACATTTGCTTTAGTCTCTCAGAAGTGTATATACTTTAACTGGTCTGGAGGTTCAGCGCCGTAATCTTCTGGCAGAAATGTCAAATATTCATTTTATTTTTTGATTTCAATGTTTGTAGGTAAAATAAGATATATAAAGGCCCCTGGATAAAGGCTTCATGAGGCACTCTCAGCTAAGCTAAAAGGTAGAAGCAGTATACAAAATAGTTTACTTTGTAAAATATGGATTAAATTTATTAGGTAGCCATTAGAGGCCAGACACATTCAATCCTATGTGGGTGTGCAAGGATGAGTGAGGGTAGTGCCAAGTACTAGTTCCTGAGCTTTCTGAGCACAACTCTAGAAGGTTTATCGTCATGGTGGGACAGCACCACCTCCACACTGGCAAGAGGAACTGGCTACCTTCAGGCTAGGTGCTCCACTGTATACCACCACAGCAGCTCTAGAAGGCATTGTTTCTGCCTCCGTGTCACTCAGAATCTTTGGACACTGGGTGAGCTGGTCACCTCAGCAAAGTTTCTAGTTGGGGAAGTTGATTCCATCACCCCAAATCACTACCCCAAAGGCACCCTTACAGACTCAGCAAAGATGCCAAGAACAGAATGGCCATCAAAACTGAATCACCATCTTGGGCCTACAGGCTTCTGCTCTGGATCAACATTAAGGCATCTGGGTAGGGTGAAAATAAAATCTAAACAGGCAAGAAGAATGAAGAAGATACATATTTTCAAAATGTGAAAATGGGCCAGAATAAATTAAAATAACACTAGAATAAGGAAGTGCTATATGAACTATGCTTCTGCCCTCTCAGACACCACCCATAAAGAAGGGCACGTAAGGATGGCCATACCGGGTCAACTAATGGTCCATTTTGCCCAGAATTCTGTTGTCTGAGAATAGCCAATGCCAGATGCTTCACCAGGAATTACAAGAACAGGGGAATTTAGTGAGTCATCTATCTTATCGGACAGTCCCAGCTTCTGGCATTCAAATAACCAGGACTCCCAAAACCTGACATCATCCTGATGACTCCACTTGTATTCTGTTCCCACCATTTGTCTTTTCAAATTATAAATTTCTTCTGAGCAGCAGTTGTGTCTTTCTGTGCATGTGTACAGCATTTGGACCAGCAGAGCCTGAATATTGACTGTGGCCTGTCAGCACTATCCTAATAAAAAAATAATAATGGGGAAATATGTACCACTGCTGCTTCCTGTGCAATTGATTTGTTAAACACAGCAACATCCTCCAGTTTTGTGGACAACAATTCTATCACAGATCTGTTCACTGACACTACTTGCACACAATTATGGTAATATTTTTCCTTTCCAACGCACTTTACCAACAGGAAGTGCACTAATTAAGCCTAACACCATCCAAGCAAGATAAGAAAATGTTATCCATGTACCTTTACTTTCCCAAAGGGGAAACCGAGGCAGCAAACCTAAATGATTTGCAGAAAGGTGGCGGAGAGAGTCAGTGTTAGGGCTAATTGATCTAAAGCAAAAATAGTAACCTGTTACATATTTTTTTTAAACTTCTTCTAAGAGTAATTGCTAGCAGGGTATTTTCGAGTAACGTGTGAACTGCACAAGGAGACTGTAGCCAACCTGAGTTCTACGACTATCATTCTTGCTTAGGTTAGTGATGACAGGGTATCCACGGAAAGTAATTAAAATTAATCTCTGAGATTACATCTCAGGATCATGTTATTAAAAAGTAATTTGTTACTAATGCCAGTCACTTCAGAAATAAACTGATCCAGCCAAATCCTGAAGTCCATATTTATTACTTGGCACTGCTATAGCTCTGCAAATTTAAATAGCCCTTTACAGAAATAAAGAGATCAAGGTCCAGATATATAACTGAAGTATCTGAGCCTGCTTACTCACATGAATGGTCCCACTGAAGTCAAAGAGACCACTTGACTGAGTAAAGGTTGCAGCCTGGGGCCCTGAATTAAACACAGGAAATGATTCCAACACACAAGCAGGAGATGGAAAAGAGATGTAATGGGTACAATAAATTCCAGTCTGAACAGTGCAACCAGAACCTGTATTTTAAATATTATTAATGAAGCAGGAGTGGCCAGCTGAAGTCAAGCCAAAAGCAGTGGGATTTACAAGGGGATGTGAAAGATGAGAGAAGATGCCTGACTGACTGGGAGAGTGACTACATGCCAGGAGCTGGGAACATTTTGAAAAGAGGCACAAATGCATGACTGGGAGAAGAGATGGAGCATCAGAGCACAGCCTAAGGAGAGGAGTGGAGGAGGAGGGGGAAGAAGAGACTGAAATCTTTGTCACAGCACATCTGTGAAGTGCCTTGGAAGTCAGAACCAGGAATTTGAACTCGATACAGAAAGAAACGTTTCACCACTCAGACTTGTGCAACTCTGCAATGAAAACACGGCCATTCAATACCCAGCATTGCCCAGCTCTACCCTACACCACCTTCTTCAAAGACAAGAGAAAAATGATGGGTTTTGATGGGCTGACAAACAGACTATTACAGCAGAAGGCAAATTGCAAAGGCTCAGAGCCCTGCTATCTGTCCCTTCTTCCTCATACTAATGGGGCTGTAGTTCAGGAATCTCCACTGGCCTCAGCTGTGCACTATCCTGCACTGAGGCAGTGAAAGGATTCGAGGGAGGGATGATATAGTCGAAGCAGTAGGAAGGAACGTTATTGTGGCGACAGTTCGAATGCAAGGTCAAGTCTATCCTGATGGTGGCAAATTTGCCACTGTCAGTTTGATCTCTCCAGTTCAATTCAGTGGTCAGTGAAGACTTGCTCCATTGAATCAGAGTTTGACTCAGTAACTCCACCCCTGTAAGAAATGTAGCACTGAGTTGAAGGGACAGCATTTCCCTTCGACGCACTGCTGTGGAGTCATGGAGGTAAACAGCCATTAGAAAGTCAAAGGAAGATATGCAAGTTATTTTAAGTAGCTCGTGTATCTCCCTTCAATTGCTGCCAAAAACGGTGGCAAATGTAGACCAGGCTCTAGATGGATTAAAGAGGGGAGATTCCAGGAGAAGAAGAAGTTATTGCAGTCAGTTGAAGTCAATGGCATGAAGGAGTGGGGGAGCTGGTGCTGGGGGCAGTTTTGTTCAGCATCTTTATTAATGGTTTTGTAGGATGATGGCCCTCAGCAGGTTTGCAGATGACACTAAGGCTATGTCTACACTAGCAAATTAGTTTGGACTAAGCAAGCCTAGTCCAAACTAATTTGAACCCTGTCTACACTAGGCTTTTCCTAGTTTGAACTAGTTAGTTTGGCTGGTTAGTCCGAACTAACTGCTTAGTTTGAACTAGCCCAGCGGAGACAAGCTAGTTCTAACTAAATAAGTTTGACGAGCGGTTGGTTTGAACTAAATGCAGTTTTTTAGTTTGAACTAACTTTTACTTTGAACATGCTGCTTTTTTTAATTTGAACTAAAAAGTTAGTTCAAACTAAAAAAAGCGCAGTTAGTTCAAACTAAAAAGTTAGTTTGAACTAAAAAACTGAGCTTTGTTCGAACTAACTCTGAACTACTTAATTCGGACTAAGCAAGTCCAAACTAAGGTTTTAGGTGTAGACATAGCCTAAGATGGGGGAGTGGTAGATACACTGGAGACCAGGGAAATGATACAGTTACTTAGACAAATTGGAGGCCCAAACTGGGCAAAAGTAGTCAGATGAGGTTCAACAAGGACAAGTGCAGAATCCTACACTGGACAGAAGAATCCCATGCACTGCTACAGATTGGGAACCAACTGGCTAGGCAGCAGTTCTGCAGAAAAGGACTGGAGGTTAGAGTGGACAAGAAGCTGGATATGGGTCAGCTGTGTCTCCTTACTGCCAAGAAAGTGAATGGAATATTGGGCTGCATTAGCAAGAGCACAGCCGGCAGATAGAGGGGACTTGTTATTCCCCCCCAGTCAACACAGTGAAGCACCATTTGAAGTACTGTGTCCTGTTTTGGCCCCTCCACTATGAAAAAGATGTGGACAAACTGGAAAAAATCCAGTGGAGGGCAATGAAAATGATTAGAGAACTGAAACACATAACTTATGAGAAAAGGCTAAGGGAACTAGATTTGTTTAGTCTGTAGAAGAGAAGAAAGAAGGGGGGTGTATTTGATAGCAGCCTTTAACTCCCTGAAAGTGGGTTCCAGGGAGGATGGAACTAGACTGTTCTCAGTGGTAGGAGATGACAGAACTAGGAGCAATGGTTTCAAGTCACAATGGGGAGGTCTAGGTTGTATATTAGGAAAAGCTTTTTCAGTATGAGATGATGAAGGACTGGAATGGATTATCTTAGAAGGTGGTAGAATGTCCATCTTTAGAGAAGAAACAAGAAGTCTTGTGGCACTTTTAAAGACTAACAAATTTATTTATCACAGGTGCTTTTGTGGGAGAAATTCCACTTTGATAGATGCTTGAAAATGGGGGAAAAATATAGAAAGGAAGGATAAATACAGTGAAAAAAAGCACAATGAATAGATTGAAGGTAAAAAATTCATTATGATTGACATATTACATAGACTACAGTGAGAGATTGTGCCACACACTCATCAAGAAACCACCTGATAAGCATTCTATGCAGTAAATAGAAGAGTGGAAATCCATCCTTAGAGGTTTTTAAGGTATGACTTGACAAAGCCTTGGCTGGGATGGTTTAGATGGTTGGTCCTGCTTTGGGTAGGGGGTTGGATTAGATGACCTCCTGGGTACCTTCCAACCCTCATCTTCTATGATTCTGTGATATGACCCATAATATATAAACTGTTACTTATATTTTAACAAGCCTGGATGCAAATCTTTGTTAAATGCTTAATGTCTGCGAGTATTTAACTCCTTATTTCAGAACGAAAGGGTCTTTTTAGAACCCTTACTTATACTCTTTACCTACAACCCTATTTATACTGATCAGAGGAAGAGGTATGGGAATATGCATTTCATTTCCTTTATTTAATCAGACTTTTGTTGTGTTGACAGAAACATCATCACATTTTGTCAGCGAGCAAAGAATATTTTTCATAAGCCCAGGATGGATTCTGTGGATAGTATGAAGTTAGAGGAGAAACAGTGTCTTATCCATCTTATTGTAGTCTATTCCCTTGACCCAGCTGCATTATATAGCCTGAGAGGGCTCATCCGATAAGTCCTGCAGTACTGCCAATGCTCTATACGCACTTTCCATTTGTACTGTGTGTTTCGTGCTCCAAGCTGTGCAGTGTGCCTGCTGATTCAAGTATCAAGAGCATTCTCTGCTCTAAGGGAGAGTATCAGAGTAAGGTGAGGGAACACATTGTGTGGGGGACAAGGTCTTCTAAAGTAGTGGCTCTCAACCTTTCCACGATGTACCAATTTCAGAGCAGTCTGATTTGTCTTGCGTACCCCTTGAGTTTCACCTCACTTAAAAACTGCTTGCTTATAAAACCAGACATAAAATCCAAGTGTCACAGAACTCTGGTACTGAAAAATTGAAAAATTTGAAATAAATCTATTAGGACATAACTATTGTATTTACATTTCAGAGTATAGTATATAGAACCGTATAAACAAGTCATTGTATGAAATTTTAGTTTGTACTGATTAGTGCTTTTTGTGTAGCATGTTGTAAAGGAGGGGGACATCTAGATGGGTGGATATGCCCGAGGAAGAGCTGTAACTATGGCGGGGCCAACAGGGCTTTGCCCCGGGCATGCCATAGCGGCTCAATAGAACTGCTCTATTAAAGGGCGGGTTTTCCCGGCACCGGCTCCAAGCACCACTAATGGCAAAAGCATTACGGCTCTGGCCCCATGGAAGACTTCTGGGTATCCTGCAGGAGAATGTTTACCCCTGGTTGAGAACTACAGCTCTAAGAGGCATAGTCCCAAACAATGGTCTCTGCCTGCTGATTCTTCTCTTTTTGGTGGCCAGAGATAAACCTATAAACTCTTATTTCCTACAAATTACATCAAGTAATTAAGGATCATGTTTTCTAGAATCAGCGTAGTAGTCTTTGTCCTTGCCACAAAACAGAGCAAAGCAATGTAAGGCAAAAAACCTCACATATGAATGCAGGAAGGAATAAAACAGTATTTCTATACAGAAATAAGATTTTGATTAATTTTTTCACCCTAGAATCCAGCTGCTGCATGTAGGACCAAAGGTATTCTATGTTGGCTCCGAAAGGATGGACGTGAAGAAATGTAGATATGATACCTGTATTAAAACAAACACACAAGATATTGAAGTTATCTGAGACAACATAGAGTATGTCGAAGCATAATAATTCTGAATAAGTCATTGCATGTTTTTCAGTCTGAGTTATGAATCTTATATTTCTTGCACAGTTCAGTAAACAAAAGAGAACAGCACATTTTTAACACAGCCACAGTAACATGGTAAACACAATCGCTCATCTCCAGGAATGACAGCAGTTAGCAAGTAAGTGACCAAGATAATATACAGATGAATAAAGGGATTTCTAAACAAAATTTGCTGGAAGCATTTCAACTACCAATTTTATGCTTGATTTACCAATATAAAATAGTAGATACTGGAATGGAAAAATTATTGCTTTTTCCCCTTCAGTGGAAGTTCTGTTGTGAAAATGTTTCACATAAACTGTGTCAGAAACCTCACTGCCTTGAATATTTCTAATAATTATGCTGTTGCTAGTTATGAAAAGTGTTTAATCCATATAACCCCTGAGTGCTGTTGAGAGAAACACAAATCCTCCCTGACATATTTAGTTATTTTTTTTTTCCTTAAAAGGGAGCCTGTTCTGTCTTACTTCATCGCAATTTACAAGATCATTTAAAAAGAGCAGGAAATAAAGGGTTTAGGAGGAGTCAGCTTCTAAATCTAGAGTCTTTTCCTGTAATGAAAATCAAGTGTCAGCGTAATAATGACAAATCAAGAAACAGGATGTTGAATGTCAGCAATGCTATTAAAAAGCATCACCCCACTTCACCTGTTCTATATGTACAGTGAGTATATATAACGACCACCAGTATTTATGTCACTCTTTCAAAGATATTTTCAACTCCCTTTGGTTGAGTTTCTTAACAAATACACCTTAAGGAATGTTTCCTTATCTTTAAAGTCTAAACAGAACAAGGTTCAAAATGCTTACAAATTACAAAAATGGGTCACTGTATCTCGTGTCAGGGCTATCTTGTGATCTGCAGGCCACTCTGCTGGGCCTGATACTATGAAAACAGAATAATCTTTAGGTTTCAACTTTTCCCCAACACTGGCAACAGGAGGAAAAGATAAGTAAAGCTTAACTCATTTTACATCTTTCTTGTTTGTTTTCAGACCTCCAGTTATGTTTGCAAATTCTGGCCCCAATCTTGCGAAGACTGACTCACATATACCTAGTGAGTCTTCCCACAGAAATCAGTGGAATTTCCAGCATAGAATCACAAATTAGGGTTGGAAGGAACATCAGGAAATCATCTCATCCAACTCCCTGTTCAAAGCTAGACCAACCCCAACTAAATCCTCCCAGTTTAGGCTTTGTCAAGCCATCCAGGGTCTGTAAACATAAGCATCTGTGTAAATCTTTGCAGGGTCAAGGCCTCTATTAATAATTATAGATATGGGCCTGAACTAAATACCACTGAACTTTGACTGGAGCTGTTGGAAATTCAAACCTGTATTCAATTTCCAGTTTTTAAATATTTAGCATCTTTGTTAAAGACAACCACAGCTTCAGATCTAAACACTTCAGTTTTGGGGTGTTCAAAATAGAGATCTGATTTCTGCACCTATGACCCATCTCTAAACAATGTCAATGAAATAAAAGGCTGTTCGAAAATCTGCTTGTAATTATTGACTAGATATGCCTGATAACAACTTATTAGCAAAGGAGCTCTTCTCTTTTTGAAATGGATTTTAGTGCTCATGAAATATTGACATTTCTAGACAATGGGCAGATGCAGGGCAAACTCTCCTACCAATCACTAACATGCCTCATCCCTGATCTTGAAGCGAAAGAGTAATGTTAAGTTTGTGTGTCCATGCAGTCCATGGCTCACATTAAGACTACCAGTTCTGATAGTGGTTGTGTGATGTGGACACATGACCATTACAATCAGGACTGAGATCATACTCTCATTTCAAATAAACCATGTGATTGCCTAACGTGGTAACTAATTTAGATCATGACAAAAGTGTTCCGGATTCAAAAAACTGGTCACATAGAGGTAAAAAGTGCTACCTAAATTCTCAGTATACCAAGGCATATAGCATCTAACTCAATTTATCCAGGAATCAATCAAAAGCATATATTTACAGTTACAGTTAAGAGCAACCAAATGCATGGAGTGAAATTAGGTATGAAATGTTGGATCAAAAATTAAAAAGAAACCAAACTAACAATCTTATGTTAACAACAATCCATCCTCACTATGTCATGTCATGCCAGTCCCAGTTCATTTCCTTGAATGGACAAATGTCTGTTCCCTATACTATTTAATAATATTATATAATATATTATAATAAATAACTATTATAGTAACACAATATGTAAGTATACTAAAATATCAAATGCCCTTGTGGTATTTCCCATACCCATTCATGTCAGTAACCAATGAAAAGAAAGAAAGAAAGAAAGAAAACACAAGTAAGGGTATCCACTGTCCATCATTTTTTCAATATTGTTTCTGTTCCTTTCGTTTTTACCCATTTTGTTACTGTGATGGGTAGATAACCATTCATGCTGTTCCATTATATGAGCCTTCAAACAACTAAATTCAGTATCTATCTATAGTCACTTTATAAGCATAGAGGCAGATCCTGCCACTCTTTCTCACATAAGAAATGCTTATGTTAAAGTCAGTAGCTCTTCCTGGGTGAGTAAGGCTTAGCCATTTGTGCGAACCTTGCAAGACTGGTCTTGTACCTCTAATGATCAAAACATTTCTATTTTTTCCATTTGGCTGTTTTTACTGTAATCACTGTGAATACATGTGAATGATAAGCAGTATGGTGTTTAGTTCTAATATAATGATGTTAAATGAAAATGTATATCGACAATAAACATTAATTTCAAGGCTGCTTATTCTACAATATTTTTTTCTAGGTTGTTATATGAAGTGTAGAGCTGAACTTTCTTACCTATTAACAGTGCTTCTTTCTCTGATTTTAGACCTTGGCTTCGTTTCTCAGAATTTTTTTCTCTGTCTTGATTGACCAATGCTACTGTCAACACATTGATTTCCTATAAAATTCAAAAACAAAAAAACACAGATGTTTATGTAGATTTCATTCATTTCAACAAGAACTGTATGCTGCTTTTAATCTCTGTCTGTAAAAGATCATTATTTTAATTTACAGCTAAAGACAAGACAATTATAAATAATGGATTTATTTGCAGAATATTAAAGGCCCTTTTGAAGCACCGTTTCCTCAACTACTACAAGCAGAGGAATTTCCTGTAAACAGTAGGTGACAACTTTGTCACAGCTGTCTATTAGACATGACTGAAAATATAAACTGTAAACTAGACAGGTTTAGAAAATTCCATTTTTACAGCAGATACCATGGGGGATTATAATATTCTAAGAAAACTTCAGAACAAAGACAACAGCGAGGTAGTATGGCTGGACTGTTGTATTTACATGGCTTTTTGGCAGTGAAGGATGGGTTTGATGGGCTGTGAATATTACACATTTTCTCAACAAAAATCATTGTGACAAACATTCTGTGTGTGTGCGCGCGCGCACGTGCGCATGCATGTGAGAGAGAGAGAGCGGCTATGTCCACACTTATGCAGTTAAATCAATTTAAGTTAAATTGATTTAATAAAATTGCTATCAAATCATTACATTGATTTAAGTTAAATTGATTTAATATGTCCCCACTAGAAACTCAAATCGAACTAGCATGTCCATGGACAGGACTTGCTAGTTTGATTTAGGAGAGGGGCACCATGGGAGGTGTGGCAACATGGCCCCCTAGAAGGGCCATGTCCCCACCCAATATACAGAAAAAGAACAGCACCCTGGGAAGGAGAAAGGCAAAAGTGTTAAATCAAAATAACAGTTAAATTGAAATAACATGTCCACACAGCATTATTTTGAAATAACAGTTTTGATTTAACCGTCATTTCAATGTAATATTAGGTTTTATAATATCAAAATGACTTTCCTTATTGTGAGATAAGGGAGCTCCTTATCTCAACATAAGGAAACACAGTGTGGATCTGCAATCTTTTTAATCGAAATAATCTGCATTATTTCAATTTAAAGACTGTTTTTGGATATATATATAGAGAGAGAGAGAGAGAGAGAGAGCGAGCTGTTTCCAAGAAACAGGCATTACAATAAAATCTATATGGAGTCTTAAGTAGCTCTGGTTGGTCCAGATGCTTTTCTGTGGAGCCAATCAGGAAAATGTTTCCCTATCCTGTGACTATTTTTGAAATTCTGAAAAATCTTTCTATCCCAAATCAGACAAAGAATCAAAATCTTAGAAATTTTTGTGATCTGAAAATCCAATTTTTCGTATTTGGGTTAATTGAAAAATTTGTTTTGATAACTTTGAAATGTTTTGTTTCAAATTCAACTTTTTTTATTTAATTCTTTTAATCTATATAGCAGGGGTGGCCAAATTTATGCAACTCAAGAGCCACACAAGTTGATTACTAAACTTTCAAGAGCCGCACTGAGGCATATAGCCATATACTTTTACCTGTTAAATGGATTTGCTGATGTTCTTCCATGAGCCACGCTTTTTCATTCAAGAGCCACATGTGGCTCCTGAGCTACAGTTTGGCCATGCCTGCTATATAGATTCAATTTTGAAACAAAAAGTGGTTTTAAACCAGAAAATTCTGAATTTTTAATTTAGAAACTGTCAAAACAGGCTCTTCTGACAATTTCAAAATGGGATATTTCAACAATATGTTTTATAAAAAATTGAGATGAGAAATTTCTGCAAAAATGATCATTTTCAATTAACTGGCATTTTTTGGTGAAAAATAATTTTGTCACAGGAATCTCAGTCATCTCTACTTCTTTGACAGTGAATTTATCTTGAGATTAACAAACTTGTGATAATGTCATGCAGATAACGATATCATCATCATCCCTGGTTAGCATGAATGGTATTGCTCCAGATGCAATCCACAGCCAAAATATGCACTAATTTGCAGCAAACCTTCAGAAACAAAAGGAAAGGAGGAAGAGTAGTATGGAAAGCACACAAATATGGGTTCAGAGACGGAAGAGAAGGCTTGCAGTGCAGGATAATGGGGATAAAAGGAAGATGAAGGGGAGTACACATGAGGCGAGAGCAATGTATGTCAGTAGAGACCATAAAAGTTAAAACATAATATTTGTCTTTAAGGATAGAAAAGCATTCAAAAAGAGTAATTATGGAGTGGGAAAGAAGAAACCAGAAGGATGGCACTTGATATAGCAATTTTCCAAAACACTAGGCTTCTTTGGAAAGTTAGAAATTTTTGTCTAAGCAGTGACACAAGGAAAGAAACTTCACTCCCTTTGGGACTTGGGAGTAGATGATGTCTCATTTAATGGGCAGGTTTGAGTGTGTGCAAAGCCCTCAGTATGATTTATGGAGCAGTGTTAATGGAAACTAAAAGAAGTCACACAAAGTTGTCCTTAATTGGATGGATAGTGGGCGTATAAAACAGGGAAACACTGGTAATCTTAACAAAAGTCCTGTGGCACCTTAAAGACTAAGAGATTTCTTTGAGCATAAGATTTCATGGACTGAAAAACATTAAGACATTTTTTAGTCTTTAAGGTGCCACAGGGTTTTTGTTGTTTCTGCTATATACAGACTAACATGGCTACCCCTCTGTAACCTACGTTACATTGATGACATTTTTATCATCTGGACCCACAGAAAAGAGTCCCTGGAAGAATTCCACTGGGACTTCAACAATTTCCACCCCACCATCAACCTCAGCCTGGATCAGTCCACACAAGAAATCCACTTCTTGGACATTACCCTATGCATAAGGGATGGATGCATTACCACCACCCTATACCGAAAACCAACTGACCGCAATGCGTACCAACATGCCTCCAGCTTTCACCCAGAACACATTACACAATCTATTGTCTACAGTCAAGCCTTAAGGTACAACCAGATCTGCTCTGATCCCTCAGACAGAGACAAACACCTACAAGATCTTTATCAGGCATTCCTAAAACAATAGTACCCACCTAGGAAAGTGAAAAAACAAAACTGACACAGCCAGATGGGTGCCCAGAAGCCACCTAGTACAGTACAGACCTGACAAAGAAAACAAAAGAACATGACTGGTCATCACCTACATGTGAGAGGTGGATTTTTCCACCCCTCTTTGTGTTTTCTTTTGCTGTGGCCGAACTTCAGCTTGTCTTATGGAATGTGGCCTGTTAGGCCTCTACAATTAGATGGTGTTATCTCTTGACTGCAGGGAGTAATGGCCTTCAAGAAGAGTTATTGTTAGTAAGTGGGACCAGACCTGAAGAAGGTAATAAAATAAACTATATCTTACAGCTGCAAAACTTATGAGTTACAGCTGAAAGACTTATGAGTTCCTCTACTGACCAGACCAGTGTCAGTAAGTTTCTATGACAACAAGCGATATGCTAATTTTTGGGGCTCCAAGGCATAAAGCCGGGGTTCTGGCTTAGGCACATTGGAGAAGCGATAGGCCAGCAGCCTGTCGTGTTGCCAGGGGATCTCCCCACTCTTCACAAGGAAGAGTGTTAAACCCCTTGACTGATCACCAAGGGAGTCTGCAGTTTTTTTTCCTTTCTTTTTGGCAGATCTTTTTCTTTTTCTTTTTGAATTCTTTTATTAAGTCTTTAATTTTCACCTGTTCACCCTGGAGTGGGAGGTGGGCATTAGCCCTCAGGCGCTCCGAAGGGGGTGACAGGGGGTGTCCAACCATTGCAGCTGGTCATAGTGGGTTCTGGATTTTAAGGCTGCAGGCAAGAGCCACGAGGCTGCCTGTTGGTTGAGCCGTTTTAACACTGGGCCAGTCAAGTGCAAGAGGAGCACGCAGTCAGTAGGCACCAGACCGGTGGGCTCTGGATTTGAGGGTCGCAGGCAAGAGCCACGAGGCTGCCTGTTGGTCAAGCCGTTTTAACACCGGGCTGTTTTATCACATCTTGCTATCTTTCTCTTAAAGAAACAGGTCTGCTATCTGTCACTCTAGAGATAACATCCAGATGTGGTAAATATAATCTGGTCAAATTTGGGATTTAAATTGGGAAATGCTTTTTGGGGATGTCTATGTGTATTATTACTGCTCTGAACCTATTAACCTCACAGATCAGAATCAAGCTGGTGTTCCACAATCAAATTGGGAAACAGCAGTGTAAAAGAGTGCGATGAAAGAATAAATCCACTTGTGTTCCACACCAGGTACCCCAGCTGACCCTTGTAACTCCTAGCCGCAAGCAGCCCATGGCTAGCCTCACTGGGCAGTGATCCATGGTGTCTGGAGAGCCGGGGGAGAAGCAAGGTGTTCATGCTGTCCTGGGCTGTGTATGATGTTTTAGTGTGTTGTTTCAGTGTGTGTATGTGGTAAATAGCAAAGCTCTTTTTACCTACAAACTGTGTCTTCTATCTCTGTCTCTCATAAACCCCACTCTGTTAAATTATATCAATCAGGATTGGAACTGGGGGTTGAATTCAGGGTTAGGCACAAGAATGGGGATAAATGTTATAGTGATATTTGTGCTCTATTTTCTGTTTATTGGGCAATTCATTTGTACTTAGAAGATCTTTAAATACCTTAAAGAAATAGAGTTCTAAAACCCAGTTTGTATGAATTTTAATAAGTGTAATTTAATAGGAATTGCAAGTTTTCATTTTTTTAATAGCAATAATAGGTATTAGATAATATTAACCTCTTATTTAACTTTTTTTTCTCTTCTTTCTTTTTTGTAATTTCATTTATTTCAATAAAAGTCACATAAAAAGTAGTTAACCCAAAAAGTTGTGGTTTGGTCTCTTGCCTCTCGATTAGGACTCCTTCCTGCAGTGTGGGGATCGTGCCCCCTACACCCACTCCCCCACAACACTACAGTCCCTGGCTAAAATCTCTCCAACACATCATTAAAGATCTACAACCTATCCTACAAGATGATCCCAGACTCTCAAGCTTTGGGAGGCAGGCCAATCCTTGCTTACAGACAGCCCTCCAACCTGAAGCAAAATACTTACCAGCAACCAAACACCATACAACAAGAACACTAACCCAGGGACCTATCCCTGCAACAAACCCCGGTGCCAACTCTGCTCACACATTGATTCCAGAGATACCATCACAAGTCCCAACCACATCAGCCACACCACCAGAGGCTAATTTACCTGCACATCCACTAATGTGGTATATGCCATCATGTGCCAGCAATGCTGCTCTGCCATGTACATTGGTCAAACCAGACTGTCCTTGTGCAAAAGGATAAATGGACACAAATCAGACATCAAAAATGTCAATATCCATAAATCAGTAGGAGAACACTTCAGTCTCCATGGACACTCCATAGCAGGCTTGAAAGTTGCCATACTTCAACAAAAAGACCTTCAAAAACAGACTTCAGCATGAAACTGCAGTATAGGAGCTAATCTGCAAGCTTGACACAATCAGGCTGGGTCTGAATAGGGACTTGGAATGGTTAATGCATTACAAAAAGTGATTATTCTGTTCACACATTCTCTCCCTTTGATAAACTGGTGTGAATGGGCCCCATCTGCTCACTGAACTGACTTTGCTAGCACTTGGCCTCCTCTGCCCTGGGATGCGTGTATATATACCTCTCAACTGACCAGTTTCCACTTCATGCATCTAAGAAATCTGTTAGTTTATAAGGTGCCTCAGGACTCTCATTGTTTTTGCTGTACACAGACTAATATGGCCACCACTCTGGAACTTATCATTGGTAATCTTGCCAGTGGACAGGCGAAGCTTCAAAAGCAGGTTACAGGCACTTGAAAAATTAAGAGTGAATGGATTTACAAGGAATAAAATTCTTCTGTGCAACACTAGCTACACCAGAGAAGATCCTAAATTGGAAGAACGGATGAGTTCAGCAGCCAGTATGACCAAGCCTGGCTTATGGATTAATGCCGTAACAAAAAGTGGACAGCTAAGAACTGTCAAAGGAAGCAGTAACATTGATAGGAACTTGGGGTGGAAGTAAAAAGAAATGACCCTGTTCGTACTTGCAGATATTCTCCTGCATCGCAATCAAAATGTGCACTTAGGGTTGTCAGGTGTTCAGATTTTGACTGGAAAATCTGGTTAAAAAAGGGGACCTGACAACAAAAGTTCGGTTGCTTGAGTAACTTGTTGCAATCAGCTTCCATTCTGCTGCTGGGACAAAGGGAGCTGGGAGAGCAGGTTCTGCTGAAACTGGAGGAGCACTCAGGAACCACCTTGCTCAGGCTGAGCAAAGTATCAGTGACCGGCGATTGGGGCAGAAACCTGTGACATTTGGGGAGTGTGGCTGGAGGCTGGGCTCCCCACCCACATCCCCTTCTCAGGTTCCTTTGTGCCCTGCTACCTGGGAGCTGCTCTCATCCTGACCCAATGATGTCACTCCCAGACAGGGCTGGATTAAGGCAAGGGCTTTAGGGGCCACAGCCCCGGGTCCTGGCTAAAGGAGGGCCCTGCCACTCTGCAGAAATTTGGTCCAGGTGCTGGCCTGAGTTTTGCTGGCATGTCAGCAGGACCCCCGTGTCTGAGCTCAGCTGCTCTGCCGCCATGCTGATTCAACAGGGCTCCAAGAGAGGGAGTCCTTGCCATTGGAGTACTGCTGTTGTCCACCGGGCTGACTGGTCTATCCCAGTAGGTCCAGGATGCTGGGGCACCCCACCCAGCCTGCAGGTGGGACAGGAGCATTGTGGGCAGCCCCACCTCCACGCTGGCCCCTCCCTGGCTGGTTTGCTGGCCCTGGACTCTTCCCCCTGCAACCTACCACACCTCCAAGGCTGGCTGAGCCTGGGTCCCCCCAGCATTGGCCTGCTCCTGGCTGATCTGTGGGCCCCGGACTTCCCCCCCGCATTGATCAGACTCCCCCCAGCATCAGACCATCCCACCCCCAAAGCTGCCCAGTCTGCAGGCCACAGACCCTCCCCACTAGCACCACCCTGCCCCTAGGCTGGCTGCCACTGTGGTGGAGGGACCCACAAGACTGGGCAACCCCAGCCCTCAGAAGCCTTGATTTGGTGGACCCCAGAGCTTGGCTCTCCCTCCTTCTGCCCCACTCAAACCCAGACTGTGACTCTCCTTCACCCTTCCCGGCTCCTGCCACTTCTCCCGTCCCCAGAGCCCTGCTCAGTGTGGGAGAAAAGAGGTGGAAAGAGCCGCAAGTGACAGGGGTGAGGAGCAGGGGTGTGGCCTCAGGGGAAGAGGCAGAGCAGGGGTGCAGGAAGCTCTGGCACCAGGGCTATGTCTACACTAGCAAATTAGTTGGAATTAAGGAGTCTTAATTTGAACTAATTTGAATCTTGTTTATACTAGGCTTTGCCTAGTTCAAACTAAAATATTTTAGCAAAGCTTAGTTCAAGCTATTTAGTTTGGCTGGTTAGTTCGAACTAACTGCCTTGTTAAAACTAATTTACATATTTATTTCGAACTAGCACAACTAGAACTAAATAAATTCAAACTAACCGTGTTTTTTTTAGTTTGAACTAACTTTTAGTTTGAACTAAGCATGCTTTGTTAGTTTGAACTAAAAAGTTGGTTTGAACTAAAAGAAGCGTGGCTAGTTTGAACTAAACGTTAGTTTGAAATAAACAAACGTGCTTAGTTTGAACTAACTTTCAAACTACTTAGTTTGGATTAACCATGTCCGAACTAAGATTTTAGATTTTTGTCCATTTTTCACAAACTAGATAGACACCACCCTATTTGCTCGTCCAATTATAATGTAAATTAAAATCTTATTAATTATGGGTATGTCTACACTGAAAAGTTTTTTTTTCAAAATAAGGAGGCCTATTCTGAAAAAAACTTTTTACCTATTCATGCAGGCATTTTGGTATTTCAAAATAAGCAATTCATTATTTCAAAAGAAATGAAACACTATTTCAAAATAACTAAACCTGTCTTATTTTGAAAGAGCAATTCTTTTGAAATAATATTTCGAAAACAGCCATTCAAAGCTGTGGAACTGGCTTTTTTTGAAATAATGGCCCTATAGTTTTCCCTGCCTTCCCCTATTTCAAAACAGAGAGTCTAGTGAAAACTCTCTATTTCAAAATAAATTCAAAATAATGCTATTTTGAAACAATTATTTTGAAATAAACTCAAAATAGTGATTTCAAAATAACTATATCTTTGGCAGTGTATACATAGTTCATATGTCTAACTACTGTCTGTGCTTCAGATGAAAATCTTGTAGCTGTGTATGAAGCCACTAAGATTTGCATTCACACAATTCATTTGTGGGCAGGAGAAAAAAAAGATGCATTGTTTTCACGCACAAACTAACAAAGCTAAACTTCAGACTTGCTTTACATTTTACTCTAAGAATGCTAGACTAGACAACCACTATCTGGACGCATTCCTCATTGCAGAGCTGTGACATAGGCAGGGCTGTCAGTAACCAGTAGTCTGTGGAGAACAGTTGGAGAACCACTTCATTACACTACCCCCATTTTCCAGCACAGTTTCATTCAACCCTTTGTTCAGAGGCCATTTCTGCTTAGCAAATGTTATTTTCTGGGCATTATGCAGTCCCCTTTAACAGGTTTCATTATAAAAGGAATCGTTTGAAACCATCTGTCTGTTACTGCAATAAAGGAGAAGAGTGGGGCAGAGCATAGAGAAACTAGTATTCATTAGAAGTGAAATGACCTTGGAAGGACTAAATGCAATATGTGGCTGTCATAATCCAGGTTAAATAGCCCTTGGAAACCATTACAGACATAGCCCCAGGAGCATTCATTAGTCACAAATTTCATCAGGTATTGTAGAATGTGGATCCATGAGTAGAGTGGTACAGCTGAGAACAGACTATATAAAATGCAAACCTTTCTGCTCAGCATGGATGGAGGCATTCCTTAATGCAAATACCAAACAGGGACTTTTCGGGGGGGGGGGGGGGCCAGAGTCATCTTTTCGTTTTTTTCTCAAACCAATGAGGAAAGGATTTGAATTTTTCCCTCTTTTGGTTCAAATTCTGTTAGTAGGATGGGCCTGGGCGGCTGATGGGATACAATTCCTCACAGTCTGCAGATGATTCATTTTGGGGGTTCCATGGTTTTGGACCAGATCATGAAGAGTCACTCTCGGTGGCAAGCCTGCAGGGATATTTTTTAGGTAAAGTAATGCTGACAGTCAAGCCACTGTCTCACACAGGGTACGACCCCAAACACATGGGCTTTGGGTCCAATGAATAAGCAGAGAACTAATAAAGTGCCTGGTTCCTCACGAGATGTGTTGCCAAAAGAACTAGAGGGGACTTAAAAAGTGGCGGGGAGGTGCTGAGTCTCCATGCTGATGTATTGTAGGGCCCCTAAGAATCATGGGACTTTTCTGCAGCTCATTATATTTCAGCAGGTGAAGTCTATGCCCCCTGCCCACTGTTTGGACATGATAAAAGCTCTCTCTCCACTCTGCAGGATGCTTCTGAATAAGCTTGTGCATTTTCCCAATTTTTCCATAGGTTTTTTTTTTTTTCCTCCAGAGGAGTGCATGACATTGTCTCCTTGGTATTATATTACCAGACACCATATCACATTCAAGGCCAGACTATAGCCATCCCCTACACTAGTGCAAAGGGCAAGGTGGGATATAAAGAACCTCCCACTCCCCCTGCGACCTTGTCCATGGGCTTAGCAAATACAGAGACCTATGAACTTCCATGAGTTCAAGGATATCTTGGGACTAGCCTCCCCGGCTATGTCTACATCAAGAACAATTAGTTTGAACTTGTTAGCTCAAACTAATAAGTTCAGGATTAGTTCGAACTAACCTCAAACTTATAAGTTCGAATAACAATGTGGACTAGTTCGAACTAGTACACTTTGTTAGTTCAAACTAACTGCCCTTAGTTCAAACTTATTAAGTTCAAACTAAGAGTTAGTCCCAGTCTCCACCAGACTGAGTTTGAACTAACGCTCAAACTAAGCACTTAGTTCGAATTAATCGCCGGTAGTTACTAGTTCGAACTAAGCATTCCTTAGTTTGAACTAAGGAAAGCCTGATGTAGACAACTAAAAAGCTAGTTCAAATTAAGCCTCCTTAATTTGAACTAACTTGCCAGTGTAGAAATAGCCCCTGCGTTTGTTAACTACTCCAAAGAAGTGGGGGGAAGTAAGGCCATGCCACTTCCTTCTGCACGCCAGGTACTCTTTTCTGAGCACACTAGTCAGCAGAGCTTTCCAAGGCTCAGTCCCCCTCTACTTTACCTCTTTCTCAGGGCTGTGCTTGAAAGGTAAATTTTGGACCTCACTGTCTATGACTTTCCATATACTGTTGTTTGGAATAGGGACTGGCTGCATGATTAGTGTGCAAAATGCAAATATCCAGAGAGTTTAGCAGCTTCTGATTTAGCTGGGTGATCCAAATGTTTGACAAATGACTGAAAATCATTGTTGACAGCACATCTTGATAATGCTGATGGTATGGAGGGGGTATTCTGTGGAATTTTGTGGGGCACTGAGAATATTGTGCTTTATGAAGCAACCCTTAAAAGTTACCACACTTTGGATGGGGTCATACTACGTTTTGACATTTATACTGTCTATGCAAAGCCTGATAACAACTGTTTTATGCAATTATGCAAACAGTAGCGGGAGAAAGGGAAGCAGAGAAGGAAGTGAGCAGGGCTCTGGCACTGCAGGGCAGGTACAGAGCAACTGCAGTGTGCTGGCCCTGAACAAACAGTATGCTATCCTTTCTTATCAGCTAGAGGCTTTCTCTGAAGAAAGATGATGAGGAGGGAAAAAGCCATGTATCTGAAACCAGGGTAAAATCATCAAGAGCAGGGTGGAGATATGGTGCAGGCACCGAAGAAAAGGCAATTTATATTTCTGAAGGAGAAAATAAACACAGAGCAAAATGTTGCAGTCCTCAGTTGAGGAAAACTACTACTGATGACATGTTTTGCATGGTTAAGGACTGCGGAATTCAGCCTTCGATTTTAAACATACAGGCAAAATCCTTCTCATTTATATCCAAGCAATTCTAGTCATTTAATTGTAAAAGAGTGAATAGAATTTGATCTACAGTATGAAGATCACCTGTTTTCTACAGTATATTTTTTTCTTATGTGGGGGAAAAAACTGCAATATAGATATAAAAATGTATTAACACGATCATTATAATTTAATATTTTTTAAAGTAATTTCAAACTTGTTTGTACCCTTCCTGAATATTAAGATACAGCTACAAGAATGTTATAGCCAGGATGCTTGGAAATATAAAAATACGTATGTTCAACTACTTATGTTACAAAGTGTTAATGTTAATCAAAGAAATTCCAGATGGTTTCTGCTTCTCTCCCTCAATGACATGCAAACATTAAAAAGACAGATCATTCACGTTTTAAGCAGAGTGAAAAGAAATGTAGGGTGTGTTATCAGAGCCATAAATATACTTCTAAAGTGGACTTACATCAATTGTGCTTTTTCTTTTCAAAGAAAAAGCCTAAGTTTAAACCTACACAAAGAATTCCAGAAATATTCTTAGTGAAATTGATTTATTATGTAAACACACTAACGCCTTTTTTCTTTCAACTTTTTTCTCATTTATGGTAGGAAATGTTTGGCAGGAGATACTGATGATTTCTAACATGTTTCCATTTAAAAGTGAAAACCTTTGTTTGTCAAATGCTTAAGATGGCATAAGCGTCTTTGAAAATACGTATTTGCAAATATTTTGTATCTAAATCTTCATATAACAACTTCCTGACAGCTCTGTTGTATGAATAATAAGATGTTTTATGGATAAAAATAGCAAGGCCATTATATACTAAACTAGCTACTAATGTATGAGGTCATTTAAGTGCAAAATCTTTATATTAATGGGGGATTAACTAACTTTTACTGGCAGTACACAAGCAAACCCTCACCAACTCAGGAAGACAAGAAAATTGGTGTTTCAAAAATTATCATGCAGAGTTAATGACTATTAAATATTTCAGTTAAAGTCTTCATATGAATTATTTAATTAAAAAAACCCCTCTCTTTTGAGAACTGAAAACTTTTGTACAAAGAACAGGAATGTTTGGACTGTTTGAAAACACAATTTCATTTCTTCTCAAATGCTAGCAAAATACAAAAGTCTCAGAAATGACTTGAATAAAAAGAAAGAATCAAAACTAACTTTAAAATTATCTGGAATTTTCTTGCCAGGAGAATAGAAAGGCAATTAAAAAAATGTTGCATATTCATTAAATAGGCTATGTATTCAGGAGCTGAAATGTGTCAGCTAAGCCAACCCTGAAGGCATGATGATGCCTCTGAGAGTGACAGCAATCAACCTGAATTTCAACAAGCCTGAGAGGTGTGTTTTCCTATAATTTCAAGAAAGCAGGATAGGAAGAAGAGTACAAAAGACACTGAAATGAGCACCCCCCACACAGCCCCTCTGCTACTCTGCCTAGCCAGCAAGCACTCCATGACTCATCCTGTCCACCTCTACAAGCAAGCTGCCACAGACAGATAAGAAAAATATAGAAGACTCTAGAAGAAATCAACCCAAGGAAAACCTCCACAAGGCTTTAACATGGATTGAGGAGAGAAAGTTAACTAAGACACTACCTGTGGATTAGATTTAAAAGTCTTGTAATGATTTTACTGGGCTATGCAAATAATGCTGTAACTTCAATAATGGTTAGACTGCCCAAGTATTCCTGGGGAAGAGGTAGGGGCTAAACAATGGTAAACAGGAAAATAATGGGATATAACTGGATTTAAGATTTTTAATATTTGTAACTGGGCTAGCTTAGGATAGCTCCCTAAATGGCTCCTTCAAAGTAATCAATTTTAATATCTGCTTTGATTGTAATAGGAGATAGTTCAGAGTGCTTACTTTGTCTAGCTATTATCTGTTTGGGTTATTATTAATAACTAGATGGGCTTCATTTCCCCTTAAACAAAGTATTTGCCCATACATAAACAATTTTAATGACCTAATAAGATAATAAAATGAATTCACAATAATTTTGGGAAATCATTTACCATGAGAAGAGCTGCTCAGATGTGGTCCACTCTCACAGATGTAATTTTTGTTAAACCCTCTCCACAGAGAGACATAGGCCTGGTCTATGCTGCCACACTAAGTCAACAGGAGAAACACATTCTACTGAACATAGATTGTGTATCTACTGTCAACTTATTTACTTCCACATACCTCGGCATCTTCACTTGTCTGTGTTGACCAAAAATGCTCTCCCTTCGATGCAGCATTACTCTTTTTGGAGGAATGGAATTACAATATTGAAGGGAGAACACTTCTGGGATTGATTGAGTGGGTATATGCTGGCCTCTCAGTTGATCCCAGGATTGATGCAAAATTTTCAGTAGAGACAAGGCCATACACAAGAGTTTGTGTAGGGAAAACGGAAGATTTTGTGACAGTATAACAACAGTGGGCAATGGAGGCCCCCAACCAACTTAAGGGGTATGTCTACACTTACAAGTTAATTTGAATTGATGAGGATCAATTCAAATTAAATAAATGCATGGCCACACTGGCTTTCATTAATTTGAACTAAGGGTACTTTGCAAAGTTATGTGGTAAACAAGTAGTTATCTAGTTAGATTGTAGGATTAAGAAAGTTGTAATTAACAACCCAGCAGACAGGCTATGGGAGGGCCTGATCACCTCTTCTCTACGAAACAAAGGTAGTCATGGCCTATAATTATTGGCTCATACCCTAACTTCAATAAACTTTGCCATAGGACCTTGGAGGGTGCCTCAGAGGACACCACTCGCCTGCTGAAGCCCAAGGTCACAAAGGGGTCCCTGACTGCTGATTGAGTTGTAAGCTTGTCTATGTTACTTCATTTTTTAACTCTGGGTATATCACTTTGTCTGGGTTTTAGTTAAGAAATCTGTTAGGATATGTCCACATTTAGAATTTACTTCAAATTGATGACAATCAATTTGAATTAAATTAAGTGCATGGCCACACTCACTTTCCTCAATTCGAACTGAGGAACTACTTAGTTCAAATTGATGAAAGCTGACTTTGAAGTGGTCAAACCTCATTTGACTTCAAAGTTGCAATCAATTCAAACCCGTTAGTTTGAACTGACCCAGTGTGGCCGTTGGCAATTCAAACTCACTGTTAGTTCAAATTGACATGGCACTCTGGAAGGAAGACCAGCCCTCCAGCACCTGGGGCCAGCAGCCCCAAAGGTGCCTCTACCACCATCCAGCCAGATTGGGCTGGGAGCCAATGGGGTTCCTGCCCCTGGCTGGGGACAGGGATCCCAGAAGCCAGCTCCAGCTCCACTTGCCAGTGTGAGGAAGGTATCCCCGCACCGGCATGAAGCTGCGCTACCCTGGCTGGGGACAGGGACCCCTGCATGCGGCTCTAGCTCCGCTTGCTGGTGCAGGGAAGGAATCCCTGCGCCGGGCTGGAGCCATGCTCTTCAGCAACAGGGAAGGAGCCGCACACGGGCATCCATTCTGCGTGCCCAGGGAACGCAGTTCCAGCCCAGTGCTGGGATCCCTTCCCTGCACTGGCAAGTGGAGCTGAAACAGTGCCCTGGAACTTGGCTCCAGCCCAGTGTGGGGATCCCTTCGTCACACCGGAAAGCGGGGCTAGAGCCGCACGTGGGGGTCCCATCCCCACAACAGCAAGCCGGGCTCAGTCCGGCACAGGAGTCCCTTCCCTGCTCTGGCAAGCCATGCTCCAGCCTGGCGTGGGGATCCCTTACCCGCACAGGGCAGTGCTGCTGATGCCAGGCAGAGGGAATCCCTTCTCCACCCACCTGGCCAGGGAAAAACATCCCTTGCCAGGCTCTAGTCTTCTGAGCCTGGCATGGGGAAAAGCATCCGCTGTCCAGCTCTAGCCGCTTTTCCCTGTGCTGGGCCCAGAGGACTGAAGCCTAGCAAAAGATTGGGTGGTGGCACTGCCCTTTTTGTGGGCTGTGTTGCCACATCTCCCATGGTGCCCCTCCTCCAATTTGAATTACCACGTCCAGTCCATGGATCTACTTGTTCAAATTGGATTTTCCAGTGTGGCCATGCAAATTCGAATTGACTGAATTCGAACTAATAATTATTAGTTCAAATTCATTAGTTTGAATTGTTCGAATTCAGTCAATTTGAATTAATAGTCTAAATGTAGACATAGCCTTAGTTAATAAAACATGTTTAACCTGCTATTTGCATCTCGGTGATTGTTGTTACTGGAATCCTGGACCTGAATCTCACTTGGTAGTGGGGAACAGTTTGCAACAGAAGTAGCAAGTTTATTATTTTTGTTTAGTCATTTGTGTTTTTTCTACTGTTTTCTTTTCCTATCATTAATAATAAAATAGCTGTGGTTAATAATTGTGCTTACTTTGCTTGGTCTTGATCATGAGGTCCCTTAGACTAAGTGCCTCTCATCACTCACAGCAACACTGCTAGTGGCACTAGATCAATTATTTGGGATTGACTGAGTGGCAGTGGGGATCTGCTCAATTGATCTGGAAGTTGATGGTATTAATCCATCCCTCCCCTGCAAAAAAAAGTAATGCTGCATCGATGAAAAGGCATTTCCCATCACCATAGCTTAGTGGGGATGCCACCCTATGTAGAAGTTAGGAAGTCAATGGTAGATGCTCAGGCACCTGCTTAATTTCACTACCCATGTAGACTGGGCCTAAAAAATAGGAGACAAATTCCTGAGCTGGCAGGAGGAGAGCTGGCCTACTATTTCTTGTTTCTCAAAAATAAACATTTTTAGAATAAAATTATTTGAGGCCAACAATTTTAAACCTAATCCTTTCCTACACTGCACTTACATACAGTTGTTTGGTTCATTTTTTGGCCCTTGTACAACTGCTTTTGAACTTCCCAGTGTTTAAGTGCTGCACCTCAGGGTTTGTCTACTCTAAAAATGCAGTGGGATTGACAGAGCAGCCAGTGTAGACCTGCTCAATCAAATCCAGAAGTGCTCTCCCATTGACTCAATACCCCCATCATCCCGCAAGTAGAGTAATGCTGCATCAAAGGGGGAGCACTTCAGGTCAACATAGCAGAGCAAAGACACCGCAGCAAGTGAGAATAATTAAGTCTATGGGAGATAGGTATTCTGTGGCATGCTGACTGTGTACCTCCAGCTGCCTTAGCCCCACAGTGCATACTGGTCCTCAGTTTCCATTTCTTCCAAAAATTGTACACAAGCATGTATGTGCCACTAACTTCAATGCACATTGGGTCAGGGCTCAGACCCATTCTTAGCTTTCAGGGGATGCTCAGATTAAGCTGTGGTCCCAAAGAATAGGGAATATGCTGATATTTACACAGCTTTCCTTTTCAAATTGTTCTCTCATGATGCTTATTCTGGATGCCTTACATGTTATTTGATTGAAAATATTCTGCCAATGAGAAAGTCTCTAATATTTGAATGATATAATTATCTTGATTTTGTGATAAAACCTCGAAAACCATTGGTTCTGCTTTAGCAGAAGAACTATTTCAAAGGGGTGCTGCCTCGCATACCACGCTGGTCTATTCCAATTTAAGGGTCTGTTTACATAGGAGATTTAATGTGAAGCTTTTTTATCAGCATCTGGTAATTTGCAGTACTCAAGTGTCACCAGAAGTATGCACACTGGGGGGCCTGTTCCATTTTCAAACTGCATTGTGTGGACACACAGGGCACGTCTACATTGGAAATTTTTTCGGGATAAGGAGGCTTATCCCGAAAAAACTCTCTCTTGTCCACAGAGCTGTTTTGCTTTTTCGAAAAAAAGTGCTCTGGTGTACTGAAACACTGGAGCACTTTTTCGAAAAAGCAAAACCTGGCGTCTTTCAAAAAAGCCATTTTGAAAAAAGCGCCCTGGTATTTCAAAATACCGGAGTGTTTTTCAGGATGGTTAAACCTGCTTGTCTTTTGAAAAAAGGGCTTTTTTTGAAAAAGCTTTTTTGAAAAAAGCCATCATCGGACACGGCAATGGGTTTTTTTAAAAAAAGCATGCCCATCTGTTCAATAGACTCTCTTCTTCTGAAAGAGAGTCCAGTGTGGACATTCTTTATCCAAAAACAAACAAACAAACAAAACAAAAAACAAAACAAAACCCAAAACTGCCTTATTTCAAGATAGGAGGTCTCCATCTTGAAGTAACATTTTTCAAAATCAGGTTTTTTTCCCCAAAAAACTATTTTGAATGTATTTTAGAATAGATTTTTTTGAAAAAAAAACTTTTCTCAAAAAATGTGAGGCAGTGTAGATATAGTCACAGTGGTAGTTTGCTGAGAACTGAGGAAGCAGCATTCTTGCCATCTATCTCATGGCCCTTTGCTTCATGGTTAAGTGGCATGCATCCTGGGTCTGTTTTCAGTGTGAACTGTGGGATGCAAAGCAAAAACCAGGCTGATTCAAACAAAAAAAATCCCAAACCATTTTCCCACTGTCTTCTGCCCTGTGCTTCCTTTCTGGGTGGACCAGCATCATTTTCAAATTGCTGTCTGCAAGCATGGACCAAGAAGTGTTCCATTTTGTTATGGTAGCAAGCACAATATGTGCAAGCTGCTGGGGCTGTATTACAGCATTCGGACCCAAGCATCATTTGGCACTGGACTTATCCACCACATCATGGAGCAGATGGTGCAGCTGTGAGAGACCACTCAGTGGTTCCTCTAACATCAGGAGAACACTGCAAAGCTGTTGCAGCAAGATGAGCATGCTGAACTGTTGGAAATAGAAACCACTTCATGGATCAGCTATGCTGTGGGGTCTAGTGGGAGAGAATCACTGTCTAGACTTAGTAGTGCATGAACTAAAGGACAAGGAGGACTACCTGTGTTGAGATCTGACACTGGAGCTGGAGTGTCAGTGTACCTACAAACAAGGAGTCCTGTGGCACTTTTAAAGACTAACACATTTATTTATCACATGCGCTGACATGGGAGAAAATCCCACTTGGTCTGATGCTTTGAGGATGGGGGAATTTATGGAATGAGAGGAAAAAGATTCAGGAAAATGTAAGTCATGGGATCAGATCACATTGTAACAGCAAATCAAGGCAGTTGTTAAGATTCAACCATATGGTGCAGTGGTGTCCAACAGTTTTTTCACGCTCAGCAAAATTGTGGCAAATGTGTTAACATTTTTGCTACAAAACAAAACAAAATTTAACTGTGTTTTAATAGAATATAGAGGGGTAGAAAAATACACAATAATGTTTTGAATTATTTATTGATAGAATTAATGAGAAATCTGACATATCGTTTCATTAAGTAGTGGTGGGAAATCAGGCATAAAATCAGTTAGACTACATCTCAACTCCGCCTCCAAATTTTCATCCAATATCTGCGACCTATGTTTTGATTTCACCATTTTTACCACAGAAAAAGTTGATTTGCAGAGCTATGTTGAACCAAAACTTGAAATGAAAACAGTTTTGGAATAACTGTATTTAGAACAGCAAACTCATTTTGATTAAAAATGAGTCCACATTGTAGCAATTGAATCATCTTTCAAATGTTGAACACTTTGAAGTAAAATCACATCCATCTTGAAAAGATGCCTTTCCAAAGAAAGAAGCCTCACAAACTCTTGAGATAGTAGAGAATTTCAGAGTTCAAAGTGAAATGGATCTTGCATGAATTCAAAAAACAATTCTGTACTTTTCAAAATCAGGAAAGTGCTGTTCAAATTCTTGGAGTAAATTCTGAAATCAATCCACATAGCAGACTTTTTTTATTTAAAAAAAAATAGCTGGTAGAAGTAAAGGACCAATTTGCCACAGGTCAATAGCCATTTTGCCACATCTGGCAAGTGGTGACCATGTTGGACACTGTGGATAGTGGGATTTTCTCCCACAAAAGCTCATGAGACAAATACATTTGTTTTAGCCTTTAAAAATGCCACAGGACTCCTTGTTTAATTTTGCTGAACTAGACTAACACGGCTGCCCCTTTGGAACTAGTGCGCCTACGTGCGAGGCCCCATACCTGTAGAGAAGCGAACCATCATTACCATCTACAAGCTGACCACCCCAGAGTGTAACTGCTCTGTAGCAAACCAGTTTGGCTTGGTGGGAGCAACTGTTGAGGCCAGTCGCAGGCAAGTCTGCTATGCTGTTAAGGTAGACATAGCGATGCTGCTATGCTAGCTGGGTTATAACACAGACATAGGGTTTTGCAGACATTGGGTCCTGAGCTGTATTAGGTCAGTTGATGGAACCAATGAGCCTATCACTTGCCCCACCACTGGAGTGCAGAATTTATAAGCAAAGTATGGTGTTTCTCTACAGTGGTCCAAGGAAAGGTGGACCACTGCAGCAGGTATAGACAAATGCAGGTTGTCTGAGAGGATCTACAATGCTAGGATCTTTCAGAACTCAGCTCTATTTAAAGTAATGGGAAAAGGGGCATTTGTCCCCAGAACCGCTATGGGCATTACTGATGCAGAAACTGGTCCGGTTATTCTGGGAGACCCAGCTTATTTTCTTCTTTCCTGGTGAGCAAAGTCAGTCACAGATGAGAAGGACAGGGATATTTTAATTATAATGTGAGTAGATGCTGAGTGGTGGGTGTATATATATTTAGCCATTTGAAATTCAGATAGAGCTACTTAGCCTTGTTACCATCTTCTAAACAAAAAAGTCTTCTGACACTGCAATCTTCCTGGTGGGATGTGGGAGTTAACCTCTCTCCTCTGTTGTCCCACTCCCTGCTGATGCCTCTGTTGAGCTTTTAACTCTGGCTTCCTGCCAGGGAGCATTCAGCATCCATGCTGAAGAAGGGCCTTTTTGGTCACTGAGGAAGCTGAGGGCTCCCTCTCTGCTGGGAGGGGTTGGTACTTCCCATCACAGACTCTTGTTTTTTAATTTCACTATGTGATTTATTAAAAGGACTATCACCATCATGATCCTCCATAGTAGCTCTATTGATAGCCTTCTTCAGACATCAGACCTTTCTCCAGGTAGAGATCCTACCCTTCTGAGATCCCTTTTGCTCCAGCTCTGCTAGCCCTTTGTGTTTCCTTCCTGTGCTTTTTATTTACCACTCCCAGCTGATAGGACAATTAGCTCCTTAGGGCTCCCAGCCTGATTAGGTAATTAAGTATTTCATTCTTCATTCAAGTCTACTCTGGTAGAAGCGAACAGAACTTCAGCGATCAGAGTGCTGGAAGTGATGTTAGCTTGCAGCACTCTTGTCACTGAATTGTTTGGACACAGCAGAAAAGAAAATGCCCTGACTATTATAGCTGTGTGCTGTGTTCTGCTCAATATTTGTGAGACCAAAGGGGAAAGCCTTATTGATGGATGAGAGACTGAGGTACAGAGACTTGCTCAGTGATCTCAGAAGCCAACAAGGTATTCCACAGAGGACACTGATACACAAGAGAATACTTTCAGGGATGGCTATTGTTCATATTCTAATTCTCATAGTTCAACACATGTCACCATAGCTGTGCGTCCAGCTGCTAATCTGTGGGAGGCGAGATAGACCGTAAGCAGTGTGGTATTCTTTATGGGTGGTGGAAGTGGGACACTGCCTTCAATTTTTGTAAAGATGCATGAATTATTTTAGCTTCGGTTACAGAATTTTTGCACACAAAATGCAGCGAGGAGTCACAATGGAGCAAAATGGATTTTTAAAGGTTTTTATTATGAAGCAAAGCAACAAGCCAAAAATAAAGCTTCATTTGAACCAACAGATAACTAAAAATACCTGTTTATTTGAAAACATATTTACCAAACAATTTGCTTACTGGCCAACTAAAAGCAAATTTTTAAACAAAGAACAGTACAAGCCAGACTGCAAGGGCAACATTGCAAACAATGCAAAAATAACAAGGGGATGGTAGTCAGAGCGTAAAGTTAACAGGCATGTAGCGGTCTTCCCTTTGCCTCTTCTTGTACATGGAGTTTCTGGGTTTGAGCACCACAACTCAGAATAAGAAGGTGCATTTTAGTGCTCAAAAATTCTGGCTTCCAGGAGCTTCATGGTGGGCAGAAGATGGACTGAGAAGAGACTTGTCTCTTGGACAAGTGCCGAATGGGTGCCGAAGGGGGGAATTGTTGCTGGTCCCAGTAGCCACTACTCTTCAGGGGCTGAGGGAGTTGACTGAGTTCCAACTTACAGGACTGCAGGGTCCACTGGCTTAGGAGAAGACAATTCATGGTTTAGAGAAGAAAATTCTGGCTCAAGATAGCATTCATAAATTGCCTCACATTTACCAGTATTTCCTTGCTGCATCTGACCATGGTGATGCTGTCCTTAGTTTCTGCAACACTGTCCTTAGCAAATGTCATGATCTCCTGGGAGAACTTCATTTCCTTTTCCATCTGGGTCACCATGTACCGCCTGTACTTCTTAGTCAGTCCCCTGGGACTCTGCCATAAGCTCTAAAAATATCCTGTCCTGAATCCTCCTTTTCCACTCTCTCAGGTTGGCTAGCCTCCCAGCAACAGGGATGTCCTTGATGATTCTGTTGTTGTAGGTACCACGGAAGTGCAGGGGAAAAAGTTGCTTATTGTTTATATTCCATACAGGCAATGATAGCTTTTCCCCCCCTTATTAAAGTATGCATACATGGCTTTACCTCACTTATGATCTTCTTTGCCTTCGGGGAAGCTGAAAGATGGTAAGTGGTGAGCATGTGAGGAGATGCTGGGTGCTCTGGGATTTTTCTGCTGTACATGCTATTTGTTGCTGTGCCTTAGTAGGCACACTAATCACATGGGTGGAAGTTTGTTCTTGTTTTTATTTGAAGTTTTAGTTTTGCATTTAAAATGTTTGAGTGGTTATGACAGGTTATGAGGGTGGGGAGGGAGCAGAGCCAAATACACCTCCTTTAGGTTACCCTGACTTAATGACTCTACATTAAGATGGGTGACTAGGAGACAGACTGTGCCTTATTCAAAAAGGCAAAGAACAGATTAGTGAGATGCACTGAAATTATTCACCAGGATGATTACCCCCAGAAGTATTGCAGGATTGGAAGGGACTTAAGAGCTGTACTAGAGGCACAGGTGTGTGGTTATTCCTTATAATATGCAAAGAAAAAAAAAAACCTAAGCAACTATTCACTCTTCTGTTCTATCTCCTCTATGGACATGGAGAACATGCAGATAAAAACATAGGGTCCTGCAGTGATTGTCAGCTAGAATGGTTGGAGCCCATGAAAGCTTATGCCCAAAGAAATCTGTTAGTTTATAAGGTGCCACAGGACTCTTTGTTGTTTTTGCTGTACACAGACTAACACAGCTACCCTTCTGGAAATTGTTACGCAGCCATTAAATCTTAGCAGAGAACATTGCTGTTTGCCACTCTGTACTGTTACCAGGCATGCAATGTACATTTAAACCACACGTAAACTATGAGGATGGACCAAACTTCTTTTCTTTTCCCATGACCACTGTCAATAAAAGGTTGGATTTTGCACAAATGCATTTTTTTTTTCATTATTTGAATGTGTTTTGGAAGGGGAGGTGTGGTGGGAAGTTGTTTGCCATGCTGCCAGCTGCCTTTTTGAGCTGATGAAGAGGGTTGAAGGGGGAAGCTAGGCAGGACAGATGAGACAAGGAGAAAGGAAACTAGGGAGATGGGCTGTAGCATTGAAAACTGTTGATAGTCATAGGTTTAGGATGAGGCAGAGATCAATTGCCCAGGCAGAGCAGCCACCATTTTAAAAACATACCAGCAGGCTGAATAGGCAACATGGGCTTAAGGGAGATGGGGACTGGATTCCCAGAAAGGTGCCTAGCTCACATGCATCTAAAATGGCTGTAGAAGGCAGAACAGCTATATAGAACAATAATCACCAGTTGTAAAGATAGATACATATATGGTGAAGTTCCCTATAGGAGTTCTGCCTTTTTGGTCCTGGCCTGGGTTTCTGGCCAGGACTTGGGGTTGGCTGATGATGGCAGAAATTGAGGTATATTGCAGCAAGACATGAATGCTGACTTTCCAATTGCTTGATGTCAGTATCCTGGGACTCTGAAAGATCCTGGTTCTCAGGGGAGAGCTTCTTTCCAGCATCCTCCTGCAGACCTTGCTACTTGTCCTTAGTATAGAGAAGAGTGTGGCCAGCAGGTGCCACCTGGTTGGCAGCATCATGCTATATAATTGTGTAGGATCCTGTTCCTCATTTTAAGGTACTTATTCCTGAGCTTCTTGCTTTTTATCTGGCACTGGTCAACATCCTGGTCTTGACCCCTTTTGGATGTGTCTTATTTCTGATGGTTGGCCACAAGAAGTTCCTGCATTGACACTTCTCAGATGGCAAGGAAATCCAAGGTCTGAGCGTGACTCCAAGCAGCTGAATGAGGAGTTCTGTAGGACTTCTGGAGTGCTGGCAGGGTTGTACTTCAAGAACACTGATAGGCTCAGGTCTAGGAACAAAATGGGCAAATTCTGGCTCTGCACCAGTTTTTAAAGGGGACAGGGAATGTCCTGGGAACTTGACAGCAGAGCAAGGGAAGGTGAATGGACAGGTCAGTAATGGTTGACTTGCAAACCATTGTGGGATAACTGTTGGAAGCATTTTTTTTAAAAAAAAAGTGGTGCACAGCAATTGGATTCATATGCAGAGAAGACTGCACTAATTCAATGTAAGCAAACCTAATGCATTTGATAGGCAGACACCATAACTCATGGCAAATGTGGAGGTAGTGGCAGTTATGAACTGTGTTGTGTGTACACAGCTATTGTCAAATTTCACTTGGTTTAATTTGTTTGATTTGCTTTAAATCCCCTGTGTAGACAGCCCCAAAGACTTGACTTGTACAAAATGGTCACCATGAGGATACCAGACCCTTGAACTGTTGGCCACATTTGTGTCATATATTTAGAGCACGACCATCTCCCTCTCCCTAGCATCTCACCTCCACGTGTATCTAGAAACGGCTTAGTTTCTTCCACATGAGTGGGACTTAGGGATGTGAAGGTTTGCACTTCAGTCAGCTTGGGCTAACAGAATGTACTGTATATCAAGGGTATCTGAAGGAATGAGACAGGACCACACTGTCTAAAAATTCAACTGACTTGAATACAACTAGACCCCTAACGCACAACAGTGAGTGCTGCTCCTTCCACCACTGAGGCACCACCCACCACCAGGACATTTTGATCCAACCCTACTCCCATAGTCTCTCTCTCGATCCACATCCCTCTGCAAACCAGCTAATGGGGTACGACTTGCTCACCCCAATTTGTTACTCTACTGCTCAGTTCCGAAACAGGTTTTAGTAGTAAGTACTAGAATTTTATCATTTGAAAATGTGGGAAAATAAATTAGTGTCCTTCTTCATGCAAATTAAGTGTGACATTTGGAATTAAAGTCTATTTGGTACCGTCCCAACCTAGCACTGAGTTGTTCTGCTATAACTCACAACTAATTATTTTAAAACTACCAAAATATTGAAAATATTGCCGTGTAAGTATATTTAAGAGGTGCACTGGAATTAACAACAAAAACAGCTGACAACTGATTGAAAAAATAATTGGCATTAAAATACCAACAACAAAAAAAAAGAAGAATAGTTAGAACAACAAATAGAAGATCTGCAAATGAGACAGTATAAAATGCACATCTAAACATCTAAGATTAGTTTGTTTGGTTTATCCCACATGATGGAAATTCTTTCAGGACAGGAAATTAATTGTATTTTACTGATTTTGACATACTATTCTCTCAATCCACTTGCCAGTGAGATACCTTTGAATGTTTTGTTATAAAAACATTATTATTATAACCTTTACCTGGCAAGTTTGGGAAGCCAGCAACGATGTCAATATAGTCATCTAATCTAAGGTATCTTTTTATGTGACCCTCATTATTATAGTATTTGAACACAAATATTTTAGCTGATTGTACACTGTGCAGTAAGTATGTGCTGACTAATGTTAAAGTCACTTAATATTTACTTTTAGAAATACATTCATGGCCAGGTCGCATCATTCCCTTATACTTTGAAAGTATCAATCGGGGGCAGATTCTTGATGCACAGAAATACTGTTTTTCATGCAGTCTGAAAGTGACTGAAGGTAATTTGATATGGGAGAAAAGATCATTGTTCTACATGTCTGTATAGTGCCTAACACACTTTTGATATTATACAATATTAACAATTATTATTACATTTTTCAAACAAAGGATTAGACTTAGATGATGACAAAACTGTACATTTTCTTGCACGTTGTGCTGTTGGACCAGCACAAATAGCATGTGTAAGTAAACTAAACATTGCAAGCAGAATGAATATTTGTAGCTCATCATGGACACACTATGTGCTGTGAAAACTGTGAAAACCCAGGGTTGGATTCTGCAAGGTATCGATCATCCTTGACTCTCATCGAAATCGATGGGGATTAAAGATATTCAGGACCCCAACAGACAACACACACATACAGGATCTGGTTATCATAAATATGGTCTCAAAATGTTTCTCCAGTATTAGAACAGTACAGCATAAAAAAAGAAAAACAATTGACATGAAAAAAGCAATTCTACCCTAGAAATAGAATTTATGGATTTGTGAGACTGTCTGATAGGCACCCTTGAAGAACTAATGAGAAGGAATAATAAAACCCCCTCATCTATACTGAGAGGGTGAATGGATTTCAAGAGACAATTTTAGCCAGCTGTTGAGACTTGAAAACCCTGTGGCCATGGGCAACTCTCCATTTATAGGGGTCCCAATATAGGCACTTAGCATTTATGAGTGGTGCTTTAAGTGTCCTTTTCACAAGATATCAGCCATTTTCCCTCCTCCTATAGAGGCCTTGACCACAACAGTGAATGCTCCCAAAATCAGTGGCTCCCATGACCATCAACTGAGGTTTCTCCCACCACCCCAAATATTCTTCACAGCCTCTTCCATTAAGATTGTCAGAAGAGAGGGGAAAGAAGTAGCCCAACACCTTTTGTGGGGCTGGGGGACTTAGTAAACATTCCTACTACCTGTGCTGTTAGGCTTATAGCAGAAGCGAAGAGACTCCATAATCCTTTGTGCAGTTGCTAGGGAGCTCCTGTAATGTAAAAGACAAACTGCAGTGACAGCAATGATCCAGACTGCACAGCCAACCCTATGCAAAGTGCAGGGTATCCATACAGGCGCATGTACATATAATTAAAAGCAGCTCCGCTTCAGTGATGGGAGAAGAGATTCCTGTAGGTGTGTTTATATATTTTGCACAGGGCTCGAGGAAAAAGGGCTGAACATAACTGTCAGGTATTATTAAAATGTGCAGTGTTAATGCTAGCTGTGGGCACTGCGTAAATGGATCCCTGCAGAGCTCACAAAACCTGAAGTCAGAAACTTTGGTGCTTCGCTAAGAGTAGGAGGCAGAATGGGTTTTATCACTGCATTTCAGAGCAGTCTCTCTTCTCTTACTGATGCTAAACGGACCTGTTAAGTTAGTGTAGCACTGTGGTACTTCCAGTTAGGAACAAGGAGAGTAGTATGATTTGTTGCTCCATACTAATGAAGGGGCTATTGCTAAAGGCCGGAGTCCATTTCAGATAATATATTCACTGTTCTACTGTGTTTCAGCCCACATGGCTACAGCACTTTCCTGAAGTCTGGAGCACTGCAGAAGCACTGCTGCTCAATCCATAGAAACTGTGACTCGGTAAGGACACAGCTCTAAACAGGGCACCATAATGAACTGCTTAATGTCTAGATATCATTATTCTCTAGTATGCACAATCACAACTGGGAGGGTGGAGTTGTGAACTGTTAGCATCCTTAATTTTCTAGAATCTAGAAACTTCTGGAAGGTGAAAAGCACATCCGAAATATGGTTCTATACAATGGCAGATTAGGAGCCTCTGGGCCCCTGGGCCGCCCCCACTGATGGGCCCCCCCTTTCCTCACCTGGGGCTGCAGCCCCCCCTATTCTGTGTGGGAGGGCAGGTGCTGGTGGGGTGCTGGGACCAGAGGCTGGCCCCAACCAGTCTGATCAGCCCCTCCAGGGCAGCGATGCTCACCGGTGCACGTGGGCCAGCCTCCAGCGTGACCCGTCTGCGGCCGTATTGCATGGCACAGTAGCTGGCCTCACCTCGCCCCCAGGGACAGACCAGACCAGGCCAGCCCAGAGGTGGGGCAGGAAAGTAGAGCCTTGCCAGTGGGCCAGCCTGTCCTGCCCTGGGGGCAGACTGGGAGAACAATGCAATTGGAGAGCCCAGCCCTGGGTCCCAGCCAAGGGTGGCTACAATCCCTCCCCAGCGACACACAACGGAGGGCCCCCCACACTGTGTGGGCCCCTGGGCACAGGCCCCATAGACCCATGTGTTAATCCACTCATGGTTCTATATAGAGCCAGTGAGCTCATGTTATTTTTCAGTCTTTACAGTGTTGATTGACTGGATGGTTGTTTCTTGTTCTAATTGGCATAAATATGAAAGCTGATGATTAATGCTGCAAACAGAAGATCACTTTATGAATTTATATGACTCCACATCCCTGAAGATGAAGGAAATGGTAGGAAAGAAGTGATTCAATGGGCTGCAGCAAGAAAACATATTGTTGTTTTACAGTAAAATATATATATATATATTGCTGAGAATTAAGTTGTAAGAAAGCATTTGTATTCATCTCAAAAGCGCAGAAAAATCAGTTTCTTTGGATTCTTCTACATCAAATGTGTCACTGAAAGCAATTTTGACTATTGAAATGGAACAGCAAAATTCTGAGTGTGATGAAGCTACTAAGAAATAATTTTCATGCCGTCATGATCGCTGAAACAGAGCTGTTATAATAAGTGCCTGTTTAGATCTTCCAGCTGATCCTGAACCTCAGCTTCACTGAGGAACCGTCTTTATCTTTTGATATCCCCAAAACGTAAGGATCAGCCAGTGATTAACTCATAAAACAATCTTAAAGGAGAAAACTGAACATGATAAGAAATATAATCACCTTCAGTGGGGCACTGAATGAACAATTTAGCTAAATGGTTGAAGTACTTCAGCTGAGTAGACTCCTCCGGATACATTTAAAAACAAAGGTCCACTACTAATGCTGTGGAAACAGCTGGAGAAAAATAAAGGAAGAATAAAAGGAATCAACATTAATGGAAGAAGTTTCACTGAACATGAAAACTCTCTCAATAATGACCATATGCACCTAAGGGAAAAATGCACCCCTAGTTAATTTCACTGATTCTCTGTCTGAAGAAAAAACCACAGACAATTGTGTCCAAGTTGCTGGAATAAAATGCTAACAAAAGATGCAAAAGAGAAAGCAGACTAAGATAAGCTTTGCTATTTGTTCAGGCAGTAGAAATAGAAAAAGATGATGGAAATTTTCAAGTGTGATCACTCAAACCTTCTGAGATCTCCATGTTTAGCACACTATTTAATCTCTGTTTAAAAAGCAGTAACACAAAGTCCTTGGATGAAATCTTTGCCTAGTCAAGGTTAAAGGAAATGCACAGGAGCATAGAATGTGTGGCCAAAACGAAGCTAAACAAAAACACTCAACATCCGCTTGAACATAGTCGCCAAAGTGACTTTGGCCAGCAAGAGTTTCCAGTTCTCTTATTGCTCTAGAAGGCAGGCAGGCAGGCTTTCTCCATTTCCCATAGGTGTGACATAAGGAGAACAAGAGCTGAACCAAGTTTAAGTCCCTCGAATCAAAGCAACCGAACTTAGAGCAGGTCTATGCTACCACCTTAAGTTGATCTAAGGGTGTGACACAAGTTACAGAAAACTAAGTGTTGTTCATGATTCTGTGTTGGTGGAAGACACTCTCCTACTGATGTGGCTTCTACCACTCATGGAGGTGGATTAATTATGCCAATGGGTAGATTTGCCCTCATAGTCAGAGAACAAAGCCTCTAGAATACAGAACCGGCTAATGCCCTGGAGTCTGAGGGACCTGCAACCCATATGCTGTATCAGGGCTTCTGGTTCCTTCCCTCTCATTCAGTTTCTTTTTCCTGGTTGTATAGTCCAGTCCCAGGTTGGAGCAGGGCTCTCCTTGGTTTCTTTCACTGTATGTGTTAGACTGTGCCCAAAAGGGATGTTACATCCCACCATAGGGAGTTTTGTGATTTGACTTCGGTGAGGCTGGGATTTAACCCCTTAAGAACATTGTGAACATGCAAAAATACTTTAACTACTGTTGATCTCACAGTGATCGAAAACTGGATTAATGCTCCAGCTTCCCAGTGTTATTTAATAGAATGATGTAGATAATAAAAGAAATAGTCAAGATAGTTAAAGCATATAGTGAAAAGTTACAAAGGGATCTCACAGAACTGGATAACTGAGAAACAAAATGGCAGATGAAATTTGATGTTAATAAACACAAAGTAATGCACACTGGAAGACATAAACCAACTATACATTTAAAATGATGGGCATCTAAATTAGCTGTTGCCACTCAAGAAAGAGGTCTTGGAATCATTATGGAAAGTTCTCTGAAAGCATCCACTCAACATGTAGCGGCAGGTAAAAAAGCAAATAGGATGTTGGGGCTCATTAAAAAAGGGATAGATAATAAGATATTGCCTTTCTTATAAATCAATGGTATGTCCACATCTTGAATACTTCATGAAAATACGGTTACTCTCCCCCACCTCCCCACAAAAAGATACATAGATATTGAAAAAGGTACAGAAATGGACAACAAAAATGATCAGGGGTATGGGCTTTTTTAGTCTGGAAAAGAGATGATTAACTGTTGATATGATAGAGGTTTATAAAATCATGACTCATATGGAGAAACCACTTAAGGAAATGTTATTTACTTCTCATAACACAAGAACTAGGGGTCACCAAACAAATTATTAGACACTGGGTTTAAAACGAACAAAAAGAAATATTCTTCACACAATGCACACAGTCAACCTGTGGAACTCTTTGCCATAGGCTGTTGTGAGGCCAAGATTATAACAAGGTTCAGAAAAGAAGTAGGTAAGTTCATAAGGATAGGTCCATAAACGGCTATTAGCCAGGAGGCAGGGATGCAAAACCATGCTCTGAAGTGTCTCTAGCCTCCGTTTGCCAGATGCTGGAAATAGACAGCAGGGGATGGTTCACTTGATGATCATCTGTTCTGTGAAGACATGATAGTGGGCTAGATGGATCATTGGTTTGACCCAGGACTATTTTTATGTTATTATGAATGTCACAGGAAGACTGTCATTTCATTCACGTCCAGTATTTTAAATACACTGAGTTTTGCAGTACACAGAATGACAATTTTGATCAAAACACAGCACATGTTTTACACAGCGGAAGACTATCACAAACCAGAAATAATTAAAGAATAGTACTATACATTTAAGTTTTGAATCACACATAATGTTTTGTGCTTTACCTTTGTAAAACTTTTATTAACCCACCAGAATTTAGAAGGAAGTCCCCCCTGCCCCAAGATGGGGCTAATCTGGTCATGGGCGACCAGGAATCTTTTGGAAAAAGATGAAATCTGAAATTATAGCTGCATATTGACTGATTTTTTCCCCTACATTTAAGATGGTGATGTGACGATGACTGTGTAACGAGGATGGAGAAATTAACAAATTGGTCTATGGATTGACCAGCATTAAGAACAATGAACTATAACCTAAGCCCCAGAAATGAAAACTATATCAAAGCACCTCTCTCAACCCAGATTATGGAAATACTGAGGTAATTAAGGTCAGGTCTTCCCCACGGCCAGGATTTTTGCTTCAGACATAATGTGCACCTTACGTCAGGGCTTTCCTGCTACTGAATGCACCACAATCAAGAATGACACTTTAAATGGATTACAACCACTTCAAATCATGTGAAATGTGACCAGATGTAACAAATATTACCACATGTATCTGGCAAGCCATTCGTGAAATAGCCTTATGACTGTCTGCAGAGTCCTGCACATGAGTTATTCTTGCACTGCCCTAGGATAATTGATGCAGCTGATGTGCAAAAAAAAAAAAGCTGTTCTTTCTTTTTAGCTTTGCTTGTGAGCTGCAGCAGCAGTGGATATAACATTACTCCTGCCCCAGTCTCTTAAGTAACTGTGGAGTCAGGACTGGCCCAACCATATAGGTTAACCAGGCGGTCGCTATGGCACCAGGTTTTAAGGGGCACCAAATTAGATAGGAGTGAATTTTTTCTCTATTTAAAATATATATATTAATATGTTATCTCTTATAAACAAAAGTATCACCCTCTGATGGAGACACAAAAGTCATATTTTGCCTATGGTGCCAAAAACCCTTGGGTTGGCCCTGTGTGGAGTGGCTCCTGTGAAAAATAAGAACACTCACTGAAGATCTTCAATTTTTGTGCCTGTAAGGAATTTGGCATGTTCAGCAGTTACGTGTTTCCATTTCATAACTGGTAGTATGTTCCAACCATCAATAAGTATACAGCATATTTCAGAATGTGACCATGTATATGCCATACATGTTGTCTATACCCTCTTTTTTGGCTTTGAAAATGTTCTTATTTTTTATTTTAAGAAACAATAAGTTAATGTAAAATACCTTTGATATCATGGCCAATGTCACTAGTGGAAAAGGTTTCTTAGGACACAAGAAAATAATTTTTAAAAACCTGTAACTGCTATATAGAAATGCCATTATGCAAAACAACACAATGCACATGCGAAGATTTTTATCAAATTTATCACTGTCCTTTCAAAAATATAGGTTTTTTTTAAAATTACTATAAGATTCAAGTAGCCCAAAATGTGTTGCAGGGTGAAAGGTCATATACACTGTTTGGAAAGCCAGCACATTTTGCCAATACCTTGCAATCTGGTCCTGAATGTCAGGGCATTTCATTTGCTAAATTCAACTTGTCAACTGTATCAAATATGTATTAATCCTATTATATGCATCACAGTTCACTAATAACCATGCAGGAGCCACCATATCTTTTCCTCTTTGATCAGTCCAGATTTAGATACTGGCCAAGGGCAAGAATCATGAACTCTATTGGTAATGAAGTCCTGGATGTATTTTGCAAGGAGAAGCACATTAGTATTAAATATTCAGTGTAAACAACATTAATCATATTTAGGGCTTCCAGTTTGGGGATTTTATTAATTTCTTTGTAGAAGGTTTATTTTTAGCAATATTTGAGTTCTACATTGATGTCAAAAATTGGATTTTTGGAGGACCTTCCTCTTTATATACATTGCAATGAGCAATGTATACATATGAGTTGAATACTGTGATGAGTAATCTCTCTGTTTCAGATACTGCTAAGGTAAAGCACATTAGGGAATTATTAGACTGCTCCAGCAGGATCTACTCAGACCAATTAATACTTAACATTTTAGTATGCTTTAAAAATCACACCCTCATAGTTTGCATTACAGTTCTGTTCCAACAAGCCCCTTAGGCACAAATAACTATTTCCAAGGGCTTCCTGGTATTTAACAGACAGACACTAATTTAATTGGTATTTATTTGTTTGTATTGGGGTGTTTACTGGTTAAAACCAAATAGTGGAAGCCTAATTACACTGAACTCTTCAAAGCAGGGATGTCAAACTTATGGCCCATGGGCCAGATCTGGCCCACCAAGGGCACTGATCCAGCCCGTGGAGCTGCTTCCTGGACTGTGCCTGGGAACTCTCTGAAGCAGGAGCAGTGAACAGTGAAGCCAGGTTGCCACCAGCAGAACAGGGCTAAGCATGTTTCTGATTCACAGGATCCAAGTCAGAGTGCTCTAGCCAATCCTGGCTCTGCTCCGCGGGGTCTGCCAACCAATTGGAGTCTCAGTCACAGCAGGCTGGGCCGGGCTTCCGAGAGAGCCACTACACAACTTGTCACAGTAAGTCAGTGAGTGTGAGAATTTGATTGATAGGACACTGGATGAATCAGAAATAAGAAAGAAAGAAGTAGCAGGGCCCATGTGGCAATGAACCAATGAAAGGCCAGCTGGGAGTGAGGCCAACCAAAGGCCGGCATGCTGAATGACTGACAGTGAGTGGGTGGGGAAGGGGAAGGCAGGAGCCCAGCCTGTCTGTGGCTGTGACAGATAGACCACCTGCCACCATGTGGTAGGGGAAGTGGAAAGCGAAGGGGAAGGTGTAGCCAGGAGCTGCCTTGCAGGAGAGGGTCGGGGAGCCAGTGTGGGGAGGGGGAGCCCACAGGGCAGGGGACAGGGAAGGTGTTGCAGAGCTTGTGGGGTAGGGGAGGTGAAAGGGGAGCCCATGTCACTTTGAATGTGGTAGGGGAAAGGGTTGGGGAGCCTGTGGCCCACAACTGGTGTCCTGCACTCCAATGTGGCCTCCGACCCTGAATGAGTTTGAAAACCCGCTTTAAAGTGTTCTGAGTTCCCATCCATCAACCATGTCCATTACTGCAGCAGATAAATTTTTGCTCTCATGATTATGTATCAAAATAAATTTCTCTACTGCCATTTATATTGTGTTCCTCAGTCTCTCCCTCATCTGACAGTGGGGCAATTTTTTCATCCACATCTGAATTTGTGGATGAACAAGTGCAGCTGTATAGTTTTCTTTTCCACCACTATCTTAGGAGTGAAAGTGACTTCTTTCCTTTGGGGCTGGATCCTGGGAGAGGCTCTGCTCAGGAGAACCTCTCTGTTCACATGGATCCAACAGCAAGGTAGAGACTTCTGGGATGTAAATATTCACAATACACCTCTTTGCTCATTAATGCCATCACTGTCAAATGCACATGGGCATCAAGCAGAGGGAGAGAAAAGAGCTGGTTGGAAAACAGAGTTTCCATTCTGAGGGAAATGCTGACATTTTGAAACCTTTTATCCTAAATCAGAACAAAAAGTCAAAATTTCAAAATGTATTGCAAAACACAAATTCTGAAGTAATCTTGTCACTGGGTGGACAGTGCCTTTTAAGAAGGAACAGGTCCAGTTGACCTTTGTCTCATTAACAACTCCTGCATAGGCCCAGAGACAGGGCAGCTTGTCCTTATAAAGAGCCAGAGGGGAAGAGGAAACAGAGAGAGAAACCTGTGGAAGAGGTTGCAGAGAACAGGAGGCTCTTGCAAGAAACCATCCTTGACCAAGGGGAAGGATTTGAGCCTGGAAACCAGAGCCACAGGGCTGAAGAAAACAGCGCAGATGCCAGGAGATCAGATGAAATCTCCAGGAAGGTAGTGCTGAGAATGGCCTGGCAAAGCAGGGAAGAGCTCCAACAAGCAGAATCCAAGGGAAATGGGAGAGGGGAGAAGTCCAGCAACAGAGTTTTGTTTTCATTTTTATGCAAGTAAATTAGACCTTAGGAGAAGGGATGCTGTGGGACCAAAGGATTGTGCAGTTTGTAAAGGAGCCCAGAGGAGGAGAAAATGAGCCACAGCATTGGAAAGGCAGCCCAGGCGACAAAGGGGAGAATTGGAGGAGGCTGCCCTAGTAAGAGATCTTATAAAAGTGTTTCATTTTGACTTTTAATATTAAAGCCAAAACACTTCAACTACATTACATATAAACTGGCACAACACATTTTGATAATTTTTTCTGGGATTTCAACTAAATAGATATGTTTCTGCAAAACAATGTTCATTTTGTCCAAACAGGTTTCTAACAGAAAACTGTTTCATTAGATAATTTTTTGACTTGCCCTAGCATGAGGGCAGCAGCATTCATGGCAGCAGAACTGACAATTTCAAGACTATTAGCAAGCTGATGTCGTTCTTCTACACCAGACTTTAAAAACAAAATGTTTCCAGGCTGCACAAATGCTGTGTTAGCACTCTTGAGCAGTACTTAATGGTTTCTATGCTGTGCTGAATTCTCAGAGCGTCTATTGACTTCAATGCAGAACAAGACCATAGTGAATAAGGTTCAAAGAGCATTACAAAGAAGAAAGACACTTCTTTATTCAAATGTTATTTATTAAATTTAGGATTCTGGGCCTGTTTAAGATAATATTTAGAAACCAAGAGATTTCCTGTCTGTGCTGGTGACACTTGAGGTTATTAACACAAAAATAATTTAAAAAGATAAATTAATTTTCAGTATTTATGTTGTGAGCATTTCTCACAGCTAGGACATAGATATTCAACCCATCAGTTTCACCTGTTCCAAATCTATTTCTTTCTGTTTCTGATTTTTACACAACAAAATGGTGCAAAGCTTGGATTACAAGAGAATGGCTCTTCCTTTAATCCACTGTACTGTTCACCCTTTCTAAAGCCCTGTTTCCACTGAAATAATAAAGAAAGAATGGAAGCATTTCTATTGGTTTTATGTTTTATTCAAAAGGACCTGATGGAATCCCTTTAAGGAACTTATGACAAGGTAGTAATTTAATAAATGAATACCACTTATACAGTGTATTCAATGTTAAATAACTGTTTCCAAATTCTCCCTGTAGTCACTTCATGCACCACTGAAAGGCAGTCACCTCACTGAGCTGGAAGATGACAGCTAGGCACATCCCCCTGTGATCTCAGCCCCCCCCCCCACCTTGAAGGCGCCCAGGCAGTATGGCGGAGGAAGCCAGCTGTCTTAAATACAATGGGAGCAAATGTCTGGGTGAGTGGCGTGGAGGGAAAGGAATAAACTTGGGATAAGAAAACTGGTGAGAGTGGGTCTGGAGGGGGGCGTAGGAAGAGAAACTGCGACTGGGTGTTGTGTGTATGTGTGTGTAAAAAATGCTTGAAAAAAAGGACTGGGACTGGTAGCTGGTGTGGTGAGGCTGGGACTGGTTCAAGAAGAAGCCTGGAACTGTAAGCCTGTGGGGAGACGGGACTGGGTACTGGTGAGGGAAAAGGAGGGTTCGGGGGAAGGGAAGAGCACAGGGTACCAGGATATTAAGGCAAAACTTTACTCTTGCAAATATCGTGGTACATTTAAAATCCATAGAGAGCAGGCTGTTGACATTTGATACAAATAACCTCAGAAAATAAATTATATGGAACTCAGTTATCCATCCTGAAATGAAACTGGTTGGGATTTGAACTTTTGGTGCTAGGTAAAGTAAGCATTTTAAATAAGACCCTTAGACCACTGAGCTGTTATATTAGAATGTGAATAACAAACTTGAATATATAGCTGTACTTACACTTGCCTGAGATTCGTCATGGCCGTTGATCTCTGCTAACTCCTTGGCATTTTTTAACTGCAAAGTTAAACAAAGAAACAGAACAAAAAAACAACAAAAACAAAATTAAAAAAAAACCCAAAACAACAACAAAAGCACATTCCTTGAGTATTTCACACAGTTATCTTTGATTTATTTGAAGTAACATTTTATTAAGCTTCCAATGAGAAAAACAGATGGAGCATATAATTCTAATGAGTTTTTGCTCAGGCCATTTTGAAACCAACATATTTAAGGCTTGATAGGTTTGGGCAGGAGGGGAAGAAGGAAAATAATAAGACTGGGTCATTATTTTTTAAGTAATAAGATTAGAAAGTAGTTTCAAGGCATAAAAGTATACAAAATTGGTTCTCAAGAAAAATAAATGATTTCATTTCCCATTCTTGCTGCTATTAATTTAAACTTTGCAGTGTTTGCAAGTTGCCACTAGCTAAATAGTGTTTACTAATGATTACTTTTGAATGATACATTCTGAGCTGTTTAAAATGTCAGAGTGCTACTATATTTTTCCTTTCTGAGAAAGTATTCAGATAACTGACACGGCTCCTGAGTATGATGGAGGAGGAAGAGATGTGGAACTCATTTATTTAGCTATAGGGAGGAAGAAATGGGAAGACACTGTCAAATTTCACTACAGATGATCTGAAGCAAAACTTTTATTTCTCAGTGTAAATGAGATTTTTAATGGAAATTCAGGATTACTTTATGGGAAATAGTCACTATCAAAAGATTTATGAATTTACTTAATGGTATTTGGGACAAATTTTCAAGTATACTTGCAGCACATCACAATCTATGCATGAATCCACACAGACAAGCATGTGCCACTGGAAACCTCACAGGCCTTCATGAGCTGAGATTTAAAGAGAGAATGCAGAACAAAGCACACTTGCACTTTGATGTATATATCATTTTTTAAAAAAGTAGGTTTATTCTAACCTAGACAAAATGGATATCTTAGAGTGGGGAAGTAAATAGTTTTTTTTCTGCTGTATGCCTTTTGTTTTAACCTGTTTCTGCTAAGGAAGTAGCAGTTGCTGTAAGAGTAATTCGTTCTGCCTCATACAAATGCTTTATTGTGCAAGAACAATCCTAAGACTTTGGGGAAAAAAAGGCACCACTGTGATCGACTCAGAACAGTTGCTATGTGTAGTTAGAGCAGTCCAAAGCATACCATGTGAATGTTGCACCACACCCATCAAACAAGCTACTCCACAAAACCACAACACTGGGCACTGAGAATTGACAGTGCAAACAGTTGATTCCTCTCAGAGATCAAGAAAATCACCTCCATGAAGCATCAAAGTTAGGACATTTTATTTTAAATTATATTCCATGGTAACTCAAATATTATTTATTTTAGTCCTGATTCTGCAAATTCTTAATGAGACAATTCATCCTTCCTTGAGTAGTTCTGCTGAGTACTGCTGGATTGCTCATGTGAGCAAGAGGCCAGAAGAGCTGGCTCTTATCTGAAAGGCAGATAACCATGTTGGTGAAGGAAACATGCTGACTGATCAAAATAAAGAAGCCAAGGGCAGGTTAGCTAATTCCAAACGTCTACATTACCCCCTTCTTTTGGCTGTTATCTGTGTGATGCTCAGCATGTATTCTGCTGATGACATCAGATCCACTTACTCTGCTAGAGACTGGAATCTGCCTAGGTGCAGAGACACAAAGGGGTATATCCCCTTTTTCCAATACTGTTCTTTAGTTTTAGTTTAAATTATATTCTTGTCTTACATCATAAATAGGAGCAAATGGTAACAAATCTTGGAAAAACATACAATATTGGAAAAAAACAGGAGTTGCCCTATTCCAAAGGCAGGCTCCCTCACTGTTCAAAAGCCAAGTGTAATTTTATCAGAAAGGGCATGCAGATGCATCTCACCGAACAAGAGCCATTTGTTTAAGCACGGCTATTAACAAACCAACGGACCCCCATGAAATTCTCTCCCACAAAAGATCATACAATAAATTTGTTAGTGTTTAAAAATCCCACCAGGCTCCTTGTTTTTCAATAAAAATAAACAAACATTCAATTTGCAGAAGGATGTTTAAAATTGCAAAAGCCATAAACTTTTTGAATTCTTGCTATCTAAACAATTTACATCACACAGTTCTGAATTTTGTTTTTTTTACTAGACCACATTAGTAAATCAGAAAAGCAGTTCACTGGCTACTTCAGCTAAGAACTATGGAATTGTGACTACTGTTTCTGCAATCATACTGTCAACACACAGCATTTATTTCTATACTCTGTATGTGTGACTCAACACAGTATTTCATCTCCAATACTGAAGATATGAGCCCAGATCATCTTCTGCTGTGAAACTATCCATCTTGCATTGCGGGTAAGACAACAGTTTCAAATACACTTATCAGCATCATGCAGCACTTCAGTATCAATGACAGCAAAAATGAAACGATCAGATTTGCGGAGTCTATAAAAGGTTTGCTTCTCACTGCAGTTAGATAAGTGCACTGATGCACTGGGGATTTTTTTTTATGTCATCATGATTCAGTCCTTGATATTTATGGGTCTGTATGAATAACACAGGAGATGCTAAACTCATTTTCCCTACTACCAGTCTTTAAAGAAATGGCTGTTTTGTTTGAAATATGCTTGCTTTGCAGGTATATTTAACTCTCCCAAAATTCACTTGTCTTCAGATAAAAAACTTTCACATATCATTGGTATCTGTATGGAGGAACATAATAGAAAATGTTATACAAGATGTAAGATTAAACATCCCATATTGTAAAACTGGCAGAGTTCAATTTCTCTTTGACAGTGTTTTCCCAAAGTGTGCTATCAATTACCTTCAACTAGCCTCTGTAGATGTTAATTAGATAAGACGCAGTGAGCACAGTAAAACAAACAAGAGTTTGGTAATACTTTTAAAGACCAATAAATCTATTTATCACATGAGCTTTCATGAGAGAGAATTCTACTTTGTCAGATCTTTAAGCATTTGATAAAGTGGAATTCTCTCCCATGAAAGCTCATGTGATAAATGAATTTGTTACTCTTTAAAAGTACCACTGGACTCCTTGTTTGCTTTGCTGGACTAGACTAACATGGCTACCACTTTGGAACTGATTACAATGGAGTCAATGGCCAAAATGCCACTGATTTCACATGATCAGGTCCATGGTACGATCCTAAGGATTACTTTCAATATAAGCACTCACCTGATCCTGAAGAACTTTAAGCATTGCTTGCGTATGTGTTTGTTCTTCTTTTGCTTGCTCCAGTTCAGATTTTTTGTTATTTAATTCTTCTTGTATATTCAGCAATTGCTGTGTAGGCGAAAAGAGTTTGATTAGCACCGTCTGAATCTGAGTGATTTTAAATATTGTAAATCTTCACTGCAAGTAACATTTTTCAAGTTATTTCTATGTTTATTATTGTTACTTAGTCTGTTGTGTCTAAGTTGAACAAGCTGTAAATTACTTCCATCTGCATTTCCTTCCACAGCAGTACTCCACAAGGAATGCATTTGTTAATGTGTGGTTAAGCTATTTGTTACAGTAAAGAACAAACACTTGCTATAGTATATCATCCACAGAAGGACTGTCACATCCATCTGAACCAAAACCCTATTTGTAGAAATATATGCTGTGGTTTTAATAATACTAGGGTAAACACTACAGTACATGCATAATTCACAAGCACAGCTCTTTATTATAATTAGTCACTGGCCCAAAGCCATTTCATTCTACGCAAAGCAATACTCTGGAAAGCATTTGCACTGGGTTGCCAAAAAGGCTACACATTCCTTTTCTTTTTGTTATTAGATCAGCAAGACGGTTGCCTTACAATCAATTTATCAGCCAAAAAAACTGCTAATGTGAACTGTCAAAAACAAAGTTATGACGAAAAGACTATTTTTATGTAGAGAATTTCTGAAATGTACTGACTGTTTTTAAGGGTCTGCCTCCCCTTGTCCTATCCAGTTGTAAGTCATGAACAGACATAGGACTTGCCAAGAACTGGTCACCACATAATTCATTCTGAAACTGGTTATGTATTTATCTACAGATATGACAAATAGAAGACTCCACCAAAAAGCAAGAAAATGCAATCAAGAGATTACAAAATAGTTCACGCCCCTCTGGCTGATGCCTTGAGAGATAGAGGGTACGAAGTGCAAACACATGTGCTGACTGTCAGGCCCTGGGCGCATAGGATCCCAGTAACGACAGAGAATGCGGATGTGTGGAACTGGTCAGCGCTATGCCCAGCTGATGTGATGTGTCATGGGGTCAGACACCCATCAAGCGGTTGTGGGACATTTTTAGAACACATCACCAGACATCAGCAATACCAGGAGGAATGAGCTGCTGTGCCATCGACAAGCAATGCCAGGAAAGGAACAGAAAGACTTTTCTGATGGATTGTATTTATCCTAAAATTCTGACTCACTGAGGGACAACCCACACTCACTGCTATATTTACTTTCCATAAGCTGCTCCTAATTTTTTATGTGAGTGATATACTAAAATATATGGATGCTAATATTCCAACTGTATTGCTAAAATAATTTGGGATATTGCTGATAAAGTATTCTCTATGCTATGGCTTTTAAACCAAACTTCATACTTTTGGATAATCTATGTGTTACAAACAGAGGTATAGAAGCTCTTTCTTTAAACTTTGTATTTGAGAATTTTAACATTCACCTTTATAAAATTTTTAAATCTCTCCCCTTAGGAGTCAAGCAAGGGAAATTTATTTGCATGGAAACAAGGTGCTTTTATTACCTTTTTTTTTTTTAAAGCTTGTATAAGTGAACAATTAATAGCAAGAAACTTCAGTTACTAGTATTATACAAAGTAAACATGTAAGGTTTAATTTCCCAAGTGCTTAACACACAAGATTCTCTAACTTCAGTTGACGCTGTGGGTGTTGAGCACCTAAGAAAAGAAGGTGTGTGTAGTGTGGAAATGAACAGAAACAAAACTGCAGTTTTTAAATGATGTAGTTGACAGTCTTCAGCATCTAAGTTTCTACTTCAGTGCTGTGCAGAGCCTGCTTTTAGAGCAGTGTGAAACTGTTTGAAGCTTAAGGCCTGAAAACGGTGGGTTACTCACCAGTAACCGTCCTTCTTCGAGATAGGCTGCTCGGATCCATTCAGTAATAGGTATGTCCATGCTGGAGCACCGGATTGGTCAGAAAACTTTTGTCCTAGCCTGTCAGGAGAGGGTAGGCGGCCACTGTCCCCCATGCCACCAGTGGCTATACATACGGCTGCCTCCTGACCCCTCCCCCGTTCCTAGGAGTCGCCAACTCCAGATGCAGGGATGGAGCAGAGGGACCTGAATGGATCCGAGCAGCCCATCTCGAAGAAGGACGGTTACTGGTGAGTAACCCACCGTTCTTCCTCGAGCAGTGCTTGGATGCATTCAGTAATAAGTGACTACTAGCTGTGCTGATGGATGGCAGGTGGAGTTGGCTCTACCGCCTTCAGCACAGCAAAAACACCCCAGATGGGAAGAAGTACAGCGAACAAGGCTCTAACAGGAGCCAGGAGACCAATTAGGGCTCTTGGCCTGGCAATGGAGAACCGACAACTGTGGGGCTAATCCAAAGCAGGGGTAAATCCAATCCCGCCAAGGCAAAGCATACGTGGGCCGGACGGACTAAGGTCACTTTAAACCAGAGTTGAATCAACGCAACACGACTAACGTGGAGAAATGCATTTGGTTGCTCTACTTGTAGGGTATAGCTCAAGGTATGAGGGCCAGAGGGTTAATGTCTGGCCACAGAACACTTCAACGTGAACTTACGAGAGAGCACGGGAAGCCATAGGGTTATGGGGCTGGTCATGATGGCTGCAGCCTACGCAGATAACAATAGAAGGGATAAACATTATCCCTCCAACTGGCCACGTCAAGGCCCAAAGGCACATGCCCGAAGGGTGTAAGAATCTGAAATACCCGGCAAAGCGCAAGGGAACAAGGACTACTGAATTTGAGCAAGAAGGGTCTAAGAGAAGACACTTCGCACTGGTTAATGAGAAAAGAAAAAGCCAGGGGTGGTGCGATCAGTGCCACACGGCATATCGGCCAAGATGTCCCTGGGCCAGGAGGATGCAACGCAAGCCTCCAGCTGTGTACAGTGTAAGAACCTAGAAGTCTATGATTGGGAAGGAGCATTTCAGACCACTAGGCACCTATAAGGCAGCATGGTGGCCTTAGAAAGTGTTGTTGACCTTGGAATCTATAAATACCTTGGTATTTATGAAGACTCATGGAAAAGGACCCTCCTCTTGATCCTTATGTTCCGCTTCAGGATTCTGACACCAGGAAGACTGCCTGGAGGGCGGGGGGAGGGGGAGGAGGGAAGATGAGGGCAATAGAAATGCAATGCCACTTAGTTGTGACGACCGAAAGTCCTATGCGGTTAGAATTACAGTGATTTAAAACCTTGTGTGCCTAGGGGCACCGCCAGGAGTGATATCCGCACCAACTACGCTGCACTTATGTGTGCGCCAGAGTTAAGGACTCGTTAAGAGAAGGACTACCCTTCCAAATGATATGGTTATAGGAGGAGTGAATGGTCTTCTCCCAAGACCACCTGGGAAATATGATACTCCCAGAGTGTAAACCATGGTTCTGCAGAAATACCTTGGATTTTAGAAAATCTGACAAGGGCGGCTTATCCCTATCATGTGATCTTATCCATGACAGTATCCCACCACGGGGAAAAACAAATTTCCGAGTTTCTGTGTAGATCAGAAATCAGGTTTCTTTTCTGTTTTTTTTTTTTTGGTCAACTTGAGTTCCCCCAAACGAGTGGAGGAAAAACAACAGCCCTTAGCAGTTGCCTATGGTGAGGGTATCAGGTAGAGGCTACCCAACAGTTTTTGGTCTCCGGTCCTGCAAAGGAAGGCGTAATATGTTCGCTGGACACCCAGGTAGTAGTGTCCCAGGCCCAGATATGGATAATCATGGTACGAAGGTGACCTAGGGTGAGCCATTTATGTATACCCCAGTTGTGTGACAGCCATGTGTGGAACCCAGTGGTGCGCATGAAGTTTGTCAATGAGCTAGCACCACGGCCAGCTAGAAGTTAGTTTGGGAGGCCTAATGTGAGATTCCTTCCACCTCTGTCCACGTGGTTGGGGAAGAGGCATTGTCTCTTCTCCCATGGGCCCTACTGACCTGGTTGATTCCAAGTCGGGCATATAGAAGCTGTTACTTTAGAGGTAGAGAGAGAGAGAGAGAGAGAGAGAGAGAGAGAGAGTAAGGAGGGTATCACCGCCACTTTCCTGGTAGGGTGGGGCCTAGATAGGGACTCTCAATCGGGGATGTCCTGGTTAGATATGAGGCCGTCCTGAAGAAGCAGGAGAAGCTTTTGTTCACCATCGGTTCTTTTCCCCTCCCCATGTGGGGGCGGGGCCAAGGAGCAAGGTAATGTAACCCCCCTGGGGTTTTAAGGAGTGTGGTCCCTTTAAATTTTTGCCCCGTGGGAGAGGTTGTGGAGCTGAGGAGGGGGCTGTGGCTGTGGCTGGAGGCCTGGGAAGGAGGAAGAGGGAGAGAGGCCCTGGCTGAAGCCAGGGAAGACAGAGCACCTGAACTGGGATGCCAGGCCAGCCCCCACAGAAGGACGCTGTGCTGGGAAGAATCGCCCAACGACAGAGCAGCATCCAGTGACCGGCCATCTGGAGCTGTGGGGCCGTGAGTACAGCACCTGGCACTCAGGGGGGAGGTTGTAGTTAGTTAAGTGGGGAGGGTGTCGCTCTGGGTTCGCAGAGAGCGGCAGAAGAGGCATCAGACGGTTTTCTTTTGCTGGGAAAGTGCTGGTGCCGAAGACTAGGAGTTGCTGGACCGAACACTGGACTGGAACTGTGCTGGGACTCCTGAACTCATGGTGCAGAAGCAGAGCTCAAGTCTGCCTCCAGCCTGCTCTATTGTTTGGCCTTGCAGGGCCCTGTGTTAGCTGTTTACTCTGTCACTGCTGCCCCATCTCCCCTGTTGGTTTCCCCTTTGCACCTCTGTAAATACACCTTCTCCATTCCCATAATCCCTGCGCTATCCCAGTGTGTGTGTGGTCCATCTGGGGGTTTGGAACAGGTGCCCCTGGGGCAAAGGGGCTATCCTTGCTGTGTTCCCATGCACACCCTTTCTCTGGTCAGAGCTGCCTGCAAGGCAGACTCAATCTGGTTACGTGGGTGTTACAGTAGGGATTGTGAATAGCTCTGCCTTGGCCTCCCCTCAGGCATAGAACCGCATGCTGTAGAGTGTACCGAGTATTGTATTCCCACTTAACAGGTGGGGTAGAGAAGGTTTTACCATACCGTAGAGGTGGCTGAGGACCTACCAGGACCGACTTAACCGTGCATATCAACCGGTTTTGCTGGGGTGGGGAGATGCCCAAGGCATCCTTCCCCATTCCAGGTGCAAAAGTAGATCCTACCTGATGTAGGACGGGCGGGGGGGGGGTCCCACGCATCTGGATGGGCATGTGCGTCCATGCGTACCGGGAGTATCTGTAGTCATGGCTAGAGCTACTACATGATGCATCCTTCGGCTTTAATGAAGGCCACCCTTAATGCTTATGAGAACAGAAGGAATCATCGATCAAGAAAGTACCTAAAGGATGGGGGGGGGGCTTTTTTGTTCCCTTTTCTCCAACAACAGCCCCAAGAGTAGCAATGGCTGAGAACTGCCTGGACAATGGGCCGCAGTTTGGGTGGGCTTTGATAACTGAGAGATGCTTTGGTTACGTGGGCTGTGCCTCTTGTAAGATCAGAGGAGCAAGGCCAAAGACTGACTCACCCTTGTTCGTGATATCGACACAGGGTCGGGGGGGTGACAGCCCTGGTAAGCTCCCCATTCTCTCACTAAAGGAAGAGAGGAAAAGGGGCATCAGCCACCTTCTCTGATGGTGAACTGAAGCCATGGCCATGTCCTGGATGTTATGGGAATCACGGTGGGCAGTCATTTGGGATAGGCTCCCTTCCTTGCAGAGAAGGGAAGGGAGGAAAGGGCTCTGAGAAGCCCCCAGAACTGAACTGAGGGGGTGGTGGGGAGGGGCTGAGTCCCTGCCCCGGGCTCATCTGGGAGGAGAGTAAAAGGAGTGGTTTTTCGCTCCATACGGTTTATGTGAGGCGAGGAAAGGGCCCTGATGGGAGGAGACTGAGGTATTTTACCTCCCCCCTAGGATCCTGTGTGGTACCCACTACAGTTAGAGTCTCGGGGGGGAACAAAGTGTCACCCCCGACGGGCAGATCAAGCGCCACCTGCTGCACAGCGAGGGGAGGAGGAGGGCACCCTGGCTTCCCTAAGCCAGGCCGCTTGGCGGATGGTTACATCTGAGGCCATGGTGTGGGCTGCTGTTTCTACTGCATTTCGGACTGAGAGGAGGAGATCCTAAGAAATTATTCTTCCCTCCTCCAGGAATGCATCATACTCCTCTTTGGCCTCTGGTGGGAGCAAATGTCTAAATTTTGCGACCAAGTTCCACACATCCAGCAGGTATCTGCTGGTTAGGGCCTGATTATTTGCGACCCGTAGTTGGAAGGCGGAGGAGGAGCAGACCTTACATCCCAAGAGATCCAATTCCCTAGCTTCCCTCGAAGCAAGGAGAGGATCACTAGAGGGCTCGCCCAGGCCTAGTGCCATCTCTACCACATTCCTAGGAGGGATTGGGTGGTCAGCGACAGAGGGGAAGTCTGATTCAGGGACCCTATAATAAGATGTGCCGTGTCTGACACCGGGGCAATAAAGCCTGGGTTCTGCCATTGGGAGGATGTCAGGTCCCAAACACTTGGGTGGAGAGGGACCGTAAGCGGTTCTGCTGAGGAAAAGACCAGCCTGAACAGGGTGTCTGAGGGAGGATTGGAGGACAGGACCTCCATCCCCAAGTGGGCTGTGGCGTGGCGCAACATATTGAGGTGCGCCGTTAGGTTGCCTGTGTATGAGCCTGGTGCCGGGGACAGAGTGGTACTGGGTGTCCACCACGGGGGGAGGAAGGGGTCTTGTGGGGGGACCATTCTTGAGGGTGGAAGTGGAAGGGTGATGGCGCCGAGGCGTGGTGCCAAGGCTGCTTAGAGCCCTTCGATGGACCTTCCCCATGACTTGAGCAAGGGGAAATACCTCCCGATTCTTGAGGCGGTGCCAGTGACGGCAAGGTGATATGTTGCCATGGGGATGGCTCTACGGTACTGGGGTCCAATGGAGTAGAAGATGGAAGGCTTTGAGGTGAGGGAGAGCAGCATCGCCCGTGATGGACCCAGGCCTTGGATACGAAGGCCGGTTTGCCCCTCCTAACTGGTGTTGGGGAAGGTGGTGTGGACAGCAGGAGGAGTGCCCGAGTGGCCTCCACTGCCTCCGGGGTCGTCGGTATTGGGAGCGAACCTGAACAAGCCCATGGTGAGCCCTTAACCGGGGAGACAGGGCTGCCCTGTTGAGACAGGCCCTGCACCATTGGTACCCGGCTATGACGACCCTGCAGTGCTGGAGGTGACTGTGGTCAGTGCTGGGCTGTGTTGGGACTGAGGCACCGAGGACGACCTCGAGTGGTGCCAAGGGGCTGAGGTGCTGTGTCGGTTCTGAGGTCGGTACCGAGCTCATTCTTCGACGGCCACCAACAGCATGGTGCCGGGCAGCTCCGATGCAAAGCCAGGTCTCGGCGCTGGGTGGGAACCCGAAAACCTCGGGTGAAGAGTGCCGAGTCTGTTCAGAGGCTAGGGCATGGCTCCTTTGTTCCCTGTCCTTGATTGTCTGAGGTTTAAAGGACATACAAAGGGAACAGGTGGAGACCAGGTGGTCTTCGCCTAGGCACTGGAGGCACTTCCCGTGGCGATCGTCCCGAGGGAAGGCCTTGCCACACTCAGAGCAGGGTTTAAGCCCTGGCATATTGATGGATGATCTCTGATGTTCTGGCCCAAAAGTGGAGGATCCCTGTGGTGGAACTACGTCCATGAAAGGTGCTCCCAGCCAGGTGAAAAGCTCATAGAAAGCGGACAGGCTGCTTGTGTTCACAAGAAGCGGATGTTCCAGATCCGACTCGCAAGGTGGAAGAAATGAAACTGGGGAGGAGTCGGGAGGCTGCTGTATATATAGCCACTGGGTGGTGTGGGGGGTGGTGGCCGCCCACCCTCTCCTGACAGGCTAGGACAAAAGTTTTCTGACCAATCCGGCACTCTGGCATGGAGACACCTATAACTGAATGCATCCGAGCAGCGCTCAGAGAAGAAGGAATTGATACAGAATTCGTAATGCAGATGGCTACCAGCTGGATGGATTAATTCAGTGTCTCAAAAGGTCTCTAACACTACCATTACATGTGCACGCACACACCATTTTCCAATTAATTGTGCTAATTTTCCAGATCACTTCAGAAAATCCAGAACATCGCATTGCATCAGTGTATAGCCAGCCACACAATACCAAACAAATAATACTCGTTTATGAAACAGAACATCACATTTCTTATCATGCTACATAGCTTATCTATTTATACAAATTAGGCCACAATACATATCTAAATGATTTGACCAAGTTTGCATATCAAGAGAAAGTAATATCAAATACGGTTTCAGTTCCACTGACTCCTGGGCCAGATATCTACATAAACCTCTTTGTATGAACACTGCCAGACTTTTGAGCTCCAATCTATTTCAATAAATCACTTTTCTATATTTGTGACTACAATCCAAATCATACTGAGGTTGCTTTAGTGAATTCTCACTCCTAGGTTCTTTTGAAACCTTGAAGCTCTATGGCTACATCTACATTTAAAAGCTTAGTTTGGACTTGCATAGTCCAAGCTAAGCAGTGCCTGGTTAGTTCGAACTAATTGTGCCTTTTTAGTTCAAACTCACTTTTTAGTTCAAACTAGCTGCCCTTTTTTTAGTTCGAACTAAAAAAGTGCAGCTAGTTCAAATGAAAAGTTAGTCTGAACTAAAAAATGTGGTTAGTTTGAACTAACCACTTAGCCCTAGTCTACATTTGTGGCACTTTTTGGCAGCAGTCGACCAGCATTTACGCAAAGCATGTAAAATGTCTTGTGTAAGTGCCAGTGACTTTCTAAACCACCATGACACACTGGGGAAACCTGATCACAAATCCCTTGTGATTTGCTTTCCCCTATGTCTCCTGATGGCCAGGACTTCTGGGGCTGACTTCCAGGAGCACAGCAGCAAGTTCATACTCACTGCTAAGCGCTCCCGGAATGCCAAGCCGACAGCAGTGATTTTGTTAGTCAGTAAAGACACAGCCTTGGTTCAAACTTATTTAGTTTGAACTAGCACGACTACATCATGCTAGTTTGAACTAAAGTTCAAACTAAGTTCAAACTAAGTGCTTATTTCTAACTAACTATTTGAACGAAAAATTTTTTTAGTTCCAACTAGGCAAAGTCTAATATAGACAGGGAACAAATTAGGTCAGATTAAGCCTCCTTAATCCAGACTAATTTGCTCGTGTAGACATAACCTATGTGTTTTCTGATGTACCATCAGAAAATGCAGCTAGGTCATTGGCAGCTAAAAAGGGTACTCTAAACTAGTGTGGTGAAAAAAAGGAAAACTTATGCACGTCATGCAACCTGTTCATCACTGTTATTAAGTACATGTTCATTACAGCTACTTGGAAATTTACCATCAGAACCTTTTCTCCATCAGAAAATGCTGATTCATTAAAATTGACATGTTCTGCAGGACTGTGTCAAAATTTCAATGAGAATCAGGCAGGTTTCTAATAGAACCTTTCCTGGCAGCTTACCCACCCATCTAGCTCTTCAACAGTTCATCTGATGGGCTTCCTGGCTCTCCAGCACTGCTTGGTGGACTGACTGGAATCTGAAAACTTAGGGAGCCCTCATTTGGAGACTCTCAGGGTTTGGTTCTCTGCTTGGCTGGCTCAGTGTACTCCCCATGGGCAACTGGCTTCCCGGAAGATGGGCTGGCAGGTTGCTATCCTGTGAAAAATTCTGAAATTTCTTTTTCTTTCCTCTACAGAAAGAGAAATTTTCAAAACCACAACATTTCTGACATCCTGGAAAATCCTGTTCTCTTCCAGTTCTAGTAGTTATATATCACACACAAAAAGCTACATTCAAGAGAAATTAATAAGGTTGCAGTCAGGTCCTCCAAAGTTAGGAAAGACTAGAAAGGAGGTTTCCTGTGCAACCTTAATATAGTTCCCTACTGTGTATGGATTATGATATGCTCCATCTACATTTTTTCCCTGTGGGACCCCTGTATCATACTATGAGAAGGATGAATGAGCAGCTGTTTGATATTTGGTATATCCTCACTTTTCAATGTGTGGCCCCATGACTTATTTACCTTCCACTATTCAAAACTCTGCTCTGAAGGCAGAATTATTCATTTCCTCTTGGGTGTTTCCATAGCACTCATCAATCCTGTGTGTTACTATTAGGCCTCATTGGCCCTGCTGTCAGTCACTCTATAGCAGGGGTGGCCAACCTTATGGAACTCAAGAGTCGCACAAGTTGTTTATTAAACCTTCAAGAGCCACATGGAGGCATATAGCCACATATTTTTACCTATTCCAAAATTACTAAGCTCAAAATTTATTGTGCACTTTAATTTTATCTTAAAAACAGGGCAAACATTGATCCTACTAATGTCAGATTCTAATTATTACTTAAAGTTACTGTGAAAACTAGGCCTATACAGTAAAAACTTAGCTGTCACTCAATGTAGAACACTGCAGGCTAGGGGCAAGTTTTTTTAAAATCCTGGCAGTAACTTGTCAATGCAGTATGTAAAAGCTCTCACAGGTGCTGATCTCTAAATATTGCACAATGTTTTGATTTAACAAATTTCATTGTGGAATAAAGTGCTTCATAGCAATAAATTGTGCTAAAAATTGAAAGTAATCTATATTCAGTTTTAAAATTTTCTCCTTTCTATTTTTGTTTCTTAGTATTCCACATCATGTTTAGGACTTGTGAAACACAATTTTAACAAAGCAGTAAGCCACATTAGGGCCTATGAGAAAATCTAAACATGCCACGGCTTCCTCCCCACCCTGGTGTTGCCTCTTACCATGCCACTGCTTCTCTGCTGTCCCTGACCATTGCTCACTTCTCCCGCTGTCTCCAACCATGCTACCCTTCCCTGCAATGTTCCCTCTAAGCTGATGATTCAGCTTAGCAACTTTAGGATCCAGCTGAGCAAGTTCCCCCCCAGTTCCCTGACCCGGTGCCGGGCCCCTGCTCATCGGCTCCCCAAGTGCATCCATAAGTCAGTCAGCTGCATCATCACCTTAGAAAGAACATTGCTCCTGCCTCCCATGATATCTCAACTGTCCTGGGAAACACTTTCCTACTCCATACATGGCCCAACACTCGTCTTTCAAAACAGGCTTGGGTTTGTGGAATAGGATTCTGTATCAAATAATTCTGAACAGGGAGGATGCTATGGAAACCAGCTCATCCTTAGTCCCAATTCCTTAGGGTCTCTGAAAAGCCTCAACTGTCCAGAGCTCCAAATAGCCCTGTTAGTTTAGATCAGTGAAACAAACAAGGAGTCCTGTGGCATTTTTAAAGACTAACCCATTTATTTATCGCAAGAGCTTTCATGGGACAAATGTGATAAATAAATGGGTTAGTCTTTAAAAGTTCCACAAAACTCCTTGTTTAACTGTCCAGAATTCAATCTACAGGTTTCTGTAAAGTTGGCAAGAAGGAGTAGGATGCTTCATTGGCTTATTCCTTCTCCCTCTGCTACAATGGAAGACATTTCAACCTGTTTTCCTGACTACCATACTTGCAAAGTGAGTGCACGAGGTGCCCCTAAGTTTGTAAAGTGCTGTGGACAGGACTGAGGCTGCCATGGCATGTGGTATAAGGTAAATACAAAACAAACAAGTAAACAAACCCACCCAAACAAACCAGACCAAAAGAAAATAAAAAATAAAAAGTACAGAAAAATAAAGCAATGCAAAATAAAATCCACACTGAAATCTATGAAACAGAAAATAACAATAATTTGTTAGTCTTTAAGTCCTTTACAGTTTGTCTCCTCCCTGATTTCCTTAGTCCCTTCCTTCACTGCCTCCATTCCCCGAAGTTTTCTCTTCTGCTCCTCCCCGCCCCTCCTCTGAGCTGTCGCTGCTGCTCCCTGCTCCCTCTTCCCCAGCCCCTGCCCTTCCTCTGAGCTCTCCCCCGTGGGCTCAGCTTCTCCTTGCCACCCTTCTCTGAGCTGCCGGCTGCAGAGCTCCTGACAGGCTGGAGATTTTAACTCCCCCAGCCTGAAGCAGCTCCCTGCCCAGGAAGAGCAGCATGCGGCTCCCGAGCTGCAGTTTGGCCACACCTGCTCTATTGGTTAGCGATAGGCATACTCCACACCAAATGAACAGTCCACCTTAGCTTACCCACTCCACCCCAGATAACCACTTTGATTAGCAACAGCATTTAGATAAGCTGATCATTAAATCAAATATGTTTATTTAAGAGGTCATGGAGATTCTAGTAGCAGCAAGTAGGGCTATGTCTACACTAGCAAATTAGTCCAGATTAAAGAGGCTAGTTAGTTCAAATAGTAAGTTCGAACTAACCGCCTAGTTGGTACTAAATAAGTTTGAACTAGCGGTTAATTTGAACTAACTGCATTTTTTTAGTTTGAACTAACTTTTAGTTTGAACTAGTCATGCCTTTTTAGTTCGAACTAAAAAGTTAGTTTGAACTAAAAAAAACACAGTTAGTTCAAACTAACTTTGAACTGCTTAGTTCAGACTAAGAAAGTCCAAACTAAGCAGTTAGATGTAGACATAGCCTAGTAGAACTAGAAACAAACAGTTACATAAAATGTATTTTAGAGCCTAGACATAATCAATAAGATACTCCCACATTTTTAATGTAGAGTCTTGCTGACTCAAAATCCTTGCAGCACTTTACAGGCTGGCTATGACCTTCCTTTCATGGGATCAACATGCTCTCAGATTGCCTTGGGGAAATATTCCCTGCGTTTCTTCGTACTCCAAGAAATAATATAATAACCTTTGTCCATAAGAAGGCACCCCGCTGCAGTCTGCTTCATCCTGATTCTTCTTTGTAAAAAAATTTTGCAATCTTCTATTCCCCCCTGCTTAGAATGCAAATAGGCATACATTGTGAATCCTACAATACAAAAATGACCAAACAAGGGTCTGTTAACTGTAAATAACTGCTGTGGACAGCAGTGGGACAATCTGATTAAAATCATTTAACTACTTAACAACTAGTCAAAACTATAAAAAGAAATGAGGGATTTTCATCTGGGTACAGTTGTATAAAAGGAATTAAAACAGTGCCAGAGATATTCCTCAATAACAGGATATGATTATGGCACTGGCAGGCAAAAACAAAATAGTAAAATAAAAAAAATTCTGGACTGGGGAAATCAAATTCAAGAATTTCAGAAATTTAGCTGAAAACTGTGTGGCTATTGTAAAACTAGGATCAAACATGTCCGAAAGGAAACTAAGGAAAGGTATTTGGTGAGCTCTAGCAATTGAAAGAGCAGGAAAGCTGTGCCTGGAGGGAAGCTAAGGGGTGACGGGTGGGGGGGTGGGGGGGGGCTGTTCTTAAGACAAATGCCCGAGAGCTCCGCAGGGAGACCCCCTGCATTTAAAAGGCACTAGAAACTTTCAAAAGGTTAGGGAAATAACTTCGCGTTTGTGGTGACAACTGCTTTTAACAGGTGGGTGGAGTCATTCCCCACAAAGTAACTGCTAAGGGAAAATGATAAATAAAGTATTCACAGTCCAGGGAGGATAATCCCAGAAAGTGTGACTACTATGTACGTATCAAACTGGATAAAACTTTGGGTGTATGATGACTTATCCATTTGGCAGAATGTAACCCTACAGGTAATCTGGATGCCAAATTGGAGAAATTAGAATTTAAATTGGCCACAGCTTACAGCTGGAAATATTTCCTGATGTGCAAATGTGTGGAAGTTATTGTGGGAGCAGGTGCAGATAGCATTCTTCAACATTGCTTTGTGATCTATTACATGGGTGGTACATCTTAGGAAATGAGGGCTGGACCAGATTAATCCCAACTGTGGTGTGGCTGTAGGAGGGTTAAAATACTTTAATTGGAGGGTAGAGGGACATACTTGGGACCGTCACCGGAAAGGGGGATTGTGGGCATCAGGAAACACAGTAGTGGGTGCATGGAATCAGGGGCACAAGGGGATAACTAGGCACTTGTTAGACAAAGTATAAGATTTCAACAATACAATATTGGCACAGCAACTATCAGCAATTGCCACAGGACAATGGAGAGGGCAGCAGAGGTGCAACTACAGGTAATTCATTGGGCAGGAAACCTTGTAATGTGGGTGGGGGATGGTTTCAAAAGGCTAAAGTGGGGAAACCTGTGTAGAGGTATACAAAATGCTTAGTCAACAATGTTGTTCAGCAACGTTCCCTCTAATTTTTTGCAGGCTGTGTGCACAAAAAATTTCTTTTGTGCAAATTTTTGGAACTGGTGTCCAAATTTGTGGGCACTCCAGTGAGTGTGGTCCAACTTGTGAGAGCAACAAAGCAAATACGTATGATGCTTATAATATATTAACTTTATTTTGATATGGAGATGGAAATGATTTTATAAATTACAAAACCTTATTTGAAACATACTACTTGAAAATGCCTTCTTAAAGTACCATAAAAATATTAGCACTGTTGAATTTTTTTGTGCACACTTTATTTTGTTATGTGCGTGGGTTTCATGACCTTTGTGTGCACGCACACGCACACAACTTAGAGGGTACATAGCTGCTCAATGTCATAACAGATGGTTTGGTCAAATGATGGCCGCCTGTGTCAAACTATAAGGTTAGTCCATATTTATCTGTGCTTGAAGACACATATCCATCCACTTGGAAAGTAACATCCCCAACTTGTATAATAGCTACCATGAGAGGAAGAGTGCTTTGAGAACCATTGGGAGGTAGGTGGGAGGGAGGAATGATACGAATTGGACTACCATTGAGTTAAGTAATTGTATACCCAGAGAGACATTTTGATATATCCCTCTCCTATGAAGAAGCAGTATCAATGGTCTATTACAAAAACAGGGCATCTGGGGCTAATGTATATGGGGAATGGAGTATTCTGTTGGGAATATATACAATCCTGTAATGTAACACTACGAGACACAGTGGCTACAGTGCATGACAGGATTATGAACATCTGTGCTCTGCCATCTGGACTATGGTGCAATAACGGATCAGTGGACCTAATTGCTGTGGAGAATCGCACCAGTGCTCACTACCCCATTCTTTACCAAGTAGTTGAATGGGTTTGGACAATGCCAGATTTCACTATGGATATTCAATGGACACACAATATGGACAAGAGTACACAAAGACTACAGGAGCAACTCACCAAAAATTCTCATGACTGGATGCACTTACAATACACACTTAAGGATGGTGTTGATAAGATTCTAACCCTGTCAAAAGAGAAGAAGTGCTTCTGGCGGTGGCCAGGATGTTGGACTTTACTGCAATGGTCAGGACTCAGTATTGCTGTGGATTATTATGGCAGATGGTGTATTAAGTGTACTTATATTACGTTGTATATGGAAACAGTCAAAGGGAGTACAATCCTTTACAGCACAGTCACTCATCATAACACATAAGTCATGTAGTAAGCCCTCCCTGCCAGGTGTAACAGACAACTAAGACCCAACCTTCTCAGGCCCACTGTAATGGCAAGTCTGGAACACTAATTGGAATAGATACAGTACGCCTGTACAAGAGAAGGTGCAGGGCACTGCACTACGCAGAGGCGGTAGGGCAAATGGAGCACCGACACCTTCCGTGTTGCTGCCTGGCCCTATCAGGAAATGTGTTGCCATATACCCCATGCTTTTGCAGGGATACTGGGGCAGGAGGATTCCAAAAGGGGAAAAAACAGGGTGCAGTGTTAGACTATAGATATTTAGGCGTGCCTATAATTGTCTTTAAATATGTTGTATCACTTGCAAGCTATAGGGATAGCAAATCAAAGAATCAACTTGACTGGCTGGGGCCTTGTACTTTGGCTAAGCGAAGGCAGAAAGCACCAGGGGGAGCCATAAGCCGGGAAGCGTGCAGTCACACCCAGACCTTCCAATGCAGCAGATTGGAAGAGACTAACATCTTAAGATAAAGGAAGATTTTAAAATGCTCAAAGTTGATAGCATCCTGTCTAGTTCGCAACCACTTGTGGGGATAAAATCTACTTTTTATATTTCTTTGGTCGTCCTGGTATCTATTGCTCTGATGACTTCTTCCATCTGTCTTGTAATTAATTGTGATAAGTTAAGGTGGTGGGATATGATTGGGTGGAGGATTATATTATAATATGGTAGGAGTGGTTCTTAAGATAATATTAAAGAAATGATTTGTTAAAATACGTTATAAAAACTAAGGTAAATCAGGGAGGAGAGGGAGGAAAATTTACTGGGGGTGGGGGGAATTTATTTGGGAGGATGGAAATTTATTGGGAGGGGAAACTTATTGGTGCAAAGGACTACAGGGTCCTAATGGATGCTTAGGAAGCAAGGAGTCTTGTGGCACTTAAAGACTAACAGATTTATTTATCGCATGAGCTTTTGTGGGAGAAAATCCCACTTTGTTAGATGCTTTGAAGAGCTCTTCAAAGTGGGATTTTCTCCCACGAAAGCTCATGTGATAAATAAATGTGTTAAGTCACAAGACTCATTGCTTTTTTTGCTTTACTAGATTAACACAGCTGCCCCTTTGGAAGTTGGCATAACAGATGCTTGTGTCCATTGGGAAAAGATCCCAATAAACCTGTAGTATTGCCTGCTACCAGACTTTGGGCTTCTATCTCTGTTAGCAAACAAGAACTACAAGAGGTGGGACCCATAACAATAGCCTTTTTACACATTCCCTGTCTCCAATGTTAAACATCATCCAGTAAAAGTTCACTACCAACTATATTGCTCTGATCTCAAAAATGCAGACAAAACACTACCATCTTAAATCAATCTTTTTTTCTTCTGAAACTCTAAAGACAAAGTGGCTGAATATAGCAGAGTTACTCAGATTGTGCAATGTGATGGCTGAGGTTCCATACAAAACAGAATATCTCCAAATATATGAAAATCCCCAAAGCTAGAGGAAAAGATTTCTATTTCATCACACAGCCATTGAATAATCCCCTAAAGCTCTGCATTTATCAAAAGCAATGCTATATGTATACATTTAATATCTATTATATACACACATATACACATGCATAAGTATACACCCTTCGCCCTGAGGACAATGGACAAACTTTCCATAGTGAATGGCTCCACCATGACAACATCCTTTTAAAACCATCTAAATAGCCTAACAAGTGCAGTCTAGAAATAGACCATAGGAGCTGAGATCGTATTTAGAATTACTATGTTTTTAGGATGTTTCAAAAAGAAAACACCCTCCCCCTCAGCATTTCCAGTATATTTAGCTGTTATACCACCAAATGGTCAAAATGTTGCTGTTCTGTTCAAAACTTATGGAAATGAAGCAGATAATGATCCTAATAATTGAACTTCACTAAAAAGTTTAGTACATTACACTTGCTACAATGAAGATCTCTGAGGATGTGGCAAAATTTATTATAACAAAGAATTCATTACAGCATACCGTGTCCGCTCAGTTACCTGGGAGAGTATAGGAGATCTCTCAGCTTCTGAAAATGGCTGTGGCATATCCACTGAAGAGGATTTGTGGCACACCAGTCAAATTAGACAACCAACAACCATCAGAGGGTGAAATTTTTCAATCAGTAATAACCTAGGACCTAATCTAGCAACCCTTGCTCATGTGAATAGTTCTTACTCATGCAGAAATGAAACTATTTCCCTTGGGGCAGACTTGAGTCAGAGTCCCAAAGGCAAAAGTTTCTATAACCCATTATGAATTCCATTAGCCATCCAGGCTAGCAATTTCTTTTTTTTAAAGCAAAACTCAGTCAAGATAATTAAAACTTTATTCTACACAAATAAAGAGAAGTCAGAATCTGCTAAATGGAAAAGGGCAAAAGCCATCATGGGAAAATGAGTTTCAGGATCCTAAGAGGCTGTTTACAAGCAATGAGAGAAAAGAAGAATCCAAATATTTCTTAGCAGAATTCTCCTTAGGTAAAAGAAAAAGAAAATGGACAAAATGAAAGAGTGGTCACACACAGACATAGACGCACATAAATTATTTACCTGTAAAATAAAACAAAGTGTTCTCCTGTGCAGTCATCATACCCATTAGCTCTATGCATTAGCTGTAATATCAAGTTTGTAAACTACTAAGACAGGATTTTATATCACAAATGGCCAGTGCATGGCAGCCTTGAATAATGGGAGTGCAACTTCCAAGCTGAGCAAATATGCATTAGTAACAAGACACTGATGAGACCAGACAAATCACCAAGGAAACAAGAAAATGTGAAAGACAAGTCAAAGAAGCTGGCTGCACGTGCTCTAGAAATGAGCTGTAAATGAAGCTGGCTATACTGCAGCATTTATATTAACAAATGACCAGGCCTAAAAGAGGACTGGCTGGGCAAGAAGGATTAATGAATTTTTAAAAAATTACAATGAAGGAAAATGAAACATATCAGCTATGACAAAGATATGGTACTTTTCCTCTGTGACCCCCAGCCCTGCCCACTTTACAGGGTATATTAGGATCGCACTGTCTGGAAAGCTGATGGGATCTGTAATGGAAGAAGGCTCTAAATTCTGACTGTGCGGGCAATGTGCTGATTAAGAGCCCTTTGTGTTCTCTGTTTTCAGGGTCCTACTGGCTTCACCCAGAACAGTAAACCTTGGTGATCTTCTGACAAGGAATAATGCAGTCACTCACATTTCCTAATTAGCACTTGCTGCTGGTGACAGTATAAATATTAATCAGTTGTTTTTTTATTTGGAGTGTGAACAAGCATGCCCCCATAGGTAAAAGCATTAGAAAAGCTTACCTCTGATTGCCTATTACTGCACTATTCTGTCTGCTGCCACCTTGAGTATGACAGACTCAATGTTGCACAGCAGAGGGCACAGCTGAACCCATGGCAGGCAGGCAGGTGTGGGGAAAAGGGTGCTCATGCACACACGCAGAGAATGAGACAATAATCAGGCTTCAATTTCCCACATTTGTTCTGTACTTAGAAGGGACGAGAATTTCTCCACTGAAGTTTCACAAAAAGTAGAGCTCTGAATGCCATAAGTACATTTATTTCTCCACGTGATCACAAATTGCTTAAAACCACTTCTCCATAACCATGGCTGCTCCCTTTTAGCAAACCCCATTAGATTCTGATTATCTTATTCAGAGAGAACTATTTTATTTATCTTTAAAACAAAGTTTAAAAAAATCTTACACACTGAGGCTAGAGAAAATGCAGAGATTAATAGAAAGCCTTGAAGTTGATTTAGATAAAAATTGCTGATATACCGTACTTTGCAATGGCTCAGGTTTTGAGCTGACTCAAATTTGGCGTGAATTTTAATTTCATTGTTAATCTTTAAAGAAATGAGCATTCACCACTAAGGCTGGGAGTTTCAAAAGTGCTCAGTGCTGGTGTAACTTTCATTCCATTGACTTCACTGTAGCAGAATCAGGCCAACATCAAATGTTTTAGAAAATTCCATCATAAAGCTAAGAAGAATGTAACCAACAGGTGGGGTTATAGTGCTTAAAACCATTTAAGATTTCCTGAAATTAGACTGTAATCTTCATGAGTACAGACCATAACTTTCATGTAGACATCAGTCAGCGTGCTTTCTACTGAGATGTCTACATTAGATTTTTTCCCTCAAAATTTCCCACTGCTGCTGCCACCATTCCAGTTCCATCCCTGGTGGCAACTTACTGCTAGGAAGGTAGTTCAACCATGCATTACCTCAGCCCTTTCAGAACTGATCTCGATGACCTAGCAGTTAAGACATCACTGGGGCCTTATTTATGCTAGTACTTCCAATATTGCTAGCACTTGCAGAGCTAAACTGGTGGTAGCCATGGCAGGCGATTTTAAAGGGACATACTATGCCTTGGCCCTTCCACATTTGGAGGGAAACTCCAATCTATCAGGCTGAGTTAAAATCAGTCATTGTAATGTAAAGCTATTGGTGCATTTATTTATTATTATTATTATTATTAAATAGCAGTAGAAATGTATTTGATTATAAAAACTAATGGAAAATTAAATTTAAACAATAAAAGAAAGAGTTTTAAGCATCCTGTGGCCTGCTCTACACTTAACACATCAAGCTAGCTACATCACGCAGGACTCTGAAAGATTTCATGCTTCATGTGATGTGGTTGCGTGGACTTAACTTTCACTGTGTATGCAGCTAGGTTGACAGAAGAAATGTTCCACTGACCTAGCCAGCGATGTAGCTGGCCTGTTGTCTGGCCAGGCCCCTGAGTTTCCAGGGTGGGCCCAGCAAGTCCTGCTTCTGGTCATGTAACCAGAAACTTCCTGATGACACTCCAGTTGTCTAGCAACTGGAGCATCGGAAGGAGGAGGGAGAGGGAGAGGCAGCCCAGCCCTTGCTGTGTCAAGGCTGCTGTTGCTGCCCTGGTTTGAAGCTGTGAGGCAATGTGGGCATAGTACAGCTTACCCTGCCCATCTGCCTGTAGCACTGCTGCTCATTGCTGCCTGCTGCTGGCTGGTCCGCGGCCATTGCAGCGAATCTTACACTACTGCAGCGGGTGAGATTGGGCAGGCCTACTGGCCAAGTGGGTGGGCCCAAGCCCATTCAGACCCACTGTTAACTACTCCCCTGGATCTAGCTACTTACTCTGGAAAAAGTGGATTTACTACAACAATGCGAATTTACTACCGCCTTAATGAACCTCCTCCCTAGGCTAAGAGAATATGGGGCCCAGCTTAGGGCTTAAAGCAGTGGTCTCAAAAAACAGGAACAACATGTTCAAATTTTCTAGGAACCTGAGTTACAGTCTCTGTGTCAGATTCTCTTCACTCATCCCTAGTCACTCATCACTCCTAAGCCTTAACTAACCTCCTCTCTGTGCTGAACATCCTTGCAATAAGTATAGTATACCTTTCTGCACAGAGACTAACAGGGCTACCTCTCTGGAACTTGTAGTGTCTGTATTACTGTGGCATGGCTGCAGCACTCTGTACAGATGTCCCCTTACTGGGCTACTTCCTTCCCATTTGCAGAAACAGGAATATATCATTTCAGAATTCATATGTCACACCGTGATGCCGGGTTTTTGCTACTACTGTGGCTCTTTGCAAATTCAGAGATCCAATTCAGATTCACACCCAAGACAGCAATACAAATATTTTCAATTTAATCACTCTAGTCTATTTATTGGGCAGGTAAAAAGTGAATATAAGGGTGATATTTTCCCCTTTTTTATTTGCTCTCCTCCTTACTACTGTATTTTGAGAAAAAAACAGGTTAATCTTGACCATGGGTATGTTGGGCAACATACTGAGTAAATGTTTGGTGAATATGGAGTAAGAAGATAAAAGAGAATAAACAAGCCTTTCTGTAGTCAGGATATTGAGTCTAAGCCACAAGGCAGCCCATCCATCTCACTCTGCTATGAATCTCAGCACTCTGCTGCTGGAACATTCATAACTAAGATTGTTACAGTTGTCATGACAGTACTGGATTTTGTGATTTTCAGGCTTTTACAAAACTATATGTGTCTGTATTAGTGAAAGTTTGAATGTGAGTGAATGGAAGGAATGTGAAGGAAAAACCTTTGAGATGCTTAGAGCTAAACACTAATTCAGGTTTATGTGAGTGTAGACAGTGGAAGAAATGAAGAAAAAGGTCCCACAAAGATCCATCTTACAAATTACTCAGTTCATCCCTATGAAGAAATATAATCTCAGCTCCTGCTGAAGTCAGTGGGATCATGCTGGTACATGCTTTCACCTCTACCTCTAGGTAAAAGATAATATTTTTCATTCCAGCTATGAAAGGGTCTGGCTTTAATATCTGAACTCTGATAAGACAATTTCTGTTACCCTAGTGAGGAGTTTGCAAAAATGCTGGCCTAACTTGGCTCCCATTAAAGTGAATAGTCAAACTTCAATTCACTTCAGCAAAGTTTGGTGAATTCTGAGTGCTTTGAAAGTTCCGCCAATAATTATTACTATTTGCTAAATGATAATGGACTATCCTTAATGATGCAGGAAATTCAGATAATGGCCTGGTCCCATACATCAACTATTTTACAGACTAGGCCTGGATTCTCCTAGGTATTTAAGTATGTAACTTCCACTGATTTCATCTACATATCTTTGAGGAAGAGCCTGAAACTTATGAAGTGCTTGGCACCTCTTGCTCCCGGTAACTTCAGCGGGAGACGCAAGTGCTCAGCAAAACAATCCAAATGTCCTGACAACTAAAGGTTCTGTCTAAGTTAATGCTTTGATTCAAACAGGCTAGTGGCTATTGGTTATTACAGCACTGTTTGAATTGTTTGCTTATAAATGGAAGAACAAAGATTCTTTTTGGTGCTAATCCTTTGACTTTTATATTTTTGTGACAATTTTGTTTGTTCCACGTAATTTTCCTGTGCTTCTTCCTAAAGATGGCTAAGTAAAAAAAAAAAAAACAAAACCCAAAAGAATCATGTGGCATTTAAAGACTAACATTTATTTTTCGCATGAGCTTTCATGGGAGAAAATCCCACTTCATCCCTTTGGAAATTGACAAGTCAAACCCTCAGCCTTTGTAAGTCTCAACTGGAATAATGTAACCAACCTATGGAAAGGACCCAACTGCCCACCAGTACAAGATCTACAGCAGGGATCTCAAACTTGTGGCCCAAGGGCTGCATGCATCCCTTAAAGATAGCATTGTTACGGGCCACACAAACTATCACTATCAATATTTGCAATACCTTTGTATGAAAAGGTTTCACTGGTGCAGCCCTTGGGCTACCATACTAGTCCTCATGCATGGTGTCGCCCTTGGGCTAACGTGCTCATCCTCGTGCAGTACTCATGGTGATTTGAGTTTGAGACCCTGGTCTACAGCATAGTCTACAGGTTAATACTCTTAATGATCTGATAAACAACACAATAAGGAATTCATAAAGTTATCTGGTACATATTAATAAGCAATCAAAATGAGCAACAGTGTCACCCAGAATATGTGCCATCTTTAATCATATATGTGGTTTTAAAAAAACCCATGTCATGTTATCTTAGCATTTTCATTCATTTTACATTTGGGAGGCAAGATTAAAATATACTTAGCAATGTGTGATTAATGTTAGATCCTAAAATATCTAACGTGTTCTCCAAAACGACACCAGAATAACATTTGGAAAGAAAAATCTCCCTGATCACAGAATTTCCTTGCATAGTTTCCAGCAGAGAGATGTTCAAATATAGAGCAGTTTGAAAGAGTATATATTTTGCATGTGTTTTCCCGTATAGAAATAAATGGAAGCTAACACCATCTATACAATGGTGACAAGTTAATTCAATTTCCATCTTAAGATCAGGTAAAGAGTACCTCATTTGTTACCATGGATACAAGACATTATTTCCATTTACTTGAGACCACATAGTGGGCATGAAATTAAATGGTGACACAAATTCATGGAAGGTGTTAACTCAAAAACACATAACTTCAATGCTTGAGCTGTTCTTACACATTTTTAGAAAACATAAATTGCTGGATTGCTATGACTGCCCATATGGTATACTTCATGAGTACATATCTATGTGATTTTGCTGATTATGCTTTTGAGCAACAGAGGTGATGAAAGAAGAGAAAATAACCACTCATTTCATCAGTCTTGTGAGTGTGCAAAAGACTCCTGAAAATTGCCAGAAGTAATTAGATAGCAATAAAAATACACCAATGCTGCACTGTTTGGCATCAAGTCTATGTACAGAAAATTCCTCAATTCTCAAAATGTATCCATGTTCTCAGCCAGACCTGCTCTTCAGCTGCATCTCAAATCACTTATTTTTTAGTTTCCAAAGTGAGGGGAAGGATAGGCTGGGGAAGAAGAAGAATGGGTATGAATGGGAAGAAGAATGATGAGGAACACTTGGTTTTTTTTTTGTTTTTTTTTTTTTTATGAAGAGGTATATGTAAGGCAAAGGAAGTTAATGAAATTCAGTTTGTCTTATCTGAAATTAAATGTAGCATATAAAACACAATAAAAGGAAGTGAGAGAGGTCTTTTTAGACTCTTTGGCTATGTCTACACTGGCAAATCAGTCTGGACTAAGCAAGCTTAGTCCAGACTAATTTAGCCTGTGTCTACACTAGCCTTTGGCTAATTTGAATTAAAAAATTTCTTAATTCAAATTAGCCAAAGCTTAGTCTGAACTAGTTAGTTTGAATGGTTAGTTTGAGCTTAGTGCTTAGTTAAAACTTCGGTTTAAAAAGTTCGAACAAAGCAGTTAGTTTGAACTAACTGCGCTTTCTAGTTCAAACTAACTTTTTAGTTTGAACTAGCCGCGCTTTTTAGTTCAAACTATACTTTTGATTTGAACTAGTCAGTGCGGCTAGTTCAAATTAAAAAGCTATGGTTAGTTCAAACTAAGCTCGAGTTAGTTTGAACTAAATCGGAACTGTTTAGTTCGGACTAAGGAAGTCCAAACTAAGCTTTCTGATGTAGACATAGCCTTAGACTTTAAGGTCAAAAGGGATCAGTATGATCATCTAGTCTGACCTCCTGCACAATGCAGCCCACAAAATCTCACCCATCAACTCCTGCAATAAGCCTCTAACATATGACTGACTTATTAAAGTCTTCACATAATGACTTACAGACTTTAGATACAGAGAATCCATGAGCAGGTGAGCCATTCCCCATGCTACCTGCCAACACCTGGATGTGTGTTTAATATTTCATATAGAGCTTTATTTCTGCAGGTGCTGATAGATATCCATTGACGCTATCAGTTCTCAGCATTTCTGAAAACTAAACTCTGACTCTATAGGTTTTACCTAAATGAGAGGCCAATTTCTAAATATTCCTGGATGAATCACAGGAAAAGTGTCAAGGTTGTTGGCTGTCATGAGAGCTACTAGCAACCTAACCTATTGACACGCAAACCCATTAAAATCTTCTGCAGAAGCGACCCAGCTCAACTTTATCCAGCTGTTGAGCTTGCTAATTTCCCAATACAAATTCTGATCTCTGCAATTCTGAGCATATCCTCATATCAGCTTGCTTACCAGAAACCTCTTTTCCAACTCCATTCCATTTGTAATGGAATGTAATTCCTTTCCATTTCCAATTCCTTTCCAACTCTATTCCATTCCATTCCATTTGTAATCCTCTCCCCCGCCCTTGCCCCTTAAGGAGCTGGCTGGCATGACCCCAGATCCCAAACTAGCAAAAATTCAAAAACCTACAGCAAAAAGTCAAGGACTTTAAAAACCATGAAACATGGGAAAATACAGTTACCATGACACTGTGACTCTGAGAAATAGTGGATAATAACTATGGGTTTTCAATAGCAATATTTGGTTGAAGTTTCAATACTAATTCACTTAAAATTCCAGGACTCCATTCTCTTTTGCCCTTGCATTTCAGGTAATGATCTGAATGAATTGTAAGCAAACGTAAAAGACCTACCATTTTGACTTGGTAGCATTTTATGTGCATTTTTATTGCTGTGAATGACTACACAAATGGCAAGGCAATGGAGAACAGGTATTGAGGCCCACATTTAGCAAAGCATGGGTTTCTTGTGCTTAAATGTAATGATGTCAGTGATAGGTAAGCAAGTAAGGACGAGTTTATTGACAAAGCAGGGCTTGACAAAACCTGGGAGCCAGGTCACTATGGCGACTGGGGTTTCTAGCCTAGCTTCTAGATCTGTTGCTGAAATGCAGCAAAGGAGTGCTCTCTGGTAAACAACAATAAAATTGCTGGTGCCTAGCTGGGAGCCAGTTTCGTTGAGCCCTGGTTTAAAGCATGTGCTTAAGTGCTCTGAAGCCCAAGTCAATTCAGCTTCAACTTTTACACCTGACTATAAAGAGCAACTAATTCTTAAATTGTTAATTCTCAGGTATTTTATTAAGGAGTTATTTGCCTAGGTCATAAATGCTCTACTGTAAAAGAAAGAGGAGATTTGGATGTTCATGTACCTATCTGCTCACTCCTTGTCAAAAGCCATAATTTTGGGTCTTTGGCCACCAATCATCTCCATGGTTACCAACTGTGATGTCACAAAGAGGGAATTTATGACTTCTGAATATAACATCAGAAGTGGAAGCTGATTAACTTGTTGGAAAGAGAAGATACTTACAAATAAAGGGTCAGTTTCTGATGTTAAGCCACTGGTCACAGCAGAGGATAAGTGGAGATGTACTACTCCAATAACAACTTCTGGAGACGCTGTTTGACTCAATTACAATGGGCCAGGTCCTAAACTAAGGTAAATCATTCTAGTCCCATTGACTTCAGTGGTGTCATGTCAATTTACACCTACTGAGATTCTGACCAAATGTCTTTACAAGTGTCATGGGAACATCGGCCACAGCAGCCCTTGTTACAGCCTTTGCAGCAGCCACAGTGTGCTCTCTTCCCTGTGCACACTGCTTAGCTCTGATGCTGTTTCAGGATGGTGGTGCCATGATCCATCCCTGACCTGCTGCCTTTAGAGCACTGGCCATATAATGTTGGAAAAAGCTGCTTAAACTTTCTTCCTCCTTGAATATTTGTGCAGAGCTAGGCCAATCCATGAGGCAATCACACCTCCGACTGCAATGCAGACTTACCCTTTCAGTTCTACTTAAGAAATTTGCAGGTTTCTAATCCCTGTGGCCTGACATTGCCATCCTCATACACTTAAAATAGACTGCTGAAATGAACAGGCATTTGAGTATGCAAAGACATCAGGATCAAGCACCTTAGCATCTCATTCTGGCACTACAAAAATTTGTGGTGCTTTTTCCCTAACAAACCCCATATCTTTTGCATATACTTAAGTGGAAAAAGGCATTTAGATTAGGCTCATGGTACCTGTTGCATGCCTTGCATCGTCTGCTGTAGAAATTGCAATTGTTGGTCCTTTGTGAGACTTTCCTCTGTCCGAAAGAGTTGTTCTTTCTCTTGCTTTAGAAGCTCCACCTCATTCCTGTAAGCATCCAGCTGCCACCGGAGGCTGTCATTCTCTTCCTTCAGTGCATAAGCTTGGGCTGCAAGAGCTAAGAGAAACATGGCCACCCAAAAAATCAATATTATGAATCATTTGATGATAGATAACATAGATGACATTGTTCAGACAAAAAAAGGATGCAGCATAAATATATAGACAAGATAAGCACTCTGTCTTTAGGTTTGGTTTAATTAAATTGGTTAAAGCTCTCAGGATATTTGGAGATTATTTTGTGTATGTCTATACAGTAAGTCTAGGGGCTCTGACTCAGGCTCAGGCCCCAGCCCCCTTCTGTCCACTCAGAAATTAATTGGACTTGGAAATGTTCTTGACTGGGGCCCGTGGAACCTGCAGGGGAAGGGAGGTGGTATGGGTCAGAGTGTGAGTCCTGCTGTGATATGGGTCAAAGCCCAGGCATTTTGTAGTGTGGGCACAGCTCAAGTTTGTGTTGCCATATTCACTTCTGGAGAGTTCACCACTTAAATGATCTCCTAAGGGTTTACAAAGAGTCTAAGAGTTGATTAGAAATAGCAGGACTAAAAAACAACTAAAGCTTCATCAGTTTAATTTCAATTAGTTTGTGCCAGAGTGAACATGAAGAAGCTAAAATGGCTCAACTAGTCCTCTCTATTAATGCCCCACGGTAGACTAAAGGTCTGCCTACCAGTGGCCACTCAGTAAAGTTAATACAAATTAAAATGGGTTAGTTCAATTGCATTAAATCCCTATGTGGAAAACCCTTTTTTAGAATCAAAGTGTCCTTAATTTGGTTTAGCTTAATTCACTTTCCTGAGCAGTCCTGGGTATCACAGAATCATAGACTATTAGGGCTGGAAGGGACCTCATGAGGTCACCTAGTCCAATGTCCCACTAAAAGCACACTAAATCATCCCAGCTAAGGTTTTGTCTAACCAGGCCTTAAAAGTTTCCAAAGATGGAAATTCCACCACTTCGCTAGGTAACTCCTCCCAGAGTTTCATCACCTTTCCAGTGAGAAAGTTTTTCCTAATACCCAATCTAGGCCTCCCTAGCTGCAACTTGAAATCATTGCTCTTTGTTCTGTCCTCTGTCAACACTGAGCATAGCCTAGCATACTCCTCTTTGGTGCACCCTTTCAAGTATATGAACATTGCTATTAAATTCCCCCTCAGTCTTCTCTTCTGCAGACTAAATAAGCCTAGTTCCTTCAGTCTCTCCTCATAGTTAGTCAAGCCCTAAGTGGTTTTGTGACATCTGCAAGCATGCACTACTTCTGGGAGCTAGCTGTGAACTCTGAAACAGGGATCTAGAAAGAATTGCAAATAAAATGGTTTAGGAGAGTAAAAGTGTGGATGTGGGGCAAAACAAAGCAGTTTGGTATCACCAGTGTGGTTTTACTGAATTGTTTATGCTTAATCTTGTTCAGTGACAAATGGTGCAGTTCTTTAGTGTAAACAAGGCCTTAGATAAATATCCAAAAGCAGCATCTCTTGACTGGTGGTTGGGACCTGCATGGGAATTGCAAATATGTGTGAAGACAGTCTTGCCCTTCTGATATTGCTAAATGGGGGGACACTCATGGCCAGATGTGTGATGGTTGGGAGAAGAGTGCTGACGGTAAAGGGTGAGGCTGAGAATCACTGCCCAGTAGAAATGCCCTAAGAGAGACTTCAGTGTGGCCAAATGACTTGAGAAAATGACCTACTACTGATAACAGATGTCAGCAATGATTCTATTCCTACCCCACGTCCTCAAACTCACGTTGAAAACAGTTTACCTGTGAATGCATTTTTTACTCTGATTCTGAAAGTGTGCTAAAGTCATGGTGTATCATGAAGTCATTTCTGTTTTCTATAAGGGCTAGCTGTTCTTGACAGTTTTTACCTGTGTCTCAGAAATGGTTCAGTCAGTAATACAAGTAAAACTGAAAGCATAAGCGCCAGTGGAATTGAGAATCATGTGTTTCTACCACCAAACTGCATACCGAGGTAAAAATGTCTGCTTCTGAGCTCCACTAGTGATGCCATCTCTGAAAAATGGCACAAAATTTCTGAGTATAAGACAGCATAATGCTGCTGTTATGTGTACCTTAGCAGTTAACTATTTGACTGGTGCATAGTCAACATACCAGCTATGAAAACACTAATTTTAGACTGTCTGCCTCAGGGTATTGGCATTCATATCAAACTGATGGCAACTTCTTCAACGTTTCTTGCCTCCATGCCAGAACTTAACTAAAATTGGGAACAATAACCAAACTTCAGATGATTGTGCTGTAGTTATACACTCAAAGGTAGACCTACAAACAGCCATGACAGCTTCTCTGAAGCTTACAAAAGCCTAGGGCTAACTCTGAACACCAGCAAAACAAATTCTCCATTAGCCTGTTGCCAGTCAACAATCAGATACAGCAAGGAAGATCTACAATGACAGAGAGGAACAGGAAAGTGTAGAACATTTTGCCTGCTTTGCCAGAGGGTAAAATTAGACATTGAGATTCAGCACAGAATCCACTGTCCTTTGGCACACTACTTCACCAGTTGATCAGCAACTACAACATTAGAACGTATGCTAAACTCTCAGGCTATGTCTACCCTAGAAAAAGTTAGGTTGAATTTGTTAATTCCAAGTAGTAAATTCGACTTTAATTCGAACTAAACTCAGCCTTATTAAGTGAAATTAACATAGTGGACTAAGTTGACATAAAGTAAGTCGACTTAATATGCTCTTTTAATTCGACCGAACTGCTCTTAATTCAACCTTAATAAAGTCAAATTAAGGGTTAATACAGGTCTACACCATCCTTAGTTTGAACTAAGAAGTTGAATTAAGGCTCAGTTTGAACCAACAGGTGGTTCTTATTAATTCAAAGTAAGCTTTCATTAAGTCAAAGGAATTTCTTAATTCGACTTAAGGGAAGTCCAGTGTAGACAGGGACTAATTTAGTTCGAATTAATTTGACCTAATTTCCAGTGTAGACATAGCCTTAGCGCATAAGGCAGTGGTATTTTCAAGTCCCCTTTATGGCTGTGACACTTGCATGACCTACAGAAAACACATGAATGTCAGCATTAGCACTTTCTTAGGAATATCCTCATCATAAAATGGCAGGGTCAGTGTGCTAACATAATTGTCCTCACAGAGGCCAATATCTTCAGGATTAAGCCCTGACTATCCAGCACTGCCTGAGGTGGAGTGGGCTCTGTGTGCTCATGCGTGATGCCCGCCTGCCAAAAACAACTGCGACTCACCAAAAGAGAAAGGAAATGGGGAGGCCAAAATAAGCGCTTTAAAGACATCCTCAAGAAAAGCAGGAAGAGATGTGTTATCAACTTACTACAGTAGGAGACAGCAGCCCAAGGCTAATTGGTGAAGGCTTGTTGGAGAAAGAAAGACCACTTTTGAAGAAAATTGCCTCATCCTGATTGAAAAACCACCAAAAAAGAAAGGACAGACAACTGTCACCTAACAATCATGTCTTCACTTCACTTGCAATGTCGCCCAACAAGTCTGCCACTCAAGGATAGGAATCCTCAGTCATTAAAGAACACATATAAAATAAAACCAGTGAACAAGATCATCTTTGATGTGAGGGATCACCAACAGCAACAACAGTCAACAAAAGGTGATTTCCTAGTAAGATGAGGCCATAAATTTGGTTCACTCTTCATGAATTGGCTGTTAAATTAAGACATATATTTTAACTAAGAGACTGACATTCTAGGGCAAGGGCAAAATCTTTAACTTCTTAAACTGGAGAAATTTCTACTGATTTCTTAGCATTTGCCCAGTAATGTTATAGAAACTGATGCTGCTGCTTCATTTTTATAACACCCAGAGGTTGTAGGCAGAATTGACACCCTGTTATACTAGAGAGTTTTGCCTATTTAAAGCCTTCTGGTTTTGGTCCCAAGACAGAGGACATAAGAACAATCATACTGAGTCAGACTAATGGTCCATCTAGCCCTGACTCACATCTTACAACAGTGGCCAATAGCAGGTGCTTCACTGGGAATGAACAGAACAGGTAATTATCTAGTGATCTGTCCTGTTGCCCTTTTCCAGCTTCTGAAAAACAGCAATCCCTGCCCATCCTGGCTAATAGACCTTGATAATCATATTCTCTATGAATTTATCTAATATTTTTAGAACTCCATTATAATTTTGGCCTTCACAACATCCTCTGGCAAAGAGTTCCACAGGTTGACTGTGAGCTGTGTGAAAAAATACTTCCTATTGTTTGTTTTAAACCTGCTGCCTATTAATTTCATGTGGTGACCTCTAGTTCTTGTGTTACAAGGAGTAAACAACTCATCCTTACATACTTTCTTTACACTAGTCATGATTTTATAGACCTCTATCTTTTCATATCATCCCTTAGCCATCTCTTTCTGAGCTGAAAAGTCACAGTTTTAGTAATCTCTCCTCCTCTAGAATCTGTTCATACCCTTAGCTGTCTTTATTGCCATTTTCTATACCTTTTCTATTCCCAATACATCTTTTTGATACAGGGTGAATAGATCTGCATGCAATATTCAAGATGTGGTCATATCATGAATTTATAAAGAGGCAATATGATATTTTCCATATTATTATCTGTGTCTTCCTAATGATTCCTAACTTTCTGTTGGGGTGGTGGTGGTTTTTTTTTTTTTTTTTTTTTTACTGCTGCTGCACATTAAGTGGATGTTTTCAAAGACCTATTCACAACGACTTGAAGATCTTTCTTGAGTGGTAACAGCTAATTTAGATCCCATCATTTTATATGTATAGTTGGGATTATGTTTATAATGATTATGCATTATTTTACATTGATCTACATTGAATTTCATCTGCCATTCCCCCCACCAGTTTTGTAAGATTCCTTTGTTACCCTTCTCAATCTGCTTTGGACTTAACTATCTTCAGTAGTTTTTTTACTGACTGTAAATTCGGCCACCTCAGTCTTACCCCTTTTCCAGATCATTTCTGTATATGTTGAAGAGTACTGGCCCCAGTATAGACTTGTGGGAGACACCACTATTACCTCTCTCCATTCTGAAATGTGGAAACTTGACTTCTGCTGCCCTGTGAATTCCTTTGTACCAGTGGCTATGAGGGATCATTTAGACAGAGAGATGATGTTACAGAACAAAATTACATAAAATGCAAAAAAGCATTGGAAATACTAGAATGTTACAACATTAGCAGCATTGAAAGACACTTAAGTCATTTCCTTAGGAAGCTGCATTTGGCCCCTTTTCAATTTAGAATGGCATTTTTATTATCATAACTGATAGCAGGTGTTTGTGAAGAAAATCGATTAGTATGCAGGGATGGAAATTACATTAGCCAAATGAACTGCACAGTCTGCAATATAAGCCCAAATTTGTATAGCAAAATGTGAAAGGCTATAAAGCATATACTAAGAACATTATTTAAATAAATTATCTGAGCATAAATATACGTATGAAAGAGTGGCAGCCATTAGTTCAGGGATACTGCTAACAACCCAGAGAAGAACTTCACTCTTGATAATTCTTATACTTGGCAGCAGGAATGGTCATTTGGCTTGGCACAATATGATGCAACACTATTTTCATTCTAGGAATCTGATAACATAACATCACTATGAAACAGATGTAATTTGGAGGAAAAAAAATTCCTCCACTAGTGCCAATTCTATTAGCATTTTGTCATAGGGGCACAAAACTGATTAAATGATTTCAAGCTTGATACTATGGGATTTTTATTCCCATCTATACTAACAATATGGTTACTTTCCAAAGGATAAGAAATTATATATTACCACCACTTAACTTTAGGGACTCTTGGACAGTACAGCCCTGCGTGGACACAAAAATGTGGATCTGCATCTGATCTGCACCCACTCAGTGACAGTATCTAGCTGCTCTGCAATCTGCATGCTATGTTTTGTCTATATCCATAACCACATCTGTGCTTTGGCTCACAGTCAGCATTTTAGCTTTTGATTGGCTCATTCCCCACATGGGTCCCACCCACTTTTTCCTTTTCTTGTTTGCAATTTGCACTCTGTGTTGTCACTCAGATTTCACTGGTCACCAGTGAAAACTCTGATTGACATCATGGCATGGGAACTGCAAACAAGAAAAGGAAGAAGTGGTCAGGGAAGTCATGGGGAATGAGCTAATCAAAGGCCAGCATGCTGACTACTGACAGTGAGCAGTGTCTCTTCAAGCCACAGCCTCCTGTGACTGAGCTTCTGATTCGCTGGCAGACCACAATCAGAGCTGAGCTAGGAGTGGCTGGAGTGCTTCCTTCTTCCCCTGTGTGCTGCTGACACAGATCATAGCAGCAGCTGCAGCGATGGGTTGAACCCTCAGCAGATAAAAATAGAAGCTGCATCCATGGATCAATCTGCAGCAGTGGGTCTGCTGTTATCCACATCCATGGATCTGCAGTGGAGAACCATGGATCTACAGGCCTCTACCTAACAGACCTCTCTGTTTAAAGAGTTCCTTGTTCCTGGCATAATCACATACTCAAAAGCTTTGTCAAACTATTTTGTTTCTTGGATAGATGATCTCAATATGCCATTGCCAATTAAAAATACTTTTATTTTTGACAGGGCAAACCTTTCTCTGACCCAATTAATTTCTATTATTTTGTAAACAATACAAATATATTATTGCAACTACAGAAGGCCATGATTAAAATAAATATATAGGTTCATTGTTGCATCTAATTTGGCTCTTCCATGGCATCTGTCTGGAAGATTTAGCAGCAGCTACAGTATTGTTACATCAAACTAAATTGTTTTGAAAAGCATGCAATCATCCTTACATGATGAAATTTACCCTCAAGAAATTGTTTTGATGAGTCCAATGGACAGCTAAGAGGATAGAATCTTTTCTTCATAACACCCAAATAGGTATGCCTGAGAAAAATATGCTAAACAAACGAAGAGGGACATCCCTAGGGGTGAGTGGAGCTCAGGGCCAATCGGCATGTAGAGGGCCCCACCCCCCTCAGCCCTGGGGGTGGGACGGGGCTGCCCTGGACTAGACGCTGAGCTTTGCACTCCCACCCTGGCCTTGGGTTGGCTGGTCCACCTCCGGGGGCAGGGTGGGCTAGCTCAGAGGCTGGACCATGCACTCCTGCCCCACCCCTGGGCCAGCTGGTTCACCCACAGTGGTGGGGTGGGGTGGGGTGGGGTGGAAGGGCCTAAGGGCCAGGCCACGCAGTCCTGCCTTGCTTCTGGGCCAGGTTGCTGCTGAAGGTGGTGGAGGGGGGGCAGCATGGGGCCTGCAACTGTTGCCCTGCTCTCCCCCCTGCAAGGGAACAAACTCCCCATCCAATAGAAAGTATTTTTCAAAAATTTGCTTCTCTAATTCAGATATAGGCTTGAATGAAGTCTGGGACTTCTTTGCTGTGTATGAAAGGAACAAAATGTACAAATGCGTACATATATATTGACCAACAGACATCACTTTATTGTTAGCTAAAGTCATTACACTGTGTTATGCACCACCACTGGGTTAATCTTGACTTCCTCTCAGATACCTTAACTACAGGGATACTTTCCACTCTCTGTGGGTGCAGAAGGGACACAAATGCAGCTGAACCTGTACTTGTCCACTCATTCGGGCAGGCAGGGTGAAGAAAGTACATCTTGTGTGCATCACCTAACCTAGCTCTCAGTGAACTCCCAAAACACTGTTGTACAAATGGAATGGACTGGATCTGTAAATTTGTTGACTGTTATCTCTGATGGAGTTTGGGTGCTAGGGCTTCATAGCCTACCGTAGAGGGAATAATAGCTGTGGAACATTTCCAGCTCTTGTGGCTATGTCTGCATAGTCAGTGCCAGCAAGCCTCCAAGCCCAGGTCAACAGACACAGGCTCACACAACTGTGATAAAAATAGCTATGTTGACTGCTCTTTGAAATTTGGGCTGTGGCTTGGGCTCTGAAGCCTACTCATTCTCAAGGCCCTGGAGCCCAAGCTTTAGCTCAAACCACAAGGTTTATGTAGCTACTTTCAGCATGGTGCTATGAGCCTCACAGCTTGACTCTTTTCCGAGGCTCAGAGAGTCACTGCCACAGGCTGTGTAGATGTGTACCCTGGGTGGAATACACCTCCCTCTCTTTTCTCCATCGATGTGCTCCACCCATTTACTAGGGCCAAGTGTCTGGGAGAGGATTTGGGGTTTATTGTATAATGCAACAGACAGCTCTTTGGCTGAACAAGAGCCTACCACACATTATCAGAATCACCTGCAAATGATAAAACTGACTGCCAATTCAAGTGACAGCTATAAGTCATATGACAAAATATTTGCTGTCCTCACCCAAGTTATTAGACGCTAATTACTAGAAGGCTTGTGAAGCCTGCATCTATCTAGCTGCCTGACCTGGACATCTAAACCTGCTGCCTAGACATTTTATTCTGAGCTACATATTACATCCTGCAAAGCTTTAAGAATAACTTCTAGGAAAGGGTTGAGTCACACACATAGCTTGAACAGTGACAAGAGACTACTTACTAAGGAAAACAGCACGTTTTCTCTTCTTTTAGAAAAATAGGAAAGTTTATAATACTTGTGACCATGAACAGTTTCTGTTATTAGCAGAATCTCAATATTCAATTATTATGAATTATTGTTTCAAATTCAGTAATATCAAGAAGTTCTAGTTAGAGCTAGTGCCCCATTCTTCTAGGCATTAGACAAACAACGTATAGGAAGACATGGCCCCGGCCACAAAGTGCTTACAAGCTAAGACAAAGTGTAATGGTTGAATGTCACAAATTTTAAGAGGAAATGGGGCAGGAAAACTGAGGAAAAAATAGTAAGATCATGAATTATCCACAGGATACCTTGGTTGATCCAAGTCATTATAACAATTTTTATCCCCTCTGGTCTTTTACCAAGCCATGAGGAGGAATTCATAGAAAAATACTGTGACTTTAGCAAAACAAACAAGGAGTCCTGTGGCACTGTTAAAGACTAACACATTTATTTATCACATGAGCTTTCATGAGACAAAATGCCACTCTGTCAAAGTGTCTGACAAAGTGGGATTTTGTCCCATGAAAGCTCATGTGATAAATACACTTATTAATCTTTAAAAGTGCCCCAAGACTCCTTGTTTTGCTGAACTAAACTACACAGCTCCCCCTTTGGAACAGTGACTTTACTGATAGATTTGGGGAGAATGTTCAAGTGTAAGCAGCAGCTAGGAAGGAGATATAGACAAATAGATCATTTTATTATTGGGCATTAGTGCTGGAGCAGAGCACTAAGGTAGAAGGCAGGTTAAGTAAGAGTAGATAAGATGGGAGTAAGGGCACAGCTGTGCAAGTCCTTTTCTCTAGCTAAAGAATAGAGTTGCAACAACAAAATAATGATTTGCAATTAACAAATGGAAAGTGCCCACCCACTTAATTTTTTAAAAGCAGAAATAACACTGAACTTGGTGAACCAGAACTATTCAAAAGTAATCCCATGATGTTAATCTATGGTCAGTAAACTTTCCCTTTCTGAACTTAAAATTAAACCAACTCAGATTAGTTCTGAAAAGGCAATAGGATTTCTTAACATTTAGCCTTAATAAGTCTTCGAAATGAGTTAACAGGAAACCTCTCTGGTTATCTACAAATAATCAACATGGTCAGTTTCCTTTCACAACAATATTCAGATTTAAAAGGGATTTCTCTTCAGCATGAACACTTTACATGAGCAAAGATTCTTTCCCAAAAGCATCAGCAATAAAAACTGTGATTGCTTTACCTCTTCCTCACTGCATGTTCTTGTAAAGGCTAGGACTTGTAGCAACAGGATTCGGAGTAAGCAGATGCTCACATAGGGCAGAAGAAAATGCTATGATTTTGCATCCATCTCAGGAAACGAAACTCAGTCTCCTACCAGCAGTTCTCTGGACCTCAAAACTTACATTATATTTTGTGATTGTTACTACATGCAAACTAAATCTTTACAAATAAAGGCACTGGGATAACTATGTAATGATCAGTGACCAAGGCACACTATGGGACAACAAAGAGGAGCAGTCGGGTGTGTATGCACTATCAGGTAGTGAGGGGATCAGTCACTCTTAGAAGCAGTTCAAGGCAATGATCTGAGTTCTCACAGGGGTCAGTAGCTGGATGATCCAACTGATGGGACTGGGTCAGCAGGTTAAGGAGGCAAGGTCAGATAAGGCAGCGTGGCATGGTTGGGTGAAGCAGCAGGACGGGGTCAGGAGGGGCAAACTAGGCAACCAGTTGCTGTTGCTCAGATAGCTTCCTCTTCCTGCTGATGTCATTACACAGTCCACGTTTCCAATGAGAAAGGTGACTGTCCAATGAATCAGGTGCCTGGGATGTGGCTGCTGTGGATCTGTAGGCCATTAGCATTAAGTGGGTTGGTGTGCCACCATGGTGCAGCAGCTAGATGCTGGCTAGGATGTCCTATCTATCAGAATTCTCTGAAGGTGTCAACAAGAGTGTGCACAAGGGTGTTCGAAGAGATGTAGGAGACAGACTTGGACTTTCACAACACCTTTGACAAGGTCCTTCACCAATGGCTCTTCAGGAAAGTAAGCAGTCATGGGATAAAAGGATGGATAAGAGGGATCCTCTCATGGATCAGTAAGTGGTTAAAAAACAGGACTCCAAGTGTAGGAATAAATGGTCAGATAGACAATGGAGAGGAGAAAGCACCGTGTTCTCCAAGCATCTATATGGCAACCCCCCAGTGCTGTTCAATATATTGATAAACAATCTGGAGAAGAGGGTGAAGAGTGTGGTGGGAAAGTTTGCAGATGACAGAAAATTACACAAGATAGTTAAGTCCAAATCTGACAGTGAAAAGATACAAAGGGATCCCACAAAAACTGGGTCCCTGGACAACAAAGTGGTAGATGAAATTCCCTGTTGATAAATGGAAAGTTATACACAATGGAAAACATAATCCCAATTATAAATATAAAATGATGGGATTTAAATTAGCTGTTATTACTCAACAAAGAGATCTTGGAGTATCATGGATAGTTCTTTGAAACATCTGCTCAATATGGAGCAGCAGTCAGAAAAGCTAATAGAATGATAAGAATGATTAACAAAAGAATAGAAAATATTATAATGTCACTATACAAATTGATGGTGGGCCCACAGCTTGAAGTTCTGGTTACTACTTCTCAAAAAAGACACATTAGAATTGGAAAAGGTACAGAAAAGTTCAGCAAAAATGATCAGGGATGTGGAATAGCTTTCACACAAGAAGAAAGTAAAAAGTTCGGGACTGTTCATTTGAGAAAAGAGTGACTAAAGAGGGATATGATAGAGATCTATAAAATCAAGATTAATGTGGAGAAAGTGAAAAAGAAAGTGTTATTTACACTTTAACATAACACAAGAACCAGATATTACCCAATGAAATTAATGGTGGCACTTTTAAAACACGAAAAAGCACTTCTTCCCACAACACACAGTCAACCTGTGGATCTCATTGCCAGGGGATGTTGTGAAGGCCAAAAGTAAAACTGGGCTCAAAAAAGAATTAGATAAGTTCATGGAGGATAGGTCCATCAATGACTATATTAGCCAACTTGGTCAACAGTACAACCCCCTGCTCTGGTTTTATTAAAAAATATTTTTTTTGGAAATTTAAATGTATGATTTGAGTTTATCACTACTGAAACTATCAGCTACTCTCATTTTATCCTCCCTCCTTTTTGTGTCTGATGTTTTGGGACTGGATGACAAGGGATGGATCATTCAATAATTGCTCTGTTATGTCCATGCACTTCAAAGCATTTGGCACCAGTCACTGCTGGAAGACAGGACATTGGGCTAGGTTGGCCAGTGGACATTCTTGTGTTCTTTTCATATAGGGGCCTGGATTCAATATATGGTTCTACCATATTAACAAGAGAAAAGCTTTGGGGAATTAAAAATAGTTATCACAGAAAATATTTAGATCTTAACAAAGATTCAAAGATTAAGACTACATAGAGAACTAGTAGCATAAAAATTATAATTATAATTATTCTAAAGATTTGGAAACCTCAAGGTATTCTATGTGATCTCTGATCCAATTATTGTTACTCTTATCTTCACCTATCCCGTATTTCTTCTTACTGCATGTGACACTTGTGCTTTGTCTGGTCTTCAATTAGATTACGAACTCTTTAAGACTTGGACTTTGAGTCCCTATGCTGGTTAACAACAAATCTGCTGGACATCTAGAAGCCAGCCCAAAACCTGAGGCACTCTTAATTCAAACAACCTCTTTTATTCCCAAAGACTAAACAATGCTATCTCACACAAAATAAAACAAAAAAAAGCAACCTGAAAAGTGAGAAGTGCTAGAGAGTTTATGAAGATCAACTGAGACTTTTCTGTTGTTACTGATTTTATGTGGAAGGTGCCCAGATATGGCTCAGCATATGTTTTTACAATCATTAGTTCAGAGAATTATGGGAAAATGGAAAAAAAATCAGCTTAAGAGCTAATTTCTAGAAAACTGCTTGAGCCAAAGACAATCCTGATGCAGTTACAAGAGATCTGCGTAGCAGGAAACTATATCTGAAAAAAATCCTATGACAAACATCTCAGCTGGTTACCCTCATTGCTTATGGGAGAGAGAATAGAAACAGAAAGGGACAGGAATCTTGCCAGTGTAAGTGCTTTAACATCCAAAACAAGAGGATGCGTCAACCACCTTTGCTAGTTAGTCTGAGAGAAAGCTTAGACTTCTAAACAAGGTCAGGAAGGGAGAGTGGTCCTCTATTTTTGAGGACCATTAACAGTGCTCGTGATGAGACAGATATAACATGTGCCCAAGTCACAAAAAACAAAAACCACCAGGGACAACCAGCTCCATCTGGTAGATCCAGCTAAGTTGCTAAACAGATGAATAAACAAGGAATTCTTTTTGTTTGAGAATGAGAAGTGACTTGATCAGAAGTGATAAGAAAGCCATTCAAGTTCAGTGATGTTCAAAGACAGTACTTTGCTACTGATGTTCAATAAGAGAAAGATCAATCCTCTGACTATTCATGAGGCTCAGGGCAACTATTTTGATATCCATGCCAGAATTCTCTATTTGTGTGTTTTACGAACAGTTTGTATTAGTAAGTCTGTGGTTGTTATTTTAGTCGGTGTGTTCTATCAAATATATTTAACTTAAAAATATGATAGTAACCAATGGAATCAATGTGGAATGAGCCATAGCATGTAACATCATGTCCACCTGTAGACATACTGTCTCTTCATTGGTCACTTCCAATCATTAGAGATGGCTGAAAACCACAACTATTTAATGGAAAATGTTGGCTTTTTCCCTCCATTGAAAACTGAATTTTTTATGAAAATTAAAAGTTGATAAATTTTCAACGGTATACTTCGGTATACGTCAGTGGTATACTTTCAGTGGTATATTTTGGGTTTACGTTGCTCATTAGAAACTTTCCTAAACATCTCATGCTAGCACACTTAATGCTACAAGTGTCTAGCATCTGGAACAATACTGTCACTTCCATTTAAGATGCTCAGTTAGAGGTTTCTCTTACAAGTTTGTGGCAATCTGGAAACATTTACCTGGAAAGAAAATGGTTTGGCTTGAGGCCCCCAAGTTTCCCTGGGTCTCCCTAAAAAGATTTTGTCTAAGTGGGGTTTTTTTGTTTGCTTGTTTTGTTTTTAAGTTTTTCTTCTAGCATTTGCCTGGTATATTAGGAAGCTGATGCTGGGGATGCATATTTGCCTACCTTCAGACTTTGCACGAGTCTTATATTTTTGGTGGGTTTCTTGAGCCCTCAAGACTTTAACCAATGTCTCAGCTGAAAGTACCACTATTGAATCAATGACAATGACCAGAACTGAGTCAGAACAGAAGAATGTGTTTTATCCAGGAAGGATGCCAAAGTACTAGTTCTTGATTCTTATGGGCATCTGGATTTTGCTAATGTCACTGTCAGATTTTACCAACTTAAAAATATAAGCATTAAAATTTTTATTTCATGCTATTTAGAAAAAGGTAGAGAAATCTCACAGGTATTATAACTGTTTTGTTGCTATAGATAGGTATCCTGGAGCACTAACAATGGGTTCAGTGCTGCCCACAACAACAGGAAGACACAGTCCATGCCCCAAAGACCTTTGAGTCAAAAAAAAAAGCACACAACATTTGGAAATATATGTACACAATTAGCAGTCTTCCTCATTAGGACCACTCCCTAGCTAGTATAGGAAAAAAAGTGGATGGCAGGTGATGCAATGATGACAAAAGCAGATAAGCAGAGAGGCGGAAAACGGAGGAGGGCCTGCAGGGCAGAAGCCAGATTAGAGAGAATCCAGGAAGGAGGCAGAAGAAAGGAACTCAAGACTGGTTATTGGCATGCTCAATGGCTTTAGAGTGGAAGATGATGGGGTAGTATGTTTTATTCCTTACATCCATCCCTGATCATCAGCTCTTGTGGCCTATAACCACTGATTGCCAGCTCAGTGGAGATTCCAGATGCTGGTCACCTGCCTATACTGCCCAAACAGATCCCATTATCTCAAATAACTTTTCCGATGTCCCATCATGACAACTGTTCTCTTAAAGCATAAGCAGATTAGATTGTGTGAAAGCAGGACTGAATCGTGACTATGGATTCTTTTCACATTATAATAGGTAATTTGACTTCACCCTCCCTGTATGTGCTGTATCCTAGAGTTTGAATCCTTACAAATGTTCCACTGAAGCGCCAACACATGAGGAGAGTGGGGGAGGAGGACTCCAAGAAAAAATGCAAGGAGGTATATGTAATAGAATTGAAAACCAAACCGACAAAGTAGGGCAAGTGACTGGGTATATTAGGTGCCTATACACTAATGTGAGGAGCCTGGGAAATAAACAGGAAGAATTGGAAGTACTAGTGCAGGCAAGGAACTATGATATCATAGGAATAACGGAGATGTGGTGGGATAGTCTGCATGACTGGAGCTCTGCCATGAATGGGTATAAACTGTTCAGGAAAGACAGGCAGGGAAGAAGAGGGGGAGGAGTAGCACTATATGTAAAAGCTCTATGACTGCTCAGAGCTCCATTATGGAAGTGGAAGCGTGCCTGTAGAAAGTCTCTGGGTTACACTGAGAGGGGAATGCAACAAGGGGGATGTTGTGGTGGGGGTCTGCTATAGACCAGAAGCAGGAGGTGGATGAGGTGTTCTATGGACAACTAGCGGAAGCTTGTAGATCACAGGCCCTGATGCTCATGGGGGACTTCAATTACCCTGACATCTGCTGGGAGGCCAATACAGCAGTGAATGGGCAATCCAGGAAGTTTTTAGAGTGTGTTGGGGACAACTTTCTAGTACAAATGCTGGAGGAACCAACTAGGGGCCTTGCACCTCTCGACCTGCTGCTCACAAACAGGGAAGAATTGATCAGGGAGGTAGAGGTAAATGGCAAGCTAGGCAGTAGTGACCATGACATGGTTGAGTTCAGGATGCTAATTAAAGGAAGGAAGGAAAGAAGCAAAACAAAAACCCTGGACTTCAAAAGAGCAGATTTTGGCTCCCTCAGGGAACAGATGGGCAGGATCCCTTGGGAAGCTAATCTGAAGGGGAAAGGAGTCCAAGAAAGCTGGTTATATTTTAAAGAAACCCTGCTAAGGGCACAGGAAGTTGCCATTCCAGTTAGGAGAAAGAACAAACATGTGAGGCAGCCAGAATGGCTTAGCAGGGAACTGCTCTGAGCTTAAACATAAAAAGGAAGCTTACAGGAAGTGGAAGCTTGGTCAGATGACCAAGGAGGCATATAAAGATATTGCTCGGGACTGCAGGGATAAAATCAGAAAGGCCAAAGGACAAATGGAGCTGCGGCTAGCGAGGGATGTAAAGGATAACAAGAAGGGGTTCTACAAGTATGTTAATAACAAGAAGAGGATCAGGGATGGTGTAGGCCCCTTGCTGAATAGGGCAGGCATCCTCATGACAGAGGATGAAGAAAAAGCTGAAGTGCTCAATGCTTTTTTTGCTTCAGTTTTCACAGGCAGGGTCAGCTCCCAGCCCACTACCATGGGTGTGGCAGATGGGAGAGAAGAAGAGAGGCCCTTGGTGACGGAAGGTCAGGTTAGGGACTGCTTAAAGAAGCTGGATGTGCACAAGTCCATGGGGCTGGACGAACTGCATCAAATGGTGCTGAGGGAATTGGCCGATGAGATAGCAGCACTGCTGGCCGTTATTTTCCAAAACTCATGGAGAACAGGGGAGGTGCCAGAGGACTGGAAAAAAGCAAATGTAGTGCCTATTTTCAAGAAAGGGAAAAAGGAGGATCCGGGGAATTATAGACCAGTCAGCCTCACCTCAATCCCTGGCAAAATTATGGAGCAGATTCTTAAAGAATCCATCCTCAAACACTTAGAAGAAAATAAAGTGATCAGGAACAGTCAGCATGGATTTACCAAGGGTAAATCATGTCTGACCAATCTCATTTCCTTCTATGAGCAGATGGCTGGTTTTCTGGATGCAGGAAGAACCGTTGATGTGATATACCTTGATTTTAGTAAGGCTTTTGATACAGTTTCCCACAGTATTCTCATTGGCAAATTAAGGAAGTATGGGTTGGATAGGTGGACTATAAGGTAGATAGAAAACTGGCTAGGTCAACAGTTTCAGCGTGTAGGAATCAATGGTTCCATGTCTAGCTGGCAACCAGTCACAAGTGGTGTGCCCCAGGGGTCAGTCCTGGGGCCGGTTCTGTTCAACATTTTCATCAATGATCTGGATGATGGAAGAGACTGCATTCTCAGTAAGTTTGCGGATGACACCAAGCTGGGGGGACCAGTAGACACGTTGGAGGGCAAGGACAGGATTCAGGGAGACCTAGATAAATTGGAACATTGGGCCAATAAAAATCTTATGAAGTTCAATAAGGACAAGTGTAAAATCCTGCATGTGGGACGGAAAAACCCCATGCACTGCTACAGGCTGGGAAACATTCAGCTAAGTAGCAGCAGTCTAGAAAAGGACCTGGGGGTCCTGGTGGATGGGAAGCTAGATATGAGTCAGCAGTGTGCCATTGCTGCCAAAAAGGCCAATGGCATACTGGGCTGCATCAAAAGAAGTATTACCAGCAGATCAAGGGATGTGATCATTCCCCTCTATTCTGCAGTGGTAAGGCCACATCTAGAATACTGTGTTCAGTTTTGGGCTCCCCACTACAAAAAGGACAGGGACATGCTAGAGAGAGTTCAGAGGAGGGCAACCAAAATGATTAAAGGGCTGGAGCACAAGCCCTATGAGAATAGACTGGAAGCATTAGGCTTATTTAGTCTGCAGAAGAGAAGACTGAGGGGGGATTTGATAGCAACCTTCAACTACTTGAAGGGATGCTCTAAGGAAGATGGAGCTTGACTGTTCTCGGTGGTAACAGAGGACAGAAGAAGGAGCAATGGTCTCAAGTTGCAGTTAGGGAGGTCGAGGCCGGATATTAGAAAAAGCTTTTTTACTAGGAGAGTGGTGAAGCCTTGGAATGAGCTGCCAAGGGAGGTGGTGGAGTCTCCATCTTTGGAGGTGTTTAAGGCCCGGCTGGACAAAACCATGAGTGGGATGGTTTAGTGGGAGTGGTCCTGCCTCTGGCAGGGGGTTGGACTAGATGACCTATGAGGTCCCTTCCAACCCTAGGACTCTATGATTCTATGAAATGCTTTGATTTGCTGTTGCAGTATGACCTGATCCCATGTCTTACATTCCCCTGCAATTATTTTCATCTCATTCTGTAAGTTCACATTCTTCAAAGTGTCTGATAGAGTGGGATTTTCTCCCACAAAAGCTCATGCGATAAATAAATCTGTTAGTCTTTAAGTACCACAAAGACTCCTTGCCTCCCCCCCCTCGCCCCCAACTGTATGCTCCTTGTGTGTAGATCAAGGCAGTTATGGCAGGCATTGGTGGTGTGCCTATTCCTCTGGCATTCTGTTCTACAAGAAATAAGTCTGAGCTCCAGCTTGGCTGCATTCAGGCATTGCTTCATCCAGGTTTCCCATCAATTTTCAGGTCTTGAATCCTCTGATTTTTAATGTGACTGAGACTTCACTCACGAAAGCTCAGGCGAAAAATAAATTTATTAGTCTTAAAAGTGCCACAAGACTCCTTGTTCATTTTCCAGGCACCTCTGTGGATGGTGGTTGACTATGTGATTCCCATTTTTGGCTTCATTCTCAGCAGTGTAAAGGGTACTTAGATGACACAGTAATGGTCACTTTATAAATAATTCTGATAATTAATTAATTAGAATAAATAATAAATAGCAATATGACTCCATTGAATTCTCTGGTAAATGCCTCTTCCTACTGTTAGGGAATCAAATGGAAATAGATTTTATCATACTTTACGACCTTACGGAAGCTTGAAAACTCCTAAGTAATTACCTTGAAATTGCTGTCTGTGTGAATATAAAAAGTAAATTTGGGCAATTACCAGCTATACTAGCACTATGAACATTTTGCTTTTCACCTTCAGACACAATGTAACTGAATAATGAAGCAATTTAAACATTTTCTCTAACTTTATGCACACTTTAACTGGAGTTCTCTATAGCTTTGAGTCTAAACTCTAAGGACTCTAATTATCCTCTTTCTGTGTGTGGGTTACTCCCATGAATGTTAGTTGGAGTTAGGCCTGCATATTTGGAAGGAAATTTACTCCTATTTCAAAGTCTTGTTTTTACTCAGATGGAGTCACTTTAAAATCCTTTTCACACCATGCAGCCTGTAGTCTATACACAGCAGTTCATTACAGTAGTTACATCCATGATGATACCAGATGTTCAAAGTGGACTCTCATGGGAATTATTTTAGGACATTCTATTCACAGAGAAGTTGGAGGTTGAATAAACAACACATAATAGGATAACTAGTAATTTTTGTTTTAAATCAACCCTCCTCTATCATCAGTCTTGCCCATCCCATTCCATTGTTGGCAGACCTCAGGGTCAAGAGACCAAAGCTTTAGTCAGAAGACATTTTCTCTGCCTATTGAAATTTTTTCTACAGCTGACAGCCGACTCTAAACAACATTATTCTGTCTTTGTCTAGCCTTTCTACAAATGTGGTGTACTGATAATTACAGTAATTTATTTAGGACAAATTTTTTGAATGAGAAATTAGTTACTGACATATTTTGAAATTTAATGTAGTTATTTACAAAGAGAGAGAGTGTGGAGAAGTAGGGAGCAAAAAGATTGGAGGTCGCTTATGGTGCAATGGAGTTTAATAACAAAACCTTGGCAAGAAGTTACTGTCAAACACAGACATTGAAGGAGATTCAGAATGAAATGAGATTTGGGATTTTATCATGAATCTCATGATGTTTGTTGTTTTATTTAAAGCTTCAGCTCCTGGAGGCAAGTGATTACGTGAGAATCTCAGTTTTACTTTTCTAGACTCCAAGACTGCAATGTAAATGTAACGAAAGCACTAAAGGCTCACATGGAAGAAGGCAAATAAAAACACCTATTTTTTTAAATCATGATTTATTAGCCAATTTCATTATATTTTGGGGTCTGAGAAGTGATTTTTGAAGATTTGAGCTTGGCAATACTGAGAATGATTGAGATGAAACTAAGAGAAGAACTAAATTTGTTATTAGCTGAAGATTTTAAATTCTACATATAATGGAAAGCTGAGAGGAACTGATCATTCCAGAGTCTCCCATCTAGACTCAGTAATAGCACTGATATCCAGAAGCTTTTTAATTCCAAAAGGAATTTGATACCCTTCCTTTTTTACTCTCTTCTTCCCCACATTCCTACCACAGACCAAGAGATTCATGCCTACTGTACTGAACTTGGCTGGCAGGATAAAGTTTATTCATCTCTGGTTTTATTCCTACTTGTCCTCAGTTGTTTATTTCCTGTTCTTCCTACACACATCCTGATGACACTCAGCTACCCACCACCTTAATTCTCTCAATCTGTCCTAACCATGCAAACTTGTGGCTTCATCTTAACTTTCTTCCTCCAAATATTTCAAAGACTGAAGTGCTTCATTTGGATAAAGGATGCATGCTCAAACAACTTCTCAAAAATGTGTTTCTAAACTCAGATATCCTTTTTTGCTTTATCTTCCATAACCTTGATGTCACTCCTTCCTTATCTCCTGTGTCTCTCTGTAAGTCACCACCTCTACCATACTGGAGGTGTACACAACTGGCTGTAACACCACTCAAGTCCTCATTCCAATTATTGTTTAAACTACTGCATCTCCTTCCTTTTAATCTCTGAGTCCCAGCTTTCCATCCTTCCATGTGCAAAATGCTTTCATCCTTTCACGTGCAAAATGCTTTCATCTGCCTTCTTACCTCTATAAAGAAGTGTGACCATATCACCCCATCTTCTAATAACGCCGTAAGCTCATTCGTTTTTAGGATATCAGTTCAGAATTGCTCTTCTCATTGCTTTAAGCGTCTCTTTGTCTTTCCTTGACACCTAGAACATATTGATTGTGTTGTTGCTCTAAGCTTTCCTCTCCTGATGTTAATACTGTGATAACCAAATGCTTTAAAATATTCATACAATCTCTTTGAACCACTGCTTTCTATAATTTAGACTATGTGTGTTCTCTGCTGCCCTGTTATTTCACTCTTCAAACATTTTAGACTAGAGAAATTGTATCAAAAACTGTATATTCAATATATAATTGTGTTTTCTATCATTCCATTCCCTGTTGCATCTTTTTTCTTTCCACGGTTGTCTCTTTCCATGTGTTGACATTATTTTCCTCTTATCCTAGTCTTTCCCCTCTCTTTCTCCAGATTCCCCCTCACCATCTCACCATATAGCCCTCCTTTTCTGCCCCTCTTTTCTTTTTGCACCCAGTTTCCTCTTCTTTGCCTCTCCCTCCTTCAGCTCTTGATCCACCAGTCCTATCCCTTTGTTCATTCGTGAATTAAATGCCCTAATTTTTTTAGGTTTTTTCTTCTCCTCCCCTCAGCTGTATCCCTTTCACTGAAGAGTCATCCATAACAATTTAAAATTAAGTCAAATTTGAGGCCTAAACTACTTGCTCTTTGAAGCCCTTATACTGTGTAACTGAGATCATTTTCAAACATTTAGGGAAAGCAAGTCCCCCCCCTGCTGTTTGGAATGATTTGTTTTCCGTTTCGGAGAAGGTTATCTTTTCAGTTGGTAATGCTTTACTCTTAAAAGTAGCTGCTTGAAAAACCTCGCAAGTACTTAAAGCACTAGTTAAGTGCTATTAATCAAACACTAAATATCCTTAAAAGTTCTGCCTCTTTTCTAGTTGAGAAATAGAGTTATTTAGATAAGTTTATGAGATGACCTTGCTTGAATTAAAGATGCCAGTGATGGAGCAGGTTTCTGCCAATATTCAGTGCTTTTCAAAAGATTACTCTATGCCAGTAATACTGTAAATGAATAGGAAACACTTTAGTCTGAGAAGGGGAGATATATTAGTTCACTGTGAATAAGACAAGTTCATGTTCCTAGAATATGTTAAGTAGCACTGGTGATTCAGGAGACCACAGTATTTCCTGTATCAGAACTGAGGGAATAGCCTTGTATGATGTTAGTAGTAGCTCGTCATCTGATGTCTCTTGAAACAGATGTAAAACAAAAGTTCTTGACCACCAGTGAGCACTATATGTCCTTTGACACCTCTTGCCTCATCTCAAAATATATAGGTATATCTTATATAACTGGAGGAGGCAACAATTGGTAAGATGTGTCAACAATTTGGTATGTTCAAAGACTGCAATAGTAAGGGCTGCCATGGGAAAATTCTTACGAGCCTAAATACTGCTGCTAATTTGAATCAGAGTTAAAGAATTATCCTTACGTACACTTTGTTTTACAAAATACAGAGGACCAGATCCTATTTCTTGGACATGAACTAATGGCAAATTCAGATCCACTGGAAGACAACATGTGGTTTAAGAGCTGCTGAACAAAGAGTAAATACAGGAAGACTGTCATTGTTTCTCTGAAGCCAACTTCATGATATCCATTTTTCTCTCTCTGCTGGCTATACATACTAGAGTTTATTATACGATTGTGATGTTTTGAATTGTTGTGATTCATAGTACAAAAGGTCTGTTCACAGATATATAAGTCCGTCCATCATAAAGGTTAGCACAAACAGCTTTCTTGTGAAATTCTGGTACATCTCAAATACAATTTCAAAAGGGATAGCCGTGTTAGTCTAGTCCAGTAAAAAAAAAAAAAAGACAACAAGGAGTTGTGTGGCACTTTAAGACTAACAGATTTATTTTTTGCATGAGCTTTCGTGGGAGAAGATCCCACTTCCTCAGATGCTTCAAAGATGGGTGAACTTACAGAAGGGAATGAAACTAAATGCAAGGGGGTGTAAAACATAGGATCAGGTCATACAGTAACAGCAAATCAGAGCAGTTTTCAGACTCAAACCATGGGAAGCCTGAAGTCAAATTACCCTTTGTAATGGGAAAAGAACTCATAGTCTTGATTAAGTCCTGCTTTCACAGAGTTTAGCTTGCATATTAATTTGAGTTCAGCTGTTTCTCTTTGAAGTCTTGATGTCCCAGCTAAATCTCTAACGACAGTTGTTAACAAATGATTCATCGAGTGATTAGGAAGATGGAAGTGCTCAGCAACTGGTTTCTTTGTTCTTTGATTTCTGATATCAGGTCTGTGCTCATTCAGCCTCTTACACAGTGATCTTCCTGTTTGTCCAATATATAAGGTGTTGGGGCATTTCTTGCACATGATGGCATAGACCACATTAGTAGATGAGCAGGTAAATGAGCCTTTGATGGAGTAGTGGGCTTGATTAGGACCTATGATGGTATCTATTGTGCAGATATGTAGGCAGACTTGGTAGCGCGGTTTGTTGCAGGGGTTTGTGCCTGCTTCAATGTTTCTGTTGTTAGATCTGTAGTTGCTGGTGAGAATCTGTTTAAGATTAGGGGGCTGCCTATAAGCAAGGAGTGGTCTGTCTCCTAATGCTTGAGAGAGAGTGAGGGATCATCTTTTAGAATAGGCTGTAGGTCCTTAATGATTGTATGTGGTGACTAGTGGTGTTCTGTTGTATTTTTTCTTGGGTCTCTCCTGTAGTAGATGACTTCGGGGAACCCGTCTAGCTCTGTCAATTTAGCAGGCATTTATATCCATTCATCAAGCTTACTTCATGATCTTGAATTCAACTGGAGTGGCATTTAAGACAATGACATAGAAGTATGTTCACTATAGCCTGGGTACATGTAAAAATGGGCCTGCTTAAAACCTCAATATTTGTGGTCCCTTGGAAAGATTTTGAACAATTAATCTGATGCATCTTTGTGTTTCTTGCATTTTTCAACACATAGATGATTGTCATGCTCACTGTGCATTTCTACAGCCTTTGTTTGTGAGTTGGAAAAATCATTTTTGATAAACTGTCCAAGGGAAAGCTTGCAGTTTCAAGCTATCTATACTCTACAAGTTTATACCTTACAAATCAAAATGGACACCTGGAAACTCTAAAAGCAATGCAAAAATTGCTGAGTTATGCAAATCACTGCAAAAAACATATTAGAAACCATCACATCCATGACTTTAAAATTGTGCCACACCTAATTTATGAAGCACTAAATAAATACATGAAAACCAGTCAGCTCTTCTTGCCCAAGAAAGGAAGAACTTTACAGCAGTTCAAAGTCATAATCTGAACCTCCAGAAAGTGTACTGTCAAAGCTTTCAACAATACCTTTCTTTTAACGAAGAAGAGAACCTGAGCCTCTTTCGGAACACTTAAAAACCCCATAGGAAATAGGATTCTTTGAACCATATGCATAAACTAGTGGGGAAGAACAGTAAAACAGAACATCTAGTTTGTGAAGTTGTGATTTGATTTAGAGAACAGCCTATCCTTTCTTCCTTTTCATTATGCAATCTCATATGTAGTCAAAAAAATAATCACACCTTAAAGCAGCATTTTCCTTCCTTTGTTACTTCAATGTACTGGTTCCAGAAATGATTTGAAATGTACATGAGTTTAGTAGAAACAGATTTTAATTTGGATAGTTCTTAAGCCAATAGTAAAGCAGAGGGACATCCAATGTGCCTCTGAGTCTAAAATATTTGACATTCATTCATCGAAACAAACATAGACATCACCAAGTTTTGATAGTTCTGAGAATTTCAAATGCCATCCAGGACAGAATGCTATCCATGCTTGCTAGGTTTTTAACTCTTGGAATGCTTGCCTTTCCCAGACTGCCAACCCTGTTGGCTTTATGGGGAAGCACAATCTGCAGTCTTTGAAGCGATAAGCCTTTAATCACTTTGGAGATCTCAGTCAGCCTTGCACATCTCATGATTCAACATTGCTCCCCTGGTTTGTAGCTATGAATTTAAATCCTCGCATTGAGGTTGAAAACAATTCCATTTACTTTCCAGGCTGTCCTACAGATTATTAGCTGTTTCATGGGTGAGACCTGTACATGCTAAAAATTTAAACTTCAGACAGGTGGCATCCCAACCTCCACTGTGGGAAGTCTTTCAAGGATCTCTGACATTTGCCAGGCTTGAGATAGAAAGGTTTCCCAAATGCAACAAAACATGCAATGCAGAACAATAAAGAAGAAAATCAAAGTCCTAGAGTTTGGTTTAAATAAAAAACATAGGATCTTTAATAAAACACAATAACTAGGAAAACTAGAAGTCAAATGGAGCTACTCCTGAAGGTACCAAAGATGCCTGAAACTGGCGTCAGACATATTTCAACATTTTTAGTGTTACAAATAGGTCTTACTCTAGTAAAGTGTAAATGCACTGGGGAGCCAAGGCACAAAAGCTTTATATCAGACAAAGTGTTCTAACAAATATCACTTTATAGAGCGGGTGGAGTGTAATTGGGAAAATGATGCTAATAAAGGCTATATCGGATTGTGAGAAAGCTGAAAACAGCATATGTTCCAATATTGTCTTTCATTGATTTTGCTGCCAACATGCCACTTCAACAATGTTACACTTGCACTTCAAGATTCTTAATGGAGAGGTATGGAAAAAATCGATGCACACAGCTCGGGTTTGCTCCCATTGAAGATGATGGGAGTTTTGTTATTAACTTCAATGAGAAGAGGACATGGCTCATTCTGTCTCTTTCCACCTGCAACATGGCTACATCCACTGCTATTTAGTGCTTTAAGAAGGTCAGCTCCTGTTGTTTAAATAGGGTGTTTCAGTACCATACTATAACTCTGTGTATTCAGAGATTTTGCCCTGTTACATGAAACCTAGTGAAAATTATGGCTTGTAGCCTGAACTGTGAAAGTTGCAGTAAAAACTATAGGATTTGAAATAAATTCTGAGAATAAAACCATTTCTTTTTACAAAATATTTTCATGAAGATATAAAGCAAATAAAAACATTTTAATTTGACATTTACTGTGATAAAACTGTGGTCTTCTAACTTTTAACTTGTACTAAGTATAACATTACAAATAAATTAATGGAAAACCCTTAGAAGAGAATGCACTTGAAGACATAAATAATTATAGTTTATTAGGGCATCCACAAACATCTCTTTTCTACTATTTTAATATAATTTTGCAAAAAGTGAAATATCCTAATATTGGCTTAGGAAATTACGTGAACTCTTTTAATTCCAACAGAGTGCTGTTAATTTTGCTGATGCATGAGTTCAAAACTTATTTTAATATGCTGTCAAAATTAGACATTTAGGGTGTTGATAAAATGACACTAAAATAAATATAAATTTAGATTGCTGTCACAAGTGGCTGCTTGGTTTTGTGACGATGCTAGGTTGCTATAGCATTTTCCATAGCAACTTTGCATCTTATTACATAAATAATCCCTCAGTGTCCCTAAAACCTGCTAAAAGAGCAGGATTATATCTATTCTCATATGTAATGATACTGCATAGAACTGTATCAATATGAAATATCCAGAAAACATAATAAAATGTAATCTAGATAATAGTATTTCTGCCAGCTGAAAGGCATCAAAGCACCACAGGCTTTATACTGCAGATTTCAGGTAACCGGTCATTTTCTTCAAATCCTTATTAGGTAAATATCTTTGGAAGTTATATTTCCTTTCAGAAACAGAAGCATGGCTATTAATACTTCATTGATGCGTTGTACTATAGCAGAATGTGGATCTGTCCCTGTGCTGAGCATATATATGTTAATGCTGCAGAGTAACATGTTTAATTTACAGAATGGAACATTTGTTACACTTCATCCCAAAACACAGGCTAGTCTGGCAGTCTCTTCAGGTCGTGATTCAAAAAGGTACTTATGCAGGAGCCTAATTGTAGGCATGTGACTAGTTCTACTGGAGTCAATAAGACTGAGTGCTCATATGCTTCAAGACATGCTTACAGACACATCTGCATCAGGGTTTTTTTTTTTTTTGCAAATGCCGTGGAAAAATGCAATATATTTCAGCATATAAAATTCTCTTCAAAAGACTAAGATTTAGCTTGCCTGCTGAGTGGACTGAGCTCAGCTCCCAAATGGCATATTATGAAAAATACACATGCAGATTATAACCTCATGGAGAGAGTGAATATCTTATGTTGCTCCTTTGTGGCCCTCTCTGATGGTCCTGTGGAGCACCACTGAGAGTCTCTGGTGGCAACAGTGTCTTGAGTTTTTCCTCACAACAGACAGTTGTTTTGATTAGACTATACATGTTTTGGGTCTAGATCCTCAGCTATGCTAAAGTACCTTTGCTTTGGTCCAAGAGCATACTGGGATATAAATGCATCCCCTGACTCTTTCTGTATCCTAGAGAACTTGGGGATTACCATGGTGTGCCTACAATTTAGCATCTGCCATTCCAAATATTATTTTCTTTGCAGTTGCTTATCAATACCCTGTGGTAGATTGAGAGAGGTAGGCTTTTTTATTAAATCCTATCTTCCTCTTCACATGCAGGTTAATTGATTATTGTAGGGCTGTTTATAAATTTGGGTTGCTTATTACATTGAAGATTTATTGATTTATTTGAAGAAAAAGGCACTGAACCATTCATTTTTAAATGGAATACGTGAGAACATTTACACGGTCTTTGTCAACAGATAAAGAAAGAAAAATATAGATCATATTTGGACATAAGAGTATCGTTTTCACAAAGTCTGGTGGTAGAAAGTAAGGAAACCAAAAGGCAATCGTAAAACAAACAAGTCAAAATTGATGGTCTCAGGTTGAAAAAAATAATTAACAAGAAAAGGAAGAGAGAAATATCCAATCATTAGAACTAGAAGGAAGAGACAAAGCAATAGATTCTGAGAGAGGGAAGCTGGAAAAAATAAAGTAAGAGCAGGAATAAGTTCCAAATTGTTGCACCTAAAAAATTAGTCTTTGTTAATATTCACAATTGTACCAGTTTATCCACACAATTCTTTGCATTGCTTTCATTAAATCAATATAAATCATACCTTAGGTGAATTTGTGCAACTGTGGATACAGATGAAGTCTGAGAAATGGTAAGAGAAGACTGAATTATGGCAAGAAGACTGGGGGCTATACCACAGTGGGATTTTGGTGAGCATTCAAAGGGAGATACATAAAGTATTTAAAATACTTTGCTTACCTCTCATTGACTGCCTACCATCTATTTATTGCAGCATCTTCAGTGTGTTGAGTCCAAGGGAAATGCCCTCCCTTCAACTCAGCACTACTCCACTTACAGTGGTGGTCTTCAGCGACCGACTTCCTGATTGCCTGAGAAGATCTTTGCAGACCCAGTTGATTGGGAAGATAGATCTGACTGTGGTGAATTCGTCTCTGTTATTGAAGACTAGGGCTCAGCTATGATGAATCAACTTCAGCCAGGTCATACCTGCATTTTTTGAGGCTTTCCTTGAAGATTTCTCATGCAAGTAATGAGTAGGCCTGAAATTTGTGAGATTTATGAGAAACCCAATTTATTCTAAGTGTAGTATTATTTGCATAGAACTTTTTAGATGGGATTTTCAAAACCCCCTATGTGACTTAATCACTGTTTGGAAATCACACCCAAACTGCAATGACTGTGGAAACTAGTATCTACATTATGTGCATAAACTAAGTACCCCAATCACATAATTACATACACAGGTTACAGTTGCTTAATTTGCTGTTGTGCATGAAAATGCCTGTCCTACATATACAAGTATATATTATGTACACACAAAAGAGACACACACCTTTTAAATACTTTTAACACACTAGTTTCCAGAAGCCCAATCTCCCTACTGTACCTATACATAGTAAGACAGAGTCCTTACATCAGACAGCTTATAAGCTAAATGGCAAGACGGCTACAATGGGAAGCTCTATTATGCTCACTTTACAGAGAGGAACTGAGACACAGAGAAATAAGTTCCGAAGGGGTAGCTGTGTTAGTCTAGTTCAGCAAATTCTGTAAATTCCCCATCTTCATTTTCTCCCACGGAAGTTCATGTGATAAATAAATTTGTTAGTCTTTTAATGTGCCCCAGAGAAATAAGTGATTTGTCCAAGCTCACACAGGAATTTTGTGACAGAGCTGGAATTTCATCCAGATTTCCTGAGTCCAGCTCAAATGCCTTCACCACAGGACCATCAATCCAGTGGCCTTTTGTGTCTTTCCTTTTTTTATGGCTGCCTGTGTCTCACTCACTGGAGTTGCATTCATCAAAATGAATTGGACCTGGCAAGGAAACCGTTGTCTAAAGGAACAGCATAGCATCCATTGCCCTTAAAGGGAAATTACAGATAACTCTTTGGGGTACAGCAAGCTTTTTCGTGATTCTTACAGGATGTAGCTTCACATCAATAAATCTTAAAATTACTTCTTTTTGAGTAAACACACCATAACTTGTAGCTATGTCCTATAGAGACATCACTTTTTCAGGGCTTAAGGCATTAAGACCCTACTCACGTGAAGAACAAGGGTGTACAGTTTCTAGACAATACTCCTGGAGGAACAGGGCAAAGAGCAGCATGATCCTTCAGCCAGTGACCCTGATTCCAATGGTAGCAGGTGGGAGACTGACTGTCCATAAATTCCAAGAGTTCTAAACATTTCCTCTATTCTCTAGACTCTTGTGCAGGGTGCCATTTTTCTGAGCTAATGTTTCAATAACTGCACCTTTAATTTCTGATGAATGACGTCAGTTGCCAATTTTTTTTAGCAATCTCTCTGTTTTACCTCAGCAAACTCCTATTTCCCCTTCCAGCTTCAAAATCCATAATAAAAATAAGTCAATGGTTATATCTAATGCTTGGCTTGTGGAAAACATGGCTGTAATCAGTGGATTTGCTAGGTGGTGTCAGCTTGGAGTTCACCATCAGCCTAAGGCCGTGGGCCCAATCTGAGAGCAACGGGGAAGGCAGTACCACATGATGACCAAGAATCTTACTCTGCCATGGGGACTGAAGCCAGTAGCCAGCCCCGCAGAGTAGGCATGGCTAGCCAGGAATGAGACAAAGCCAAGCCATCTGTGCAAGTTAAATACATCTCCTGGGTAGGCTCCAGTGGATGAAGCCTCAGCAGCAGTTTAAAATTCCTCTCTGCTCGTAAAGGACCATGGTGCTATTTGTTCTGTCCTTGAAGAAGCAGAGGATGTAAACTGTATACCTTAAAGCTCATGTGACTAGGATCTTAATGCTTCAAGCCCCGAAAATGTGGTGCCTTTGTATAAGATTGCTATGGGTTACGCTGTATTTGCTCCAAATCCTGGGTCTCTGGATAGCAGCATGGTATGGAGAAATGTGCACAAAGCTTGGAGCCAGGAGGTATGAAGTTTGCCACTGATGCGCAGAGTGGCCTTGGTTTTAAGTTTCAAAATGTCTGATAACAATAAATTGGGGTAAGAAGCGGTGAGAAAATCATTTGACTTGAGTGTAAAAGTAGTAAATTTGAGTCTAAAATGTACTTCATAATGAGGCACCATTGACTGTATCCTACGAAACAAGTCAGAATCTACAAAAATACACAATAATTAGTACAATTTGTAATCTGAAACAAATCCATGTCTGGCTTGAAGTCTTGACCAGTACTGCCAAAGAAAACACCTCACTGTCAGACATTTCACCATCTGCTTCCAAAGGCACAAAATCCCAAATTTGCAAGAGTCTGGGATTAGCACAGTGCTACTTTGAGACTTGAACTCCCCCAGGTTTCAGGCTACCCCTCAAATGTGAGGATGCTTGCACATTCCTGGTATTGACACACGTGTTAAATAATGAATGGAAATGAGGGTGCTGGAATTTGCCCCTATTTATCTTAATAGACTTAGGTATTGATACTAACGGTTGTACCAATATATCCTTTTCATTT
>ML681992.1:6247728-6424998 GCA_007922195.1 Podocnemis expansa
ACTTTATTAACTTGATGTAACAAAATGTGGCCATTACAGTCAACTTAAGAAAGTCAACACAAGGCAGGAGAGCCAATTTAAGTCAAATTTATAAAGCTGATTTAAGTCAAGTTTATTAAGTCAATTTAGCTGAGTCCTCGGGTGCACACACAGCCCAACATATTACCTAAATGCTCATGGATGCCAAGTTATTTTTGCACAAGGTGGATGATAGCACTCAATTAGCAAATGAATTGATGTTAGAAGATGGCTGAAATTTTAACTCTAACTGTAGTGGTGTGAACATTTGGGAATAAATTTGAGTACCTGAACTCACTGGGTGATAAGGTATTTTTTTATGAAAGGGGCTGACCAGACTCCTTAGTCTCCATTTAGTTTCCTTAAATGTTTATTTGAATCTGTTGCTTCTGAATTGAACAGGAATTATATCTGTCATCTTTTGGTATTCTTGCACTGTCCTACCCATGCTGAAAGTTGGGTTTAACAATGAGGAACATGAAAATGTTTGCTTACTGAACAAAGATGGTTTGCAGTCTAGAGATTTTTTTTTAAAAGAATATGCTCTCTATAGAACAGACCATGTAAATAGATAACAAATCTAGAGAAGAAAAAAATTGGGTAGTTGGGTCAGGAATGATGTATTCAAGTGAAAGGAAAAAAAAAAAGAAAAAGCTACAATGTCTACAGCAAAAAAGGAATCAAAAAGGATGTGGTGATTAACCTGATTAATAGGAAAAGATGAAAAGGAAATATTACTGGAAATCAACAAGCAGGACCTGATTCTCTTCTCATACAGCTTTTACCAACTTCATTGGTTTTGTTTAGTTGATCAAAATATTTATTTGAAATCTAATGTTGGAAAAAGAAAATAGAAAAATCTAGTTTTGTTATTGGATGATTCTTCCTAGGGAACAGGCAGGATCAGCTGTATACTGGGACAAATTCAACCTTGGCATAACTTCATCCATGTTAGGAGAGCTACACTAGTGATGGCTCTGGATGACCCCTATATTGGATTTATACCACTGAGTCTCAACTTTGTATGCCATTTATTAGCAAAACTGTTAATGATACTATAAATGCAAATGACCTTGTCCAAAATAATACTTAGGTACCAACTCCAATCAACTAAAATAACTGGGGAGGGAAAGTCACAGAAATAGTCCCCCCCCCCCAAACAAACCTACTGAAAAACACATCTTTTCATTATAGGTGGAAAAAAAACCCTACTTTTTTCCCCCCCTACTTTTTAATATGACACACTGTGGCTGAACTTGAACCTTAGCCTAAGTGTATACTGGATAAAACATAATGAAACATTAAGTAGGTCGGCTCAAAACATAATTATTATTTTTCTTGAGTTCAGTGAGTTGGCATGGCTCACCTTTCATTGTTATTGTTAATTATAATTATTTATCTCTGTAAGACTGGACATGGCCAATGTAAATGAGTTTGTGTTCATAAAAATCAGCATTTGCCAGCAATACTATGCCCTTGGAGCCACTGTGTCAGCTCCAATCACTTTGCTAATGAATACTGGAAAATTCAATCCCATACAATTATCTTAGGCAGAAATTAACACTGCCCTTAGGAGGAAAAACAACGAGTGTTCTGTGGCACCTTACAGACTAACAGATTTCTTTGGGCATAAGCTTTCCTGGGCTCCAACCCACTTTGTCAGATGCATCTGACAAAGTGGGTTGGAGCCCAGGAAAGCTTATGTCTATAAGTCTATAAAGTGCCACAGGACTCTTGTTGTTTTTGCTGTACACAGATTAACACGGCTACACCTCTGGAAATTTCTGCCTTTAGGAGGGTTTATTATATACACCTATCTTTTTGAAAACCAGGTTTTTCCTGTAGGAAAAATGTCCTTTTCCTGTTCTGTGTGAAATTTTCTTTTCACAATAGCATCCTGCTTTTCAGTCTTTATTTTTGGTGACCATTAACTGTACACAGCTACTGGCACCTGTGGGGTAAACACTTTTTTCTTGCATATATGTAAGATACACACAGGAATCCACTCATGAACAGAGAAATGGGGTGAGGTCATAGAATCTGGAAACTGTGCATAGAGCTTTAATTCAAATGTATGTCATTATTAAATTCTTGAATCTGTGGATATATAACTTGCCCATCTTTGCCCATATACCTCATCTTTGTCTGGCAACGCTCAGTTCAGTTTTATCTTGGCCTTCTGCAACGTTTGCTTTTTGATGCTGTGTTACACTGGGCTCATCCCTTGTCAGCCTTCCACAGCTCTCTAACTCATTGCTGACCTGATGATTAAGAAACCAAGGGAAGGATTCAAATGAAGGCATTCCCTTCAGTAATGCCTACCAGTTACTCATAAGTCTCTGAGTCACCCCAGTGTCCACCTTCTGAATTGTTTATATTGCATAGCTGACTATTTGCAAAAAGCTAAAAAGGAGTTTACAAATATGTTGAGTGTAGTTTGCCTTCCTTTCACAGTAGGTAAGAACGTCAATTAATGCATATCTAGTGTCATACCATGAAATGTATGTTAATTCCATGAAAAACTCAGATAATATAGAAAAACTTATTACTTAGAAAGGTCATACATTTAAATGTATTTGTTGGAAAAAAAGGGTTAAAAATATTGACTGAAACACAGCTTGCTTTTATTTAAACATAACCTTATTTCTACCCTGGAATGAAATAGTTTCGCAAGATTGGAAAAACTTTGTTGAAAGATCCATAATGGAACCAAACTATTGAAAGAACTGCAGCATTCTGATAAATATGTTTCTTGGAAGGTGACAGAAGTTCCCTACATACAGGTCAGAGTCATGCAGACAAAATGTAAGGATAGTTAAACTAAATGTAGCTATTTTACGTTATATAACTATTTTCTCTCAATGAAGGTAATGTATCAATCATCAATGTTTTGAAAATAACAATTGGACGTCTTACAGGACAATATGAAAGGTTTCGTCTTTACCTGATTCATCTACTCTTGGCTTTTTACTGGGGTTGTCACCACTGTCATCATCAGACATTTCCATCTCCTCTTCACGGCGGATCCCCATGAGTTGTTCGCTGTGGGCATTCCGTAGCTCCTAAAAGCCAAGACGACCTTTTATTAGGATTGACTTCCATGAATTGGCCTCTCTGTTTCTAAACAACTGTTTTATGAATATTCTGATAATTTAAGAATTCTTAAAAGTAACCGAGGAATATTAGTACACAATCAGCACAAAACCCATCAGAGTTTGAAGATGGATTCAAATTGAAGGGAATGCAGTTCTTTGTTTTAAAATATTTTAAATGATTGAATATGCCAAAAACACTATAAGTAAAAAATTAAGCTGATAAGTTCCCTTTGTTAAATTATTACCAATTCTACCTAGTCAGGTATATTTCAGTAATGGCAACATGTATTACTGCATGTAAAATAGATGTGTAAAAGTACTATCAAGCTGGCTAAAAAATAAAAACCTCTAACTCTCCTAATCTAGTAGGTTTCTACACTTGCACTGGTAAAGCTAATTTTTACAAAATTTAAACTCTCAGAATAGGAGCATGTTTTGTTTTGGTAACATCTTCACATTGATACGAGACCTATGCCAGAATCAACAGCCCTTTCTCAGAGAAACCACTTCAATTACAGACTGGCAGTGAGCACGTAGGAATGTAAGTAAATGATCAGCAAGCATGTGGGGTTTATAAAAGTCCAGAGCATCTTTGTCTTTAAAAGGTAGAAAAAGACAGTACTGGTGTAATGACTGGAATTTTTAAAAGGTAGCACAGAGAAGACTGAGAGAATTCTATTTTGTCCTAATAAAACTGTCAGGTGTAACATTGGGATGTTGCACAGTGATTAGTGCACAGCTTTTCAGCCTGCAGACAGCTAATTTTTCTATCGACAAAGAGTCAATTCCCAAAGAGGTGGTTTGAAATCTTTGAAACAAGGAAAAGTCACATGGAAGGAATAAATAGTCCTGAAGGTTCCCACTATTTACCCATACAGTAAACAAGAAACTCTTACAGTCAGATGGAGGGGGGATGGAAAAGAAGGTTATTTTCCAAGGGCTGCATCCTGAGTTAATCAGTCAATATTCTACACTATGCTAATGGTACATGTATCTGTTAATCATAGCAAAGGCACATGCACTAATAAATGGGTGTTTTAGATGGGAACAACTTGAAACTCAGAGAAATGACTAAAATGGTAAACTGAAAAACAGTATTGAATGAATTAAATGCATTTAAAGCAGAAATGCATAACCACTTTGCAATTCCATATTGAAAAGAGCCACAAATACCCTTCACTGGAGAGTATGCTGTACTGCCTTAGCAACTGCATGATTAGTATATTTTAGTTTGTAAATGTCCCTAACGCATCAATTTCAAACGTATCTTGAAAAGCCAAATAAAAATCTTCCCTAGGAGCCTCAACAAGGTCCCTTTTTTCTTTGTTTTTCCAGATAAGCTCACACAGTGAGGAGAGGGACAAAGGGGAGATGACATGAGAAATGTAAGCAAATTAGTGAAGAAGGGAATAATGAAATAACATGATTTGAATCAACAGAGCTATTTGTTGACATAGGCATAGTATTCTATAATTGAGAAAGATGTGGTATCCATATACACTGGTTCACAGGCAGTTTCATCACTTAAGCTATTTTTATTGTTTTTTTTTTCCTTTAGAAAGGAAAAAAAGAGCTACAACTTTTAAATAACCAAAAGAAATTGTCTGAATTCTCATTTATGGAAAATCCTACTTTTACATGTTTTGCTTTACAAGAAATTTAGAAGCTAGCAAACAAATGATATGATACATCCCCTTATGAAAAGTTAGTTTAAGAAGGGCTCATTTAAATCAGCTTTTCTAGTTGGTGACTGGATGACAGCTAATGTGATACCAATTTTTGAAAAAGTCTCCAGAAGCAATCCAATGGCAGTCACAGATTACTAAGCCTAACTGTCAGGTAAATTGGGTGAAACTAGTAACAGAATTATCACACACACAGATGAACACAATTTGTCAGGAAGAGTCAATGCAGCTTTTGTAAATGGACGTCATGTCCCATCAATCTATTAGAATTCTTTGAGGTGGTTAGCAAACCTGTGGAAAAGGGTGATCTACTGGATATAGTATGCTTAGGCTTTCAGAAAGCCTTTGATAAAGCCCATCACCAAGGCCTCTTGAGAAAAGTAAAAAGTCATGGGATAAGAGGGAAGGTCTTCTCCTGGATCAGTAATTAGTTAAAAGACAGGAAACAAAGGGAAGGAATAAATGGTTAGTTTTCATAAGGAATCTGTACTGGGACCAGTGCTTTACAATATACTTATAAATGATCTGGAAAAAAGGGCTAAACAGTGAGGTAGAAAAATCTACAGATGACACAAAATTTCTCAAGATTGTTAAATTCAAAGCCGACTTAGAAGACTTATCAAGGGATCTCACAAAACTGGGTAACTGGACAATAAAATGGCAAATCAACTCAATGTTGATAAATGCAAAGTAATGCACCTTGGAAAACATAATCCAACTATATGTATAAAATGATGGGATCTAAATTAGGTGTTACCACTCAAGAGACATATCTTGGAGTCATTGTGGATAGTTCTCTTAAAATATACAGTCAGTGTGAAAAGTCAATCAAAAAAGATAATAGAATATTAGGAACCATTAGGAAAGGTGGAGAAAAAAACCAAAAAAATCATAATTCCCCTATATAAATTCATGATATGCCCACACCTTGAAGTGTGCAATTCACAGCCCTGTGTGTCAAAAAACACATACTAGAATTGGAAAAGGTAAAGAGAAGTGTAACAAAAATGACTAAGAGTCTGAAACAGTTTCTGTATGAAGACATTAAAAAGATTGGAACTCTTCAACTTAGAAAAAGAACAGCTAAGAGGGGATAGGGTAGAGCATGATCTCAAACACGTGGCCCTTGGTCCGCATGCGGCCCCTAAAGGTATTTCCTGCGGCCTGCAACGACACTACTGTTACTAATATTTGCAATATTGTTGTATGGAAAGATTTCAGTGGTGTGGCCCTTGGGCTAATGTATTAGTCCTCATGAGGCCCTAGACTAGTCCTCATGCGGCCCTCATGGTAATTTGAGTTTAAGACCCCTGAGGTAGAGGATGAGAAAATTGTGAATAGTGTAGAGAAAGTGAATACTAAAGTGGTATTTACGCCTTCATATAACGTAAGAACCAGGAATCACACAATGAAATTAACAGTCAGTAGGCTTAAAACAACCAAAAAGAAATACTAATTCTTGTGGTGCACAGTCAACCTGAGGAATCCATTGCCAGGGGATGTTGTGCAGTCCAAGACTATAATGTTGTTCAAAGAAGAATTAGATAAAATCAAAGTGGATAAATCCATCAATGGATATTAGAGAAGATGGTCTGTGATGGAACCTCATACTCTGGGTGTCCCTAGGCTCTGACTGCCAGAAGCTAGGAGTGGATGACGTGGGATGGGCCACTTTATGATTGCCTACCCTTCTTCTTCTCTCCGAAGCACCTGATACTGGCAACTGTTGGAAGACAGAATACTGAATTAAAGGACCACTGGTCTGACCTAGTATGGCCATTCTCATTACTTTAATATAGTTGAAATAAGCGAACAGAAACCCACTTTTCACATCTTAAAATACAACAAAGTTAACACCCACACCCCCAATTTTCAGTTAAACAAATGCTTTATTTGCCACCCATTTGAACTATTTATGAACAAAATGCAAAATACAGCTCTTAACAATAAATTATGCTAACATTTTATTTTACGTATCCACTATTGTGAAGTCATTTGGTATTCGCCATAATAGTACTGATAATAAAAATTCATTTGGTATTCATGCAGATGTTACATCTAGTGCCATTGGTATTCAACTGTAATTTAGCATTAGTTAATGGGCACTTAAAATGTTACCCAAATGATTTATACCGCAGCTCTTAAGTGTTTCTCGAACTAAGTGTGCAACACTTATTTTACAAGTGTACTACAAAATAATTAAATAAGTGCATCTTACCTTCTATAGTTTTTGTTTTGACACAGGGAAAATCATTTAGAAGACTGTAATATTAACAATTAACACACTGTAATATATGTAGATAAGCAACTGATGCAAACTACTTATATATAAAAGAGAGAGAAAATGAAGACAGTGGTACTTACTTTTAAAATACAGGTTCATAGCGTATATACTGAATTAAAATCAAAAGCCTGGATGACCAATAACACAAAACAGGGCTACTACTTTCTTTGTTGCCACTTGTGTCAAGGGAAGTGGAATCCCAGGTCTCTTTTCTCATACTTATTACAGTTGCACATGCATCGACTTGGATAGCTACCCTAATGTGCACTATTATTACATTTATACTGCTGTGTTTGCCAGCCATGCACTTAGAGTCAAAACAAATGATTGATTTGTTTTTTAAAGATGGACATAAAATAGATGGGAAAGAGAATCTCCCATCACTGGACTGAATACGCTTTACGGATTATTAAGAAAAGAAATCTTTATTTTGCAGCAAACTCATATTATTATGGCCATATAATGATACAACCAGAATAAATATCTATACTATATATGCATTTTATTCACCACATCTCAGTGTCTTCTTAAAAATTTACTGTTTATTTTGTGAAAGACATAATTCTAATGTATTTATTTTAAATCCGTTTGCTAATTTTACCATTTTGTTTAATTATTTTAGAGTTGTAAACGTATTCCTCCAATGATTTCCCATTTCTTGTAAAAGAAAAAGAAAAACACATTGCTCTCCAACTTCATGATATCCAACAACATTTATTGTAATTGGAGCAATGGGAGCAATACATACTGAAGATGAGATACTGTAATGGAGAGTTGATTAACTGCTAAAACTGCAGCCATAAATATTGCTGAATGCTGTACATCCAGCTACAGCCACACTTGTTCTGTCAATCCAGCTGTGAGATGATGGAGAAAAAGTAATAATAAAATCACCAACCTCAGAATGCTTTCGCCAAATGTCTATGTTCTTTCGCTGAGCTTTCGAGAAATGGTCCCAAGCTTTTTGTCTGGTAGAAGCGTTGAAAACGGCCACAATCTGCTCAACTTTGGTGAACAAGGAAGTCAAACAAGACAAGCAATTTATGTTGTGATCACTAAAGAGAAGCAAAGCAAAGACACTAGGAGTCTATGGATGATGTCATTACTGAAATGACATCATCAATATCCATCCAATCATGTGTCTTTTGTACTTACATTTTATCAATGTTGGAGATGTCTCCCTTCAAGTCTGTCTCCATAACTTTAGTGTACACAGTTATAAAAATATACTGAAGGATTTGCATGCAATTGCCTTTTGTGTATTATTAACTAAAACCTCTGTATATAAGTATGTGTATATCTATGTGGGGTTTTTTTGCAATGAGGACAAAGTGCCAAAGGGAGGCTGTGAGGTAAGCCGCACACTAATGACATCATCCCAAAGGGGCTCCTTGAAGTTAGGACTTTATATTAAACCAGACCAAATTAGCTCCTTCTGTCCCTAGCCACCTATTCTTTTTTACAGTTATTTCATTCCTCTTGGCTCTCTCTTAGTGAACCCATACACAGCACACTCCTAATGCAATGTAACAATGATGGGATGCTCTCAGATCTCAAAACTTTGCAGTGCAGGTATCCTAAAGTTGTCACAACCCCACATTTTTCACAGGTAAAGGATGTATGGTACCACACGAGCTCTTGTGCTAGCCGATCAGTTTGATCTGAATAAGCTATCTTTTTTTGAGACAAAGGTCTCTAGGATTTAGCTCTCTGGATTCCTTGGCTATAACAACATTATCTACTCTGTAAAGCCACTGTGGTCTTTTGTTCAGAGCCTTAAAACCACCTATAATCAGGGAAAGGATGGTAGAACTCTGCTTGCATCCCACTTCCTGCATTGCCTGAGCTACCTACCCTACTCACAACCTAAGTGCTGTTTTCTTCTCCTCTGGTGATTCATTTCAAATTGTGGAGTCTGGAGGCCATGTCTACACTAGAAATACTTCAGTGGCAGGGGTACTACATGTGCAGAGCTGCAGCTGAATTGCTGTAGTATGGGATGCTTACCACAGTGACAGAAGGAGTTCTGTTGCCTTAATAAAACCACCTCTCCAAGAGGCAGTAGTTAGGTGGGTGGAAGAATTCTTCCATCATCCTGGTACTATCTACGCTGGGACTTAGTCTGGCTTAGCTATGTCTCTAAAGGCTGTGAGTTTTTCACTCTCCTAAGCAATGTCGCAGATCAACCTACTGTGCAGACCAGTGCTAAGCCTTGCTGGTGTACACCAGTGCTAAGCCTTGGAGAATACACTGTACGGGCCATCCTGCATCAGCTACCCTAGAATGGGCTACGTAACCTAATATGCTGTTTCCATTTCTGACTTCTATGAGATAAACCACTGGAGAAGGACATGGATGTTCCTTTGCTAAAATGATCAGTAGTAAAATGGTTAGCAGATTGATATTTAAGCTTTCATCCTCAGACTCAAGAGTTAACATCACACAAACAGTGTTCTTCTGTTTGCACTATTGTTTCAGGCTATTTTCAGATTCAGAAAGAGAACGTGAGATTTGATTTGAGTCACATGTGGGAGTTTTTTCTTTAAAACCATCAAGGCTAATTGATTAACTATTAAAGCTACAACAATAAATATGTTTAATGAATTTTTAAACTGTTTAAACTACATAGACTGTTTAAGGAGTACTGAAATGGTTTTCAAGTTCATTCTGATTAGTTGAAGCTTTGACTGGAGTTTCAATAATTTCAGAATATTAACACTTGCTTGGCTCCAAAGGCGAAGATCTATACGGATGGACTGAAATTGCATATATTTATTAAATTAACTTGAAAAAAAAAGGATTAGACTACCCATGATTATATGTATATAAATGAAGGCTAAAATTTAATGATTATGCTGCATTAGTGACCCTGGTGCACAGAACATCTTGTTTAATTAACACTCTATATTTAATTAGCAAATAGAAATTCAAGTAGAAAAGATTCACAAAGATATGAGGAAATGCTGGTTTACGATTTCCCCTAGAAGGTATTAATAGGATCATCTGAATTTTGTAGAAACCTTTGGACTTTTAAGTGTTTAATTAAAATGTTCTTTCTACAGGTGCTAACATCTTTCAGAAATCTTTATCTGATCATTTCAGAGGCTCTCTTCAGTGAAAACTCAAGGTAGGCAAAGGTCATAGAGACTTCCTGTCTTTCTTTTATAGGCAAAGTACAGTGTGTATTGGAGACCACCTTCAATGATCACAATTCTCAGCTACTCAAGAAAGAAATAAAAAAAAATAAAATGTTAAGTGTGCAATAAGCTAGAATGTCAATAGTATCCATGGTATAGCTGTGGATGTACAGTAAGGAAAAAATGAGGAGAGGATGCTAAGTGCCCATTATAATTAACGTAATAATAATACTGAGCACTTGTAAGCGCTTTTCATCCATCTATGTGTCAGGCTGGCTTTTTAGATTCCTAACATTTATAGCTTTTATCAGACTTGGTGATTTTTATTTTTTAAAAATCACTGAATGTGAATTCCAGGAACTCAACCACACAGTTCTCAGACTGGCAAAAATTCTACTGACATTTTTTGCCTCTGTCAAGACTCTGGAAATGCAGATAGCTCGACTGAAGTCTGTGGATCCAAGGACAATTTGCACCAGATGAGGATCTGTCCCAGAGTTCTCACTTCCAGTTTACTTATGCTGCCTTTGCAGATTTGACTTGATCAACTTAGGGCTGAATAGAGACTATGTTTTTCTTCCCCCAATACAACAGGCAATTTTGCTTTCCTCTTTCCCTTCACCTCCTCCCACATGTTGTTCTCTACTGTTTGAATCTAAACAACTTCTCTGATTTACTGTAAAAGTCTGACCTGATCCTATGACTTACACTCCCCTGAATTTATTTTGCTCCCATTTTGTAAGTTCCCCATCTTTAAGCATCTAATCAAGTGGGATTTTTTTCTCCCACGAAACCTCATGGGATAAATAAATTTGTTAAGTTTTTAAAAGTGCCACTGGACTCCTTGTTTGCTTTACAGAGATGAAGTTTGGCCAAACATATGTAAAGCCCTTGACCTCGGTTTGATCCCTGAAGTTTATGGAGAAACTGTGCCAACATGGCTCAGCCACTGGGTAACAGGATCAAGTTCCCTATCTGTAAAATGGTGCTAATAATTCTTACCTATCTTTGTAAAATACCCTCAGTTCTATGAGTGCACAGCATTGTCGAATATAAGTGCTAAGTATTATTATTAAGCATTATTAAATATTCACCAATATCTGCATAAAACAGTACAATAAATTTTTAATTAGCCATATTCAAAATTGCTTCTTGTTCATAGAGAAGATAGGCGATTGGCCAAATTTGATTTTAACAATATTATTGTTCTGGGGGGGATGCAAAAACACCAATTATTTTTTCCTTCAATATAATTCAGATTTGTTTTCAGTTTTCCGAAAAAACTCACTCTATGGCTCTGTGATACTTTATGTGGCATGTTTCCAGCAATGGATTATTATGTTATTGTTTTCCTGCTGCATTACAAACCCTGGAAACCAGAATTGATATGTGTCAGCTAATGTTTCATAACTTCAGGCTTGCTATAACATACTTTATTATAGATGAAAACTTATATTCACATATTAAATAGATGCTTGCATGATTAGTGTTCAATATGTGATACCATAAAACTAAGTGGTGACAAATAATGATATTCCTCTTAAGTGTAAATTTTAAAAAACATATAAACTGTAAATCTAAAGGGAGAGGGACAAAGATGATTGATAGTAGGGAGAACTGGAGTACTTTCTGTAGAAAAGATGCCACAATATAGCATGTATTTTGAATTAAGAAAAGATGGGAAATGTGGGAATAACTGTTCTGTAGATAACGAGGCTATGGGAGAACATTTTTTTCCCCACTATGCATATTAAATACATTCTTTCAGCTACCATACAATGAAGACTAAAATTGCATCTTGAAGTTCTGGTGAAAAAACAAGCAAATCAGATTTTGCTTTGCTTGATATTTCATTGGTTATTATACATAAATGAAGGCATTTATTCCTTCTATGTAATAAAAATATACACAGGCAACAGAATGTCTCATAGTAAAAATTTACAATAGAAAGAAACAATGAACAAAATAGAATCCAACTTGGACTAAACTCAAAACAAAAATAATACAGAACTTGTATCATGGTGAGCTACTAATTCCACAACTGAGGGATATAAAATGAAATGGTGTAAACATTAAAATATTATAGATAGAATATGAAACAATTTATCTTAGAAAGATCTTAAAATGCCTAAGTGATGTTGAACATAAAAGAAGGATTTAATCCATAAAATTAAAGTCAAAAGGAAATTTTACAGTCAGTATATACCATGATTTTGGAATAAGGACTCAAAGTTAGGAAGAAAGTACATAGTTAGCTTGATCTTGGTCAAAAGCCTGTCTACTGAGTTCTGAATAAGCTGGAGTCTGCCAATCAATTTGGCAGGAAGCCCAGCAAACAAAGAATTACAGTAGTCAAGGCTAGATGTTGTAAATGAATGGATTAAAGTCTCTAGGTCAGCTGTGGATAAAACTGGGCGTATTTCTGGCAACAGTCCTGATATGCATTTGGTGACATATTGAACATGTTCCAGTATTGAGTCTAAGTCCAAAATTACCCTCAGCAATTTAACACGTGATGTTGACACAATAGTTTACATAATTGACAGAGTAATGAAAGACACAGAATTATATAATTAATCAGGTCCGAAGAGATGCATTTGGGTTTTGATGGCATTTACTTTCAGAAAAATATTTGTCTTCTGCACATTTTCAGTTAAAAGATGATGGAACCTGTTCTTTGTTACCAAAGATTCATGTTTCTCTCCTCCCTGGCAGTATATGTCATCTGCAGAACAGAGCATGTAATCTATCAGAGTTAAAAATATCACCCACAGGAAAGTCTAGAAACACAAAGTTCATTGGCTAGAGTAGCACATATTGGAGTTCACTAATCAATTAGACACGCTATGACATATTCCGTAATGCATCTGTACAGAGAACTACATTTTACAGGTAGCGCAATACACTACATCTGCCCAGGGAACAACTGTTTGCTTCAATTCAGTTGGAAAATAACAGCTTACCAGTGTAAATGTATTCTTGTGTCCTTGACTGAGTTCCTGCATATTCTTCAGGGTAGAGTCACTGCATTGTGAAGGTCCAAAGCAACTGCTTTGATTTGGTGTTAGTCTGACCAGACCCTATGACCATGGGCAGATTTTGGAGATTGCCTGGGGTAAGGCAGCTCCAAATATCCAGCTACCCCCCTCATGTGGCCTGATCTGTCTCCTGCCGCTGGGGCCAGATCCTGCTGCCAGCAGCGGCCCTGGATCCCTGAGTGGGACTGGATACTGCTGGTTGTGGTGGCTCTGGATCCTGGCTGGGGCCGACTCCTGCTGCCACCAGTGGCTCTGGGTCCCAACTTGGGTCAGATCCTGCTGCCGTGTACGCAGCCAGGGCTGGATGCCACTGATGGCAGCGGCTCTGGATCCCAGCTGGATCCTGCTTTTGCAGACCCTGGTGGCTCCGGGGCCCCATCTGGGGCCTGCTCCTGCTACCAGCAGCGGCCTGGTTCCTGGTCAAGACTGGATCCCACTACTGCTGGTTTCCCGGGTTCGCTGACTGGGGCTGGAACCCACTGCCGGCTGTGGCTGCAGGCCCCCAGCTGGGTCCCTCTCCTGCTGCTGGCAGTGGCAAAGGTCTGAGCTGGGACCGGATCCCACCACTGGTGGTGGTTCCAAGTCCCTGGCTGGGGCTGGAAACTGCCACTGGTGGTAACCATTTTCTGCTTCCCCACTGAGGCAGGAGTGGGTCCCGTCCAGGACTCAGGGCCACCACCACTACAGCCCTAGGTTGCTGCTGGAGCCTGCTCCTATCTCGGCGGGTAGGCAGAGAACAGCCAGTCAGGGGGAGGAAATTCCATCCCTGGGATAACTTATACTTCCCTGAATTAATTTTGCTGCTATTCTGTAAGTTCCCCATCTTCAAGCATCTGATGAAGTAGGATTCTCTCCCACGAAAGTTCATGTGATAAGTAAATTTGTTAATCTTTAAAAGAGCCACTAGATTCCTCGTTTGTATTGTGAAGGGAAACTGACATTCCTCCCAATCCTAGCACCCAGAAAAACTTAGGGGAGGGCTTAAGAGAAGGGAAGTTCTGCAAGGAGTCCTCTCACATTATGTTGATGGGGGGTGTCCACTGGGAAGGCTAACATACCCACCCCTCAAGTGCCAAGAATTCCAGCAGAAGACCAACACCATCCATGCAGAAACTCTGTGTGCTCTACTGTCTATTGGTTTGCTGGCCATAAGGCAACAATGAAGGCCTGCTAGCAGGGATACCCCTTTGCCAGGACTGTCCTAAAGGTCATCTTTAAAGGTAGGGTTCCCACTACTCAGGGGCTTCTCTGGGAAAGACTCTGTTGCCCCAAGTCACACTGTTTTCTTGGGATATCTCCATGGTGCCAAGACGAAAAGACAAAGCCACTGCTCATCACCAGAACAATAGGACAATGTCCTTCCCCTGTAGAGATCTCAGTTGTTGAGAAAGCCATTAACAGGGGTTCTGGGAAGCAGAGTGCTGTAACATAAGCATTGGACCAGCTGCCTTCTGCGTGGGAAGGATGAGAAATGAGCGTGAAAGCCCTTCTCTCTACATAGATCTAAGGGGCACGAGTCATTCCTATCTTATTTATGTACTCTGGCCTCACTAATGAGCCACAATGCATTTGAGAACAGATGATGTGTTCAGCAGTGGTGGATTTCTGGGTCAGCATCACTGCCCGCAACACCGCCCTCTTGGCTCACCTAACTGTAGTCCTCCTTCCATTCATCAGTAATTCTTAAAATAGAGATCCCTTTTGACTGGGATACCTAAACATCCTTCATAACCACAACAAGGGAGCAATATCCATTGTAGCAGAAAGGCCCAGCCCTCCTCAGAGATAGACAGACAGTCCCTCTGGCCTGCAGGGGGGTGGAGCCAGAGCCAGCCTGTCAATCAGGCCGGAAGTGGAGGGGCAGGACAGGAACAGGAAGTAGTAAAAGGGAGGCAGTCAGCTCAGTTGAGAACCAGCCGCCGAAGGGGAAGGACGCACCTTGGCTCGCTCCTGACCCCAGGGCCGCCCTGTGGGGAAGCTGGGCTCTGGCCACCAGACCTGGGCCCACATGTCTGGTGGGGCCCACATGCGGCCAGGAACTGGGAGCTGTCGCTCGGGTTCGGGTCCACCCCAGGCCTGCAGGGAGAGTCGCTGCCAGCAAGGCAGGTGGGGGCTCCCGAGCTGTACCCTACGGGGCTCCCTGAAGTGCCACTGTCCTCCTGTGACTTGGAGGAGCTGCCCCTGGCTGCTGGAAGCCCTTAGCCTCCACCCACCTCATGTGACCTGGAGGAGCTGCCACTTGCGGAGAAGCTTAACGGACTCCCCGACCTGCCACCGCCCGACGAGATGGAAGGCTTCTATAATCTAATCCTGGGGGATTACCCCGAAGACCCACCAGATGAGGTATGGTGGGAGCGCAAGGCCAGAGGTAGCCCAGGGAAGTGCGAGTCTCAGCCCTCAACGGGGAGTCACATCTCAGGGGCAGCGTGTTGCGGCTCGGACCCCACTGGCCCCTGCACCAAGGCCTTAGGCCCCCTAGAGCCCACCTCGAGGTTGGTGTGTTGCGGCTCGGACCCCGCTAACCCCTGTCCGGAGGCCTCAGCCCCTGTTGGGGACCTTGGCTGGGATACAGTGGATCTGTGCAACCCAACGCCCTTGTTAATTCTGACCCCTGCCATACGCCACCTCTCGGGTTGTAACCCCAAGAGGCTGCCTGGTACTTTCCCCATACCCGAGTGACTGAAATTGAAACTTTTGCCCTGCCAAGGAGCTAAAGACTTGGTGGCCCCACCCCACGAGGGGCCAGGGACCTGAACCAGCCGCCCCTCCCCCTTGGGAGGGTGGGCAGTGTGTTTAGATCCATGCATACCATATATACCTCTTTATATATAGATAGACTATATAGGTGCACACATTAACAAAAACAGTTATCTTTTAAAAAATCTTCCCCTGCAATCTCCCTTCTTTCCCCTACTGATCATATTTGTACATGTGGTTCTTAAGAAGCGAGATAACTGGCAGTCCCATTATCTGAGCTAATTGGAAGTCAGGAACATTTTCATGTTACAACAAACAGGTTACTTTCATATGGGGGGAGGGAAGGAACCATTTCTAAGTGCTGTTCTCCATTCTGCCTTTCCTTTCCTCTCCTCCACAACACAAATTACAACCCCTTTCCCTTCTTCAAAGCATCTGACGAAGTGGGATTTTCTTTCACAAAAACTCATGCAAGAAATAAATGTGTTAGTCTTCAAGTGCCACAGGACTCCTTGCTTGTTTTGCTGAACTAGACTAACATGGTTGCCCCTCTGGAACTTTTCCTTCTCATGACATCCTTCTTTTTCACTGGTAATGGCATGGGTGAATGAAGTTTGAGGGCTGCAGAAATGGCCTTGCTCTTCAAACTGCAAGCCCCTTGAACAGGTACAGAATTTGCCCCACACATGTGGCACTGTTGTCATGGCTGTAACCCCCTTCCCAAACACAGAAGTCCAACTACAACTAATAGTCATTGCTTACTGTTCTTGGTACTTGTTTTTCTGTTACCAAGAAACAGGATGAGGAAGAACTAAAGAGGGAGCATCCTGGGAATACGGAAACTTCCATAAGCCTCAGAATCTATAATAAAACATGCACAATCACTTGTTACAAGCATTTATATTAATAATTTAACAACTCTTACTTCTGGAAATGTAGAAACATTTCCTGTTGTATGTTGAAACAACAGCTCATACTCAAATTAAAGATCACTCACCATGTTCTACAAGGGATTGCTAGAAAATCTGTCCAAAAATAAACTTTGAAAATCTTTTAAGATGTAAAATGTGATTTAATTTACAATGAAGAAAGCAGCAGCTCGCTGTAACAAAGGACTTTGGCATACTGCCAGACAATAAATCACTTGAACTTAACAAGACCACTACACCTGCATGTCGTTACTCAGCAAACAGGAACCTGACACTGGGCCAAGGTGATAGAGTAAGGCAAGCATAGATGGTGTTAATGCTAACATTGTGTGGTAAAGAAAAAACATGTGGGCTATACACACTGACTTAACAGAAACTGAACTATTACAAAACAAGAATCCGTGGGTGCTGCTGACTAAACATACTGTGTTTAATTAGCTGATCTTGGTAAATGGGATTTATATGATTTTTGTTGTCACTGGCAGATTTAGGAACAGTTGATCGATAGTCGAGGTCGTAACAATTATTTCTGTGTTTTAAACTCAAATATTTATTTATTTATTGATTGATTGTTTTTCTCCCACTCGGTAAGTTCTCCCATCTTTAAAGTGTCTGATGAAATGGGATTTTCTCCCATGAAAGCTCATGCAATAAATCAATTTGTTAGTCTTTAAGTGCCACAGGACTCCTTGTTTGTTTTACTGAACTAGTCTAACATGGCTGTCCCCTTTGAAATATGCAAAGGGACTCTACTGAAATAACAGTGTACCAGGACAATAGAACCTGGTGGCATTCTCTTTCTTTGTGCTTACATTTCCCTCATAGAATCATAGAATCATAGGTTTGGAAGGGACCTCATAGGTCATCTAGTCCAACCCCCTGCCAGAGGCAGGACCACTCCCACTTAAACCATCCCAGTCAGGGTTTTGTCCAGCCGGGCCTTGAACACCTCCAAAGATGGAGACTCCACCACCTCCCTCGGCAGCTCATTCCAAGACTTCACCACTCTCCTGGTAAAAAAGTTTTCTAATATCCAGCCTCGACCTCTCTAACCGCAACTTGAGACCACTGCTCCTCGTTCTGTCCTCCGTTACTACCGAGAACAGTCGAGCTCCATCTTCCTTAGAGCATCCCTTCAAGTAGTTGAAGGTTGCTATCAAATCCCCCCTCAATCTTCTCTTCTGCAGACTAAAGAAGCCTAATGCTTCCAGTCTTTCCTCATAGGGCTTGTGCTCTAGCCCTTTAATCATTTTGGTTGCCCTCCTCTGAACTCTCTCTAGCATGCCCCTGTCCTTTTTGTAGTGGGGAGCCCAAAACTGAACACAGTATTCTAGATGTGTCCTCACCAGTGCAGAATAGAGGGGAAGGATCACATCCCTTCATCTGCTGGTAATACTTCTCTTGATGCAGCCCAGTATGCCATTGGCCTTTTTGGCAGCAAGAGCACACTGCTGACTCATATCTAGCTTCCCATCCACGATGACCCCCAGGGCCTTTTCTATACTGCTGCTACTTAGCTGAATGTTTCCCAGCCTGTAGCAGTGCATAGGGTTTTTTTGTCCCAAATGCAGGATTTTACACTTATCCTTATTGAATCTCATGAGATTTCTATTGGCCCACTGTTCCAATTTATCTAGGTCTCCCTGAATGCTGTCCTTGCCCTCCAACGTGTCTACTGGTCCCCCCAGCTTGGTGTCATCTGCAAACTTACTGAGAATGCAGTCTATTGCATCGTCCAGATCATTGATGAAAATGTTGAACAGGACCGACCCCTGGGGCACCCCACTCGTGACTGGTTGCCAGCTAGACATGGAACCATTGATTCCTACACGCTGAAACCGTTGATCTAGCCAGTTCTCTATCCATCTTATAGTCCACCTATGCAACCCATAATTCCTTAATTTGCCAATGAGAATGCTGTGGGAAACTGTATCAAAAGCCTTGCTAAAATCAAGGTATAGCACATCAACGGTGCTTCCCGCATCCAGAAAACCAGTCATCTGCTCATAGAAGGAAATGAGATTGGTCAGGCATGATTTACCCTTGGTAAATCCATGCTGACTGTTCCTGATCACTTTATTTTCCTCTAAGTGTTTGAGGATGGATTCTTTGAGAATCTGCTCCATAATTTTTCCAGGGATTGAGGTGAGGCTGACTGGTCTGTAATTCCCCGGATCCTCCTTTTTCCCTTTCTTGAAAATAGGCACTACATTTGCTTTTTTCCAGTCCTCTGGCACCTCCCCCGTTCTCCATGAGTTTTGAAAGATAACGGCCAGCTGTGCAGCTATTTCGTCGGCCAATTCCCTTAGCACCCTTGGATGCAGTTCGTCCGGCCCCATGGACTTGTGCACTTGCAGCTTCTTTAAGCAGTCCCTAACCTGACCTTCCATCACCAAGGGCCTGTCTTCTTCTCTTCCATCTGCCACACCCATGGTAGTGGGCTGGGAGCTGACCCTGCCTATGAAAACTGAAGAAAAAAACTGAAGAAAAAAATGCATTGAGCACTTTAGCTTTTTCGTCATCCTCTGTCACAAGGATGCCTGCCCTATTCAGCAAGGGGCCTACACCATCCCTGATCCTCTTTTTGTTATTAATATACTTGTAGAACCCCTTCTTGTTATCTTTTACATCCCTCGCTAGCCACAACTCCATTTGTCCTTTGGCCTTTCTGATTTTATCCCTGCAGTCGCTAGCAATATCTTTATATGCCTTTTTGGACATCTGACCAAGCTTCCACTTCCTATAAGCTTCCTTTTTATGTTTAAGCTCAGAGCAGAGTTCTCTGCTAAGCCATTCTGGCTGCCTCACATGTTTGTTCTTTCTCCTAACTGGAATGGCAACTTCCTGTGCCCTTAGCAGAGTTTTTTTAAAATATAGCCAACTCTCTTGGACTCCTTTCCCCTTCAGATTAGCTTCCCAAGGGATCCTGCCCATCAGTTCCCTGAGGGAGCCAAAATCTGCACATCATCACAAATACCTTTATAATAATAATAAGAAAGTGTAACCTTCAAACCCAATCCTTTGAACACATACCACCAACCACAGCTCTCCAATATGAGGCTCAGAGTGAAGGAAGTAAATATATCAGCTAGTAATATTTGCTACATCTGATCCTTCATTTATAAACAATAACCTAGACCAACATTTAAGGGTATGTCCACACAGGGCTTTTATTTCGAAACAACACTGGTTGTTTCGAAATAAAAGTCCCTATGTCCAAACGATGTTTTCTTGTTTCAAAAGGAGGGAGCTCCTCATTTCGAAACAGCTTAAACCCACTTTGTTTTTGAAAGGAGGGTTATTTCAAAACCAGTGGTTTCAAAATAAGCCATTTGGACATGTTATTTCAAAATAAAGAGTGTTTCGAAATAAGAAGGACCTTCCTCTCAGCACCCCGGCCAGGGTGCTGAGTGGGATTGCAGGGGGTCGGAGGGTGCCCCAGCCGGCCTCCCCCTGCCACCCCTGCCAGGCACGGGGGGCTTCCTCCGCCCCCCTGTGGCTGCTGCCTGGCGCGGAGGAAGCCCCCCTGTGCCGGGCAGAGGCCGCGGAGGGGTGGAGGAAGCCCCCCTGTGCCGGGCAGGGGCCGCAGGGGGGCGGAGGAAGACCCCCACGCCAGGCAGGAGGGGGGGCAGGGCCTCCTGTCCCAGCACAGAGCCTCCCTCCCCCTTCCCTCTCCTATTTCAAAATAGCATGTCACACTGGAAATGCTATTTCGGTTCCCTCCTTTTCCCTTATTTTGAAAACACTTTTTAAATTTTGAAATAAGGTGTTTTGAAATAAGGCTTTATTTCGAAACATCTTGTTTTGAAACATCTTGTTTCGAAACAAGCACTTTGTGTGTGAACATAGCCTAAAAGTACAGCCATCATGAAGTGTGCCCAGCTAATCAACACATTCACACTAACTTACAGCTGTAACTCTTGTCTTTTCTTCCTTACTCCAGTTCCTTATTTTCTTCTCTCATCGCTTCATGTCCACACAGTATTTGGGTCCCACTTCAGCAATGTATTTAACATGTGTTTAAAGCTATACCTATTCAGCAAAGCACATCCTTAACTCTGATGGAAGCTGTCACCTTGAAAGAGCAGGATGAGTGGGAAAGGATGGCCAAATTGAAGTTTTAGGCTGAAAACTCTTTAGAAACAAGGTTTTTTTGTTTGTTCGTTTTTTAATTGTAAAGCACCATGTGCAGTTATAAGCCCCTATGAAACAAAATATAAAAATAATAGTGAGAAATCGTTTGTGAAATCTTGGCTCCATCAAAATCAGTAGCAAAACTCCATGTCACTTTTGTGGGGGCTAAAATTACACAACATTGGAGAAATAAAGGAATCTAAGACAGATGAAAGACAAAGGAAGGGGTCATTAGAAAACATTAGCAGTTTAGACCATAGTTAAACAGGAAAAAGAAGTTAGATAGGAAAAATAACAAAGGACATGCCAACATCCTGCAATAGGTCCTCTGCCATTGCAAAAGGATTATGGAAAAAACTATCTTTTTAAAGAAAAACTTTGTGAAATAGAAATGGGGAGGGAACCCGAGAAAAATACTGTGATTTAGTTGAGGCTTACTAAAATTATTATTAGCATAAAACTGAAATAAACAAAATGCTGAATTAATATGCTAGCTAACAGGGCTGAATGGATCAGAAAGGTCTTTAACAAATTTATCAAAGGAAAAGGAAGTACCAGAGGATAATTATATTAATGATTAACTTTTTATTTGTATTCCATTAGCACCTAAGGACACCAGGCCCCATTGTGCTGGGTACTATACCAACACTTGATATGAGACTGTCCCTTCCCTAAAGAGCTTAATGATGGCTTAAAAAATTACTGAAATAGCTAACTCCAATTTTTTAAACTAGTCTTCAGCAAAGAAATAATGAACACTCACCAATTAAGGAAAACCTTTTTAAAAATAGCTATCAATAGAGAGCAATTAAGTGAATACTTGGAAAGTACAAATACACAGGAAAAAATCCAAATGATACATATCCTCGATGCTAAGACACTTAATGAGCTATTGTACTTGCAGTGGAACTGACTATTTCTGAAAAGTCACAGCAAATTCTGTGGAGTCAGTGGATTGCTGGAAAATAGTAATTGCGGTACTGATATTAAAAAACCAGGTAAGGTAAGTGGTCCTGGTAACTAACATTGCATGTCTCACTTCCATCCTGAGTAAAATAATGGAGCACATTTAAAGATAACATGTGAAAAGAAAAAACAAAAAATAGGGGCCATTCCACCTTTTTTATATATATGAAGAAATCTTGGAATGGATATTTTAAAGGTTTTTTTGTTTTGTTTTGTTTGTTTTTGTAGGTCAGAAATCCAGGTCCCACCTAGCTGGGAAGAGCCTGATGACTAGAACTGAAGAAGTCATATCACAGGGGAGTGAATGCTTAGCAGTTGAGAAGGAAAAGGAATTTTAGCCAGATTATGTGGACCATCTCTTTGTTAACACCCATTTAACTTCAATATTTCCCTGAGAAAGCAAAATAAACAATGAGTCCTTTGGCACTTTTAAAGACTAACAAATTTATTTATCACATGATTTCATAGGAGAAATCCCACTTCGTTAGACACCTGAAGATCTTGAAGTTCTTCAAGTGTCTGATGAAGTGGGAATTTTCCCATGAAAGTTCATGCAATAAATAAATTTGTTAGTCTTTAAAAGTGCCATAAGACTCATTGTTTATTTTACCAAATTAGATTAACATGGCTACTACCTCTTTGGTACTTGAGAAAGGACATTCAATTCCCTTTCATTAAAAGGTGAGAGCCGTAACAATGTAAGTCCTTTGAGGTACACAGAAGGTCCCATGGAATGGCCACGGAAGATAAAAACTGTCATTTATGGTATTTCTAAGGTAAAAAACCAGGAGGAAATCCTTCCAAAAATTTTCAGTCCCATTTTTTACATCATAAAGAAACAAATTAGCAAATAGGAGGAAATCAGAAAGTTGAACAGTATCTCAAAAGAAATGGAGGCAGCCCTATAGACTGGACAACAGAGTAAAAAATACATTTTAAGAAATAATCTTGCATTGAGAACAAGATGGGTAGAGTGACTAGAGATTAATAGGTTATTTTGACTCTAGATTATATGAACCTTTTCTCCAGGTTTGATCCAAATGCACAGAACAAAATCAGAGGCTGGGGTATAAATGGAGGGTTCTTTCTGTAACTGGAAATTCTTTGAGATGTATGGTTCCTATCTGTATTCCACACATGGATACATATACGTCTCATGCACCCAAATTCAGAGATTTTAACAAGCACTATCCTTTGGTCCACATATGCACAGTGGATCTCCTAGTGCTCCAGAATGAAGCTATAAGAGCTAGTGTGAGTCGATGCCTCCTCAGTTCCTCCTCTTACTGAGAATTCAGCCAGAAGTAATAGATGGTGGGTGGCTGAATGAAGATAGGGACCCCATATCTTGAAGAATTTCCAATTACTGTAATTAACCTCCATTTCTCCTTCACTTGTTGGTTCCTATGTGTATTCCACACATCAATGACTGCCAAGTTCTCAGACTGGAAGTGGCTGAGAGGAAGATGGCAACATAGGTGCACACAGCACTGCCAGTCCCACTGCTGCATTCACACATAAGATGTGAACTAACAAGTAGTGCATAACAAATATGTGCATGGAGCTCCAGGTGGCCTTGGACCAAAAGGTACCTTAGGCACGAAACATCTTTGGTGCTCCCCTTTACTTTTACTAAAATTCAGAATAGCTTTTATTTTTTTTATTGTATTTGTAGTCCATTTCACAACTTTGATATACGATTTGGAGGCATGATTTATCCTAGTCATATAAGATGATAAATTTGCATGCTAGGATTTGTAAATATGCATTTATTCATACCATATATAAGCGAATAAAAAAATCTGTTTCCTCCAAGTTCACAGAAACTTTTTATTTTTAGAATAACAAATGCAATATCAAAAAATTGAACCATACACCAACACTGAATGGATCAGTATGATTACAGCAGGTGACAACCTTAGGCCATTGTCAGATTGATCTTTTCTGATTGATATAGTGGTGAGTTAAGACACACTAAGTCGATTTGGAAATTGACTTAGTAAGACCACCCCCTCAAGTGGCTCAGCACAGTGAAGATGCCACACTGAAGAGGAATTAGGAAGTCAATGGGAGTTACACAAGTTACTGTGTGTAGCTTGCATAATTCCCAGTGACTGCCACTGAATTTGCCCAGCAACATAGACCAGGCCTTAGAGTGTTAGCATGATTCCTTTACTTAAAAGTTCACATTTCTCACCTTTGCCCTTGCAAATGGAAACACAGTGTTAGATCCAAAGACTGACCAATAGTATTTTCAAATGATGAAACAGCAAGCGATGTTAGTCTTTTGTTAGCCATCATCGATCAAAGACATATTTTAATGAGCCTCAACTTCAAAAAGCTGCACTTACCCCTCACAACTGAGTTGGCAGCATGATTAGAGTCCTCATGCTATCTGCCATTAACAAAACAGTCTTTCATTTCTGCATTATGAAGGAATTGTAGAACTTGGAATGGAGAGTGCTTCCCATACAGCAAAATGTTTGCCCATTTGACAAAGAGGTCTTTATGGCTGATGTCTGAATATTCCCCATGTATCAACATCTGATGACAGTCCAAATAATTGTTTTAATGTTTTCCTGTGTGCCAGCAGCTTACTAAGATCATAGAAGATCCCCCAGGTCTTTCTGAGATGCTTTATTTGCCTGAACCTTTCTCCAATTGACATTTGAGCAGTGTCAATGAACAAGCAAAGAGCCAACTACTTGAATTTTTCAACTGAACTTCCCATCACCTCATCTCTGCTCATAAGCAAACTGTCTCTTCTTTCAACAAAGGCAAGCTTCCTTGAAGACAGGCTCAACTCCTAAGTTTTCCATCATTTCTCTAGCAACAGTGATGGCATCTTCAAATCTGTTATCTTTGTCAGCCACAACAAAATCAAGGCATCTTCCCATCAAAGTAAAAGTGGTTGTGATGTCCATCAACTGAGTTTGTAATGTCTTGCTTACAACATTTACTTGGAACAGCATATCATTCCAACCCACAACTTCCACAATTATACAGTAAAACAAGGTCCACAATATCACAGCTGAGCTCCCACTTTACTTCATTTTGTTCTTATGTCTCACCAACTGACTGGCAATGCCTCATCTCTCACATACCCATGAGGGCATGGCTAAGAACATTCTAGGAGATTTGAGGAAAATGTAGCTCTCAGAAAGTCTGGAAGATTTAACAAGATTCTGCATCGGTCCATAACATTCTAAGAAATCAGTGAGAAATGAATCCACTTCAAGAATATCTGAAAAATTCTATTTTCTCCTTTGTGACCAAAACCCAAAAACAGTACCCTGAGCTTGGTGCCTCCCAAGACCGGTACACCTCAGGTGGTTGTCTGTGTAGCATGTCCCCATATCTGGCCTTGACTGCTCTGCAAGTGTCCTGTGTCAGGACTTTCTGCAAAGATACTATTGTGGCAGCCTCAGGAGATATCTGAGCCATTGGCTATTATTTTTGAAAAGTCATGGAAGTCTAGAATGATCCTAGAGGACTGGAAAAGGGCAAATATAGTGCCAATCTATAAAAAGGGAAATAAGAATAATCCAAAGGATTACAGACCAGTCAACTTAACTTCTGTATCTGGAAAAATCTGGAGCAAACAATTGAAGAATCTATTAGGAAACTTCTAGAAAAAAATAAGTTAAGTGATAGTCAGCATGAAATTCTTGGACATGGCCTCGCATCACCTTTTCATTAGCAAACTTGGGAAGTACAACCTGGATGGAGCTACTATAAAATGGGTGAAAAATTGGTTGGATAATCGTCTCCAGAGAGTACTTATCTACGGTTTGTGGTCATGCTGAAAGGGCATAATGAGCTGTTTACCGCAGGGATTGGTTCTGGGTCCGGTTCTGTTCACTATTTTCATCAATAGTTTAGATGATGGCATAGACAGTACACTTATAAAGTTTGCCCATGACACCAAGCTGGGAGGGGTTCCAAGTACTTTGAAGAACAGGATCACATTTCAAAATGCTTTGGACAAACTGTTAAAATGGTCTGAGGTAAACAGAATAAAATTCAAGAAAGACAAATATGAAGTACTCCATTTAGGAAAGAACAATCTATTGCATATACGGAAAATGGGCAATGACTGCCTAGAAAAGAGTACTGTGGAAAGGGATCTGGGCATCACAGCAGGCCACGGGCCAAATATGAGTCAACAGTGCAACACTGTTGCAAAAAAAGCAACCACTATTTTGAGATGTATTAAGCGGAGTATTGTAAGAAAGACACAAGAAGTAATTCTTCCACTTACTGTTCCCTGATTAGGCCTCAACTGAAGTATTGTGTCCAGTTCTGGGTGCCTCATTTCAGGAAAGACGTGGACAAACTGAAGGAAGTCCAGAAAAGAGCAACATGAATGATTAAAGGTCTGGAATACTTAACTTATAAGGGAAGATAGAAAGAGCTGGGTTTGCATAGTCTGGAAAACAGGAGACAAAAGGTGGCATGATAATAGTTATCAAGCATCTGTGCACCCTGGGTTATGATCTATATGATTTTTCTGATCACTTATGCACTGTGAGTGTATGTTTTGATGCTAATTATGCCATACAAGATTTCTTTATGGATGCTCATAACACATTCTACATATTTACTGTGATATCACATTTCTTGTGAAAGGCTGCTCCCCAGATCTGGTCTTGCGTGCAGATGTGACCCTCTGATTTCCACTCCTGAACAGATTCACCCCACTTTGCCAGGTGAGCACTCACTCCTGAGTCAGTCCACTTCTGCCTCTTGTATGCAATTGATCCAAAGCAGTGGGTGAATGCCCCCTGACTACACGAGGGACGGTCCCCAAGAAAGCATCCCAGTCCCCAGACATCATCGTGGGAGCCATTGTCTTTCAGTGATTGGGACTCATTCCCAATCACCATACACTCAAGTCCATCCATTTAACAAAGGAATGGATCATGCCCAGCCTTCATTCAAACCTTCTAAAGACCACACAGCTTTAGATAAAACAACTACTAGTATATTGATCAGATTATAATTCTAAAGGAGATTATAATTCGATGGCCAATCAAGGCAGAATTACAATATAAATGAGTCAGCAGTGACCACAAGGAAATAAAAGGTAAAACATGCCTACTAACTTAATATCTCTACCCAAACTGACCTCGCAGTCCAAGTTTATGCTCAAGATGTTTGGCTGTCAGATGTTGTACAGCCAGTCTCCGCCTGAGGCCAGGAAGAGCTCAGATCTTGCTTGAAGTTGTTTCAAGATGGAGATTTCCCAGTCAAAAATCCCCAAATCCCTCCAAGTGTTTCTCTGTGTTTCCAGACCCCCTCATCCCCTCCCCTTCTGAGCAGAAGTGATCTCTTTGTCAGGTCTGAGCCATGTCAATTTGCATATTCTTTGTTACTTCCTGCAGGTACTTGCTTGCTCACAACTGTGGCTGTTTACATGTTGCTGGAAGAGAGTCTGTGTCTCCCACCCACCTGAGCCATGGAAAACATGCTTCAGCTCTGTGCACATGCATGAGGCTGCAAGAAACATGATATCACAGTAACCATGTAGAACAGCTTACGAGCATCCATGAAGAAACCTTGTATAGTCTAACTGGCATAAAAACATACGATCACAGTGTATAAGTGAACAGAAAAATCATACAGATCATAACCAGGAGGCACAGATGTGAATCCCATGACAGGGAAGTTTAGGTTGGACATTAGGAAAAAATTCCTAATTTACAGGGTGATTAATCACTGGAATAAGTTGCCTAGGCAGCTTGTGGAATTTCCATCATTGGAAGTGTTTAAGAGTATGTTAGACTAACACCTGTCAGGGATAGTTTAAGAGGGTACTTGATCCTGCCATAAGTGCAGGGGACTGGATTTGATGACCTCCCATCATTCCTTACAGTTTCTATGATTCTATGTTTCTCAAGAACAAATCATGTAAAACCAACCTGATAGCTTTCTATGCCAGGATAACAAGCCCTGTGGATAGAGGGAAAGCGGCAAGATGTGGTAAATCTAGACTTTTAGCTTTTGATAGGGTCTCAGATCATCTCCTCATTAACAAACCAGAGAAGTACAATGTAGATGGAGATATCATAAGATGAGTGTATAACTGGTTGGATATCTGTCCCAGAGGATAGTTATCAAAAATTCACTCTCATGCTAGAAGAGCATAACAAATGAGGTACTGCAGGAATTGGTTCTAGGTCCGGTTCTGTTCAATGACTTAGACAACAGCGTAGAGTACACATGAAGTTTGTGGATGATACCAAGCTGGGAGCGGTTGCAAGTGCTGTGGAGGATAAGATCACAATTCAAAATGACTTGGATAAATTGGTGAAATGGTCTGAGGTAAACAGGATGAAATTCAATAAGAACAAATGCAAAGCACTCCACTTAGGAAAGAACAATTCACTGTACATACACAAAATGGGCAATGATTGCCCAGGAAAGGGTGGAAAGGGATTTGAATGTCATAGTGGACCACAAGCTATATCTGAATCAACAGTATAACTCTTGTAAAAACTCCAAACCTCATTCTGGGATGTATTAACAGGAGTATTGTAAGACAGACATCAGAAGTAATTCCTCCACTCTATTCTGCGCTGAGTAGGTGTCAATTGGAGTATTGTGTTCAGTTCCGGATGCCTCATTTCAGGAAAAATGTGGACAAACTGGAGAAAGTCCAGAGAAGAGCAACACGAATGATTTAAAAATCTGGAATACTTGATTTATGAGGAAGATTGAAATAAGTGGGCTTTTTTAATCTGAAAAAGAAGAGCCTGAGTGGGGACATGATAACAGTTTTCAAGTACCTAAAATGTTGTTACAAGGAAGAGGGAGAAAAATTATTCTCCTTAACTGCTGATGATAGGACAAAAGACAGTTGACCTAAATTACAGCAAAAGAGGTTGAAGTTGAACATTAGGAAAATATTTCTAACTGTCAGGGTGATTAATCATTGGAATAAGTTGCCTAGAGAGTTAGTCGAACCTCCAGCACTGGAAATTTTTACGAGCAGGTTAGACAAACTCTTGTCAGGGATGATATTTGGTTCTGTCATAAATGCAGAGGACTGGACTTGATGAACTGTCATGGTCCCTTCCCATTTCTATGATTTTATAAGACGTTCCTCCCCAAGAGATCCAGTCTCTTGGAACCCTTGTTGGACAGGATGGTCCCTAGGTATTGACATACATCATACCAACACAGAGTTCAGAGCAAGGTGGTAGAACAAAAATTTGGCTCCCTCTGCCAGGACAAAATAGTGCCTCTTATTCATCTTAGGTGTTGGGGCTCAGAAAGCTGGGATGTGCTAGACCAATTTTGTTGGTTCCAATGAAACTTTGTTAATCTAGAGAGCCACCTTACTTGGCCCCTGAGGCTGCAGAATGTTCAATACTTGGTGGTGCAAATCTTGGACTTTCTTCAGGGTTATTTGGAAATCATTAACCACTCTTTGTAGTAAGTTCTGGTATGACCTGTGGTTGTCTGATTGGGATGTGAAAGAAAAGAGCTCCTCCTCTGAGGAAGAGGAAGGGATACTTCTCAGAACCATCAGTACCTGTAGTTCCAGTCTGAAATCCTCATCCTTGTCATACACCAAAGAACCAGTTGTTAATGCAAAGCAGAAGAATGGAAACATTTCTGGGAAGGTCCTGGGCTTCTGCTATAGAGATCCTACAGCCCTTAATAGGCCAAAATGAGGGGCCAACTGTTTGAGGGGGACCTCCATGGCATTAGGATCACAGGTCCCTAGGGAGGTTATGTCCATGTGGGTAGCAACTCTGATTCCTGGATTGCCTGTTTAGGGTTGGCTCTCTTCAGGAGAATGAAATTGGTTTTGGCTTGTCAGATTCTTCAAAACCTGAAAATTTTTCTCATTGGAATGGTGGAGTCATCTGTACTGAGGCAATCCTGCCTGATGGCTGTAAGTGAGATGGCGCTGGGATGTGGAAGTGGTGTCATTTTTCAGTGTAATAATGTCCCTCGGAGGGCTGGGCCAGTGAAGAGGGGAGACTACAGGTAGGGAAGGAAAAGATCCTCCAGTGCTGTATACACTTGTGTGTGCCCCAGTGTGCAGGGGGTTTTAATGTTCATCATCAATGACACTGACACATCCCTAGTTATGGTGCAAACTGTGGGTGGACAAGTCAATACTGCAGAATCCAGACCCATATTCGTGGACAGGACTGGAGATGATAGTCTTTGTGCTTCAGCACCACCATTGCCAATGGAAGCAGTGGATCCTCCTTCCTATGTGTTTTACTCCCTAATCTCAAGTTTTTTTTGCACAGGAATTTCCCCAGGGCCTGTGGATAATGGTGTGCAGTGTGGCTTCTGGTAGAAGGGTTGATGGCTCAGGGAAAGACCTGAGGCTCAGTGCACTGTGACTCAGGGCTCAAGCCTGGGAAGCTTGCCACCACCACGGGCGGCCCAGCACTGGACCCGGGGCTTGGGTGCTGGGACTTCGGGATCGAACTCCATAAGCCCGGTGCCAGCAATGCCCTTGGCTTCTGGTCTGGCCCTCTAGGTCCGTGAATCCTGAAAGGCTGTACTGGAGACCGTACAGCACAACAGTCAGCCAGCCCGGCCACCCAATGGCTGATCAGCTAGGCCAAAGGCAGGGCAAGAGTGTGGAGCCTTGCCTCTGGCCGGGGGCAACTCTGTCCCCCGCCCCAGTGTAGGCAAGGTGGAGAGTCCCCACAATGTGGGAGGCCCTGGGCATGGGCCCATGAGGTAATCTGCCTCTGACCATATTGTTAACGCTAATTTACACCTGGAAAAACTACTCCTTTGAAGAAAGCAATCAAATATCTTTTTCCCTCTTCCTTTATCCTTTAAATAACTGAAAAACTAGTATAAAGAGACTAATTGTTGTACATAGTACTGTTACAACTTATGTTTATGAATTATTGTAAAAAGACATACATTCAGTGTTTTACACTAAAACTGATCACTTTGCTACATACTAAAAATCATGGTCTAAATAAAGACACTGGACTTATAGTTTGTTTCACCAATCTGCAACACACCAATCCACACTTTTGTCCTTTGGCTACAGGGGATGTTAAAAGGCCACTTCACCTTGAATGGTCTCTTGGTTTAGACTATGTCCTACTTACTTATGCTAAACTGTATGTTTGACCTTGTATTTAGCTGTCACCCTCAGTAACTTTTCCAGATCTGAAGAAGAGTTCTGTGTATCTTGAAAGCTTGTCTCCCTCAGGAGCAGAAGTTGGTCCAATAAAAGATATTACCTGAGGCACCTTGTCTCTCTAATAAAGAGACTGAAATGAGCAGCAGAATTTAACCTGCACTAGTAAACTACTGGTGTAATGGTTATAATAAGACCTACTGGCCAAAGGGCAGAACACCCAATGGTTCACTTAGAAAGGGATGGCTGAAGCCTGAGTGGGTTTTTGCCAGAAGTTTTTACTTATTTATTATGTGCCATGCAGTTTCCTGGGCAGCTAAGGGGATGGTATCTGCTACTCACCTTTATGGTTCCCTTGGATTCTGCAGGGAGATTACTGATGAACGGAGGAAGCAAAGTAGCATATAAATCACTGTTCCCGTGGGTAATTGACCCCCTAGCTCAGGTCTGGTTACAATACACTTTATTTTGCTCATTACTTTACCATAAGTATCATGGTCAGACAATTTATTTTGTATTGAACACTTAACCAAAATGTTTAATTGTAATCCTCTTGGTAATCTTTCAAATGCCTAAAGTCAGAAATCTCTGTCAGGGATTTCACTACCTGTAGTTCTTTGGTGGCTGGGCCAAAAGCTAAAATGTCTTGATTGCACTCATCCTTGCTAATAAGAACATGTTTTATACTGAAACCACCATGCACTCTGTATGTGTTCGAGACAAATGCTCTTAAACCCCATTGTCTTAATGCATTTCTCTTTCACTTCCTGCACTACTCATTTTTACTTACTCTTTTGGTACTTTTAAGTAACCTCCTAGGTGCTGCTTTTACACTTTTCTTTTCAAGAAGATTTTGAAGCATATCAAAGTACTGTAATACTGATATCAATTGTCCTTAACACTATAGCATTACACTAGTGTGAGCTATTGTATTTTAGACCTTATTGTAAAAAACCTTTTTTTTTTTTTTTTTTTTTTAAATAAGCCAAAACACTATCTGGATAACTATACTACTGTATAATATCAAATTTAATTTCAGATTTTTTTCACAAAGAGTGTTATGCTAGTATGGCATGCTACATCAGAGTGTATGATTTTATGTACATGGAAATGAAGTAAAGAAGACATTACAGAATAGTTCTTAAATGAACTATGAGATATACAAGATTCTTGAAAGGAAAAGCTAGTTTCACAATATCTTTGTTTAGTAATCTTGTGCTCATCATATATATGTGAAAAGTGAAATACTGTCCATCTGGTCACAAAGAGTTTGCAGAGGATTTAAGAAGACATGTTAATGAAATGAATGGGAAATGTTTATGATGCTGATAAAACAACTTAGAACATCTGCAAAGCTCATAAATTTGGTATTCATAAAAAGTGTGGATTATGACACCTTTAGCCAAGTCATTCTTTTCTGTGACCTTGTCCCAAACAAGAGACTGCCCAAGGACAGTCTGCAGGACTGTAGACACTACATTACCCTAACAGCCTTCCCAGAGCTGTCCCACAATGCCTGGCACTGAGCACTCTTGTCAGAATTTTGAATTCCACTGCCCAGGGTTAAGTAAACCAGAAGGTCCCCCTCTCCTTTAAAGTTCTGCACACATTTTTGAAATGTTTTTTTCCTGACTGTCCTGTTTGGCGAGTATACCTAGCTGTTCTCCATTATTGTGTGCAATTGCACACAGCTGACCATGCCAACTACATGCTCCCTCTTGGCTCTGGCTTGGAGTAGAGAAGGGATATTGGATCTCTTGCGGATGTGGGAAGAAGAAACTGCCAACACAACCATGAACCAGCTGTAGAAACATCAGCATCTACGAACAGATTGCATGGGGTGTACAGAAGAAGGGGTATGACAGGTATAGTGGCAGCAGTGTTGTGTGAAAGCGAAGGAAATGTAGCAGGCATACTAATGGAGCAGGGAAGTCAACAACTGATCCAGTGCTGAGTCTCAAACCTACTGCTTTTACAAAGGCTTGGCAGATACTCCTCCAGTGATCTGCAAACCACCTCCAATATCTCTGAGAAGCCTGAGCCACAGGCCCTTGTCTTGACCAACAAGGATGAGAAAGAGGTAGAGGAGGATAAGAGACATGCAATCGGTGGTCCAGCTATGCCACAAACCAGGACCAGTTTGGGACTCCACCACAGTCCAGCCAAACCCAATGAAGAAGGGTTATTGGAAAAGTATTTAATTTTTTTTCATTACAGTGATGGCTCCCATAACTTAACAGAACACAGTTATTGGCTTTTCATTGATTTACTTGTACCAGAAGATGTAGTGGTACAACAAAGAGACGTAGAGCTGTTATTTGCTTTTCATTGCCCAGCAGAGTTAGGTAAGGAAGGGAATCATGCAGAGCAGTTAGTTTATTTACACAGAGATGTTTCTATATTCATAGTTTCATTGAATCAAGCAACTCTCATCTCCCTCACCTCTGGTGAGCCTAATTTTTGATGGCTGGTGCTGTGAGAAGCACTGTGCTTAAGTAATCCCAAGCAACAGAGCATTGCACAGAGCCAGATCTGGCACCAAGCTGCTTGCCGCTGCTGGCAGGGGGCTCAGCAGCCTGGTCAATTTCACGGGCTACTCCAGGTGACTAAGGGTCAGATCGGGCTCCAAGCCACTTGCAGCAAGTGACCCAGGGCTGGATCTGGCTCTGTGCTAGTTGCTGCTGCCAGCAGGAGCTGGCTCCCAGTTCCCGCCACCTGCAGCAAGGGGCTGGGAGCTGGATCAGGCTCCCACTCACTTGTCGCCGGCAGCTGGGGCCTTATTGGGCTTCTAGAGCCAGATCAAGCCTTTGAACCCGATCGGGACCTGGGGTGGGGGCAGGGCCAGGTCATAGGCCCCAATCCTTTCTGCTCTCGAAAGTCAGCTTAATGTTTAAGTTAACTTTCAGGACAGGAGTTATCAAGTTGACTTAATAAATTCTGAATGGAGACAGGGAATACCTTAGGTCAACTTAAGGCAGGTTAAGTCGACCAAGGCTCCAGTATACACATACCCACTGTTACTAATGAAAAAGAAAGTATGAGTCCTATGGCACTTCTAAAGTATAATGTTTGTAGTGGTAAAGCAAGTTCAAGTCTTTATTCCAACCAAGGTTGATGATGTTGGATTTGCATATGAATTCTAACTCTGAAGTCTCTCTCTGAAGCCCTGATCTAGAATAAATGTTTTTGACGACACTTAGATAAGGCTTTTACTGAATGGTTTTGGGAGATTAAACTGATTTCATATTGGTTTTTGAACCTTCTTATTTCTGATGTCAGATTTGTGTCCATTTATTCTTTTGTGTGGAGACAGTTCAGTTTGTCAGATGTATAAGGCAGAGGGACATTGTTGGCACATGACGTCATATATCACATTGGTGAATGAGAAGGTGAATGAGCCCCTGATGGAGGAGCTGTTTTGATTAGATTCTATGATGGTATCATTAGTGTTGATATGTGGGCAGAGTTGGAAGAGGAGTTTGTTGCAGGGATATGTGCCTGTCTTACTGTTTCTATTACATAGTCTACAGTTGCTGGCATTGGAGGGACTGTCTGTAAGTGAGGAGAGGTCGGAAATAAGAACATTCAAAAGCAATAGGAAAACACCCACTGAGTTGTCACTGTACAGAGTGACACAAGTCATAGAATCAAAGACAAACAAAATTACTAGGCAGTGGTACCTTCATACACGTACACCAAGCGCCACACAGTTCCTAACAGGTCCTAAAACAGCAGGGCCAAGTAGAGCATAGTACATCACAATGCATTTCTGTGGCTCACTGTTAAAAGTGCCTTGTCAAAGCCTCCTTACCCTTACAGCTCTATATTAAGCTGTTCTAATAACTCTTCAGGCTAGTTGTTAAAACTCAGCAGACAGCCACTTCAGCTCTGTCCTCTTCTATCTCAGTGGGAATTATTCTATTTGGTTCATAGACTTTATGCAGACTACAACAAGCAGCTATAACCACTGGAGTATTTTTCTCACTGAGATCCAGTGTTGTCAGTAAACAATGCCAATGTCCCTTGAATTTGTCAAAAGTAATTCAACTGTCATTCTGCACCTGTTGAATCTCTCCTTAGGGCTGTCTGTGGATCACAATTTCACAAGACAAGGGAACAGGTGTAGTTTTGGGTCTCACAGGGTCACTATTGATATTGCAGTATCACCAGTGGTAATCTGCCAGTCGGGAAAGAAAGTCCATGCTTGTAACTTTTTGAACAGTCTTGTGTTCTTAAAGATGTGAGCCTCACACACCTTCCGTGACCAGTCCACAGTGATGTTAGTAAAGCACTGCTGGTTATCTACCTATGTATGCATACCCACAGAAAAGTAGCCCTTTTTCATACAATCATAGAATCCTAGGGTTGGAAGGGACCTCATAGGTCATCTAGTACAACCCCCTGCCAGAGGCAGGACCACTCCCACTAAACCATCCCAGTCATGGTTTTGTCCAGCTGGGCCTTAAACACCTCCAAAGATGGAGACTCCACCACCTCCCTCAGCAGCTCATTCCAAGGCTTCGCCACTCTCCTAGTAAAAAAAGTTTTTTCTAATATCCAGCCTTGACCTCCCTAACCGCAACTTGAGACCATTGCTCCTTGTTCTGTCCTCTGTTATTACCAAGAACAGTCGAGCTCCATCTTCCTTAGAGCATCTCTTCAAGTAGTTGAAGGTTGCTATCAAATCCCCCCTCAATTTTCTCTTCTGCAGACTAAAGAAGCCTAATGCTTTCAGTCTTTCCTCATAGGGCTTGTGTTCCAGCCCTTTGATCATTTTGGTTGCCCTCCTCTGAACTCTCTCTAGCATGTCCCTGTCCTATTTGTAGTGGGGAGCCCAAAAGTGAACACAGTACTGTATTCTAGATGTGGCCTTACCAGTGCAGAATAGAGAGGAATGATCACATCCCTTGATCTGCTGGTAATACTTCTTTTGATGCAGCCCAGTATGCCATTGGCCTTTTTGGCAGCAAGAGCACACTGCTGACTCATATCTAGCTTCCCATCCACCATGACCCCCAGGTCCTTTTCTACACTGCTGCTACTTAGCTGAATGTTTCCCAGCCTGTAGCAGTGCATGGGGTTTTTCCGTCCCAAGTGCAGGATTTTACACTTGTCCTTATTGAACCTCATAAGATTTCTATTGGCCCACTGTTCCAATTTATCTAGGTCTCCCTGAATCCTGTCCTTGCCCTCCAACTTGTCTACTGTTCCCCCCAGCTTGGTGTCATCCGCGAACTTACTGAGAATGCAGTCTATTCCATCATCCAGATCACTGATGAAAATGTTGAACAGAACCGGCCCCAGGACCGACCCCTGGGGCACACCACTTGTGACTGGTTGCCAGCTAGACATGGAACCACTGATTCCTACACGCTGAAACCGTTGATCTAGCCAGTTCTCTATCCATCTTATAGTCCACCTATGCAACCCATAATTCCTTAATTTGCCAATGAGAATGCTGTGGGAAACTGTATCAAAAGCCTTGCTAAAATCAAGGTATATCACATCAACGGTTCTTCCTGCATCCAGAAAACCAGTCATTTGATCATAGAAGAAAATGAGATTGGTCAGGCATGATTTACCCTTGGTAAATCCATGCTGACTGTTCCTGACTTTATTTTCCTCTAAGTGTTTGAGGATGGATTCTTTGAGAACCTGTTCCATAATTTTTCCAGGGATGGAGGTGAGGCTGACTGGTCTGTAATTCCCCGGATCCTCCTTTTTCCCTTTCTTGAAAATAGGCACTACATTTGCTTTTTTCCAATCCTCTGGCACCTCCCCTGTTCTCCATGAGTTGTGAAAGATAACAGCCAGCGGTGCTGCTATCTCAACGGCCAATTCCCTTAGCACCCTTGGATGCAGTTCGTCTGGCCCCATGGACTTGTGCACATCCAGCTTCCTTAAGCAGTCCCTATCCTGACCTTCCATCACCAAGGGCCTCTCTTCTCATCTCCGATCTGCCACACCCATGGTAGTGGGCTAGGAGCTGACCCTGCCTGTGAAAACTGAAGCAAAAAATGCATTGAGCACTTCAGCTTTTCCCTCATCCTCTGTCACAAGGATGCCTGCCCTATTCAGCAAGGGGCCTACACCATCCCTGATCCTCCTCTTGTTATTAACATACTTGTAGAACCCTTCTTGTTATCCTTTACATCCCTCGCTAGCCACAACTCCATTTGTCCTTTAGCCTTTCTGATTTTACCCCTGCAGTCCCTAGCAATATCTTTATATGCCTCCTTGGTCATCTGACCAAGCTTCCACTTCCTGTAAGCTTCCTCTTTATGTTTAAGAGTTCTCTGCTAAGCCATTCTGGCTGCCTCACATGATTGTTCTTTCTCCTAATTGGAATGGCAACTTCCTGTGCCCTTAGCAGGGTTTCTTTAAAATATAACCAACTCTCTTGCACTCCTTTCCCCTTCAGATTAGCTTCCCAAGGGATCCTGCCCATCTGTTCCCTGAGGGAGCCAAAATCTGCTTTTTTGAAGTCCAGGGTTTTTGTTTTGCTTCTTTCCTTCCTTCCTTCCTTCCTTTAATGAGTATCCTGAACTCAACCATGTCATGGTCACTACTGCCTAGCTTGCCATTTACCTGTACCTCCCTGATCAATTCTTCCCTGTTTGTGAGCAGCAGGTTGAGAGGTGCAAGGCCCCTAGTTGGTTCCTCTAGCATTTGTACTAGAAAGTTGTCCCCAACTGTTCGTGCCCAATGTAATAACAGGGGGCCGCTTGCCCGGGCACCCCATTCGCCACCAAGTGCACACTAAAAAACCCCTTATGAACAGCGTGGCGGGCTCTGGCCTGGAATCTGGGAGACTACAGACTAGCATAACTCAAAGGCACTAACTTCGTGGAAATTGGGACCCGCCTAGGAATTTATGACCAACTGGGAATCTGGACCCACCTGGGAATTTATGGCCCACCTGGAAATTTAAGTCCCACCTAGGAATTTAAAACTTAGCTGGAAAATTACTAACTCAATCGTGGGAACCACTAATATGACAAACCCTCCCCTAGTGTGGGAACCAGGAAAACACTGAGCTAAAAATCCTATAAAAAGGAGATGCCAACTGGCAGAAGTTATGGAGGTTCACGTTACCCGCTGGAACTGATCACACTGATGGTTGGATCTCCCAAGGAAAGCTAGCTCGTGTTGTGTCCCTTACCATGCCCCTTGTGTTCATGCTGCTGGTCAGTGAAGCCTGGGTTGTGGTACGTATATAAAAATCCCCTACGAGTACTTTGCAGTTTGTTTTACCTTGCAATTTTGTTTCATTGTGAATACCTTGCAGTTTTGCTGTGTTACTTATATAGATCTGCAGTTTTGTTTTACTGTGTTACTTATATAGATCTGCTACCTCAGTTGGTCTTGTAAGATTGCTACTCCTCCCTCTCTTCTTCTCTGCCTGTCTTTCCTGAACAGTTTATACCCATCCATGGCAGAGCTCCAGTCGTGCAGACTATCCCACCATGTCTCCGTTATTCCTGTGATATCACAGTTCCTTGTCTGCGCTAGTATTACCAATTCTTCTTGCTTATTTCCCAGGCTCCTCGCATTAGTGTATAGGCACCTAAGATACCCGGCCGACTGCCCTACTTTCGTGAATATACTTTATGGCAGGTGGTCTGCAAAGACAGCAACTATTGCTCCACTGCAGTTCATGAATTATACTGCTGCAAATCCATCCACTATGTTATCCTGAACATAGCTGAGTCCTGTGTAGCAGGAGGTAATAATTTTTTACTGACTGGCACCAATATGGTATTGCAAGTTCCCACAGCAGGATTGCAACTTGCTTCTCCACTGTTGGTGCAGCTCTCATTTTGGTGTTCCTGAGCTGGAAGGCTGGGGTGCTCAGCATACTGATCTAGAAATGTGGTCTTGTGGATCTGAAAGTTCTTCAGCCACCATTAAACATCTCAACCCTGCATTAGGATGTGACCCCACTGGGAGGCGCTTATTTCTTGGGGCCATAAGCAACATTTCACCATCTGCAGCTGCTCCATGAACAAGACCACTAACACTGAACTGGTTCTTCCTATGTCTCACAGCATTCTGTCCTCCAAGAAATCATGTTCCTTGCTGATTTGATTCTTTCTGTGGTTCTGCAACCACTGAATGATCATGTCTCCTGTATTTGCAACACTCATGACAATAATGTAGAGTTGGACAGGCTCCATGCTTCTGTCAGAGATGGTGGACAGCCAAGAAGTTTACGTGGGTCGGTGGGATTTTGCAAAAAAAAAAAAAGACATGAAAATTATGACAAGGAGTCGTGTGGCACTTTGAGACTAACAGACTTATTTTTCGCATGAGCTTTTGTGGGAGAAAATCCCACTTCCTCAGATGCTTCGAAGATGGGCTTTCTGTAAGTTCACTCATCTTCAAAGCATCTGAGAAAGTGGGATTTTCTCCCACGAAGGCTCATGCGAAAAATAAATCTGTTAGTTTCAAAGTGTCACACGAGTTCTTGTTTTTTTTGCTGGATTAGACTAACTCGGCTATCCCTTTGGAAAATGAAAATTATGGGTTATAGATGGTATTATAGGATAGGACTGTTGTACACTGGGAAGCTGACGCCCTGCTCCAAGTCACCCCTGCATGACCGTTCTCATGCACCATCACGTACTACCAAAACTTCCCAAAAGGCAGTGTGCTGAATGTTGGTGGGTTGTACACTGGACTACCTACCCATGATGTGCCACACTGTGCACTGAAATAAACAATGTTGGTGAGGATGTGCACCACCAACACAAGAAGTCAAATACGCATACAAACAAGTGACATGCCAATTGTTCTTCCAAGTGTCTGACAAAGTGGGATTTTTTTCCCAAGAAAGCTCATGTGATAAATACACTTGTTAGTCCTTAAAAGTGCCACAGGACTCCTTGTTTGTTTTGTTAAACTAGACCAAATTGACCAAATTTTGTAGTGCAGACATAGCTTGAAAGTACAAAGCTCTCAATTTTCAAGTGACAGATGTTCCACAGCACATGGTGATGAACAGGATAATTTAATGGATTTAACTACGATTCAGACTGCTGACAATAGGTGATTTTTAAATGAAGGCATTTTTGAATACTAAAACTGTCTGTTGTACTTTGAAGTATTGAAAACCTGGTGCAAGCAGAACAACATGGCCACAACATTTCTTGCTCCTTGCATGCTATTTTTTAGTCACTGATGTAAAATGACCTGCCCTGTCTGAACTACCATGGGTATTAACTGATCTTGAAAACTCACCAGTTGCACACATGTGCTCAGTCAGAAACTCCCTCTATCTTTTATCATGGCTTTTATTGGATGATCCCACAGTGTTTATGGTGCATCTAATTAATTTTATGTGAATACTAAAGACAAAATTAAGACATGACAGGGCAACATACATATTAGTCTCAGACTGATAGATTTTCCTAGTTTTTTTTTTTCATTTTGCATGTTTAAGAAGGATGCATCTTTAAGAATCTTATTAGGTCCATTATTTGAGGAACTTGGGGATAACTGGAATTTAGTCTTTTTCCATGGAGATTGGGTGCAGATGGATTGAATGAATAAAAAAACTCCCAGGATTGTGGAGATGCATTACGCATATTAAAATCCTGCATAAATGAAGCACTAGTTTTATAAAGCCTTAGATAATTATCCTGAATATTGTTTTATGAGGAAACACCATTTAGGTAAGTTCACTGATTATATTTCTGTAGAGGAAAAAATTGCCAGCACTAAATATTTAAGGCACTTTACCTGCCAAATGAATGCTGGCAGAATAACACCAGAGTACTTGCACTGCCAGGAGCAATACAGAGAGTTCTTTTGTTGAGGGGTGGTCTCAGTGCACTATTAATAAACCTCCTGAAAGCTGTTCATTTCTAGAACTTATTTTTAGCTAATCACAGTCCAAGGAAAATACTGTTACTGTTCTCTATTCTGTAGATATCCAAGGTAACTAGAACGCCTTCATCTGCAATTCACAGATTAGAGATCATTGAATTAGAAGTAAACATGATCTTTCTATGCTCCATGTTAGGAATACTTTTGTCTGGTCAGTTTCCTGAAACATTATGGATCCTACAGTAAATCTCAGTCTATTAATGGAAAAACTACTGAAACTTTGCTCACCTTGAGAAATAAGCTCTTAGGGTTGGTCCTTGTTCCTCCAAATTGCTATAGAGTATGAAATAGGATATGAAGTAGAATGTGACTTTATCATAACTACTTACCCCCAAACACACAAAACACACCACCACCACAACCACTGCCACCACAACAACACTAGACAAAAAGAGTTACTTACGTTGAGTGAGGATTCCTGTTAAGGCATTTTTAAAACTCTCCTTGGCTTGTTCCATTTCTTGCTCATGAGTGGCTTTCTCATTCATAAGTCTGCGAACATGACTGTTTGCTGACTGCACCATTGAATAGAATTGATTTGCAGAGCGACGATTCACCTCGCCTCGTTCAATCCAGGTAAGCAGCACTGTGATGGCCTCTGAAAATTTGCTGTCGTCTACAATAGTGAAGGCACATATTTAAATTAGATATAAATGTCCCATGACGGGTACACCGTCTGCTCTCTGCCACATTCAAGTCCCCATCATCTGTGCTTACACAGTATAATACTGGGCTACACATTTTGGTCTATTGTTCTATCAGATATTGGGGGCTAAGACTAGCATATAATACTTCATAAATTGTCACCCAAAGCCTGTCTTTAGTGATTGTAATAGCTCTCTCTCCCTCTCTTTCTCTCTCTCTCTCTCTCAAAAAAAGTGGTCTGGCTTTTCACCTACACTAAAGAAATGGTAAGTGGGAGTATGTGAGGTGCTAGATTATTTAAACTGTAAGGGATTTAATGTGGGAGGCTGTGGAGTGATCTTTCAGTATCTGCATTTTGTGGCCATTTTGTTTGGCCTTTGATAATGTGCATTTAAAAGTTTGTACACAATGACCTTGAGCTGGGCATATAATAATACATTCTTGTATATAAAAATTCTGCATTCTGTGCATCCCTTGTCAAGGCTTCAGTTCTATATCTGCAGATCAATAAAGCCATTCAAAATCTTTCAATGACATAGATCCACAACACACTTCTGCTGCTTCCACCCATTACTGGATACTAAATTTCTGACTGAATTTTATGATCATTAAGAAACAGAGAATGGAGAAGCACAGTATGCATATTAGACATTTCAATCTTGGGCTAGATATTTAGATTCCTTGACTGCCAGATGCTGGAACTGGACAACAGGGGATGGATCACTGGATAACTGCCTTGGTTTTTCTCATTCCCTTTGAAGCACCTGACATTGGCCACCATCAGAAGACAGAACAGTGGGGCAGATGGACTATTGGGCTGACCCAATATGGCCATTCTTATGTTCTAGTGAGGTTGTATAAAATAAACACTTAACAACTGAGCCAAACCAAGTCTTATATGGATTCAGGGCCTGAATCTTTCATCATTAGTTTAAATGAGTAATTTCCTCATGCAAGGATTCTTATTGACTTCAATGGGACTAGCAAGGCTGCTACTCATCATCACTAGAAGAAATAGCACTGTGAAGCAAAGCACAGACAGAAAATATCTAGTAGGCCATCTTGCTCACTAATCTTTCCAAATTTTGCCTATAGTATATAGTATGGTCCTACATCAAGTAAATTTTTAAAAAAAGATCTCCTGTGATGATGCTTCCACCTCATCCTCTAGAGATTCCCTACAGCAAGGTCCAGTAAACTGTGAAATGAAGATTCCTTACAATTCAGAGTACATGTGATTTCTTTTCTAATTGGGTCCATTTACTGAATAATTCATTCTGAATAATTCATGCTGATCCTTGGTGTTTACCTCCTTCAAATATTTTAAGTGATTAGCATTGGGGTGTGTTATGGACCACCAGGATCTGATTTAGACAAGGATAGGGTCCTCTTTACAACCTTCAGTGAAGTAAATACTATCAGGAACTCTGTGATTATGAGAAACTTTAACTTCCCAGATACAGACTAGAGGACATGTGCTAGTAGTAATAAGAGGGCCCAGATTTTCCTGGGTGTGATACCTGATGAATTCCTTCTCCAAACTGTTACTGAACCAATGAGAGGGGATGCCATCTTAGATTTGGTACTGGTGAGAAGTGAGGACCTCATAGAGGAACTTGTTGTAGGGGACAACTTAGGTTTGAGTGACCACAAGCTCATTCAGTTCAAACTAACTGGAAAGATAAAAAAAGTAAATCTGTGACCAGGGTCTCTGACTTTAAAAGGGCTAGCTTTACAAAATTAAGGGAATTAGTTGATGAAATGGACTGGACTGAAGAACTCAGGAATGAAAATGTAGAAGAGGCTTGGAATCATTTCAAATGAAGCTTGCAGGAACTAGGTGAAGCCAACTTTCTGAGGAAGGGGAAAAACTCATAGGCAAGAGCTGTAGAACAAGCTGGATGTGTAAGCATCTTAGAAAAGTGATTAGAAGGAAGCACAGAGCCTACAAGAAGTGGAAAATGGGAGGGATCAGCAAGGAAAGCTACCTTTTGGAGGTCAGAATATGTACAGAGCAAGTGAGAAAGGCAAAAAGTTAAGCAGAGCCAGGGAATTAAAACTAATAGTAAAAGGTTCTTTATCCATATAAATAAGAAGAAAACAAAGAATGAAGTAGTGGGACCTTTAAAAACTGAGGATGGAGTGGAAGTCAAGGATAATCTAGGCATGGCTGAATGTCTAAATAAGTACTTTGCATCTGTTTTTAATGAGAGTGAAGATGAGCTTGGGGATAGACGTAGAGTAGCTAATGGGAAAGGATTCACGGAAGTGTAAATTACCATACGTGAGGAAGAAGCCAAACTCGAGCTGCTGGATCGGACTAAATCAGGGAGCCTGGATAATCTCCATCTGAGGATGTTAAAGGAACTGGCTCATGAAATTGCCAGTCTATTAGCAAAGATTTTTAATGAATCTGTAAACTCAGGGGTTGTACCATATGACTGGAGAATTGCTAAGATAGCTTCTATTTTCAAGAAGGGGAATAAAAATGATCCATGTAACTACAGGCCTGTTAGTTTGACCTCAGTAGCATGCAAGGTCTTGGAGAAAATTTTGAAGAAGAAAGTACTTAAGGATATTGAGGATAATGGTAACTGGGATAAAATACAACATGGCTTTACAAAAGGTAGATCATGCCACCACAACCTCATGTCCTTTCTCAAGAGGATAACAGATACTTTAGATAAAGGGAATGTGGTGGACTGAATTTACTTAGATTTCAGCAAGGCATTTGATACAGTTCCACATTGGGAATTACTAGTTAAGTTACAGTAGATGGGGATTAATATGAATATAGTAAAGTGGATAAGGAACTGCTTAAAGGGGAGGCTACAGCAGGTCATACTTAAGTGTGACCTGTCAAGCTGGAGGGACCTTACTAGTGGAGTCCCTCAGGGATCAGTCTTGGGACCGATCTTAGTTAACCTTTTTGCTACTGTGTGCTAATAAAGTTTGTGCATGACACCAAGTTGGGAGGTATTGCCAATACAGAGAAGAATCGGGGTACCATACAAAAAGATCTGGATGACCTTGTAAACTGGAGTATCAGGAATAGAATGAAATTTAATAATAGGACATGCATGGTCATGCATTTAGGGACAAATAAGAATTCTTCCTATAAGTTGGGGATGCATCAATTGGAATGGACTGAGGAAGAGAAGGATCTGGGAGTACTGGTGATCACAGGATGACAATGAGCTGCCAATGTGATGTGGCTGAAAAAAGCGAATGTGATTCTAGGATGTATTAGGAGAGGTATTTCAACTGGAGACAGGGAGGTGTTAGTGCCACTGCACAAGGTACTGGTGAGGCCGCATCTGGAATACAGTGTGCAGTTCTGGTCCACCATGTTTAAAAAGGACAAATTCAAACTGGAACAGATGCAGAGAAGGGCTATAAGGATGGTCTGTGGAGTGGCGAGGAGACTCAAGGAGCTTGGCTTGTTTAGCCTAATCAAAAGAAGGTTGAGGGGTGATATGATTGCTTTCTATAAATATATCAGAGGGATAAATATCAGGGAGGGAGAGGAATTAGTTGAGTACAGCACCAATGTGGAGACTAGAACAAACGGATATATACTGTCCAACAGGAAGTTTAGGCTTGAAATTAGATGCAGGTTTCTAACCACTGAAGGAGTAAAATTCTGGAACAGCCTTCCAAGGGGAGCTGTAGGGATAAAAACATAACTGTTTTCAAAACTGAGCTTGATAAGTTTATGGAGGGGATGGCATGGCCTACTTTGGAAACTGACTGATCTTTGATCTATGGCTACTAGTGGTGGATAAGCAAGTGGCCTTAGAAGGGAGAGTAGATGGGGTGGGTTCTGAGTTATTACAGAGAATTGTTTCTTGGGTGACTGGCTGTTGAGACTTGCCCACATGCTCAGGATTTAAATAATCATTATATTTGGGGTCAGGAAAGAAGTTTCCCCTGGGGCAGATTGGCTAGGGCTCTGCTGGTTTTTCACCTTGCTCTATACCATGGGGCATAGCTCACCTACCAGTGAATTCTTTGTATCTTAAAGTCCTCAAATCTTGATCTGAGGACTAAAATAACTCAGTTGTAGGTTTGAGGCTTACTGCTGGAGTGGCTGGGTGAGGTCTTGAGGCCTGCATTGTGCAGGAGGTCAGACTAGATGATCATACCGGTTCCTTCTGACCTTAGAGTCTACAAGTCTATGAGTATGTCTACTGTTCTGTGGGGAAGGAAGCAAAGCTTTCACCAAATGCCATTTGAAATGAATATGTGAAAATAATAAAACCAGCCTACCAGAGTGAGAGATCTGCTAAGATCTTTTAATTGTTTTGGATGGTAACACAATCTAGTTGTAAAAAATAATAAAATAAGTAATAATAAATTTTCTATATCATACAGGACTGTTTATTCTAGAGATCAAATCACAATAAAAAGAAGAAAGAGACCAAAGTCCCAGAGAGGTGCAGTGAGTTGCCTGCAGTCATGAAGCTGGTCAATAGGGGATTTAGGAATAGACTGCAGGTCTCTGGACAAACCTGCATTCAGCTGGATACATTTTACCAGCTGGATACATTTTTTGCATTTGATATACTCTCAGAAATCCACAAAATAAAAGCATGACAATGTCTTCTTTTTTAATCATTTTGTGATTTTGCATCCACGTATGACCCAAACCTTCATTCTCTTTCACATCTTTTATGACATGGAAGGAAATGAGGACCTACCAGCCCTTAGGTCACCTCATGAGCCAAGATCATGAGACATGTAGATCTTAAAAGAGCTAAGTATATACAGAATTCTGAAATAGCCTCAATTCTGCTTAAAAACCATTGCATTCAGGACCACTGAGATAGGAAGAAATCCTGACCCGACTGAAGTCAATGGAAAGTTTGCCAGTGACTTCATCAGAATGATTTCACCTCTGGAACATAACATTTCTTGAAGTTATAACATGGTCAACAGAGAATAGCCTGTAATGGTTTCTGTAAACGTTAGCATGCATTTCCTCAAAATCAGAATATATGGAATTTCATGAAACTAAATGATCTCCTGGACAACACTAGTTTGTTAACTTTTGAAATTCAGCTACTGTTGACCGTAAGGCAAATGTAATTGAACAGATTCTTCTCCTTTCTTCCTGTAGATATCAGTAAATCCTACCACTCATAATTTAGGAGTCAAGACAAACCAAATATTAAAGTAGCATTTAGAATAAATTATCCTATCCTATTTAGGTTAAGAAAAGCGACAGAAAAATTAAGAGAAATAGTGCACAGCAGCTGCCTAATCAAGTATGACCGTTGAGTAAACAGGAAGCAGAATGAAACAAATATTTATTTGAGGTGCATTTTTAAAAACCAGTTTCACAGAAATATTTCCCCATTTGCTCTTGCTTTAATCTCTATATAGCATGCCAGTAGATGCTGTTTTGCTAAAGAGTTTTCAGTAAAACATCACTCTGTGGTTTTTTTAAGCACAGTTGATGACTATATAAGATGCTCATAAACACACTATCTTTCTGTCAAACTGTTTCAACTCATTAACTGCCCTACCCTCTCACCATTATGTTTATTGAAAATCTATTTAACACCCTGCTCCCAATGAGCATTGAGGGCCTATTAACAGATGGTTTTGCACAAATAGAAAATAAATTTTCCATATTAAATGTCAGATATGTTACTGGTTATATAAGTAGGAGATAAAATATTTTAAAAATGTAACAAATGATAGCAAATAATAAATTCACAGCAGAACTACAAAAGTTAATAACAGATCTTCTCTTCATGTTAAAAATTACAAATTTCATTTTCATTCCTAACTTTAAAACCATGATTCCACTACTTAGTTATTGGCACACTGCAACCTTAATTAATTTTCTTCATCCAGAGCACAGTGTAACTTTTTGTCAGCAATCACATTTCAACACCTGATATATATTTTTATTGAGTAGAAAATTTTCTCTACTCAATTTAAACAGGGCATCAGGGAATTCCAATTTCTGAGTGCCAAAAGATTACTTTAAAAATGATTAATCATCTATCTTGGTTTTTTCTGAATAATCTTACCTATATATTATGTTTAGGAAACATTTTGGGTGTTACATAATTAAATAGTATGGCTGAAAAAAATTTAAAAATATGCTTATTAAATGATATTCCAAATGTAATCTTTCCAAACTGTCTATTTAATCGCTTCCAAATTCAAGTCACAGAGGATCCTTCCATAGGTGGGTGTTCAGTGTTACTCACAGAAATTCATTATCTTGCTCTGTTGATGCCATTATTTCCAATAAAATGTAATTATGCGATTATTGAGTTTCCTCCCTATTTCTCAAAGTCTTATTACAAACTTTTAGATCCATGAGCACAATTTCCTAGTCAGTTATAATTGAGTAATTTTGCAGTGCTGTACATTTCATCAACTATGTTATATTAACATTTTAAAATTCACATAATATGGATTATGTGAGTCAGGACTACATTCAGAACACACTTAATAGCAAATGTATTTATTTTAGGTATACTGAATAGAACATCCAGGGAATTGGGTTATCCAAGCATTGATAGCTGAGTGCACCTTAAATTTCATTACTGAAAGGCATCATTGCTCTCACAACAGCTCCTGCTGGTCACCCCTAAATACAACTCTTCCAACCAGATGTACAGTGTCACAACAGATGCCAGCGGCATATGGAATAAGAAAGGGAGAACCACTGAACTAAAAATGGGAATGGTGAGCGAACAGATTTGACATAAAAATGCTGAAAACTCTCTATTGCATATCTTTGTGTGGAATATAGTAATTTAAACAGGATGCAAAAATGCCTCAAAATTATTTCAGTAGGAACTACATTAGGCACTCCGCAATTTCATTAGGAGCCTAGTGCTGACTTCCTGTCTGATGCATTAATTTTGGTCTCGACTACATTAAACTTCATTATGCTCCCCCTCTGGATAATTGTACCACTTCTGCAAGGCTTAAAAATTCAGCTTGCAAGTCTGGAGTTATAATGAAAACAGAGTGGATTTCTTCTCAGTGAAATATCCTATTTTGCAAGCAATTAAATATTGTTTATACTTCTAACAGGGCTGAGACTGTCAGGCTTGATGTTACCTGAATCTTGCAGAAGACACATCCCCAGTTAGTTCATTCTACTGTAGCTGCCATCTATTTATTTAAATTTCCAATCTGTTCTCTCTTCAGGGGATAATACAATACCTGGCATGGAGGCAGTTTCTGAATTTTGCAAATTATAATTTTTGAACACAGAAAAGCAGGTGAATCACTCTGTTGTGTCAGAATAAGATACCAGATTTAAAAGGGAGTTAAATAACAGAGTAGTGTACATGTCTTGCAGATGATGATGTTCCCCTTCTCTAAAATATTTTAAAGCAGATATTGATTTTTGGCAAGATGCTTTCAAGAGACAGTAGGACTGCTTGACAACCCCCCGGCCAATAAGACAGACACAGTATTTTAAAAGGGCCTATTTGCAAGAAGTGATTTGTGAAGATGATACCATGAGGTAAAGTGCTTGAAATAGGAATCTCATGGTGTTCAAAGCCTCACTTGGGAATCCAGATGTCATATTCATACAGATTAAAATCATTTGTTCCACTGCACCTGTTGAAGCAGCAGCCACATAATGACTATGTCTACACTTACAAGTTATTTTGAATTAATGAGGCTTAATTCGAAATAACTCATTCCCTGGTGAAGGAGACATTTTATTATATTGAATTAAGTGGTTCCTTAATTCAAAAAAAGGAACTGCTAATTTGATATGAAAAAACCCTTCTTTTATTTTCAAGTATCGATTACTTTGAAGTTATTAGTTCGAATTAAGCCCTTTTTAAGTTGTGGAATAAGCATTATTCGAACTAATTTCCCTAATCTTTTGCCTGCCTTTCGCTTTTTCGGATTAGAGAGTCTAGTGAAGACTCTTCACTTTGAATTAATAAAATCCACTTTATTTTGAATTAGAAAGTCTTCACTGGACTCCTAATTTCAAATAATAACTTCTAAGTAGTGATTTAAATTCAAAGTAGTTATCTCAAATTAACTACTTTGAATTAATTTTGTAAGTGTAGACATAGCCAATGGAGGGTCAGCCTATTCAGCCAGCCACTAGCTGGGACTTTATTGCTGTGAGCGCAAAGCTGCAAGAAGAGTCATATGCATGCATGAACATTCAGTCCCAAATATTTATCATCTCATCTTTTTGTGCAGAAACAACACATCTGAGTGAGAGGACTGATTATTAATTATTTCTAATACCTTCCCAGACGCATTAGCTAGTGAGTGACAAGCACCCTGCATGTGACCTTAGCGGTGAGCTTCCACCTACAATGTTTTCAAGGTGTGGTGAGGATAGGATGATTTAGTTTGGGTTGTCCTTCTTTGAGCAGGGAGTTTGATTAGGTGACATGAGGTCCATTTTTACCCTAATCTTCTGTGATTTTATGATCCAATGTACTAGAGATTTCAATATCTCAAAATGTATAGACCAAGGAAAAGAAGTACAGCAAATGTGTGGTCATGGTAGCCACATTTTCATAATATATTATCTAACATAATTTTCTGTTGTTCTTCCTAAGGTTAGTAGTCTATCTTCAAAACCCTCTCATGATGGATTCCCATCTACAGCCAATTCCAGTAGAGAAAGACATGATTTCCTTAACTATCTGCCAACTCACCACATTTCAGCAAAAGCTGTGAGCTGTTACGTAGGATACGGGTATGTGTCTCAGAAAGGGGTTCAAAATTTCATCAGCCCTGATTCGGTCAGGATAGTTCATCATAACTCAAACATATGGATAAGTAAACATTCTCTGTCCTTTGTCTATCAATGTCAGTGCTCTGATGCTCATTTTATTCTAGTAATCTCCCTGCTGCTTTCACTCTTGTTCAAATCCCAGCTCTTCTCATACACTGGCTCCATGAAAAAGGGCTACCTACATTATACAGGGTTCTGATAACCAGATTAAATTTGGTTTCTTTGTGAGAGAGAATATTAACACAGTAAATGCCTTAGCAAAGCTATACATGTCTTAGCATGGTATACATGGGTTCTATCCATGTTGGCTCAGTCTGTGATCCATGGTCTAAAAGAAAACACAAGAATGCAAATGAACTCACCAGAGCAAGAAGTAACTCTGTACATTAACATAGAGTAGTGAAGGAAAAGTGCAAGCAATCTAGTGTTCTAGTGGCAGTAAATTTGACTCTTGAGCTCAGACCCAGATTCTCCTACCACAAAATGTTGACACCGTGTCAGATGTCACCACACAGATACCACGGTGAAAGTTGACCATACATCTAGACAAAGAGATATGTTGAAGGCAAAACAGGCACTTAGAGAGAGAAAACCCTTCAAAAACTTCTGATCAAAGCAAATGCAGGTTAACATGCGGTAGGCTGCAAAAATAAAAAAAGCAAAAGAGTTTTGCTGGAAAAAGAAAGTGAGGAGTGGAATTTTCAGGGTTACATAGATGTCTAAAAGAAAAATGTTGTTCACTGAATAAATAATGTCTATCCTAGTGTCCAAATAGAGATACTGGCTGACTGAGCCGGATCACAATGGTTTCTTTACGGGGCCTCCAGCTTGGTAGATACATGAGTTACTGCATAATTTAAACTTCAAATTTTAAAAAGATTTTTTTTTAGCCCTTATCTTTATTTCAAACAAATCTAATTCCAAACATGAACTGATGCAGGACTGGAAATGGACATCAAACAATGGCCCCTCTCACACATCAGCTTTGTGGAACCATCTAAGTGCCTACCCCTTTTCATCGAAAGAGGTTATGGCTAAGCCTAAGGATATCATTTTTATTATCAAGGTTGTGAAGTATTTCAATACTTATCAATTTAGTAGCATCAAGTGAAATGACGGGAGCCTGAGATTACAAATTATAGACACATCTTGAGTAGACTAGTGCCACTTTAGCCCCTCAAAATGTGATACAATGTGAGAAACGACCATCACGCTGGATGAAACTAGGTCACAGAGAAACAAGAACAGAAAACCAAAGTGTAGATTCAGCATCCTGGAATCAAGCCATGCCTGAAGACCAAAAACTTGGATTTGATTTGCACAAATGCCTCTTAATATCGCTGTGGCACAGAACAGGGTCTTTGAAGTTGGAGTAAATTACACTGACTTTTTTATGGTCCCTTTGACCTGTTCCAGTGATGTAAAGGGGAGGGTAGATGACGATTCAATCCTACACATTCAAAATCTTCATGGAACAGTTTATTGTTTGAAATGCTGCATGTGCAGATAACCTGGAGGACAAACACTTCATAGTGACAAGACTAGATTAGAAATTCAGATGTTGTCTTTTATAGAGTACCTAATGGTAATTGCACAGTTGTTTTGAGCTTTTCAGAGAAAGGTAGAGAAGCCACGATTCTTAGCAAAAACCCATACAAACAACAAGAACCAGTTACAGCAGCGATTTTTGAAATCCATAGCATTAACCAACTAGATAGCCGTGGCAAGCATCCTGTAATGAATATAGTTTAAATCAGTTGTTTCCAGCCTGTGGCCAAGGGTCCAAAAGTGGCCTGCAAGGTTTTCAAAATGGCCCATGGCTCTCTTCCTGCTAGCTGCAGAAGGGAGCCGCTGCCTAGGGACACAGGTGGAGTGCATAGGGCTACAGGATGTGTGCGTTTCCCTGCTGCAGCTAGGGAGGTAGGAAATCAGTGAGAAGGCAGACAGCTTTTCATGGGAGAGATCTGCTGAAGAGACTGGTGGCCCTTCAGGGCTCTAAAAATTATATCTGTGGCTCTCGAGCCAAAAAGGTTAAGAACCACTGGTTTAAATCCTTAAAGCAATGAAAATAGTGCTGGTGAAATTAGTGGTAGTAACGAAAACAAAACTCAAATACTCTGTTCTCAACAAACAAAAACAAGGGACTGAAAGAGCACCATTTAGTCATATTCTGAAAACCATTTAAAGCATTTCTTTCACCTACTAGACTCTTAAATGTCAATTATGGTCTCTGCTTGAAAATACAGCAAGCAAATATTTTGAATCTCTTGCATGCTTGCCAAGCAGTAAAGTGTCTTGTTTATAGGGACTTGTTTATAAGAAAAGAAGTGGACTTTTCAGTTACATATGTTCTGTTATGAAATAAAAGGGATATGTTCCACAGCACAAGTTGATCACAAATGGGGGGAGAAAGAAATGTCTCTCTTATGGTATACTAATACACAGTTATGTGCATTATGACCTTGTATGCTTTTCTGAAGAACACTGGGACTGGTCACTGTTGGAAACAGGATGGCAGATGAGATTTCATCTCAAGAATGTACTTGCAATTGCAAAATTTTAATCTCCGATCTTAGACCAAGAAAAAGGCAGCATAGAAAGAAAGAATATTTTAAAAACATAAGAGCAGTTTAAAAAGATTCTACTCATAAGCCTTAGGATGGCAAAGGAAGATAGATGACTGTGTTAAGGGCATGGAGCAAGGGTGTCAAACTCATGGCCTGTGGGCCGCACCAGGCCTGCCAAGGGCACTAATCTGGGCCATGGAGCTCCTGCCTGGGCTGTGCCTGGAAGCTGTATGCAGCAGCAAACTCTAAAGACAGTCCCCTGCCACAGTAGGTTGGGTTTCTGACTCATTCACTCACATGATCCAAGTCACAGCACATGGGAACAAAGGAAGCTCTCTAGCCAATTCCAGATTAGCTCTGCTGTGGTCTGCCAACCAATCACAGCCTCAGTCACAGGAGGCTAGGCTGGCACTGGAGAGCCACCACGCTGCCCCACAGTCAGCATGCTATTTTGATTGACAGTTCATTGAACAAATAACAAATAAAAAGGGAAAAAGTGGTTGGGGCCCACGTGGGAACAAGACAATTAAAGACCAGCGAGGACTGAGCCAACCAAAGGCCAGCAATCTGAATAACTGGGAGAGGGAGAGGCAGGAGCCCAGCCTGGCTGCCTGTGACTAAGACTGACTTTTTTGCCTGTCACCAGGAGGTAGAGGAAGGGAAAAGGGAAGGGTCTGGGAGCCAGAGTGGTGGAGGGAAGCCCACGGGGCAGGGGAAAGGGAAGGTGTCAGAGAGCTTGCAGGGTTGGGGAGGGGGAAGGAGAGCCCATGCCACTCTGAACATGGAGGGGGAACGGGTTGTGGAACCCATGTGGTCACATGGTCCTGCCTTCCAGTGGCCCCCTACACTGAATGAGTTTGACACCCCTGACATAGAGGCTCAGCAGCGGAAGAGACATTTGACAGAAGCTGAGATCACAGAGACCACTGAGATCTTTTTTTGTTGTTGGCAGAGGAAGACAAGGCATAATCATCTTGGTTTTAACCATAAGCATGGGTTGAAATGTACAATTTTGGTCCACTGGTTTTGGCTGTTGTTTTCTTTCAGGAATGCAGCCATCAAATGATCCAGATCATTTTTGTCAGTTCATTATGCAAGATCATCCACATTGTGTATATGGCAAATAAAATTTCAAACAACCATGTCTGAATTAAGGATGAGGCCTGTGACTGAAACCTATTTGGGGAATGCTATAAAGCCTGCGTTAGCACAGTTGTCTTCACCTGGGTGTTTAGTTCAGCATAAACACAGAAGAATTAGGGAGTAGTATGGCCATTATATTTATATCTGGCCTTAAATGTAGGTGATCCATCATTCTAAAACTGGCTCCTGTTGATTCTCTCTCTTGCATGTGAGTTTCAAGATGAGATTAAGAAGGGATTTATGCCACTATACAAAAAAACCCACTCTACCACCAATCATGAGGGTCTCTAAGCTGACTGATTCATGGTAGTGAAAGAGTTACTGATGTTTTGACTGAGGTCCAGGCAGATAATTATTTTGGGTTAGGTCAAGATTTCAGATGGGATTTTTTTTTTGTTTTACATTAAGTAAATATTTTCAGTCCATTGCTGGATAAAGGCTGACCCTATTAATTAAGATCCACATTTCTAGGAGAGTATCCTAGCTGAATGTTGTTAACTCTTGATCTGGCCTTCTTCTAAACCAGCTGGATGAAGCAAGATTTCAAGACTGGGGTGCATATGTATGTGGAAGTTGTCATTGACTGCCTATTTCCATTTCTGATCAATTTTTACTGCCCAAGTTCAGAGACTAATAGAATCAATGTACTTCAAAATGGAAACAAGGCAGAATATTATTTAGCTAACAGCACACTCTATCAGTTTCCAGATAAGATTGTATAATGAACTGTTGTCTTTAGATAGTCAGATGGTAACTTTTATACCTTCTTACCCAGCTTCTTTGTCACCGGTATATTAGAAAATTCTGCAACATGTGAAATGAGTGGCAAGATGTTTGGAATACTGGTGACAGAGTTTTTTGCCAAATGTGATAGACTGCAATAATTTTCTGATGTTTTATGCTGTGGAGTGCATAAGACAAGGAAAGATTTTGGTAACCTCCATCATCAACTCTACAAATACCTATGTAGCAGCACTGTTCCGGTTTGCTGATATCCTGGTGACTCCAGGTTGCCTCCACTCAGTTATCAAGTCATATCTCCCTTAGCAGGAATTTCCAAGGGTTCTTTGATGATAAAAATGCTTGTATCCAGACCAAACTACCTGCCTCTGTGGTTGAAGAACCGTATCTTCAGAAGTGTAGTGGGGAAGGAGGAGAACTGGGGATGGTGGTGAGTAACATATTTCTTTGCTTGAATTTTAGCCAGTGTTGTTCACTGAGGTTCTGGAGTGGCTGCAGAAGCTATAACCTATGAGTGGTGAAGGTTTGTACCAGCGCAGTGGGTTTATTATTGATGCTGTCAGTGCGTTTGGGGGGAAACTAACAGTGGTCCTTAAGGAAGCAATTGTGAAGTCTCTGCTCAACAGATCATCTTTCAAAGAGGACAATCTTCCTTACAACTGATTAACTTCACTTTTGAGGGGAAAAACTTTTACGACTATTGTGGCAAAGTAAATCTGATAAGCTCTGGAGCCTATGATTTTGTTGGTCCCTGTGACTCCTGCTTGGATACAGTACAGAAACTGCAGCAGATGAGCTGGTCTAGCTCAGCTCTTGAAGCTGCATGAGAATCAGTCACCAAAGGTGATTTTAGTTCTGCCAGCTTCCTTCATTCCATCCCATATATTGTGAGGGTATGGTGACACATCTACGTCTACAGCAGGGATGGGTGACTATGCTCTTGTGTTGCTTCATTCCTCTGTTGTTAAGAAATCAAAGGGTACTATAGCCAACATATTATTTGTCCCAAGGGCTCTCTCTCTCTCTCTCATGCGGGGTACCACAAGATTCTATTCCTCAGCTCTCTTGTGTAATGTGTCTTTGAAAGGAACAAGCAGGTGCCTCAGTTTCTTCAGTAGAATGATGACACCCAACTTGGTGTGTCTACTTCAGCTGACCTAGCTGGCGCAGTTCACTTCTTATTCAACAGAGTAGAAGACCTGGGGACATGGAAGGAGAAGAGACATGAGCTCTCCTTTCCCACCTTCCCACATTTGTACAGGCCACTCACCACAGGCTGTCCAGCTTCACAGTGCTGCTAGAACTTTACCATTTACAGGATTGTTGTTGTAATTTTTAACCATGCTGCCTATCACTGTGATTTCCTAGTGATCTGCATTTAATTTCATGCTTGAATTAGATATGCCTCCATGATTCGCATGCAGTACAAATCTGTGTGGCTAGTATTATGCTCACAGAGACAGTAGGGTGCATCTCTGCAACACTCTCTAAAGACGCAGGACCACCCTCTGCACAACCCCTATCCAGCTTTCCAAATGTGTTTCATACCGACCACAGGATGCCAGTATGTTGACAGAAAGATATTCCAAGTCTAATCTGACTATTTACAATTCCAAAACAGTGGCAAGAATCATATTTTCTTGTGAGCTGGCACACACAGGAGGCAACATTTTTGGCTTCTGCCTGGGGGAATGGCTGCCAAGTCCAGTTTCTAGAAGCCTAATGAAAAAACAAATGACAGGCAAAAGGAGCCATTTGCTTCTACATGTTTATTGTTTTACTATGAGTCACTTATTAACTAATTATTATGGGTCCAAATCTTCAAGTCTTACCTTGACTACTACTAAACTTAGCACAAGTATATATAAACAAACAAATTAACCAACTCGACAAAACAGAACAAACAAAAAAACCTCCACTACGCTGCACACACAATTATTCCCCTCAGGAGAGAAAGAATGAACTACATGTGACAGATATTAGTCACAGAACTTAATTAACTACTGATAGGCGCTCAGATGCTACAGTGATGAACACAGTCTAAGAACTTGTACCTTACCTGAGTAGTTCTATCAAGCTCAGTGTAAGCATGTAAGCAAACTCAGTGTGAGTAAGGAATGTAGAATTGGCCCCTAAATGTGACATTGTGACGTTGAGTGCCTTTTCCAAGATGGATGATTATGTCATGTTAAATACATCCCTTACCCAAATTGGATCTCACGTGTTCAGGTTGGGTTCTCCACTCACATATTATGTACAATGATGTAACCAAGCAGAAGATTATGAATTAAATTGAATGTATGAATGAAATTATTAAAATAAAAATGCTGGGGGGGGAGGACACTGAACACACCTGAAATGTGCATATCATGATGGTGGCAACACCAGCAGCAGAGGGATTAAAAAAAAAGAGCAAATAAAAGAGCCTATTAGGGAGCAACCAACAGCACTAGCACAATGGAATTGGCTTTATCAGTGTTCTTACATCTGGGTGGCTTCTGCTCTTAAAATATAATACAGTGGGGGAAAAAAAAGTCCATTACCTTTCAATTTTTCAGCTAGCAAAGTAGCTTCGTGTTCAGAATAATGCATTATTGCCGGAGGAGAGGGAGGTCGTAGTCTGTCTTCTTCCATTTTGCGTCTATGACGTTCTTCTCTGGCTAGCATTCTTTGTTTGCATTCCCATTCATAAAAGTCATCTCTTGCCTGAGCAAAATCAACATGAAGGCGACCTGAATCCTTTTTGTCTGTGCTAGATCCTAATCTCATGCGGTAACCTGAAAGCAGCAAGCAGAACTGTTAAGGGTTTTTTTTAAACTTTCCTTTTACCTAGCTACTTTGATCTCCTGTCTGCCACCTCATATTAAACCACTCATTGTCATTTACATATACACCCACCTACATGTCCAGCTTTCTACTTATCTAAAGCACACATCACTACAATAGTTGACCTAAAGGGATAGGCTCGTGTGGCAAAATTTGGATCCAGGTTTAGAATACCTACAAAATTGGGGGTGTTCCAGCTTGAGGTTCCAAACCTTTATAAGCACAGTGGTAATTTTCAAAACTGTAGAGTTAGCCTTAGTTTGGATTTTGACTCCCACCTAGCCCTGAGAATGTTGGATGGGTCTTAGTTCTGGTTCAGAAGATTTTGACAAAAGGTTGAGACCCTTGCAAATCCCTGCCATAGATACATGAGCAAATAGTGTTATAGAAATTGCCAGCATCAGAGATAATACATCACATTGCAACTGGCTCTGAGATTTTTGACCTGTCTTAGTCACAAGCATGATATGCTATCAACATGGCAGGAGATATAAATATACTGCATGTCCAAATACAGTCTAAGAAGGACTGCATTTGCACTCAATATTTTATCTGAAAATGGTTGTACTAGAGTACACTGGTTGTATCAGAAGAAGCAATAGTTGTTGTGGACAATGGATAAAAGGTGTTTGTTATGTGTCATCTTTGGTAATGTCTTACATATTCGTGGATGGGTCAGTGCTGCATATATGATAAAACTAACAGATTGTAAACTCATTAATAGAGGGACCATTGCATAGGACGGCCTAATCTTCTCTGGAACCTCTGGTTACTAAACTAAAAAAGGCAATCTGTGGGGATAATATTGCACAACAGCACATGCTGATCTGGTAGGATAGGTCATATTTTTCAAAGAATCCTCATGACATGGATGCTGAGTGGTGCCAATGGACAAAAGGGTCACTGTTCTTTACAAGCAACTCCTGTCTCAGACCTGAAAACTCAATAATCCTAACAGACCACGTTCATGTTATCTATCTATGAAGGATGCCATATGAAGTCTTTATTGAAAACTTGAAACTTACTGATACTTTTGATCAATACGAAAGATGTGCATATGAGTAATATTTATGGAATAATATGACTGTATTGAAAATTATACCCTTACGTTATTGATGTAAATGTAAGTCACTGGGGGATGTTACATCCTGATGATGGCCCATTCAGGATGATAGGGGAGTTGTCACTTCTCCCTGGATGGTCAGTTATGTAAGGTACTGTTCAATTGTCTACTCTTATCACATCTCAGGATAGCCAGTGGAAAGCCATCAAAGACAATTTGCAGATGAAAAGGAATATTGTAACTGATGAGGATCACTCTATTTGTGAATAAAAACAAAAGTATGATTCAGAATATCCCAAAATAGAGAGTAAGAGGAGACATCTTGTTGAGCAGGGGTGTTTCATGAAAGATTGGACTGTGTCAGCCAGCCCTGCAACAGACTGAACTTTGGGAAGAAAATCTACTTTATTAGACAGGAAAGGTAACCGTTAATAAGTGTGGACTCTAGTACACATTTTCTGATTTTGTTTTGTATTGTAATCATTTGTTTCCATCACTCTCTAATGTGTCTAGTGGAACCTTTACTCTTTCTTATAATAAAATAAAAGAAGGTTTATTTAAGCACCCACAAGTGCCGTGTGTTATACAACAGTGGTGATTTAAGGTAAAACTGGTAAACTAGGGTATGCTGCTACAGTTAGGGCAGAGAACATGGGATTCCTGGCCATAGTCAGTGACAGGGGCTGAATATCAGAGAGGAAAGCTTCAAGAGGACTTGGAGACTACACCTCTTGTTAGGTCTGATATAGCCCGCAGGGGAATGCTCGAGAAATTGAAAAGCCGGTGGGGTGTTATGGAGCTAACACCAAGTCACCACAGGCAAGATGTCCTCTAGCTAAAGGCAAGAGGTAATAAGATGACTCAAAGTCCTCAGTACTCAGAGAACCATCACAATCCTTTCTCAAGATCTACTTCATTGACTGAAAATATCTTAAAATAAGCCACCAGTGCTTAAGGAAAAAATTTAGTGAGAACAGACAGGCTATAAACAGAACACACAACTACACGGGATGCTGAACAATAGGTAGAATTCACCATTCTGAAGACGGATTGCACAAATCCTGCCATACCAACTCTTGCTATAGCCTTGCTCATGAGAGCCATAGGGAAGCAGCCAAAGGGGCCTTTGTATCTTTTGAGTGCTGTGTAGCTGAGCTTCATACTGGTTCTGGTTAGGCTGTACCTAAACTAAATCACTCTATTTGTTTGTATTAACGCATTTATAGATTCCAATGACTTGGAACTCCTGTGTGGAGCACATGAAAAGGCAACAGCTGTTTTTCATCCCATAAACTTGAAGAGCAGCCACCACTTTTCTGTGCTTTGGGCAGGTGTGTTCCTGTTCCTCCTAGACACCACATGGTTCCAAGGAAGCCTTTGGGGGAAACCTGGGCTTTGAATAGAGAGGGGTGAACGCTGTGGCACAATAGCTGAATCTCTGTAGAAACCTGGGCCTATTGTGTATTCTATCTGTTTGCCTGGTTCTTGCTAGAGATGTGCTACTGTGTGGATTAAAGGAGTTAGTTAAAAAATAGGTTGACTGAATACAAAGTTGACAGGGGACAATGGTTTCAGATACTTAAGAGCCATGAAAGATGATAACTGCTTTGAAGTTTTACTGCTAACCCTGCTGAACACTACAGTCTGGCTTGGCAAATGAGAGAGGGGTCCCAGCTTGAAAGCACAGAGGCATGCAAACCAAGGAAAACTAGAGCAAAGAACAACCCTCAAGGACAGGGCAGAAGAGAGACTGTTGGAGAACAAACTGACTCGCAGAATCCACAGGCTATGAGTCTGGAGTAAGACATACTTAAGCCTTTAGGATAAACATGAATTGTTATTGTTTTAAACTCTTCTGCTGTGCTTTTCCATTTTCTGCACAGTTAGGATCAGACAATACTTGGGTTTAAGAGAGTTGTTTGGTATCACTGTGTTTGCCCCTGGTCACACTCTATGAAAAAGAAGAACCACAGATATTTTTATCCACCCAGATCCATCAGAGGTAAGGACCCCCAGACTGCTGTAGCTGAGAGTGGCAGAATGGTGTGAGTTCACCCCTGAGAGGCAGAGGTATGGGGGCAGCAATCAGAAGGGGGTGCACTCAGAGAGATGAGAGAAGAGGTCTGAAGTGCAGGAAGCTCTGTAACTGTAATAAATGTCACGCAGATCACGTAATACCCAGATACGTATTGTCGGCTAACTCATTTTGTAATTTCTGAGGGACACAGCCAGAGTGCCCAGCTCATAAGCCTAAAGCGAGATCTCTCAGCTTTGCTGTGTTTTGCACCTTGTCTGACCATGTACCTGCTTCGCTTTGTTCTATTTGCCTCCAGTGCTGTTAAGAGCAGAGAGCTGAAACATATGAGAATCTTACTCATTGAGCCTTTTAGAGATTAAGATTTTTATATATCTACAGATTCTGCCCACTTACAAGAACAAAGGAGCATAGTGGGAGGACTGGTATAAAGGTGGTTGCGTTCATATCAAGGGAAAATCCTCAGTCTGCACCAGGGAAGTGGAATTTTATCAAAGCAGATAGAGAGAAAGGGATGGTCTGAGCACAGTACATGAAGCCAGGAATGTCTACTTTGGTAATCCTAGATTTGGTTTTTGTGGCAAGAGAATTTCCAGAGGGTCTATTTAAGGCAGTTTGCTTTGAGTGCTCAAAAACTGGAAACTTTCAAACTAACGGTAGGTCATCCATGAATGACTGAAAATCAGATTGAATCTTTGGCCTTCTGGCTATGCCGGGCAACCAACCAAAGAGTTTTCATAAACATCCATGTCAGAATGTTAAAACTGCTTCAAAACGCCATAGCAATCTTCTATAGGCAGAGGCAATCACACTGTTTCAGCAGTCCTCAAGTGGAATATTGGGACAATATGATGGACTCACCAGTACCTCAAATGACAGAAAAAACTTAGCTAGCTGGCTGGCATGACCAAATGCTGTGTGGTGTGTATGTGTGTCTGTCAGATTCTGGTTTGTTTATGGAGCCCTCTACAAATCAGCAAACTCCTGGAAGGGCTGTGAATTTCACTTGCTCAGCTTCTTTCCATCTAGGTGCTTGGAACTGCAGTTAGCACTAACTGATGTGTCATTTTAAATTTCTGTTTCTCATACACTTACAGAGGAAGGGATTTTGGCCTTTTCTCAAATTTTAACTTTAAAGCAGGACCAGAAAGAAAAATCAATTCCTATGCTATAAAAATAAAAGCCTTCCCATATTACATATGTCATACATGCTTCAAGACTTACCTTTTGTGACTGGGTGTTGCTGACCAGGGATCTGGCCCGGGAATGCCCTGAACTCAGGGAGTCACACACCTGGACTTGGATGATCATAAGAGAGGGCCCCAGGGTCTGAGTACCCAATGACAGCTTAAATAACGACAGTATACATTGTCTGGGTACTAAATACTGGGCAGAAACTTCCACTGGAATATATTAGCATATATAAATTCATACTGATGATTTTGGCCATAATTTTGAAAGCTGTCCACAAGGCCGGCTCTGGCAACCTAAGACTTTGTCCCACTCTTTGTTTCAATGACCACTTTGAGTTTCAGATACAAGACTGAAACATATCAAGGTGGGGAACAGAACTTCCTTATCAGCTGGCCACGACTACATGGAAGTCACTTTCATAAAAGATCAGAATGACAGCAAACCATGCAACCTTTAGAGCAGAATGCACTCTTCAGTTTAGTGGTCCTGCCATCAAAACCGAACATAACCCCCACATTGCCCCCCCCCCCAAAAACAAACACACACACACACACACACACACACACACACACACACACACACACACACACACACACACGGAGTTAGAAAGGAAAGAACTAGTAATTAGACTACTTAATGGATTTTATAATTGAATAAGGTACTATGGAACTAAGCATGGAATTAGATAGATTAGATTAGATCAGATAGACTAATAAAACAGATTAGACAGGCTAACTCATCATTATCAAAGGCCTGGTTTTCCTCTCATGTAACAGGTATAGTGAAGTTATAACAAATTATACCTTCTATTTGTGGGTCTCTTTTGTATATTATGAGCTTGGGAAATTGCTTTAAATGTATGTTTTTCTTCTACCATTATTATGTTGCAAAACACTATAAAGATTGGTTAGAAAAATACAGTAATTCAGTACAATTAAAAAGTGCCTCTAGTGCATGATCTATCTTCTTTGTAGTGCTGGAATATAGTCAAAAACTGAGTTAACTGCAGAATTTTATGGAAATCTGATAAAACACAAATTAGCTGAATGTGGCAGCAATGCTCACCTCTTTCTTTTCCCCATTCCTCATTTCAACCCACTGTCCTTTCTTTAATGTGGCTGGAGACACTAGGTAAACAATCTCTGCCAGAGGAACAAAAGAAACAACAAAAGGAGATGTGGAGAGAGAAGAATATGGAGATGAAGAAGAAGGGAAAACCAAAGAAAGCAGAGATGGGAGAGTTAAGAGCAGAGTGGTAAAAGCACCAGTGAAGAGGAAGAGAGGGAGAAGGATGGAATGAAGAGTGAAGGGGACAGTCAGAAAGGAAAATGGCATGGAAGCTTAGAAATAAACCTGCAGAGAATGAGGGAAGTGGGGAACCAGAATGCAATTTTAACCCCTGCTGTCTTTCCTAACTTTTGTGTACCCAGAGTAAATTATCAGAAAGAAACTGGCTAAATAGGAAGCAATGCATTGCATATATAATAAAACAGCAGATATTACGTTTCAGTATTAAAGCATTGCATTATGTTTTCAGTATTAAAGTTTTCAGTATCTTGATATTACTTTTCAGAATTAAAGCATTACATTTCAGCATCAAAGCATTCAGTATTAAAGCACTCTGACTACTAGAGGTCAGAAGGAAATTTTCTTTGGGGGATCAAGTTATCTCACATTTGCCTTCGATACAATTCCTGTAACCATCCCCTGAAGGATCTGAGGTTGGGCACTGTCAGAGACAGGATACTGGATTATCTGGACTTTGATTTTGATCTAGCATGACAGTTTCTATTTTTCTATGATCTTCCCTTGCACTTTCCTCAATCTTTGCACCACGCTGTTCATTTTTCTGGGTCATGTCCAATTTAGACCCTCATCCCAAAATACACAAAGCAACCACGACTCATATTGTGAACATCATGCCTCTCTAGACGAGTTCTCTGGATTGGAACCTGGGCTGTGTTTCATTTGTGTATAAAGTGCCACACAAACTACTGATGAAGAAATAATAAACAAACACTCAGATAATAAGAAGACGGGGAAGGAGGAAAATTGAAACAGGAGCAGGATGTGTAAAGGAGAAGAGCACAGGAGCGAAGGAATGGGTAAAGAAAGGAACAAGGGAAGAAAGAGGTGAAGATTCAGGGAAATTAAAAAAGGCTTTAAAGTTTCCTAATAAAATTATTCCACCCCCCTGGGCTCCAAAGACAGGGAACAGAACATTTTGTTTATTTTTTTAAAAGAACAATCAGCTATCTCTTTTATCTTTGTAAAAAAAAAGATATGGTTATTTCTAAGTCAAAATTTAATGTTCAGCAAAGTTGAAGGCATGAAGCTTGAGTTTTGTTTTCAAAAAAGCTAGTTGGTGGAGATCTTGAGGAACATACACTACAATACTGGGTCAGCTTTTGACACTTCTACTTGTGAGAGGTAGTATTTTACCACACAGTTATTCCCATCAAAGTCAATGGGACTTTGTGGGGAAAAAGGTGTTTACTCTGCATGAGTAAAAGCATCAGAATCTGACCTATAATGTGCACATGTGGGAAGAATCCTTTTAGGCCACAGTGCAGAATATATAAAAATATCCCACTGAAATTGTCAGAAACTAGCACTGAAGTACTGCAGAAATTTTGGCCCAGTGCTCTCCACTGTCCCACAATCTGTAAGTAAAGATCACAAAAACGTTTATAAAACAGAAAATAGGACTGCACTGTTGTGAATTTCAGAGTCTACTGAATTGTCATGGGAAAGTGGGAAATTGCTTCAGGGCAGGCAAAATTCACAGAATCGAACACTAGTCTTGGGGGGCACAGTAAGATGTGGTATTGCACCCTTGCCATGCCTACAGAAACTGCAGAGTTTAAGCAACACTTGCTGAGACAAAGGCTAACAAAATAAGAAAACATTAGCATCACAAAGTACAATTGAAAAGCAGAGAAAAATCCATTAAACAATGTAAATACCAGAAAGGTAAATGGCTTTATCAACCATAAACTCCTCTGCAAAACGAATGTGACAAAAATTCTTCTTGCTTTTCCGAATAGCTGTAATATCTCCACACTGCTCAAAGACTTCCTGAATAATTTCCTCAGTAGCATTTTCTGGTAAACCTCCAACAAACACAGTCTTACACCCAGGAGGTCTCTCTCTTGTGGAAGGTGGTGGAAGATCTAAGTAAAAACAAAAATCACACTGGAATAGAAGGCTTTTGTTTTTTATCTATTCATCTCAATCATCCCCATAATCACTTTTATGCAACAAAAAATATTCTGAATAGCAATTTGTTTGGGAGGTGAGGACAATTAAAAAGTTTAAAGATTGGCCAAAACTGGATCCCAGAATTGGCACTTTTTCCAGTTGTAGCTGATGGTTTCAGAGTCAAACACTGCCATTGCAGTTTGCTTTCCGAGTCAGATCCAGAACACTAAATGAGTTTGTTTTCCTGCTTGGATTTTAAGCAGAACTTTAGCATAGATCTGACCTCAGGCACAAACCCTAAACTCTGGTGTAAATCTGAGCTGGGTCTGAACTCAGTCCCTTCAGCTCATTCTGAAATTTTTATGCAAAACACATTCAGATCACTGAGGGAGAAAAATCACGCCATATTTACTTAGTTGCCTGTACTGTATATGGCCAGAGAAACCTAACGTTCGGTACTCAGATTTGAAGATGTTACCCAGCCTTAGCATAATTTTATTTCTCTTTTGTAATAGAGAAGCATAGCAAACAGAAAAACAAAGTGGGAAACACGATGAAATGACAACATGATGAAAACCCTCTGCTGGTTATCTACTTTGTCTTGTTGCCAGATAAAAGAACAGAGGCCAGAGCAGAGGAAGGATAACCTCACAGCACAAAGAGTACTCATTTGGCTGTGAAACACCACATGATGAAATGCCGCCCCCTCCCCCCATCATCATTTACATTTAAACGAACAAACAAAGTTTTGGAGGTTGTATAAAAAATAGAGTGTATACTTCTATAATGTTTATATACTAGAGCATTTTTCTGAAAATACCACTTACAAGTCAACATTGATTAATATGAATTAGTTATTTGGCACTTGATACATGGATGGAGATTAATTTTTTTTTCATTTTTTCTGAAACCCAGTATGTTTGATTCAACATTGGTTCAAGCACAGCAGAAATGCAGAGCAAAATACTATTTGCTTCACTTTCTTTTTTCCTGTTGTGCTGATGAAAGGGGCTGATTGATAGCTCTAGGAACCAAAGTCTCCTGATTTAGTTGCAAGATTTTCCTTTGACCTGAGGCAGATACTCAGTGGGTAGAGTTCGTCTTTTATTTGCACAGCTAATGCAAGGGCCAGGGAGAATTCCAGTCCCTGCACTTAAGGGAGCATAGGAACTGTTCCCCAGGACAAACATGGTGGTCTACAAGATCAGGGAGAGAACACTATAGACTTGCCCTACCTACACGTCAGCCCCACAACTGGCTACAAGTCTGGGGTGACTATGACATATTCCATGACATTCCTTCTGTATCTCAAAGAGTTCCCAACTGCTCTCTGTGGGCAGTTTAGCTCAGCATCACCTACCACCACTGCTTATTATAGCCAATTGGCCCAATCTACCTCAGAGGAGGACCACCATGAGTGACTGTTGAGAATGCTTCCCTATATTGCCTTACTAACAGGTCTTCCTCACAGCTCAGAGGAAACACCTCTAGTGGGTGAGGCAACAGGTGATTCTCCATGATCATTATGACTTAAGTCTCTGTTCCAAGCATCAAGAACAGCACCCCTTTTGTGGGGGTGGTTTTCTGATGTGGACACACGATCATGGCAACTAAACTGAGAGCACCAAACTCAGCTCACACAGGCCAGTGAATAACCATTAAACAGGAATAATTTTCCGGTACTATTGACTTGAGCTAGATTTGACTTAGCGACACAGAAACAAAAATGAAATCCAGAGGGGAATGTCTTATTAAAATTAAATGAGACTTCCAGCCTCTTTCAGCTTTGTTGACTTAACCCACTTTTCATTTCTTACAAAATCCATTCTCACGTTTGCCCTTTATTTGCATCAGTCAGTCAATGAACATGCTCCAGTATTCTACCACTCTTCATACAGGCAACAGTTAAATACAATTGGGATGGAAACCTTTTAGCTACCAGCAGAAGTCCAAAAATTATTATTTTTATTAAATCAGTTTCATTTCTTGCATACATGCCATTGTGGTTCCTTTTCTATTTATAAAGAAAATGTGCTCAAATATTGTTTCATGCAAAATATTCTTAAGAAAACAAGAACACAAAGTTGCCATGCATTCTTTCATCTGAGCCACTTACTTGGGTTTGGAGGGAAGAGTGTACAGCTTTTGCAGTGAATTATTTCTTTGACTACAGGAACATCTGTTGGTGGTGGTACTAACCCCATTGCTGGTATCATTGGGTTAATGGGAGTTATTCCAGTCATCATGCTGAGGTTTGGATCAAAGCCTGGTACACAGATTGAATCTGTAAATATATAACATGGAATCTTGACTTATAAACCTTGAAATTCCTTTTTATTTCTGTTTTCCTAGACAGATCATTTTGCTCTAGACTTTCAAAGTCTCACAGTATACGCTGTATGGGGAAAAAAAAGATGGTGGGAGAGAGGGGAAAGGCTATATTTCAGTAAGCTAGCCCACTGGAAACAAATTAAAACTATGCATAAAGGGGGAAATGTTACATAATTTAAAATATTAATGTAACTGAGTACAACACAGCATATTAAAGTATAAAACCATGCACCATGAAGCTTTTATTATCTGGAATGCAATTTTCTGTTTCATAATGTCACTGTGTTGTTTACACTGCCTTCTGACCCAGAATGTGGAAAGAATATCATTTAGGACTGATATACCCTCTGTACCTAATTGTCACTTTTAATAAACTTTAGCCTTCACACATAAGTGACCTTGATTTATGAACATCTTGGAAAAAGCTCCACTTCTAAGTGTGTTTTACATAAGTCTGGCACTAGACAAGACTTCCAATTGTTTCTTCTTCGTAACTGAAGTTGCTACTGCACCTAATAAGATCTTATGTGAAGCTGAAAATTAACTCATTCTCAAGCTGGTATTTAGATGGCTTAATAAGTTCTCTTAAACAAGCTTACTATTAAATACATATTTATAGCCCCCCTTAACTAAACCCATATGAAATGCATAGCTGGCTGTCATATACCTGTCCCCATATCTCTTTGCTAAACCTTACATGCATACTGTTTAAACTGGAAATGAAGTTGGATTTTATAGCACCAGAGCTGTGGCATCCTGAATTAGAACAAGCAGATGTTTTAGATGAACATGAAGACCATTTTTTAAATTGTCCTTTGTTAGAAACATGGGGTTTGGTTTCTTGCGGCACAATAAATAAAACATTCTGAGAGACTGATCTCTTTGAGGGTACCATACGCCTGCTATTTGAGGTCACCAGTTATTTAAAAGAAAAGTGAGTTACTTGGGTTTTCTACAGGTTTTCTGCACAGCTTTTCGGATAGCAACTGTAAAGTATTTAATGATACATACAAATTCAGGGGTTAATTAAGCAGATAGGAAATTTACTTTGAACAAAGAAAGAAACAGCCTCTTTTCTGAGGGCACAAATCAGCAAATTTTAACAATATTTTTTATGATGCAGGGTGATGACTGGTCCATGCATAGGGCCAAGAACCAGAAATATGTCAGTTGTAATCTTAGGTCTGCCCCAACATGCTGTGTGGCCCCAGGCATGTGTACAAACTTCTATGAAGTTCAGTTTCTGCATTTGTAAGACAAACATACTACTACTTACCTACCTGCAAGCATTAACTCAAGTGCATTTAGCATTTTGTAGGTGAAAAGCATATTACAAGAGCTCAGTCTGATATTGTATTATTATTCACTGAAATATCAATACTCCCCTTTTACCAAATTAATATAACAAAAACTAAAATGTGCTGGCTGCAAACTACTATGCCAGTAGAAATACCTTCTACTTCCACCACACACTCCCCATGTTGCACAGACTAGGTTCCGCTTTCAAACTACTCTGCTTCATACCCAGTACACAGCAAGCAAGAATTTGCTCTAGGCTTACTGGAAGTCTAATGAAACTCGTGATATTATATTACTTTTTTCAAATAAGTAGGTCTTATGAAAAAGGATTTGCTCCGGGTGTGATTTTTTTTATTTTTTTTTTTAATATCAAGGTATGTGCATTGCTGCCAGAGTATGCTTTGAAACTCCAAAGCTGTCATTTATTTCATGGAGACATTGGTTGCTATATTAAACATTCATGTTTTGTGAGTGCTGTGAGATAAACTCAGAGGTGAAAGGGCAGGATGCAATTCATAAAGTTCCTTAGGCTATTCTAATTTGCTCACTCTCACTTTTAAAAGGCACACTTCAACAGTCACAGCAAGCCATGATCTCCCACAGCTAGCCTGCTGTGAATCGAAACCCATCCATACAACCTGCTACCGGAAATGCCTCGCTAGCTCCCACACAAACAAAAAGTAATGCTGCACAGAGCTATACGTGATGCATCATATCACAGACAGATGTGTAACTATACACAGTTTCCACAGCAGGACTGCAATATTCTAAATAAGATGGGACACATGGAAATGTGAAAGGAGGGAATCAGTTAAAATCCTCCATGCAGCTCATGTATCACTCAGGGGCTTTCTAGAAGCCAGTAGAAAACACTAACAACCGGTTGGTTTCATGTAGGATTTATTAAGGATGTATGTGGTCGATATTTCTGTGATATACCTCAAGATTCCCAGGCATCCCTGTCCCCTAATAGGTGCACATGTTGAGAGAGAGGCAGAGTCAGTAACTCTTCAGTTTTAATTTCAACTTCTCAGAGGGCCTGTTCCAAAGCTCAGTGAAGTTAATGAAAGACTCTGACTTCAACGGGCTTTGGATCAAACCCACAATGACTTTCTCTGTGGCTTTGGGCAAGTCATTTGACTTCTGAGGTTCAGCTTCCCTGGCTGTTAAATTGAGAATGAAACGCCTGCATGCCCCACAGAGGTTTTCTGGAGATGCATTAGTTATGTGTGTAAAGTACACCAAAGATGAAAAACATAATATGAATGCTAGCAGTTATTACTATGGATTGCAGGGCTGCAAACATTCCCCAACCATGAGATCTGCTTATATCTGACTGTGAAAGATGGTCTTATAGCCAATCCCACTGCAATTTTCAACAATGACAGTCAGTGGACGTGACACAGGGCCATCCCTGTGCGGGGGGGAGGAGGCCAGGGCCCAGGGCTAATTAGCCTGTGGAGGTCTCCAGCCCTCCCCTGCATTGGGTAGATGGGGGTGGCAGCGTGGCAATGAGGAAGGCAGTGACTTGACAACACCCTACATTGTGCTGTGCATACAGCAATGGCAAATAGCTGTTTTACCATTCTTTTCTAGTTGTTTTTATTTCATTATACATAATGAACAACTATGAGATATAACAAGTTCAGCATTTACTCACAGAATGAGAACTGGATATTTTACTTCCCCTTTGGATGTTCTGCTTTATTTTGCTGCCCAGTACCACCCCAATCCTCTTTAACAGATTACACAGTGTCTCTTTCTCACATGGGTGGCAATGTATCTTTGTCAATAGTAATGAAAGGTTTCCCAAATATCTGGTTTTGCCATTCTATTTCCAAATGGATAAAAGGTCACTTTACCCACCTCCCTATTGCAAGACAGGAATGTTTTTCTCCTTGTGTTTAACATTTTGTTTCACTCCCATTTGACCAGGTTACAACAAATTAGACTTTTTCAAGAACAGTATTATGGAAATAATGAGTTCTTCAAAGTACTTTTATCTTACAGCATTTCTTCAGTCTTTTCTGAACTCAGCTTCAGCCATATGAAATTCATACAGTTGGTAATCTTGACAAGCTCTTGGACAGCTTGGTAGTGTTTGCATCTAGTAATAAGATGATGAGAGCTGCCTGGGTGTTGATGACTGCTCCTTGTAAAACTCCACACGTGAGAGGTCTGGGGGCTGTGAATCCACTGCCCACATTGACTCTGTGAGTGCAGACCAAAAGGAAGGAATGAAGTCATTTAAGCATAGTATCACTATTTCTGCCACAGCTCTGACAGGATTCAGCACCCTGCCATGTTTAACCATAGTCGCGTTGCAGAGAATTCAGCAACACGAATCTGCATACATAGCCCTTGTCTATGGGCAGGAAAAGATCCTGTCAGTGTGGTCTGTTTCATAACCTGGCATGTTGCCTATTTTGGATAGGCCTCAGATACTAGAGTTATTTAGGTGGAGGTGGAAATGAAGCTTGTTGAACTTTTTGATTAACCTGATTGGTCTTCAAAAGTAAGTGTATTGATAAGACTATATGGAATGGTAAAGAGGAGGAAGAATAAAGCTGAACATTTATCTGTTGTTGGCAAATGTATTTCGATACATAATCATCTGGATACCATAGTCACGGTATGCTACCATACACCACATATAGATAAATTACACTTCTCACTATGTCACACATGTAAAGGGCCAAAATGTTAACATTTAGGTTTTTATTGTTTTTTTAAAAACGTAAAAGGATATAGAGAGTCACACAGAGATACAAACATTCTCTGAAATGCTGACATTGTCATTAAAAACTTTAACAATGTGACAAATATTAATTTAACAGTCTGAATTATGAAAACATACATGAAAATATACATTACAAACATTTGTGTAAATGACTAAATGAAATTAAAAATGTGCAAACACATTATCCTTAACTTCAGGCTCATGTGAAAATTGTAGATAAGTATTGAATACTATCGTGTTTCTGTCCACTTGCACAGGGCTGTGTTAGTACATGCAATAAACAGTAATGTTTTCAGACCAGTGTTCTGCCTATGAATAGGAAAACAAGAGTAATTTCCTTATTCATCTAATAAGTGATCTGAAAGACAGAACAATGACAATCTTTGAAAAACAAACTGAAGTTATCGAGAGGTTGCTGTGTTAGTCTGTGTGCAGCAAACACAACAAGAGTCCTGTGGCACCTTAAAGACTAACAGATTTCTTTGGTCATAGGCTTGTGTGGGCTCCAACCCACTTCATCAGATGCATGAAGTGGAAACTTAAGTTAAGAAGTATATGTACACATGCCAAGATGAAGGTGACAAATGTCGGCAAAGCCAATTCAGAACTTATATAAAAAAACAAAAACAAAAACAAAACTTATATTAAAAATGGAACTTAAAGGAACCAAAGAAAATTTTTCTTCTCATACACTTTAAATAGCTTTGAATAGCTCACTTTTTCTAAGAGAAGATGCACAGATAAAAAAACAAACACGTTACCTCTGAAAAAAGGAGAAGAAAAATAAAGTTCTTTTGCAAGAACTACTCTCTAATGTCAAAGCACAGTCTGGGGCAACCTCTTTTACAACAGCTGGGGCGTAGGCCATTTCATTTTCCTATTCTGTGTTGGCTTTCTGTCTTTTCCTGCCAACTGTTGCTGTCCAAGTGGTCTTTGACTCTGCCAGGTTGAATTGTTGCTTCAATAACAAGGACTCACAATTCTGCCATTTGTGATGTTGAAGGAAGTGCGCCATCCACAACGTTGCAACATTTCTTTTCTGCTAGTTATTCCTATGCTGTGCGGTAACCAGTTAGGGGCATCTTGCTTCCTAAGGACACAACTGTGCTCTTCTGTTGCTAACGTTAGCCACTGGATGTGCCATTCATTCTGCTTGGCCCTGCCAACTGCCTGTATGGTGTTTTATAACAGTTGTCAGGATTTCTACATCTATATTTATATCCATATTTCATTAATAAGGGCACTCATTTGTACCATCATAATTTGTCCATGTGGACATGCCTGCTTGGATGGGTTCTTGCCCTGCATGTGCCTGTGCCTGCAGTGCTTTGATATGTTTTCCTTATCCCTTATGTGTATGTCAGTTTGAAAACAGATAAACAGCCTTTTCTAATGCCCCAAAGTGATGAACAACCCAGTGAGGAAAGTTGTTAGTCATGAGCACACTAATGATAATTTTAGACCAAAGAAAAATATCCTACCTTTGCTTTACTAGAAAGACAAAAACAAAAATCCAGATCTGGCAACATAGTTGCCAAAGAGCACATGCCGTGGTTATTAGCAGGGTCTAGGCAGCAGCTGCTAGAAAATGCAGAGGGATGCTCATAGACTATATCTCACAGGCTAAGGATCACAACACTATGCAAAGCTCATTGCAGTTATGCTTTTGCAGAATGAAAAAAAGAAAGAAGTTTGTTACTGGTAGAGGAGGAAGTTCTGGAACCAATAAATCTGATAACAACACGCAGCCACCATGGTTGATCGTTCTGAAAATGAATGTTGAATGATTTCCGGAAGTGAACATTGAAGTTATTTTGGAAAAAGGCAAGTGGAACGCTGTTTCTGCTGTTGCTCAAGTAACAGCAGATTTTGGCAGCATGATTCATTGTGTGATAATTCAGAGAATCTCAGAGTCACTTCCTTTTTAGCACTGAACAAGCCTTATTAGAATAAGAAAAGCTGTATCAACCCTAAACATTCTTTGTGTTTATTTCACTGTAGAGGCTTCTACTCAGAACTTTCCCCTATCATTCATGTATTCTGGCTAATAGGCATTCTCTTCTATCAGTTCTCCTTTTCTGTATAAATAAGCACAATGAAATTTACCTCAACTTATATATCCAGATGAATAGCTGATTTCCGTGCATCCAGATCCTGCCATTCATCAGCCTTTACTTCACTTAGATGATCACACCCCCAGGGTTTTAATTCTCCTAGATGATCAAACCCAACAGCTGTAGTAGTAGACTTCTGATGAGCATATTTAGGACATTTTTCAAAAAGTCCATCTCCCTTCACTAACAAAGTACTACAAGGGCCACTGAGTCACATGACAATTGCTGTCAAAAGGTCACATAACAGTTCCAGGATCTGTTGTGAAGTTATGTTCAATGATAACAGGCTGCATTTTCCAGTATATTTTCTCATCTGAGTTGCAAATTAGTGTGGGGTTCCCTGATAAACTTCCAGACACATTCCAATTAATAAACAAAAAAGCATGAAACCTCCTCAATTTGGCATCTCTTAGCCTCACATCCTTTAAGCAGAGCTACAAAGGACAGATTTCTATGTATGGCAGCACAGCAAATCTGGTCTGTTGACAGATAATCAGCTGAATGAGGTTAATTCCAAGTGACTGATGTGGGACTTGCCCTATACCTCACAAGAAATAATATGATTTCTTTTCACTGTTGTATTCTATTAGCCAATACTAATGCTTCCGGTAGTCCATTTTTCAATGGAAACTGGAAATAAAATGCCCGAAATCATACCATACCTCTAAAGTTTACAATTTACAGCAGGCAAACAGTGGGCCACTTCAGTGACTGCTATTTCTTCATGTATGCTAAAATAAGAACAAATGTCTTTTCACTTTTTTACCAACAGCCAAAGATTACCAGATGGGTATGTCTTTTCTTTATTCAGCATGAGTGCCATTTTTTTTCTTAGGTTATTTGAGAAATCCTGGGGGCATAAGAGGTTCTACGTGGTGTGTCTTTCTGGTTCTGTGACTTTGCAAGTTCCTCTTCTGTTGATGGTCACAAGTCCCACAAGCCTGAAACATGCACTCACCAGAGAAGATAAGGGAAGACTGGCTGCAAAGATGGTTTTGCCAAGAGGACTTTAGCTTCCTTTACTACAGGATGCTGTTCTAGGAAGAAGGACTGCTAGGCAGAGATAGAGTCCACTACTGAGGAAGGGGAAGAGTATATTTGGACACAGACTGGCTAACCTAGTGAGGAGGGTTTTAAACTAGGTTTGAAGGTGGAAAGGTGACCAAAGTCCACAGGTAAATCAAAAACAGGGAGACCTGGGGGAAGGGTTAGAACTTGTGGGGAGCCTGGCTGTAATATCAGTGATAAAAAAAGAGACTGGAAAGAACTGGGGCAGGGGGAATCAAATCAGCATCTTAAGTGTCTCTTTACTAATGCAAGAAGTATGGAAAATAAGCAGGAAGAACACAAAATGCTAGTAGCTAAACACAACTATGACATAGTTGGCATTACGGAGACTTGGTGGGATAATACAGATGACTGGATTATTAATATAGCTGAGTATAGCTTGCTTTAGAAAGATGGGGGGAAGGGATGCAGTGTTGCTTTGTGTATTGAAACACTATATAGCTGAACTGAGGTTGAGACAGCAATAGGAGACAGACATGTTGAAAGTCTCCAGGTAAAGATAAAAGGAGTTAAAAACAAGGGTGATGTCAAGGTAGGGGTCTACTACAGACTATCTAACTGGGAAGAAGAGGTGGAACAGGTTTGTTCTCAACAATTGACAAAATCATCCAAAGCACAGGACTTGGTTGTGATGGGGCAGTTCAATTACCCAGATGTCTGTTGGGGAAATAACACAGCAAGGCATAGATTATCAAACAAGTTCTTGGGATGTATTGGAGACAATTTTTTATTTCAAAAAATGGAGAAAGCTACTAGGGGAAAGGCCATTTGTTATTTGATTTTGACAAACAGAGGGGAATTGGTTGAGAATTTGAGAGCAGAAGGTAGCTTGGGTTAAGGTGATCATGAAATAGCAGAGTTCATGATTCTAAGGAATGGCAGGAGAGAGAACACCAAAATAAAGACAATGGATTTCAAGAAGGCAGACTTTAGAATATTCAGGCAGCTGGTAGGTAAGATCCAATAGGAGGCATGCCTAAGAGGAAAAACAACTGAAGACAGTTTGCAGTTTTTCAGAGACATTAAGGGTACAAGAGCAAACTATTCCACTGCATAAGAAGGACAGGAAGTATGAAAAGAGACCACTGTGGATTAACCAGGAGATTTTCAACAATCTAAAAATAAAGAGTCCTACAGAAAGTGGAATCTACGTCAAATTACAAAGGATGAATAGAAACAAATAACACAATATGTAGGGGAAAAATCTGAAAGGCCAAGGCACAAACTGAGATCAAACTAGCGGAAGGCATAAAAGGTAACAAAAAATCATTTTTCAAATACATTAGAAACAAGAGGAAAACCAAGGACAGGGTAGAACCGTTACTTAACAAAGAAGGAAAAATAACAACACAATATGTGGAAATGGCAGGGGAATTAAATGATTTCTTTGTTTCAGTCTTTACTGAGAAGGTTGATGGTGATTCGATGCTTCATGTAGGGAAGGACAGTGAAAATGGGATAGAACTGGAAGCTAAAATAGGGAAAGAACAAATTAAAATTTATTTAGACAAGTTAGGTGTCTTCAAGTCACCAGAGCCTGATGATATGCACCCTAGAATATTCAAGGAGCTGGGTTAGGAGATATCTGAGCCATTGGCTATTGCCTTTGAAAATCATTGGAAGACTAGAGAGATCCTAGAGGACTCAGGAAAAATCAAATAAGTGTCTTAGGTGTCCTAATGAAGCCCTAATACCTGAAGTGAATGAGGAAGGAGGACAACTGGAGAACATGAAAGGAGGAAGATGCAACAGGAGAGACAATCGGCAGCAGAAAGTAGGGCAATTGGCCCGGTATCTTAAGTGCCTGTACGCATATGAAAGGAGCTTGGGAAACAAGCAGGAAGAATTGGTAGCACTGGCACAGACAAGGAACTATGATGTAACCAGAATAACAGAGACATGGTGGGATAGCTAGCATGACTGGAGCACTGCCATGGTATGGGTATAAATTGTTCAGGAAAGACAGGCGGGGAAGAAGAGGTGGAGGAGTAGCACTATAGGTAAAAGACCTTTATGACTGCTCGGAGCACCACTATGGAAGTGGAGAAAAGCCTGTTGAAAGTCTCTGGGTTAAGTTTAGAGCAGAGTGCAACAATGGTGACGTCGTGGTGGGTGCCCGCTATAGACCACCAGACCAGAAGGAGGAGGTAAATGAGGATTTCTATGGACAACTAGAAGCAACTACCAGTTTCCAGATCACAAACCCTGGTTCTCATGTGGGTCTTCAATTACTCTGACATCTGCTGAGAGGGGAATACAGTAGTGCACAGACAATCTAGGAAGATTTGGAGAGTGCTGAGGACAACTTCCTGGAACAAATGCTGGAGGAACCAGCTAGGGGCCTTGCATCTCTTGACCTGCTGCTCATAAACAGAGAAGAATAGATCAGGGAAGTAGAAGTGAATGGAAACCTGGGTAGCAATGACCATGAGATAGTAGTTCAGGATTCTGATCAAAGGAACAAAGGAAAGAAGCAGAACACAGACTTCAGAAAAGCAGATTTTGGCTCCCTCAGGGAACTGATGTACAAGATCCTTTGGGAGGTTAATCTGAAGGGGAAAGGCATGCAAGAGAGCTGTCTGTATTTTAAGAAACCCTACTGAGGGCACAGGAAGATACCATTCCGATATGCAGAAAAAACAGCAAATATGGACGGTGCCCAGTGTGGCTTAGCCAGGGATTAAAGTATAATTTGGTGCACCCTGGAACCCTCCAGCACAGGTGGCAGGGCCATCCTTAAGGGGAGGCAAAAGGGGGGGCCATGCTTAAGGGGAAGCAGAACGGGTGGCCGCCGTAGGCCCCACACTTTTGGGGGCCTTGCATGGCTGCCCCTCCCCCCCCATGCCAGGGACCAGGCGAGCAGGCAAAAGGCCAGTCCGCTGCTGGTCCACCACCCCCACAACCATGTGCGCCGCTCTGGGCTCCGTGCTGGAGCAACAGGGAGGGGGCAGGAGGCGGCGCAGAGCCGGTATCACTGCCCCCCTACCTCCTCCCTACTGCTCTGGCAGGGAGCCCAGAGCAGTGCACGTGGGGGGGGGGCAGACTGGCAGCACTGTGGTGGCGGATCACCCTTTTGCCTGCTTGCCTGGTCCCCAGTATGGTGGGGCAGTGCAGGGGTCTGCCCCTCCCTTGGGCTGGCCGCCCCCCCCCCCCGTGCGAGGGGGGGATGGAGGGGAACCTGGGGAACCTGATTTGCCCTGGGCCCCGCACCCCTAGGTGTCCCTCTAGGGATGTCTCTGACAGGTGGGCCCACTGCCACCACAGGTGGGTCCCCCCAATACTCATCCCCAGAACCTACCTCCTGCCCAAATACCTACCCGAGATACGCACGCACGCACAGAGCCACCCCCAGACAGACACAGACACACTACTGCCCCCAGATACAGACACAGACAGACACAAACACACACAGCCACCCCCAGCAGCCCCCCCCCCCCCCACCCCGGGGCGGGGGGGTTGGGGGGGGGGAGGACCAGCTGTAAGCTGCTTCCAGTCACATGATGCTCTGCCCTGCAGGGGGGAAATTCACAAACTCCCAACCTGCTGAAGCTCTCTGCTGGCTGGGCTTAAGGTGGAGCAGGGTTTAAGGTGGCACCAGTGGAAGGCTACGTTCCATCTGCTGTAGCTATTTTTAGTGGGGCCTTGGAACGCAGCGTTCTGGTGCCTCCCTCTATTTTTAGGGGCTCTGGAATGCTGCCAGCCTAAAAGTAGTGGGCCCCAGAACTGCATTCTAGTGCGTTCCCCCTTACTTTAACCCCTGGGCTTAGCAGAGAATGGTACAATGAGGTGAAACAAAAAAGGAAAGCTTACAAGAAGTGGTAGCTTGGACAGATGACCAGGGAGGTGAATAAAGATAGTACTTGGGTCTTCAAAGATAAAGTCAGAAAGGCCAAAGGGCAATAGGAGTTGCAGCTAGCAAGGGATGTGAAGGATTTCAGGATGGGGTTCTACAAGTATGTCAGTGACAAGAGGATCAGGGATGGTGTAGGTTCCTTACTGAATGGGGCAGGTATCCTCATGGGGGATGATGTGGAAAAGGCTGAAGTACTCAATGCTTTTTTTACCTCAGTCTTCACAGGCAGGGTCAGCTCCCAGGCTACTACACTGGGTAACAAAGAATAGGGAGAAGGAGAGCAGCCCTTGGTGATGGAAGGTCAGGTTAGGGACTACTCAAGAAATGTCAGATATGCACAAGTCTATGGGGCCAGGTGAACTGCATCCGAGGGTGCTGAGGGAGTTGGCTGATGTGCTTGCAGAGTCTCTAGCCATTATCTTTGAAAACTCATGGCTATTGGAGGAGGCCTCAGATGATTGGGAAAAGGGAAACATAGTAACTATCTTCAAGAAGTGGAAAAATTAAACACATTAAGCAGCTGATCAAATTTACCAGCTTGCTACACTAATGGATCCTTGATTCAAGTCTTTGGAGCTTCTGTGTGGCCTGAGAGAAGATACACACGTAACATGACACAGGATGGACTGAAAAGCAACTGCCATGACAAGTCTTCTTTAGACTCAACCATTGCACTGGAAGTGGCTGCTTTAATTTCCATTTTCTTGTTCTACTTTAATATTGCTTAATGATGGTGGTAGCAGCAATTATCTGGTTGCACAACTCACAAACATTGACCTATGTGCCAACTGACTGATTCCATTCAAGCCTGGCAGCAAGCTAGACAAACTATTCCTTTTGTTGTGCACTGCAACCTTGTGTAGAGCTCCTCTGAAAACCTCTTCCTGTCCCCTCTGGGGAGGAGAAGATTCAGTGAAGGGTTGGACAGCTGAGAATGGAAGCATATAGGTAAGAGACAAAATATCAGAGCAAAGGAAATGGCACTCTCTACAAATATACTGTACGGAACAAGCCCACATTGCAGAGACAGGGAGTAGCTGATCCAACAGGCCTGTTCCATCTGAAATTTACATTAGAAGGGAAAAGAAAACTGAAAGAATAGGAAAAGAGAGAAAACTGGGAGAATAATACAAAGATTCACAGAATGAGATACAGTTAGAAAGGGAGAAAAGGAATGGGACAGGCTAAAAATGGAAGAAGGTAAAAAGCAAGAAGATGTGAACAACTGTTGGGTCAGCTTTGGGTCATAATTACAGTTAATTTATTTGTTTTTTTTTTTAATTGTATTTTCTGGCAGGCACCTACAGTTATGCACATCTACAAAGGGATGGGGGATGGCTCCTTTGAACCCTTCTATTAACACTGGAGGCAGCTCTGGACTTTCTATTTAAAGAACTGAAGACAAAGAGAATAACTAACTCCTTCTATACAGAAGTCTTTGGTGGGTGCTGCTCTAGTGTCCCTGAAGCCTGTAACTTTTCAAGAATTAAGCACTGAAAAAAGTTCAGATGTCAACAAATTGGCATGGACTATAATCCAATCAGTGGGGTTCCATGGTGGCTGAGCACTGCAGGCAAAACCTAAATCTATGGCAGAAAAAGCTGTTGGTGGCAATTCTGGCAGATGAGAGAGAGGAGGCCAGAAACTCATGACCTGTCTCACCTTCCTCAGGCTAGGTCTATTTACAGTGGCCAGGCAATGCACGTTAAAACCACTCGGCAAGAACCATTGTCTGACGATCACGCTTTGAACTTTACTAAAGGCAAGGCCTTAAATGGATTTTTCAATTTCTGAAAAAAAAATCCAGTTATAAACAGAAATATTTTTTATGAATGATCAACCATGTAAATTACATGAACTTTTAGCAGCTATGATCATTCCATAAACAAAAGACCTCATAGCATCATCAATAGAACACTTTGCACTTGGAAATTAGTTTTATAGGCCATTTATCACTGACAAGGATTATGAGATGAATCAGTTAACACTAGTTTTTGGAAGAAAGCTTCATGTTTGCACTGGGAAATATTTTACAGCACATATTCCAACTGGATCAGCATGGCTATATGAAAGATGAACACACTGAAGGCAAATCCAGCTGCCCTTGGCCGTGACCCACTAAGTCACATCATGAACATTATAGTTAAATCAGTATATGTGCCAAAGATTGAAATATAGAATACTGTTTCCCCTTGTTACAAAAAAAACAAAAAAAACAAAAAAAGGCACTGAATCATTCCCTGGGTCAAAAACACTAATAGTTAGAGTGAGCAGATGTCCCAATATGAGGGGTTTGTTTTATATAGACAACTTATTATCCCCCTACTCCCGGGTCCCAATTTTCAAACTTGCTTTCTGGACATCCTAGCTACAATGCCTGGCACAACTAGACCCTGGTCTCAGCTGGGGCTTGTACCACAATACAGATAATAGGTGGTAATAACAATAATAGTATAATAAGTCATGACAACAGACCCTGTTTCCAGCATTATGGTAACTTTAGCTCTACTGTATAGAGTAACTGAATCTATTTGACTGTAATGGTCACTGTATTCCTTCTAGTGTCAGGAAAGTAGTGTCTAGCAGTAGCAGTCAGCTGACTTCACTACCTGGCATGGCTCTTTAAGGATTCTGCTTGAAAGGATGGAGTGGTCGGCTGATCTAAAGGTAAGAGACTTGAGGATTACTTGCAGTGCAGCCTCGCTGCTCCAGAAAGGGGCTGGGTGTGGTCTTCAAGAAAGCACCTTCAGAGTTGGCTACGAGGAGACATAGATCCAGATAGGGACTGTAGATTCCAGTGACCAGGAGAAGACATCGCAAGTAGGGTAAAGAGAGGAGCAGCCCAGGGAAGTGGCAGAGGGATTGAAGAAACAGTCCTTACCCTCCTAAAACAGGGTCCTGGGCTGGAACCAAGAGGAGTATGTGCCTGGGTTCTCCTAAAACTCTTCCAGTCTGAGTTTATGCACAAGTATTAAAAAAGGCCAAGAATGACAAGTTCCAGGCAAACACTGTGAGATAGGCTTGAAGGCCATTAAATTTTGAGTTTTCTATGTCTGGATTTTCCCATTTACCTTAGAAGTGCAATGAATATTTAGTGACTTGTCTGGGGGGCTAGGCCATAGTAAACAAAAGATCTCTGCGAAGCAAGAACAGCTAAACGGGAACATGAAACTAATAAAACCAAAACAACTAAAAAAATTCCACAGAATGAGATGGTGGTGCTCTGGAGGGAACAAGCTCATCTTTCCTTCTCATATGGTCAATGATTATGGACAATTTTCAGCACTGGTAACAACTCAGCATCAGAGGGACATCCAAAGCCAAGAGTGAAGGGCAAACCTAGCCAGTTTCCCCTTCTAACTGCCCTGCCAGTCTAAACCTGTAACGAGTCATCTCTGAATCTGATGAGTTCTCTGAGTATGAGCCTAAGAAAGGCTTCAGAGCCTTATGAGTCATCCCTCAGTCTGATTACCTGAAGGCTCCAAATCAATCAACCAGGGCTCAGCCAATCCACAGACAAAGATCTCACCAGGTGACCCCCAAGGCCAGAGATATATATAGAGCCCTGCAAACTTACCAATATCCTATTTATATCCACAGACCATTTTTGCACTTCAACCGTGGATACAGATTTCACATCTGTGCAGGGCTCTAGCAATATATACTCCCATTGACAGCAGCCACTCCAGCTGCTCACCATCACTACTTTGCTGGGAATATTCCCGGCCAGTTGGTGGTTCTGACAGACTGCTTTTGCTCCTGTTCCAGCCCCAGCATGTTCCTGTTTCTACTCCAGTTCTGTTCTTGATTCCTACTCAGACACCTGCCTCCAGTCCCCAGCCTGATTTAAAAAAGCAAGGAGTCCTCTGGCACCTGAAGACTAACAGATTTATTTATCGCAAGAGCTTTCGTGGGAGAAAATCTCACTTCGTCAGAGGGTTTGAAGAGGGGGAAACTTACAGAATGGGATGAAAATAAATATAGGGGAGTGTAAGACATGGGATCAGGTCATACTGCAAAGCATTTGTAAATATTCGAACTCTAGGAAACAGCACACAGAGGGAGGGTAAAGAACAGGTAACTTGACTTCACCCTCCATATGCTGTCTCCTAGAGTTTGAATCTTTACAAATGCTCTGATTTGCTGTTGCAGTATGACCTGATCCAACGTCTTACACTCCCCTACATTTATTTTCATCTCATTCTGTAAGTTCTTCCTCTTCAAAGAGTCTGACGAACTGGGATTTTCTCCCACGAAAGCTCATGCAATAAATAAATCTGTTAGTCTTTAAGTGTCACAAGACTCCTTGTTTTTTTCCTTTACGAGACTAACATGGCTGCCCCTTTGGAACTCAGCCTGATTAATAGGCCTGATCTGTGAGCCGCCAGGCCTGACCATCCACTTCCCAGTTTCTGACAGTTTGAGCAGACTGCCTCCTTTTGTGACCAGCTCCAGCAACTGAGATGGAGTCCCCTGGAACGTCAATCACTGAAATGATAGGGCTGGAGCCTTCAGAGTCAAGTTGCCCAGCTGCATCTGGAGAATTTCTCCCTCCATTCACAGATCCATGCAGCCTCAGTAATCCCATTGCTGCCAGCCACGGTGCCTTTAGAACTAAGCCTGAAGGGTTCCAATGCTGGAAAGATTTGATGGGAGCCCTCAGAAGTTTCATGATTTTCTCAATCAGTTTCTCCTTTTGTTCCTTGAGACTCCTGCAATGTATCTTGATGATTGTGCAAAAGTGAGGCCTATTATCAATTTATTGATCAGTGAAAGCCTGAACAGGGCCTCACCGCTCCTAGAATGGGGCAGACCAATTCTCAATAAAACTTCCATGACTTCATCCACATCTCTTCTATAACATTTGACTACCTGAACACCACTCACTGCTGAAGCTACTCTGCAGTTCTTCCAGGAAGGCATTGGCCTGTTTCAGCCTATTTTGTCAAATTTCAATATCTAGCTGTCAACGCAGCGTGGAAGAAGGTGGTACAGATTTATTGTTTGTGTGGAATCTGAATAATGAGTTGAACTAAGGATGAACTAGCATGAGTCAAACCACCCACTAGTTTAGAATCATATGTCAAACTATGATTCCATATTGAAAGTCATTTGTTTGAGCAATGCCAAGAAAAGAAGAGGTCATATCCCAACTCCAGTCTTGTCATGTTTCATTCCCAATAACCTCTCAGGCTCTCCAGAGCTGAAGCCTAAGTAGACTAAAGTGAATCAAAGAAGCCCCACAAATCAGGAAAAAGAATACTGGCAGCAGAACAATCTTTGCCCATAATGTGGGGGTAGGGCCACTTTACTGCTGAATGCTTCCTTAAATCCACGCTGTTTTTGGACCCAGGAAAATGATTGCATTCAGACTGGTTAGAGGGTTTGTGGCTGGATGTAACATTGGAGTGGATTCTCCAACTGTTGTGCACAAACCTGACACTTCTGTGTGTACCCCACATCTTGGGTATTTCAGACACAACTTGAAAAACCAAATATCACATAGCAAGAAAGAGGCAAGGCCGTGCAGTTGTATGTTTGCAGTTTTGATAATCAAAATGGGAGGTTGCAACAGGGAGCTAATGTTCCATGAAAATAGAAGGAATGTTTGGACAGCTGACCTTGGTGGTTTTAGGTGTTGCTGATATGTAAGTTTTATTGTTGTTATGACTAGAAATGTTTTGATAATACAAGATAATGAGTAGTTTGCTGAAATTAAAGGTTACTATGGTGACTCACTAGGAATTATTATGAATTATGTACTATAAGTTAGCTATAAAAAGATTTATGTTGGAGTAGTCTGAAGAAGTTTTTCTTTGGGTAAGGATCTGACAACTAGGTTGCCCAGCAGCAAGAGAGAAGGAGGGCCCCAAGAAGGCTGACTGTTGATTCCTTGAAACCATTTCAGACTTTTTGAGTAACTATAAATGTGTGAAATCTCCTGAACCTACTGTTACAGTATGTGTATATATGTGTGTGCGCGTGCATGTTCACGCACGTTTGAGACCTAATGAAAAAGTAGTGTTAGGTGAATGTGCTCTTGTTTGCATTATCAGACAGAGAGGCTGAATCCCCATTGATTTATTCCTGATATCACAGGGAGAGAAACAGGTAAATTACAATGGCTTTGGATTCTGAAAACCTTGGGTAAAACAACCATGCCTCCTCTTCTGCCCACATGTATCTTGGCAGCCACAAACTGCCATCCCTCCACACCTTCAGGTCTTGCTCCTTCTCTGGATCCGAACTATATCTGAGGTGAATTACACACAGCTTGTGGTAAGGGATGCTGGTGCCTTGGGTTATTTTATTAATGCTGGATTCCCCAAGACTAATCAATTTCCAGTGCAACGGAAGTCCGTCCCAGATCTAGTGAAAATGATCATTGGTAGCATGCTGCCCTAACACCCGGTTATCTAGTGCCCCTCCCAGTTGAAATCCAAGATCACCAAGAGACTCTGTATTTTAATTTAATTAAATTGCTCCATTTTCTGATCATTCTTGGTATTGCTTGGATCTCCATGCATGACCTAGACACCTCATGGAAGACATTCAAGATATAATTCAAGTCAAGCTACTGTGTCTAGCCAAGTCAGGGGACCAAGAAAACAAGACCCAGTGCTGAGAAACCTACTATGTTCTGAGCCCAGGAAATTTAAAGGGTCTTTCCAATACTCCAGCTGTATTCCTGACCTTCATCAATGCCCTTTTCAGGAGTGTTTTAGAACAGTTGCTGGTGATCTTCCTAGATGACATCTTTATCTTCTTGGTAAGTTAATTCCTTTACAACCAACACTTGGAACTTGAGCACCTACAAGTGATTGGCCTGTACAGAAAACCCAAGAAGTGTGAGTTTGACAGCCCTTTTATTAGCTTCTTAGGCTACATCATTGAGCCAATGGAATAGGTGTTTGACCCTGTAGAGACACCATGAGTGTGGACTGAAAAGCCCAGGGAATATCTACAATGTCCAATGCTTCTGGGGTTAGCAAACTTTTGCCATAGATTTATCAAGGACTTTTTGAACACCATATTTACTTAGACACAGGAAGTCCAATTTGCCTTTAATCTATTAAAAGAAGCATTTACAAGGCACCCTTCTAGGTACATCCAGACTTGGCAAAACCCTTCATTGTTGAAACAGACACCTCCAATTATGTGGTTAGAACAACCTGTCAAAGCAACTTGGGCCTAGAATATGGTCCACCCAAATGCTTTATATTGCTGAAAACTGATGTGCATGGAACAAAAATTTGAAATTTGTGAGAAAGACCTGCTGGCAATCAAGGGTATTTTTGGTTGGAATGGCATTACCACTTAAAAGGAGTTCTTTTCTCAGTCCAAGTACATACAGACCATAAGAACCTTGAGTACTTGTGAACTGGAAGGGGTTTTAATAAGCACCAGATCTGGTGGTCCCCTTTTGTCTCTAGGTTTAATTACTCTAGGTTTAATGACTTATTTACTATGTACCTGGAATGGTAAACCTGAGGCACTGTCCTGCAAGTGTGAATACCTAGACAAGAAAAATGTAGCTTTTGAACTGCTACAGACTTGAAACCTTGTGTTTCATCAATGTTTTGGTAAACAATAGCTTTCTTTTTCTCATGAAGCCCTCCTAACCCATGACCAATTTGCACTAAACCTGCTTTCAAAAGGTACGGACTTAGGGCCTGACCTAAAATTCTCTGTCAAAAAAGATTTCTCCTCTTTAAGGATTGGATCTATGTTCCTTATGGAGTTCCATCTCTAGCAATACTCAGGCTATGCCATGACTCACAGCTGACAGGCCAAGTCAGGCATTGGAAAACACTGATATACCTTCAATATTTCTGGTGGCCAAAACTACATTAGTCCATTGAGTCCTACATCTACACTTCTGAGGTTTGTGCTCAAATGAAGACCTCCCCCCCCTCACCAAACCCCGTACTCTGATTCCACTACCAAGTACCTCTTAGCCCTGGTCATTCATTTCCATGGACTTTTATTGTTGACCTCCACAATTGTCAAGGGCAGGTGGCAGTACTTGTTGTTACCAGCTTACTTAAAAAAAAGTCTGATTTCATGCTGTGACTTAAAATAGTGGAAATAATAGCCCCACTGTTTTTCAACTGTCTTCATGCTCCATGGCCTACCATCTAATATTATCCTCTGTTAAGTATCACAGTTTATTTCACACTTTTAGCAGGAGGTACTTAAGTTCCTGGATGTGGAACTACATGCTTCCTCAGTTTATCCCACCTGATGCTCTTCAGGGCTTAGCCAATCCATATGCAAAGGTCTGATCAGGTGACTCCAAGGAGAGGGATATAGGCTGCCACCGAGAGCCAGCAATCCAGTGTGCTCGACATTACTACATCCTCAAAAGCACCTGCTTAGTAGTTCTAACAGACTGCTTCTGTGCCAGTCCTTGTCTGTTCCTGCTCTGACTCCTGTTCCAGCTCTAGCCTTTTTCCAATCTGTTCTTGATTCATGGCTCCTTAACTCCTAGGCATGACCACCACTGCTTTAGTCACTAAGCCTGTCTGACCACTTCTTATTTTCTGACAAAACCTGAGACTAAGATGGAAAACTCAGCACTTGATAAGGAAAATCAGCTACAGTTGTCAGTTCTTCTTTGCAGAGTCCTGTATATAAGAAGTTCAATTCAGACAGAAACTGATTAGTTCTAATCAATTTTCTAGTTCTAGCCAGTTTTCCTTTGCAATGTACTGCTCTTCGATGTGTAAATCCTTGCTGTGGTGGTTGCAGAAACCTTCAAAAATGAAAACTAGAATGGAGGGGAGAAAAGGAGAAAATTATAACAGAAAAAAAGCTGAAAGATAAAGATGAAATGGAAAGGCAGAGAGAAAGAAGAAAAAATACAAAGGTGAAGGAGGGGAAAAGACAACTAAAGGTAGATAAAAACAGGAGGTTCCAGCATGTAGAAAACTTTGCATTGTTTATGGCACTGTGTTTTTGGGGAGTAAGGGTGGGTGAAGAGAGGGAAAGCAACATCTCTGCTCCAGAACAAATGAATACTTTACAAAAACAATGTGCTCTTCCCATCTCCATATGATACACTCACTAGAAGTTACAGTCAGCCAAAGATTCAGTCTGAAATCAATAATAAAACTGCACAGTCACAAGACTTTTAATTTAAAACCCCAAATCCTATATTAAAAATACAAAAGTAGAGTAAATATAACATTCAATATAATACAGTGCTTGTAAACTATAGAATGCACTTATTTATTTCCTGGCTTTCTGCTGTCTTTTTGGATTCGCTCCACATTTGTACTCTTAGGACAAATATCTACCCATCTTCCTGCCAGCTTATTCAATTTCTCCAGTGTTGGCCTCTTCTCTGTCTCCACCTACAAACTGACTCCAGTTGGGGAACTGTTATTCCTGCTGGCTCACACCCAGTATTTTGCTGTGCTTCAGTCACTACTCAGTGTTAGCCAATTCCTCCGTAAATCTTACACATTTTCCTTGCTTCTTTATCTTCTGTTTGATTTTCTCTATAAAAGATGTTGTAATACTGGCTATTAAGGATACTACAGAAAAATATAATGTGATGGCTATTTTCTGGTTTGACTAAAATAGCAGCAAGTGCTGTCTTAACTTTATTGTTGTTACACTAGTATTTTGCAAATGAAAATAAAATCTGAATTGTTCAGCTTCCAGATGTTAGCATTGCCGTGATCCATAGCTGGCAGGCAAGTGGAATTAATAATTTCCTTGATTTAAAGATATTTAGTTTGGTGCTTCCAGAACCCACTCACTAATGTAAAATAAGCGAGGAGTCCTGTGGCACTTAAAGACTAACCAATTTATTTATCGCATAATAAATTTGTTAGTCTTTAAGTGCCACAGGACTCCTTGCTTATTTTGCTGAACCAGATTAATACGGCTACTCCTTTGGAACTTCACTAATGTAAGTTTTCTATGTCCCTCTATTGTTAACCCAAACCTCTACAAACCTTGAACTATTTGGAATGCTAGAGCTAGTTTAACACAGCCCAAAGAAGTGATGCCCTTGTTCCTACTTCCTGGGGGAGGGAAAATTAAAAACCCTCTCTAGATCTCACAGAAGGTGAAACTCTAGGTTTAGATTTTTAATAAACAAAAACTGAAAATTTGGAACAGTGGATGCCCCATCAAGGATCACAACCTGGCTTGTGAAGCTGCCATTAGTCAGTCCACCGAAAATACAAGCTATAGTCCTTACGTGTGTTAAAGCATGTCCTCAACAGAAATTTCAGCACAAGAGCTAGAGATATTGTGGGAAAAGGTCATTTAAGAATCAATCTCCCAAAAATCATAGAATTATTAATGAAAAAGATTATACTTCCTCAAGCAGTTTATCATGACTGCGCACCCAGCGTGTATTGTACATCAAAGACACACCTGACTGTATTGTTGTAAAAAGACTATAAAACTGATACATGTACTTAACAGGAAGAAAGGCTCTCTCTAAGACTATTACATCACAGTGCCCCCAAAAATGTTTAGAATAAAGCCTACTTTTGTTTCCCTTTCAGTAGAAAAAGGCACATTTTTCCTTAAAAAAATCTTGACATTTTTTGAAAAATAATATTTCATTCTCCGGTTTAACAGAGGAAACAGGCATCTTATTTGAAAAGAAATCAGAGATATTTATTCATGAACAACATACTTTAGGAAGCAGAGTGAGACCTATGTATTCAAAATTAGTTTAATTTCTCTGTCCATTAGGGCAGAATCCAGGCTTTGCTGTTTTTATGTAACACATATTTTAATGCAGAGTACATCTATGGCTTGGTAAAAAATTGGAAACTCGGAGTGTCTACTGCAAGAAAAGCACACAAACATATGCCCCCCACCCCCAGCATCTTCTCCAAAAAAGCCACACCTGACCATTCAAACCTGAATTAACCTTTCTTGATGTTTACTATCAGAACTTTTAACAAGTGACTCACTTTGACAGTGCTTCCAACAAAGATGAAGATTTTTAATCACAGAGAAGCCATTTATTGCTTTAAGAAGAACCCTTTTTTACAATTAAAGATGAAAACAAATGGTGTTAAAAAGGCTTTGTTTGAAATTATAATGCATCCTTCTCTCAATTTTAAGGGAAAGGATGATTCTTTATATCATTTTTGGATTAGAAAGTGTTATTCACATTAAATTGCTCCTTTTCCCTCTTACCATCGTAGAGGTATGTTAATACTGCAAAGTTCACGTCAGGACTTATATTATAAATCATTTTTGCCACAGCTTTATAACTCAACTATAAAAATCTGTTCTAGACTGAAAACTGGCCTAGAGGTCCAAGCTCAATGATATACAATAGTTTTGCTATTCTAGCCAATAAGAAAAAAAAAAAAATCTATGTAGCAGTTCTTACCTATCAGGTTTTTTTTTTAAAGGGGGGATCAAATTAATTGATGACATTAAAATAATAAGCAATGCATTTGGGCTTTAGATGGCTCAGAATACGTGTGTGCAGCATAAAATGTACTTATTTGGCATTCAGTGTGTGTACATAGTGAGTATAGTTATTCAGGCTTTCAAAATGCCTTTGACAAAATCCCTAACAAGAGGCTGCTAAGAAAACCTTTGCAGTCATGAGGTCAGAAGAAAAATACTGTGATAATAAACTGGCTAAGAAAGAAAACACAAAAAGCAGGAATAAAAGGTCAACTTTCATGTTTATAAAAGTTTGACAGTGGGGTACTAACTACAAGATGTGAGGGATTCATTAATGATAATGAAAGGAGGGTGAGTAATGAGGTGACAAAATTAGCAGCTGACACAAAATTATTTAACAGTGAGGCAAATGGGCAACAAAATGGCAAAAAAAAAAAAAAGTATTACCTGCCATGTGCACTTGTCACCACTGAATAATATGAACTACTCATTGATTACACCTCAGTATATTGACTTCAGAAGAAAGCTCTGAGCATTACTCGGCACAGCTCAATGACAACCTCTGTTATATGTGCAGCATCCAGGTGTCAAAAAAGCAAAGAAGATTCCAAGGCCAGAACAATGATGACCTGATCTAATCCTGTATAAACACAGGCCATACAACTTCCTCAAAATAATTCCTAGACTCAAGCATACCTTTTAGAAAAACATCCAATCTTGTTTTAAGAATTGCCAGTGTCCCAGCATGAACCTTCGTACTTTGGTCCAATGGTTAAATATTCTCCCTGTTAAAAATTTACATGATATCTCCAATCATAACTTGACTAGTTTCAACTTCCAGCCTTTGGATTGTGTTATACTGTCTTCTGCTAAAGTGAGAGCCCATTATCCAATATTTGGTCCCCATGGAGGTCCTTAGGAACTGGAATTAATCACTAATTAACCTTTCCTTTGTTAAGCTAAATGGATGGAGCTTTTTGAGTCTACCACTATAAGGTATGTTTTCTAATCCTTTAATTAATCTCACAGTTCTTCTCAGAACCCTCTCCAATTTATCAACATCCTCCCTGGAATGTGGGCACCACAAGTGGATGAAATATTCCAGAATTGGTATCTTTTAATAATATTCATCACTTCCCTGACTGCTTTCCCCCTCCAATTTATCAACATCCTTTGGTGGACACCAAAACTGGAAACAGTATTCCAGTAGCGGTTGCACTAGTATCAAATAGAGAGATTAAACAACATGCCTCCTAACTGAGATTGCCCTGTTCGTACATCCAAGTATTGCATTAGCTCATTTGGCCAGACTGGGAACTCATGTCCAGCTGATTATCCATGATGACCCCAAATTTTTTTCAGGCACTGTTTCTCAGCATAGAGTCCCTATTCTGTAAGCATGACCTTCACTTTATGTTCCCAGATAGCCAGACAGACATAGATATGCTGACCTGTCCTCTTCCTTATTAACCATTCCTCCAATTTTCATTTCATTTACAAATTTTATTAGTGATAATCTTATGTCTTCTTTCAGGTTACTGATAAAATGTTAAGTAGCATAATGCCAAGAGCTGATCCCTACACAGGACTCCTTTAGAAAGATACTCACTCAGCAATGGTTTTCCATTTCCATTTTGAGACCATAAGTTACTCAGTTTTTAAACCATTTTATGAGATGCTGGCATGCACAAGGAATCGGATGGTGAAAAATACAGTAAATATTACAGGGCTATTGCATAAATCAAAGGCACATCCTCACCAAGAACACTGTGTTATTTCTGGTGACCCTGACTCAAAAAATAATCCTTGCAGGGGGCTCAGAGAGGGGCGATGAGAATGTGCTCTCCAGAACTCTACGCGGTGGGTCCTTTGTCTGGCTGGTTAGAAGAAAAGGGATGGTTGCCCAAGGAAGGGCTTCCTTTGCAGTTTGTGGCAGAGGGGAAAGGAGAGGAAGGTTTACCTCACTCAGGTCAGGATGAAGTGGAAGTGGCTGGGCAGGGCTGTGTGTGGCCACTGTCCTAACAAGTGAGTAAAGGAGAAGAGATATTTTACACCCAACCCTGCCACCTATTGGATCAGAGTTGTACCAGGTTTCTTCATGATCTGTTGTGGGTGTCACATTTGTTATCTTCTTCCTTGGGGGAAGATTAGATTAGACCTCTATATGGACAAGAAAACCCAGAGGTGCGATAATATATTAAAGAATAAGCAGGAGTTTTGGAAGAGATGTGCACTTTAGTGCTTGATAATAAGAGACAACTTTTACCTATTTGGGATTAGGATGAAATTTTGACTCGGGGCAGATTACCCTATAGGTTGCCTATTATAGATTTCTCTCTAATTTCCTCTGCAGTATCAAATACTGGCCACTGTTGGAGACAGAACTTTGGACAAAAAGACCATTGGTTTAATCCAATTCTTGTGATCCTGACTGATATGACAAAATTGTACAGGAGCCAGAGACCTAACTGAGCTAGACCTTTGTTTTGCTTGATCATTTGATGTCTAAAGGGTTGTCAGTGTTCAGTACAGCACAAGTAAACTCTTGTTCCGAAACGTGAAGCCTAAAAGTTCTGAAACACTGTAGAAGCCAGATAGTGTCAGCATGCTACCAGAATAACTTCACAATGGTAAACATATATTTGACATGTGTGGTGGTAACCTTTTACAACAGGGTTTCCACTACATTTTTCATGGGCACAGGGGTAACTAAGGGTTAAGTTCCCTAAAATGCAGGCCACAGAACCTCATGCCCACTCCTGCAATAGATACCTAACCTATGATTGAGTCACTGAAGTCCCTAAATCATGGTTTAAAGACCTCAAAGTACAGAAAAACCATCAGCAAGTGTCCCATGTCCTATGCTACAGTGGAAGGCGAACAACCTTTAGGACCTCTGCCTACCCACTCTGGGGGAAATTCCCCTCATGACCCCAACTATAGCAATCAACTAAACCCTGAGCATGTGGGCAAGACCCACCAGCCAGACACCCAAAAAAGGATTCTCTGCCTCAGCTCAGAACCCACCCCCTTCATGTCTCTCCCTGTCATGTTAAATTCGTGTCTCTTGCCGTATTAAGGTACCTTGGTACAAACTGATTATTCACTAGACCGTGGCCCTTCTAAGGCGTGGGTAGGGCTCAGGGCAAATTGCCCTGTGTGGGCCTCCGCTGCTGAAATGCTACTGAAATATGCCCCCTCCCCCCAGCCAAAATCCCACCTAAGGCAGCATGCTGGCTCAACAGGGCCAGCAAGTGGCCCACTGAACCCTGGGGCCGGTCCAGTCACCCCACTCCCCCCTATCAAGGACAGTCGTAAACTGGACTGGTCTTATCTAATAAATGTAAAATGGGGGTTGCAGTTACAATTTAAAAATTCAAGCTGCAAGAAAAGAAAAGGAGGATGAGATCCACTCGCTGTCTGGGCATATAGCCAGGGAAAGAGATAAACAAGAAGGGATCCTTGATTTCATTAACACATGAGATGAGTCATACATTCTTGGCCAGTGTTGACATTTGAAAGAATTCATTAGGATTTTTGTGACTTAAAATTTAAGAGTTGCCTTCTAACCTTTTTTCCCCTTCTTTTTGTCTTTTGTCTAACAAGTGTCTAGCTTAGCCAGCTAGGCCAAATCAAACCTACTGACATTTTGCCAAGACTGGCTACATAAAAACACCTGAACATCCTAATTCTAGTAAAAGCTTGCTGGGTCCGGAAGAGCTAAGCAGGCCTTGTCCCATGTGCAATGACTGTGATTTTCCAAAAACTGAACACAAAGCATTAGATCCAGAAGGTGGATTTTCTTACCTTTTGCTACTTTCTTCTTTCTGACCATGTGCTAGTGAAATATTTTTCATCCAAAATGCACAAGTGATACAAAAAGTCCTGAAAAACTCTCCTTTGGATCCATTAGCCATCCTATTTAAATTTGTCCATTGTACAAGCGTTTTACATTTGCTTGGATTTTTCAGACTATAGCCATGGCAAGGCGCTTCATAGGGTGGATCATTAAATTTCCTAAGCATTAATTTTTCATAACAGCCAAAACTGTTGAATTCTCTGGGTCAGATCCTCAATTGCACCCTAGCTGTGCTCTGTAGAGCTGAGGATAGAAGGGCTGCAGTGGGTTTAAATAATTGTTGTGCTCACCCAAGTCCCAGGATTGCTTGGGACTGATCTGATGCCTGATGTAATTTCTACTGGGCTGCTACACATTTGTTGGCTTGTGGCACATTGCCAGGCACTGTTACACTGACCAAGCACTCACCATCCTGACACTCTTCTCAACGGATGCAAAGTGTTGGCTAAACCTTCATTCTTCAGCTTGCCACATTAGGGCAGCTTGCAGACCCTTTCCACTACTGATCTGACACAAAAAGGCCAGAATGGGGCTACTTTATACTTCTAAAGCACAAGTTTTAAAACCAGTTATGAGTTTGAAGCTCAGAGCTATTTCTGAAAGAATTCTTTGGTCTCTGTGTTACAACACTGATATTATTGCAGCTCACACAGAGTACCATAGTTATACGTATTTAAATTAGGCATGTGTTATTCAAAGCTTCTCGTTACACTGTAAAATAAAATGGACAGTAACTTTTTGCATTGTTGTCATTTAAGCATTAAATAGCTGTACACACAAGAACACTTCAAATGCTGATATTCCTTACTAGGTGCACACCATTAAATGAGTTGTGTTCATGAGGTACACAAGTTAATTATTGTCTGAAGTCGAGTAATTCATGTCTAGTCATTTAATACTCACTTTTCTTAGCATTTCAGCCAGGCTACAGATGTGCATCTTGAAATACATTCAAAGCCAATATTACCACTCTCCATCAGGATCAGTGTTGTTATGAATTAAAGAAGAAATAACCCCATATCTCCCACCCAAAAGGAACCAAATAATGCAAATCCTTCTTCCCTTTAGCTGCTTTTGTACACATCTGAATTCACTCCACTGAAATACTTTCCCTCAGGCTTGTTAAATCTCAACAGTTTTCCTCCATGTTGTGAACAGAATATGAAAAGGCAGAGCTACTAAGCTGATATTCAGCAAAACTAAACCTCATGGTAGCACTGATTCAAGGCAGACAAATCATAGCTTATTAGTACTATTTTCTAATTTAGCCAGAGAGAGACTAAAATCAGATTGAGGTAAATAATATAGCATACCTTGGAATGGGAAAATTCAGGATAACTAGACATGGCTGATGTAAGTACTGGCTTTAAAAAAAAAAAAAAAAAGCCCAACTCCTTCCTTGAAGTACCTACTTTAAATGCATGTTACTAATGTATTCTAGGGAACAGAATATTCTAAAATACATTCTACCAGACATATTTTGTTTTCATTTCCCCAATACCATTCCATAGATATTTATAGGGCTGCAGAATTGTAACTGAGAACAGGATTTATCCCATCTTGTACATGAGCACGAAGGAGCATTCATTTATTTACTCAGAGATGTAAGACCCCCACAGTAAGAAAACATTCAATCTTTCTTGCCATTAAGTGCCAGGAAAGCAAGCAAAGTGTTTTGAATTATACTATAACCTTGATTTTCTCAATAGGAGGATGTGAAGCATTTGGAAGACACTTCAACCCAGCATTCAATATAATTTACCCATGTGCACAAACAGAAATAACTAAACTTTCAATTAAATTTGTAAATTTCACTGAAATAGAGATCCATGCTTTTTAAAGACTGGTTTCCTTGAAAGGCATCCAAAAGTTTGATTTAAATCTTAAATCCCTCACAAAAAGCTTTGGTGAGTGAAGTGAAAGTTTTAAGCACATAGCAGTGTTAGAGTTAAAGAAACTAAAAAACCCCAAACAAACGTCAGAAGGCCAGCAAATTCAAGTATTAAAGTAGCACTTCCATAATAAGCAACTCAATTTTGAGTGTGCATCAAACTCAAATAACCACTAAAAACTGAGTTTTGCATGATGTTATTTTTGCAACTTTATTTATCGTTATTAATATATAAGAACTTTCTATACAAGTATTTACTAATCTTAGTCATAAGCTACATTTATCTTTAAAAGATCCATTTGTGTTTGATCAACCTCTTATCATTATTCATGTATTTACTGTGTTCAAATTCCAAAAGCGTAACCATGTATTATAAAATCTCCTTTATCCTGATAGAAGGTACTTGTCAGTTTTTCCATTGAAATGATTTCTCAGAAATTATTTTCACAGTTCATCTAAAAAAATCCAAGTGTTCAGATGAACACATTTAAGTGAGTCACCTAAGAGACTGATGAAATTGTTGAATCAATATATGGGACAACTCTCCAACTCTTGTTTATGAACATCTGGCCTGGAAGACTATTTGGAAATGTTTTCAGTTGGGAAATGCCAGCATAATAAACTATGAAGCTTACATCAGTACACGTTAATTTTTAAGTATAACGAATGGAGAAATAAACCAACAATCCATTAAATCTTCATGTATGATGTAGCCATGCACTTATGTATGCCAACCATTAGTTTTTAAACTGTCATTAATGATGTAAAATACCTTCAGAAACTATGCCATTATGTGTAATTCATCAATTAACAATAAACAGTGCTTTCATGTTTGAACTTTCAACTTCTGAGGTGAGGGCACATGTCTACTTCAAATTTGTAAGTTATTTTCCCTGTGAGCCTAGTGACAGACTGTCTAAACCAAGCATTTGGATGAGCATATGAAAAGCGAATCTATGGTAGGGTGAAGTCTGAAAGTTTATTACAGCTGCAATGCACAGAGCTAAATTCCACTGTTGCACTTTACTAGCACTTGCTGATGATCCTTTAGTATAATGGGTGGTTATTTCCCCCCCAACAATCAGCTAAAAGTTTAGGGTTTTTTGTTGTCCCAAACAGTGGAGGAGAATGAAGGTGCTGGTGGTGAGTGGTCTGTCACACTACAGCTCCAGGTGTTAGCAAAACTTTAGCTGAGGAATGTGCCAACTTACTAACTTTCTACAACTCAAAACACTGTATATGTCTGTAATCTTAACTTCACTTTAATAAACTCTTTTTGCCATTAGGACACACTTCCATGCACAGAGAGTGTGCCCCACTCTGCTCCCATTTAAGAGTGCACAGAATACATTTAGAGAGAGACCCTGCGTATATGTAGTAACATAGCCATGATACTTCCTCACATTTTCCCAATCTCAGGTCACTGAAGTACTAGAATGAACTGCCTAGGAAAGTCTCTTAGCTCATGAGAGTGCAAGGACTGCAAGTATATCTTGTCCCTTAGGGTGAACAGGCAACAGAGGATGTGGGGAACAGTTTCTTTCCAAGGGCAATGTAATCTAGCAAAATGTGTTCAGAATTGTGTCTGTTTAGTAACAAAAGCATACGTTTTTACAACATTTTATTCTTCTTAGTTCTGCAGAGATAACACATCTGAGAGAAAGAATGCCGGATTCTAATTTGGTTTGGGTGTTAGCAGAATTGTTAACTCAACCTCTCTGCAGAATTAAATTTTCCTTTTCTTCATATTCTTGTAAAATCTCACAGAAGACAAAGCAGAATTTGTCCTGTAGAATTACTTACTGGAATATTTTGCTAATGAGGAATAAATCAGAAAGATTGATAGATTACTCTTCAGATCCTGTGGTGAGGCTGCAGAGTTGGCAGTATTTGCACACTCAGAACATCTTATATGGAGTTGTTGAAAACTCCAAACACTGAATCCCATGATAAAGCTACACTTTACCAGCTGGTGACAAAAGGTAGCCATTTTCCAATCATAAATGGATTATGAGTGATGTGAAGTTATCTAGAGGACTTCTTTTGTTTCTAATTTATTGCATACAAACGTGCATGCGGTTTTATAAACAAGATCTCAGAAGTTACAAATGAAACAAAATATAGATGTATAGCAAATAAAAAGAAGCAATGTAATCCGATTCAAAGGGATTTAGATCATTTAAGAGACTTGGATTACAGAAGCAAAATGCAATTCAGTGTCAAAAATGTAAAATACCTTGCCTAGAAGCAAGGCATTGCCATAGAATCATAGAAGATTAGGGAGGGATGGAAGGGATTGCTGGAGGTCATCTAGTCCAACATCTTGCTTAAAGCATGCAAACCCCAACTAAATCGGTATATGTAAGGTCTGTTAAATTAACCAGTCATCCAGGATTCTAATAAGGAAAACAATTTGGAAAGTAGTGGGAAAAATATCACTAAAGGCAATAATGCAAAGACCTAAAGAAGTAAAAAGAGGAACAGTAAAATGTACTAACAGAGAGATAAAATATGAAACAGTTGTTTTTGTATGAGACTCAGATTAATGAGATGTATTTGTGTTGCAATTTTGTGTAACTCCAAATGCACCTTAGAAATATTTGTTACGTTAGAAAACAAGATTGTATAAAACCTACCCTGTTGCTTTGTTGATGGGAAATTAGAGGTCAGGGGATTCAGAGAGCAAGAAGGCAGAAATGCAACCTTTAGCTATTAGCTCAGAGTTACAGTAAAAAGCCCTCTACTGAGAATTACCAACCTTCAGCCCCTAGGCGAACACTTCAGAGAATGGCAAACTAGAGCATCCCAGATGAGTTCAACTGCTGAGGCAAAACATGATGTATGCAGTCATTAACTATTTTTACTTTGTTTTCTGTGCAGTGCATCTTTACATTTCTAAGGAGTACACCTGTAGGAAGGGGCACTTGACCTCTCATGAGGCAGAGCTGATGCAGTTTGTTACAGAAGAGCTATACTGAGTCCTTTCATGGAGATTTGTGTTGTTCCAATGGCCCAGTCCTGCTAACTGTTACTTGCATGAGTAATCTTCAGTCACATGAGTAATCCCTTGCCTGCAGCAGGTCTACTCATGTAACTAAGGATGACTTGTAAGCAATCTGCAGAATCAGACCCTTGGTTTTTTGCTCCCATCATTCTAAAACAAAGTCCATTCAAACTAAAATAAAAACCTAAAACCATATTGGAATGTTTACCTTTATGAATGAAACATATAAAACACAGTTCCCAACCATAATTATAGTACAATACACTCTGAATTGCAACCAGAAATGTTCTGAGTCTCAAGACTGGAAAATCTTAGGTTTGGGAGTCAATAAACCAATGGTGACATAGCTGAACTTCACAAAGGTTTATTATAAAATTAAGTTTGATGACACACTTAAGGTAATTAGGACATGGAGCTAAAAGGTAACATATATTGGAAAAATTTAAGGCAGTATTTATTTTGCAGGGGGTTGTGAATAACAGGAATGAACTTTCACTTGAGATTGTTTTATGGGCTGAGTGCTGGGTAGAACCCCCCCCCCCCTTTAATGAAAATAAATCCTCTTTATTAAATCAGCTGTTTTCAGAATGGCCCCAACTGTATCTTCATATTCCTAGCCATCCCATACAGCACTCATGTCTGGATACATCCTCCAAACTCCTCTCTCCTGAAGCCCATGATCCTCTCTCCAAGTTCTTTGTAGGAATATTGTACATTGTATTATAATTGCATCTCAGCAAAAAAAATCAATCATTACATGGAGTTTAAACATTAAATCGGTGGTGGTCTAGATTCTTCAGGTGCAAACTGTTTTCTTTTGGGTTTTTTGGGGGGGGGTTTGGGGGTTTTTTTTGGGCTCTGTAGGGATTTTTATTTTATTTTTGCAGTTCTTCTGTGGTACATTTTGTAAAGTTTCTAAGATGTTTAAACATAAGGCTTGAGTGAAGGAATTATCATCAAAATTTTCTAGACAAGAGGGCCCTGGGGACCCCTTCCATTCCTAGGCTACTCTGTAATCGCCTAAGCTTGAAAACACATATGCATGCTTAAGGATTGAGTCCCACATTTTAAGAGCCCAAAAAGGACTTAATAAAATTGATCGATGCATTGCTTAATTAGGGACAGTCTAAAGGTTAAGTAATAAACAGTAATCAGGGAAATTGTACATAATTATTTCACCAAAGAGGAATATATGGAATAAGTAATCGGGGAAGACACCCAGAGCAGAGAGCACAAAATGAGTTTAAGAAACATGTAACATGAATCATGCCTATTCCTGTCTTACCTTTTCCTTTTACATGGCCCCTGACACCTCAGCTCCCACCTTTGTTCCACAAATGATGCCACCTCACTGTTTTCTGGGGGTCCTCTATCTGTTTTATCCACTTGTCTGCTATCTTAGACTGCAATTTGCAGTTGTGTTGTAGTTGTGTCAGTCCCATGATATTAGAATGACAAGATGGGTGAGGTAATATCTTGACTGGACCAACTTCTGTTGGTAAAAGAGACTAGCTTATCTCATTCGCTTTCTCTAACTCAGACTGTAAGCTATCTGAGGCAGGGACTAACTTTGTTCTGTATTTGTACAGTACATAGCACAATGGGAGTCTAGATACTACCTCAGTACAAATAAATAGAAATAATCATGTTGATTTTGTGGTTGGAGAAGACGAAGGTTAATTGATTATGAAAAACAGTTAGAGTCAAACAGCTTTTTTCTATTGGTAAAATTCCTTACAGTGAGGCATCTGAATATGTATACAGCAGTAAGAGAATTTCCTGGCTATTGTAAATGAGGCTGTATCAAATTCTTGAAGCCACAATAATACAGTAAGTTTAATATTGGAGCAGACAACACAATTTGAATAGAGATTTGAAAGTATTTTGGCATATTTGACTTGTTAAATTTCATTGGTTTTTCCCTACTCTAAATCCACTAAGAGAAAGCTGTAAGTGACCAGCTGCCTCCTATTCCTTACAAAATAACCATACGTAATTTGCTGGTGATGTAATATACATCATTCATCACCACTGGACCATGGAAGCTGGCTAGATGGCAAGGTAAATCCCTGATTTATCTGAAACCACACAATGCTATCAAAGTATTCGATTAAGCGGTACTTCACCTCACCCACAGGTGGACTGGGAAGAATGGTCATCTTGTAGCTGAAGCATTAAACCAGGGGTTGTAGAACCAGGGTTCTATTCCTATGGCTATAGATTTCCTGTGTGGCCTTGGGTGAACCACAATCACACCGTGCCTGAATCCCCTCATCTGCAAAATGGGGATTAATACTTAGCTAACTACAGCACAGGAATTAGGGCTTGTTCATTAATGCTGGAAAAGCAATCTGAGATCCTCTGACTGAAGGAGTTATACAAATGTCAAGAATTATTAATAATCTGTGTTCCAGTGTGAATGAATGGTGGATATGAAACTGTCCCAGAATATGCTGAAGTCTCTTATATAAGAAGAGGTTGGTAATTGTTTGTTTCTTGTTCTTTACTGAGGCTGGTGGATGGGAGAGGAAGAGAAATAAATATAAAGGAACATTCCCCCAAATTATTTTAAAAGAATGAGGGGGGAAAGGTTTTTATAAAACCTTAAAGTGAATAAAATATTTACTGTATATTTTGTTTTTAATTTCCACTTAGAACAGGATTTTTGGCATCTTTTTTTTTTAATGAATTATATAACACCATTAATGTTCCTAGCATTTTATAACAAAAGTTGTGACAAACAATTTACATGTTCCTTCCCATAAAGGGCTAATTGCCTCAGGCGTCAAGCTAGTACAGTGCAAAAGAAATGAGGAACAAAATAGAACAGAAAATCTACAATATAGGGCATGAATTTTGTGCAAAGTGCATCTCTTAAATTGACAAGTGTGCTGAGATTTCCAGGCTAGCTCCCTTCCAGTTCTGTTTATTCGGAGCATTTAGGCCCAATATCAAAGTTACAACTTTTTGTTTTAAAACATACAACTCATTTCTAAATGCTGAACAAATTTTAAGCACTGTCTTTACCGCTGGCCTTAGTTAAGGATTAATACAGAGGGCATATTTGATATGACCTAAGAGGAAGGCTAAAAGTGAATAGTATGTCAAATACACTTAGTATTCCTGCTACATTTTCTCTCTCCTTTAGATGACTCTTCTTTTTTTTTTTTTTTTTTTTTTTTGTAACCTAGTCGTGTCTGTTCCTAGTTCTTTAGGATTAAAGCCCCATGGTGTGAAATCTCCTTGAGTAGCACTCACCTCATAGAAAGTGTGATTAACTCAGCAGGTGCTTTTTGGGTCAATGAAAAGAAAACAATCTGTTACACTAATAAGTGTGATTTCTTTACTGATGTTCTGAATGGCTCCATATGTTTGCATTCTGCCTTTACCTCTTCCTTTGTTAATGCTTTCTCAAATCTTGACAATATAATAAATAATTTTAGTAGGGTGGAGGCTTTAGTCTTCTATACTTCTAACCTTTATGATATATTGTGTGACTCTTTCCTTTGATTATATTGATTGCACATTTGGAAAATTTAAACTCTTAGTCTTTGCTCTTACTCTTCTTTAATAAAAGTCAACATATCCACAATAATTACTGTACAAACACAGCACACAGAAAGGAACTAGAATAAAATTAGGGAACTCAGATTATTTATTTTCTTGAATGTGCCCCTGATCTTTTTCCTTTTTATAGCCTCGCTAATTAGCACCAAAAATTATATGAATGATCAGAAACCATGATTTCTAAAGAAAGAACTTCTAAAGGTTCTAATATGACAAAGCTGTAGAAAAGTCCATTGAAGATTTTGACTCGGACCTTGAATTTGTTCTAGTATTGAATTGCTAGTTAATGTAGAGTCTAGAGCAGAAAGGTAATAAGTTCCCAGTGGCCTACATTACTGTGTCAGTGGATTGCTGTATTTATTCCTAAGTACACATCACTGCAGTTATCAAAACTGGGGATCAAGAATACGTGGCATATTTTCCACCAATATATATCCAACAGGATGGGGCAAAACCTGGTCAGCTGTGTAGGTCAACTGATGTCCTCTTAGGCTATGTCTACATTGCAAAGCTGAGTTTAGATTTCCTCAGTATGAACTAAGCAGTTCCTGGTAGGTTTGAATTAACCCAAAGTTAGTTTGAACTAACCACGGTTTTTCAGTTCGACCTAACTTTTTAAATGCAGCTAGTTCGAACTAAGCCATTAATCCAGGTCTACATCATGCTAGTTTGAACTTAAAGTTCAAACTAAGCACTTAGTCCAGACTAACTAATTGAACTTATCAGTTAAGACTAAGCTTTGCTTAGTCCGAACTAAGAAAATTTCTGAGTTTGAGCTAGGCAAAGCCTAGTGTAGACATGGACTAATTGGCCAGTTTAGAAATAGCCTTTGGGTCTTAACTAGTGACTTTCACATAGCTTCCCTCTTTGGAGAGGACTGCTAGACATGATCACTGTGTCCTCTGTTCATATGTTTTTTTCTTCATTAACTTTACAAAAATGTATACAAGAAAAACAACAATATGGAAAACATTTTAATGAAAACCACAATTAATTTTATCAACATCAAGACAAGATGATTTGTGGCCTAGAATAACTTTACTGGGCATGCTTCAGCAACTGTTACAGTGGACAAGAGATGAGTTTTTGACTTTTTGGTTGGCCAAAGTTACAGAAATTCTTTAAGTCACAGGCTGTCTGAATCTACTTTGTATTTTTCCAGAAACACTGCTCGAGTCATGTGGTTTGTCACTTCTGACATAAAGTTCTAGGAACCACAAAGATCTCTCTTTTCAGGCATAGAGGTCAATTTGGAAGGAATAATTTTATTTATAGATCAAGTGTATAACTCTTTTTATAAGCACCTGGACTTGTGGTTTTTGCTTGTGTGCTATATGGTAAATATGAGACTAAAGAAGCCTAAAACAGAATCCAGGTATGTGATAAGCAGACAATTATACCCATTCTCACTTTTATTTATATTTTCAACTTTTTTGTCCACGGGCTATCTTAGTTGCACTAATTATGGTAAATTTTTCATTAACAAAAGTTTAAACTTAAAATTATTCTTAGTGGATAAATATCCAAGCTACTACACTCTGTTCATTATGATGTCTCATGAAGAAAAGAAAAATCAGAAAGGAAAAGAAGAAATAAATCCCCCACCTGACAGCGTGCCACTTTTCAAAAAGTCAGGTGATGTGATCCACTTGCTCAGGCAAACACAACCACAATGATATTGAGTGCTGCTAAAGTGACACTGAAAAATTCTCATTGAAAGCTAAAATAAAAGTTTCACTTATGACAGATGATCCTTAACATTTATTTTCCTTATAAATAGATACTAAAGAGTGGGCATTAGAAAATCACAGTCATTGCTGTGACTGTCACTGAGTGAATGGGGAGCATTTTAAATCTCACAAAAGATGCAGCACAAAGAAGGAACTGACTGATTTTTTCAAAGTCTCAAAGAATGGAAAACACCAGTTTCAGTGCTTGGATAATTCAAAAACCATTAAACAAATTTGCTCCAACCTTCCCAAAAATTTTCACCTCTGGGCTGAGATCAAACATGAGAAATTTCAGCCCCAAAGGTAAAAGGAAATTTTTTGGAGAGATTATAACCTACTGAACAGGAGGACTTACAAAATAAGTGCCTTTTCAACAGTAACTATACTGCATCAATCTTTAGCAGTTAAACTAAATGCACTATTAATCTGTTTATTATATAAATTATATATATACACACACATACTGTACAAACACACACTATATATTATATGTAGCACAGTAGCCAAGCATTACTGAAAATGACAAGCTTTCCAAATAAGAAGTAAAAGCAAAGAATATAGAACAGAAGAGATAGTACATAATTATTCACAAGAATCCATCTTTACAAATGAAAGGCTCTGACATTTGCCCAGATCAAAAATCCAATTTTACAGCACAAGCAGATAAGGAATTAAATAGTGTACAGATAACATCTAAACTGGTATTAAAAGGTTAGCAGTGCTTAAAATTGATTAGTCACCCGGATCAGACAACATACATCCCAGACTGTTATAGAAAAATTGGCCAGATATTGCAGAAGTCTTAGCTGTCATTTTACAAATTCAGTTCGGGAGAGAGCACCACAAGCTTCAAAGTGGCCAGCATAATTCTATTACCAGACATTCTGGGGTAGGAGTTGTTAGTGCTGGGATCTCCCATTGAAGTCTGCATCTTTTTTCATTTGTTGAAATACAGTTGATGGGGTTATTGAAAGCAAAGAGCAAATGTTGAAGAAATTCAGTATACCAGGAGGATCAGGGTGACCAGATGTCCCAGTTGCATAGGGACAGTCCTGGTATTCAGGTCTTTGTCTTATAAAATCACCTATTATGCCTACTCCCAACCCTTCCACCTATTTTTCACACTTGCTATTTGGTCATTCTAAGAGGAGTATTAACATGAATGATGACCACTGAAGTCAAGAAGGATTAAGGATCAATTAAGTGCTTTGGTTAATGCAATGGATGAAAAATGTAGTTCAATACAGATAAATGTTCCATAGCCTAGACTAGGGCTGTAATTTGTTTCATAGCAAACTGTTGTGAAAATCATGGATTTGTCTTGGTGAAAAATGTCAAAATTCACAGAACCATGAGCGGGGGAGTGAAACGTCAACACACCTATTTACTTCAGGAAATACATAATACAACATTTTATGCAAAGAAAACCAAAGGGATGAGAGAAGGGAACTATTCTGCTCTTAGCTGGAAAAAAGGAGACCTTTCATTTTAGTAATTAATACTTAACACTTATACCAGTCTTCACATTTTAAAAGTGTTTTACAAATCTTAATTGAGCCACACAGTACCCCCAATGTAGGTGGTAAAAAATAGTTCCAAAAATAAAAAAGCAAGAACTGGGGGTGTGGGGGTGGGGGAGAAACTGAAATCACTGAGATCCTCACATAAGGAAATAACAGGAAGGGGGCCAAATTCAATTCCATCTGTGCAACACTGTTGACTTAGGTGCTGCTGAGAGAAGAAAGTGGAGAGAAAGAACGGACATGAAAGGATAGGTGCAAACCCTCTCATGCTAAATACAACTGAGCCATTGATAAATGGAACCAGACAAACATGCCCCAATACAAAATTGTTTCCAGATTCAGAGATAATTAAGCCAAAGTTTAGTAAAGCACATCAAAAGAACATTGGATTTTTTTGTTTCTAGTAGGCACATATTTATAGGTCAAGCAAAGCAAAAATCTATGATTCAATGGCATTTTTTGGTTTGCCTGTCTATGACATAATAGCTTTTGAACAACACATCTGAGCAATTCAAAAAAATTAGAGAATGTTCCAGACATCAACAGGCTCTCGTGAAAACATGAAAACTGGAAAAACCTTCATTGGAAAAATCAAAGCCACCAAATGAGCATTTGGTACTGCAGGCAGAGAAATCTCCATCCCGCCCACTCCTATAGAACACAGCCAGCAGCTTAATATATTGCTCTCTCTCACTGGGTGTCCAGTTAGGTTTACATAAGCAATCAAGTGTATGATTCTCGAGTTTACTATGCAACTTAACACCCACAAACTAAGTGAATGAAGAATCTAAGACAGGGTACAGTTGTATAGGTTGAAAAACAGTGTTCAGAACAAATAGAGAAGAAGGCTGGGAATCAATCCAAGATCTATAATAGCTATATTCATTGCCCTGGACCTACTGGTTATGTGTCCCTGGAAAAGAAACCTAACCTTTCTGTGTTTTGGTTTACTCATCTGTAATTCTGGGCCAGATCCTCACCTACTGTAAACTGACATAACTTCATTCAATGACTAATTTCAGAAAGTAAAAAATTTAACTTCACAAATCCACTGGAAGGCAGATATAGTTGTAATAACTAAAGCTCCAAAATTATGAGCTATTACTGTTCAAGAATTGTCCAGGTATCAAGACTGTTTAGAACTTATAGAACAGAGGGCTACAAAAATTAAAACCAAAGGTCTAATGGCTAAGTATCTTCAAGCCGTTCTCAAGAGTAAGTGCAGCTAAAGAGACTTTCCCTTTCCCCATTTGTGAATGAATTAATAACTACCATGGGAAGCTGCTGGCTCCCTTCTGGTGTACTTCGTGCTTTTCTCTGGGGTAGTGGGTCAAGGTGCCCCCAGTTATCCCATCGCCAAGAGGGGTCCCTCTGATAATGTCCCATGGAGAAAGGAGAGGCAAGGGACATGGGACCTGTCCGCTATTCCACATCCCAGCCCAGAGGCCCTATGAGTAGGAGCTCTGCACTGCAGACAGTGTCTAACACTGTAACTCTTCCCCTGGACTACCTTCCCTCTGTGCTCCTTCAGCACCTCTTTCCCTGCCCCCTCTCAGTGCCTGGCGAATGCCTCTACTCTGCCTTGTGGGGTTCCCCCTATGGAACCCTGTATCTTCAACTTCTCTCCTCTACATGACACTGCATTCCTTTATTCCACTCCACACTGCACTTCTATTCCTCCTCTAGCTTGTGCCCCATTTGTCTAGGGCAGGGAGCTTTTATCGGGCAGCTGGCTGGGCCTTGATAAGCCTCAGCTACTCCTAATTACCCTCTATTAACTCCAGCTAATTTGCAGGGAAGGGAGCCTGGAGTGTCCTGGGCTTACGTACCTCCCTTCTATGACTCTCCTACTGTCCTCTGCCCTTGTCACATTAACAAATTTATATCAAACACTGACATTATATGATGTTCCAGATATAGTAGTAAAATAAGGAACAATATGGAATCTAATATCATAATTAAAATGTGTATAAAAGGGAGGTCAACTGTAAGTGATATAGCTGTGGGCAAAATATTGTAAATTTCAGTGACAGAGTTTACCCTATGGGCAACCCTGTTAGGAAGGAAAGGCATTGCATTCGTATTGATTTCTTTTAGTTTAAGTGAATAAAGGAAAGGCGTAAGGCTAATGTTTACAATCAAACATGCTCGTGCTATTGAGTTAATGAAATATACCTGTGTTGAAATAGGCAATGAATAAAAGTAACTAAATTCAAACCATGTATTTATAAGGACACTGGACCACAATGGAATAATCATGGGTTAATAATACACAGACTCAGCTCACCCAGTATGTATCAGTATTGTTGTTAAAATTAGGAGAACAGAAATGGAAGATTTATACAGCTGCTCCAGTTTGCTGGAGAACAATAGCTCTTGAAGTGCTTTCACAATGTAAGATGGACTGTAGAAACAAGTTTAAAGAGCATCATGAACTACGGAAGAGCTTTGTATAAATTACATGAATTTTAAACAGCATATTTCAGTCACTAGCAGAGTGCTGATGGAGAAACTGCTACTTAAGCAAGCACAACTATCAAGATGGCCAAGGGAAGCACTGCAGAAGAGCTAACAAAAGGCAACTTGTGGAAGTAGGATGCTAACCCGAGGAAATCAAACAGTGTTTGACATATGTCCCAGCACAGTTAGACCAGCAACTATGACTCAAATTGTCTCATGCAAGCTGGTGTGACAAGATGTGTTAAACAAAAAGATTGACAAATTCTATTGCCAACTGAAAGAACTCAAAAGCTATCATTTCATTCCCTGATTGGACAATGAGAAAAATACAATTATCATTTTGGTTGAACATTCTGAAACTTGAGAAAAAGTGCGGGTCACCACAGATTGATCATGCCTGCCCCTCCGACGAACACCAGTGGGTTAGACCACCTATCAGAAATAGGTTGAAATGATCTGTTTCCTGAAAATTGAAGACAAATACTGAAGTTCAAGGCCAGCCCCATGGTGACATCAAATATCCATTCTGGAGAGGCACCTTTAAATGTCTCTTTCTATCTTCCAGCAACTCAGGTAACCCAGTAGTGTACTGGGGAAAGACTACAGATGCATCTATCCTTTATTCCTCTTGTATCTGCAGTATCAGATACTGCTGTGAACAGTAACAGAGCTGATAGCTGATCGATGAACAAAGATCTGATAATAAGTAACACACAGATTTTCTCTTTGATGATGACCAAAATCAGTAATTAACCAATTTTCTGAAACACAGCACCTAATTAATAAAGAAGCATACAATCTTGTGTACATGTGCTGAAGATTGCCAAAATTACTGGATATGTCTTTGTTTTATAACTAATTCTAATCATTACTTTTGCAAAGTAACTTTAAAACGGAACACTTTATTGTTGTTAACTTAGATTATAGAACACGCTGTGTATGGCTACCACGGTTTCATATGGCTTTTCAAGTTAAAGTTCTGTGTGCGTGCGTAAATGAGGTCAAGTGTGCAGCTTCTTGATCTTTATTTGATCTATATAGTTTGTCATAAATACAAGAATTTATATTGGACAGTTAACCAGATCTTGGGGCTAATATCAATCATTATGAAATAGATAAAGGTTGATCATTAGAGATCCCAGGGGGAAAGAGATGTTGATGACTTGGCATGTAAGTAACTGGCCAAACTTCTTGTGATTTAACTTTGGATTGTTTTTTCTCTGTTGTGCTAGTGACACTGGAGTTGACTACTTTGAAGGACACTAAGGCTATGCAGTGTCAGATTTCCCATTAGGCACTATAGGCACAGTGCCTAGGGCCTACGAAATTTTTAGGGCTTACGAAGGAGGGAAAAAATTAAAAAAGCAGAAAAATAAAGAAAAATAAGGAAAATCACATGGTTTAGCATTAAAATAGTTTAAAGTGCATCATGTCAATTGACGTAATTCAATTGGCGTTTCCCCTCTTTTTGCACATTTTGGAGTGAAAGTGCCTAGGGTCTACAAACACCAAAATCTGGTCCTGAGGCTATGTCTACATTAGCAATCTCCGTTCGGACTTCCTTAGTCTGAACTGAGCAGTTCCCGGTTAGTTTGGACTAACTTGTGGCTTTTTAGTTCGAACTAGCTGTGTTTTTTAGTTCAAACTGGAAAGTTAGTTCGAACTAAAAAACATGGTTAGTTCGAATTAACTGCTTAGTTCAAATGTTTTAAGTTTGAACTAAGGAGTCTACATCACCTTAGTTTGAACTAAAGAGCTAAGCACTAAGTTTGAACTCAGCTTTGCTTAATTCAAACTAAAAAATTTTAAATCAAACTAGCCAAAGGCTAGTGTAGACCCGGACCAAATTAGTCCGGATTAACCCTCCTTAGTCCAGACTAATTTGGCAGTGTAGACATAGCCTCAGAGTATATTTGCACTGCAAAACAACCAAAATGCACAAACAAACATGCAGCAGCAACTTACATCAATTAGCTCAAGTTTGCAAAATGGGCAGAAAATGGCAGTGTAAACAGCTCCACTTGGACTGGAGTTCAGGCTCTGAAACTTCAGGGTGTGGGGGGGGGGGGGGGGCTGGGTTCCAGCCCAAGTGAGAACTTTTGCACTGTTCTTATTAGCTCGATAGCACAAATCAAAATTAAAAGAACCCTCAGCAAGGGAGTATGGATAATCAGTAAAGCAATTCCTTACCTAAGGTTGGTTTTATTCCCTAACTTTCTTACCAAATATTCTACCAATTTATATCAGCTGTGGGTCTCACCCATTGTATCTATCTCACTGCAACATTGTGAAGCTTAACTAATTTTGATTAAGTTTGAAAGCAACTAATGTCAATGGGAGTAGGACCAAACCGTCAATGTTCATAATGTTCAAAATCATATAGTTCTCACAAGCTGTAAATGAAACAACAAAATCAAATTATAATCTCCCTTGAAAATACTGGGTTAAAAAAGAAGAAATTTGGGATTCCTTCTCTCCATCAGTTAGCTAATGTAACAGTGGATATTAATTGGATGAGATTTAGATTTGTTTCTGAATCTATTTGTATTTGCACTTCCCTTTGTCAAGATAACAATCTTCCTCCTGTCAGAAGGTTACAACCACTGCCCACGCTATTCCTTAGCAAAACTTCAAGGGATGCTATTAGAAGGAAAATGGGCTGGCCCTCTCACAAACACTAAGTACCTCTTTTGACTCCCTCCCTAGCCTAGATCAAGCATAGAGATTTGAGATCAATGATTCAGAACTCCGATTTCTCCAAAGATTTTTGTTGTTCCACTAATTTAAAGCACAGTATGGATTAAATACCCATTATACAAAGAGACCAACATATAGTATGCAATATTAATCATAGAAGCTGAGGTCCTACAAAAAGTGTTGCAAGACTATAAAGATCCGTTCTCAGAAATGACCTCAAATGTTTAGAAAAAGACTGAAAAAAATCCATAAACTAGTGCAATAAATCTCAAACAGAAATCTTACCTGTCACAAGCTGTTGTCCAGCTAATCCTACTGGAACCATCCCAAGGTTGTTCATGGCAGTAGCCCAAGCCGTTGGATCAGTGACTGACATGTTAAGTTGTGTGGTATCTATAGCAATACTTCCCAAACCATCAGCTGCTGTGAGAAGGGAGACAAATTCTGAGTTTAAAAAGAAATAAGCTTAATCTTTAACAGAAAATTGTGGTTGACACATAGGTAAATCTCAAGGAAAATAACACAATCAATTTTTTTATTATTATAATTTATCTTTTTGGCGCACCCACAAAAGTGATGGGTGCTATATAGCAATGAGTGAAGATATGGTGCCATTCAAAATAGCTTATATTTTAAGCCTATCTAACTAGTAGCAAATGTTTCTATGGAAAGAAACAAAGATTTCCAAATATCCAAAGGAGGGCACATTTTTCATAAAATATAATTTAGCATTACTTGTCATTGACATTGTATATAAAAAGAGATCAACTCAATTTCACCTGTCTTAGGGAAAGATTACTAAATTCCATTTGAAAAATATTTATCACTAATCAATATAGCAAAAATACTTTTGGTGGTTACTGCAAAGTATAAATATTTACCTGCAGCCATTGTTTAAACTGGTTCCTTTTGTTGCTGACTGTCTTCAATTGAAATGTATCCACTACTGTATTAATGACATCTTGTGATGGAAGAATCTGTTTGTCACTGAATGAAGACTCTACACGCAGTTCATTAGGTGCTACAAAAAACCACAAGTAAACAGATATTAAGTGTTGCTTTTAAAACCTCATTGTAAAATCAGATGCCTTGACTATACAAATCTACACGAAGTTCCTACCTCCCCTCACAACTGGCTCTCCCAATCCAGTTCAGCTACACACTTTCATCAAATGTTAGTGAAGGAGTTTCAACTAACCTGCATTCTTGTTGACTGAATAAATGGTGCCATGTACGAACCTGTCAGATGCCTTGCTTCTGGCTGAAAAACCTTCACAAATAAGGTTTTATCAGTACCTGCACAGCCCCTCTGCAGGCAGGCATCAACTGAAAGGACAGACTTCGGGCTGCATATGAATTTTTTAAAAAGTTAAAAATTAATTGATGTGGTGAGTTTTGAGGAAATGGTTGCCTTGTTAAATATGTTGCCAGATGAAGGTGTGACTAAGAATGGAACAGAAAGTGGGAAGACTTGCAGTGTTAAAGACGACAATCTGTCTTTAACTAACACAGTATCCTGAGTCCACAAAGGGGCACCAGCATGAAGCAAAGGGGGATGCATCAGCCTCCATCTGAGACGTCTTTGCTTTTGTCAGATTTCTGTTGCAATATGAATTTTCCATAAAGGTAATTCTTTTGTCTGTGACTCTCATTATGTCTGCATATTTCTGACAGTTAAAAGGAAAGAAAAGAGCATGTAACCAAACTGTGAGAGTTGACAATTTCAATTATAGAAGACTTCCAAATTTTAATAGTAAAGAGCAAATATTTATTTTGGTTAATATATCTATCTACACACCCCCCCCCCCAGCTTATTTTAGGCCTTTTATGCATTAGTTATGTAACACACTGCAGTGTGGTTTTGGCGCTTTCACGGTCTTACCAGGATTGCCTCATTGCTGTGTAAGAGTACTAAGGGCTTGATCCAAAGCTCATTGAAGTCAATGGAAAAATTCCCATTGATTTAATTGCGCTTGGCTGGTTCAGCATTTAAGTCTCCAGTCTTTCATCACAGAAGTCAGCTGGAGTTTTGGAATTAATTTCACTGGAAGCAAGAGGAGGCTTTAAAGATAAAAATTTCAAAACTGAATCAAAAAATATGTAGAGAGAATTTGAATGTGAAAACCTCACATAAATTTGTGCAAAAGGCTAATTGTATAGACAAAATGTTTATGCAAACAACCAAACATGGGTAACTGTAAATGTGGGTTCTACCGGTGTGTTTTTGGTAAAATGTTTGGTGTTAAGATCATACACATTAAATATACTTTATGAACATTATTTAATGGGTGTTAATGATGGTGTTTCCAGTTTATAAACCTAAATATTTCATCTTTAGAAAACATTAATAAAACAGAATAGATATATTTTAGCTTAACAGTCCCCACACTTCTATCCTCATATATTTATGGAAACATAATATAAACTTGAAGGGTGAACATAGTTGTACAAACGTCCCCCTTGCCATATGTAATACAAAGGCATATTGCTACAATTACAACTCACATCATACAAAGGTGATCAGCTTAAAAGCTATACAAGTGACAATAGCACTTAATGGAACCAGTTAACACCATAAGTTAATATTTTTTAATATGAAAATGTCCAGTTTTACTAGGTTGAACCATATTTTGTTCTGAGGTGGACTGGATCTACTAAAACATCAATATTTATCATATTTCAGTATTTGACTTTGCTGTGTAATTTCTTTATTGAGCTATGAGAAAACTGACTTTTTACATACAACCACTATTTATTACTAAAAACCCTGACCAGAGTTCAAACGATTCTGTAAACAGAACATGAGGTATATCAAGCAAGCTGCATGACTGAGATTTTTAAAAGTGGGTGCCTAAAGTGCAGCTCCTTAAATCCATATTTAGCTCCTCCACCTCCAAACTACATATTCTTGGCTGCTAAATCCACTTCAAACTTAGAGATGGTCAAATTATTTGTTGTTCATAACTTATGTAACTTCCATTATGTACCTCTTTATGAATCATTCACAATTCAATCCTTATTACTATACATGTTGCTATTCATAAGTATATGCTGAAAACTTCAAGTAAACAAATTTCAGCCTATTGACAGCCTGCAAATTATTTGTTTTACCATGTGTTATTGGGAGGCACTGCTGATCAGCTTAGATTCTTGGTACTGCTTCTGTTTCTTGAATGGACAAGAGAACTTTTAAACGGAATGATAAGGATAGGAGAATGATGAGTAGCAAATCACCACTCATGCTAAAACATCTGAAATCTTTGGGGCATTATAAACATTTTCTTGAAGAAACCACGAACTGTCCAAATACTTGTTGACAATGAATAATATAACTGCACAAGTAGCAGCAAAGGAAATTCACTGTTAATTCATGAAAATATCTGTGATTCCCTTACTGTACAGTTAAAACAACGAAAGTCCTGTTGGACCTTAAAGACTAACAGATTTCTTCATAAAATCATAGAAATACAAAGGGACCATGAGAGGCCATCAAGTCCAGTCCTCTGCACTCATGGCAGGACAAAGTACCCTCTTAAATCATCCTTGACAGGTGCTTGTCTAGCCTGCTCTTAAAAAATTCCAGTGATGGAGATTCTACAACCTTCCTAGGCAACTTATTCCAGTGGTTAATCATCCTGACGGTTAGGAATTTTTTCCTAATGTCCAACCTAAACCTCCACTGCTATAATTTAAACCCATTGCTTTTGGTCCTATCATTGTCCGTTAAGGAGAACTATTAGGTACCTGAAAACTGTTATCATGTCCCCTCTCATTCTCCTCTTTTCTAGACTAAACCAACCCAGCTCTTTCAATCTTCCTTCATAAGTCAAGTGTTCCAGACCTCTAATTATTTGTGTTGTTCTCCTCTGAACATTCTCCAATTTGTCCACGTCTTTAATGAAATGAGTCACCCAGAACTGGACACAATACTTCAACTGAGGCCTAATCAGGGCTGAGTAGAGTGGAAGAATTACTTCTCGTGTCTTACAATATTCCTCTTAATACATCACAGAATGGTGTTTGCTTTTTTTGCAACAGCGTTACACTGTTGACTTGTATTTATCTTGCGGCCCACTATAACACCCAGATCCCTTTCCACAGGACTCATTCCTAAGCAGTCAGAAGTTTTTGTGGGCTGCAACCCACTATGTCAGGTGCCTCTTATGCCCTCAGAAATTTATTAGTCTTTAATGTGCCACAGGACTTTTGGTGGTTTTGTTATATACATTCTAACATAGTAGGGTGATCAACAAAAAGTCATAAGATGGGCCAAAGCCTGAAGCTGAACTGACCTCCTCTAAACAAAAGTTGCTGTGGGTTATTTTGTCAGTGGAACAAAGTTGAATAACCAATCTGTGCTCCTAAGCTCATTGCTGAGCATACTGTGGAGTGATGTGCACCAAACTGGTGACAGATGCAAAAGAGAAGCACAGGACTGGAACTACAGGACTCTGAAGTTAGAAGCTATTAATTTTAAAAATCTTTAAAGAAATTGCACACAGAAATTGATGTATAATGGCATCAGTGACAAAACCACAGCTACGCCATTGAGAACAGCACTATTACATCAGACATTGATCTGTCCTTTCTCAATACAGAACATTTATGGGAGAAAGATTTTTATATTGTATTAATATTATGCAAAGTGACATTGCATAAAATAATCTTAAAGAGATACTGTAAACTCAATAGTTATGTTTTGGAAAAGAAATTAATACATTTTTCATTTTTTAATGCAAACTTTGTGTGGATGTAACTATTCTCTGTATTTTTGCCACCCAAACACTACAGAGCTGTTCTACTCCAGAGCTAGAAAGTCATACAAAGCACAAATGTTGAAGCTGACTATTTTGTATTCTTTGTCCACACCGTATGCAATGCAAAAAGCAAATAGGTGTAAAGGATGAAAGTACATTCAATTTTCAAAGTTCTTCCTCTTTTCATAGTAAAAAGTGTTACTGGTAAGATAGGCTGAGGAGCTATCCCATGATTTTAAACCAACCTATGTTCTTTTAAGTATTAGTAGCATGAAAGCATACAAAATAAGGGTTCTGAGTCTGCAAATATTCATGCTGATGAATAACGTTACTCAGGAGAGTAGCTCCACTGAACTGGATCTAATCCTAAAAATAATACAGAGGAAAGAAATTAAAGAAAGCTTTCTTTTCCTTTTTTAGTTCTATTTCTATGAGGCTTTCAATTACCATCATGCTAATGCCCAATGCACTAAACACAAACAGAACTATAAAAATACCACAGAACAGCTATGGCAATCTCTCTTTTTGTGGTCACACAGCAAATATCCATTCTCCATTCTCACATGGGTAGTTGCGGGAGACTTTGAGACTTTTCTCTGACAGACTGTCAAGATGATACAGTTCCTCTCAAGTCCATACCAATGAAAACTTCTCAGTCATAGCAGATTGTACTTAGCACACATATTTTATATCAGGCAATTAAAAGCAGTTACCCAAGTGAATACAGAACCAGGTTATACATTGTGCATCAATTATCGCAGGCAATGAATGCCATGAGACAAAGAGATTAGCACAATATAAAACTAATTCAATAACCCAGAAGACTTTTAAGCTAAAATCCTACCTTTAGGTATGTATAACAGCCCAAACAATCGAATTGCAACACAACAAAGCAAATTAAATTCCCTACTGTCAAAAAACTCAGCAGAATATCCAGGTCAAATAATCAACAAAAGATGCTAGCAATTTAAAAGGCAGCACTGACTGAACTGGGTAATCAAGAGAAGGTTCTATGCCAACCTGTGCCACTGACCTGCTGTGTGACTTTGGGCAAGTCACTTCACTTCTTCATAATTTCTGTGATCACCACATACCTCGAGGAAGAGATTGATTATATGAACCTTATGAAAAGGAGGATTGGACACTCTTAGATGATAACTGTCACAGATGTTGATTCTAACAATTCTGAGGGCAGCAACCACTACAGTTAGGTGAGATTAAAAGGCAAGAAGATGGATGGAGCAATGGGATTCTTTTAAATGCCCAATGCCTCATGAGCCACCAAATTCAGTTAGGTTCACAACCTCCCAAAGGTCTATAGATGCTTCCATGCACTGTAATTCATAAGATATTGGACACTGGATTGCTCACTGCGCTGCATGATAAGGCAAAAATACAAGGTGTTTACTAGACAGGTAAGGATGTTTTCAATGCACCACACATCCTTAGCTAGTACCCCACTGCTGTCTTTATTTATGGATTAATAGAACTGCAGGGCTTGACTCAAGAAAAAAAAAAAGTTAGACCACATCATTCACTACATGTGTAAAATGGCCACTTGGTCCTCTTTGGAGGAAAAGGAAACTGGAGAATGGGGAAGCACTAACAGTTGCAGACAACATCATGAGAGGCTTTTCTCTCCACTATCACCCCATTCTTCTTGCCTACAGTACACAGAAGAAAAACTGCATAACTTGGAAGTTCAAAGAGTTTGAAAATGCCTAAAATAAAATGCATGATATTGTTTTGTGACAGCTTGCTAAAAAACAGTCATTACTTTTCCTCTACGCTTGGGTACGTGAAACATAGCAGGCACCAAAACAAGTGGCTAGAGCATTTTTTAAAATCTGGCCCTTCTTTGGGCACCAAGGAATGCACTGAACTCTTAGAAATTTGGCTCCAGGTTTGGATGCTGAACACCTCAAAATCTGGATATTAGAACTATTTTTGAGTAACCAAATTTTGCCTAATGTGGAAGCTGCAGTCAGCAAATGACAAGCCAAAAAAAGAGGTGAACTTTTTTGAGTCTGAGTGCAGAAGAATCATTTATAGAAACTGGCAGGTGCATAAGAATACAAGTCTTCAGGAAATGGCAGGGAGAGAGGAATTTACATACATAATATATCCGAGAGAGAGAGAGAGAGAGAGAGAGAGAGAGAGAGAGAGAGAATTGAAATGGTGACACACACACACACACACACACACACACACACACACACAATTTGATTTTCAATTTTTCAATCATTTGGGATGAATTATGATACCATGACTCACTACAGCCTCTGCTACTGGAAAATTCTGTGGCCCCATAAACTCATAAAATAAAAGGTGCATTATTACACCACTTCTCTTTACACCTTTTATATACAATCTATGTTTGCATATATATACCTTTCTGCATACTTATACATTAGCTTTTACACCAGTAACTACTGCACTTCAGTCAAACAACAAAACACAATTATGCCAGTAGGCCCAAGACAACTTTGACAAAGTCACAACATAGTTTCAGTTTACTCTTAAAACTAACAAAGTCAATTTGCACACTACATATCCTCTGGAAGAATTGCTCCTTTAAGATGCTGCATTACTAAATGTTTTGCCTCATCAGGTTTTGAAAATAATATCTGGAACACACAAAGGCCATATTCCTCCCAGAAAGTAGAATACTGGAAGATTTCAGGAATGTGGAAATAAAGCAAAAGATCTGGGAGATATATAGGTGTTCCCTTTTAATAATGTTTTAAAAATGATTCAGTAACTTTTTTTAATTAAATCCAGAACTTCACAGGCAACCAATGTAAGCTCTTAACAGGTAAAAAATGTGCGTGTTCTTTTCTGACCATCCTAGCAGTTGCAGCCTGAATATACTGTAGTATATAGACAACCAAATCTGAAGACACATTAAGCAAGGCATTATAGAGTTCCATACTAGGAATAGCAAAAGCCTATGCAGTACTAAAATTATCTGGAAAAAGCAAGTTTGCAATAACAATGCACTGTACTAATGATAAAAGCAAACTTGGATATTGCTCAAATTCAAAGTGCTATTGATGGTCTCTGTTTTTCTACTTTGTCTGGGAGCTGATTTTAAATTGTCAATTGCTTGCCTTCCATTTCAATGGAAGTCTGCTTACAGAATTTATTATACCATTTCACCATCTCATACTGCAGTTTTTTAAGCCTTCAGATGTAAGTATCTATAGATACACTTGTGAGGCTTCTGAAGTCTTCTAATCAAATTATACTGATAATATTTTAAACATAATATAATGCTTCTTTTCATCCAAGGCCCTCAAAATGCTTTTTACCAACATGGAATTCCCAAAATAAATATTTCAAACAATAAAGGAAGCACATAAAGCACCCTGTCTTGCAGTGGAGAAATAAAATATATTAATGAAAGTGACTGTATTACATAGGAATAGAAGCTTCTATGCAAAAGACATAGTGGGGGAAAAAATCTTTGCTATATCAGTGCTCTCACTTTCAAATAAGAAAGTAAGTGAGAAATAGGTGGAGGAAACTTAACCTCTTTACATAGGACAGAAGCATTGAGATAGTAAAAAGAACAGGCCTAACAGTCCATTTGGTACAGTCCACTGTCACTGGGCCAGACTGTTCTCCTAAGATCTATGCACAGTCTGGAGCCTCCAGGTGCCTATTTCCTTTTTTTTTTTTTTTTTTACATGGAAAGGAAATTCCACTGCCACCAACATACCTTGCTCACACGTCTGGACCTTGAGAAGACATCTCTACAGCCTCATAGAAATTAGTAGACAAAAAAACAAAAAAAAACAAACAAACAAAAAAAACCCAGCCTAAGGCTATGTCCACACATACATCATTATTTCGAAATAAGTTATTTCGAACCATTTTGAAATAACAGCCATTTCGAAATGAATGAGGAGCCTGTCATTTCAAAATAAGAAAACATTGTGTGGACATTCAGTTTTTTATTTCAAAACAACCAGTGTTGTTTCGAAATAAAAGACTTGTGTGGACATACCCTAAGACTGTGTTACACTTCCTGCGCAGACCACCTTCTCCAAGGTGCAGAAGTAATCTAGGGCCAAGGTTCCCAGCCTTTTCAGTCACAAAGCACACTTCAATGGGACAAACAATTCCATGACACACCCCCTTTTTTCAGCTGCATTGATTGCTCATAATGTCGCTTTTACTTACATTTACTATAGTTATGGTCTTACTAGAAAGGTTTGCAACACAGTGCATGCAACAAGCTAAGGAAGGATCAAATGCATTAACCTTTCAAATCCGCTGGAAAAAGAAATGTCTCAGTTTTGTCCTTCGGACACCTGTGTTTAAAATGTACACATTTTAGAATCAAAAGACTGATAACCTTACTTTTAATTTGATGATCAATTTTCACGAGTTTTATGAACTGTAATTTTGGTTGGATAGAATGTTGTTTAAGATGAAATAATACATCTTTTACACTGATTTTCATTACTTTTGTATAAAATTTCATGACACACTTGGACAGTTCTCACGGCACACTGGTTGAAAACCACCGATCAATGGAACAGAGATACCAAGGAAGGCCCTGGCAGGCTGATTTCATTACTTTGGAAGCAGTGGTGGTGGCAGCAGCAGCTTGGAGACACAAAGCCTCTAAATGGATTACACTGGTTTATTGGGAATCTACCAGGATTGCAGGAAAAGATAAACTACACTATCTGACAGGATAACATGTGGAGGAGAGGAAATCTCTGTGAAAGAAACATCATGGAAATTTTCTCACCACAGCCTCATCTCACAGAGCTTTCTTCTGGATGGGATAATCTAGGCCAATGTTCCCTATAGTCCAGTATGTTTCCAATCTGGATTGGGATATCTCCAGCAACAGGACTTTCACCACTTCCTTTGAAAGACTGAATTATACTGATAAGCTAAGTTTAGGCTCTTCTCCAATGCCACATAATACAAAAATTACAATGTATTTTCTATATACATTATATATAGACTATATTGTATATATTACACAATATTATATTATTACCCGTGGGTGCATTTATTCCATAGAATATAGATATATATTGTAACAGCACCAGACCTGTAGTAGAAGGTATATATATATTAGCTCTGGGACTAGTAAATCCTTGTTCCTTAGGTTAATTTAGCCAGACTTACTCCAGGGCAATTAAGTCACCTGAAGTCAAGTAAGGAACCTGCTGCACTGCTTAAAAGCCTCCTTCTCAGGCAGGCAGGCACATCTGAAAGGGAGTTGAGAGAAGAGCCAGAACGGAGTGGAGTGGAGCAGAGTGGAGGAGAGCTGCTAGTAGTGAGTTGGAGAGATTGATTGCTGTGGGCCACAACACCAGGAAGTTAGGGGGGTTCAGGAGAAGCCCCGACAGGCAGGGCCCAGGCCTGTTGGGCACAGCAGCCTGGAGGAGGACCCATCCACTCAGAGAACTAAACAAGGGAGTCGATGGGGGCAACCCCAGTAAAATGGGGAAGACTGCGGAGACTGAAAGAATCCAGGGAAGGAGGCTGCGAAAACCCTTCTGGTTCTAGAGGGCAGGCTGGAAACAGTGGGACTAAGGACTGGTGATGCATGGAAGGAAGCAGTTGTCCTGGACTCAGCTGTTGAAGGCTGCTACTCATAGGGTCCCTGGGACTGCCCCCAGCCCCAGTCCCTCTCTGCCATACCAAGGGTGACCAAACAGGAAAGAAACACCAATGAGCAGGCCAGCCAGGCAATTACTTGGACTAGTCCCAAAAGGAGAACCCCTACCTTGGGAAAAATTGAGAGCAGGAACCCAGATTATCCAAGTCTGCAGAGTTACTCACTTTACTAGATCTTGAACCTTAACCAATTCCAACCACAACAATTTCAAAAAGCTTCAAACACCAAATTTTAAAAAACTCAGTCTGACACAATATTTGTGTCCCTCCCTGTTCATGCTGGTGCAGTGTAAAATCTTCCCACATCCAACACCTAAAAAATTAATCTGTGCTGATGTGTAACTAGCTAAAGTCAGTCCTGCACCTGTGTCAAATTTATAATCCAGTATCCTACAACCCGTGAGTGGTAGAAACTGGAGTTTTAACATCATTGAAAAGGACAGATTTCAGTGTGGACACATAGTGCTTGCTTCTAGCCCTGGAAGGTGAGGACATAGCTGAGCTTCATTTAGCATTTATGTATGGAAAAGCTAATTTAAGTTATTTTCAGAGGTTTCTAAAATGCATTCATTATCATTTTTCTCTGCTTCTGAGTCCTGTGTAATCGAAGTACTGAATTTAAGGGAGACAGCGGTGGAGAGGGGGAAAATGACAGAAAAGAAATAACAATAATTTTAAAATTTCTAAAATACTATTTTTTCTCTAAAATTTGTGGCACAAACACAGAAGTACATGGCAGTACCATGTCATATCCTCTTGGTTCTTATTCAAGACAATCTGCATAACTCATCTGCACCTTTGTCACTATGGAGAAAAACCATCCTAGACTCAGGTCAAGACAAACTTTGTCTGACAGCATCACGTATTCTCTGTACAAAGCCTGCTAAGAAAGATGTGGCAAGATTTTTTTAAGTCAAGATTTCTAGTGATATAATCCATTAAAAGAAACGTTCCCAGTCTCATCCCTGTCAGCTATGTCACCAACTCTATATGAACCTATCGACTGACTATTGTCACATCCCATTCATGATCGCTGGCCACATCTATAAAATCCTACATAATCTCCATGATTTTATACCCGTACTCCCCTATCTCTACCCATCCCTGAATGTCTTTCATCCCTGTCAACTTATTTTTCTAGTTTTCTTTTTTGTAAACTCTTAGGTTCCTGGGTTCACATCCAAAGCACTCTATCCTCTGACCCAAATATTTCCAGCAGATAGTACAATGGATTAGGATCACAGCTCTAGCACAAACCTACTGTCCAACTTTGGCAAGTCACAGCACCTCTCTATCTCCCTCCTGTCATTTGTCTGTCTCTTCTAGTTAGACTTTGAGCCCATTAGGAAGGATGGTCTCTCATGATGTGTTTGTACAGCACCCAGCACAACAGGGTCCCAGTCTCATTTGGTATCTTTAGACACCATTGTAAAAAAAAAAACAAAAACATTAGTGATAACAACAGTCCTTCCCTTTTAAACAAACTACCTTCTTTACTTTCAATAATAACCCTCTCTTTCCATGAAGCAAAGTTTAATGTGTTTGTCTTATTTGAGTTATAAACTCTTCAGGGCAGGAAATGTGTATGTATCTATCTTAGTAAAGTACAGTGTAAATGTAATGCACTATATAAATGCTTTGTAACTATACCACCACAAATTTTGTCTTTATTTTGTTGTAATCCAGTATTTCCAGTCTTTACAATACAACCAGAAAAACCTGGAATCAGCAGTGAGGCCAAAGGCTTCCTAAGAACCTTTACTTGTGAAGGGTGAGTGACCCTTCTTGGAGAAACTGTGAGAAACCTCTGTCAATTGGTTACCCATATTCATAAATAGCAAAGGTATGGCAATAAAAACCAGTGGAAATATGCCTGGAAGAAAACAAAGCAGAATGTAACCAGTGTAAACCAGTAGCGTACTCTGTTTAACATGTGTAGTATCAGGGTCACAAACGGTATATTAGTTACTTTTTAAACAAACATACTTTTAATGATGCCACTACATGATTATGAATAATGCATTTGGCCTTTAGCTATGAATATGGTAACTTTCATAGCATTTGACTTGCTTGTTTATGTTGTCATCTATTTGATTTGATACCAGCGCCCTCCTGGGACCAACTTGTGATTTTAGTCTATGAATATGCATATGACATAAATGATGCTAACTGGAAGGAAACTGTGGGGGGGGCAGCTGTTTTCCTCAAGCCCATCTAGTTCACTGGTTCTCCTCTTGACCTCCAGAAGAAAACTATTCCAAGACAGGGCTCTGGATCAAGGATGGTGAAAACGGAACAGCAGCAAAAAAAGTGGTTATGACAGTCCACCTTTATTATTCTGTCACCGTTTCTTGGAGTGGAAGAGACTTGATGACACAATAGGCATTTGCCATCACTAAAAATCTGCTGCGCAAACTGAAACTGCAGTTTGCATGAACTGAGAATGGACTTCCATTCAGCCTCACTATGAAATGGACAGATGCTCCTGTGGATAAGGCACCAGACTAAAATCCTTTCCAGAGATTTGGTTTCCATTCCCAGCTCTCCCTTAAATTCCCAAGTGACCTTGAGCAAGTCATTTAATCTCTTTGCACTTCGGTTCCCCATCTGAAAAATAGGATAATAATTCTTTCTCCCACTGTTTGCCAGCTTTGTCTAGAGAGATTATGCTATTTGTATGCACTACGCCTAGCACAATGCCCCCGCCTGTGTAACACCCTGCACTGTAGGATATTAAGAGAGAGCAGTTTTCAATGTAACCAACATCAAAAAAGACAATGATCATAGTTTTTCCAAGGAACACTCAGGAAAGGTGGGGAAATTGCAAGTTTCCTTTAAGCACTGTCAGTGCAATTCAAATTCTGTTATCTGTAAATTACAGAGTGTATCTCCTCCTTTTCATTCTACGTAAAGTTTATTTCTTAGTCAGGCAGAACAATACTATAGTAAAATAGGTAAGTAAAAAGTGTGCATGCATGCACGTGTGTGATTATAAACATAGGATGCACACAATAAATGAGTTCCCAAAGGGTAGCCCTGTTAGTCTAGTCCAACAAAACAAACAAAGAGTCCTGTGACACTTAAACATTAACACATTTATTTATCACATGAGCTTTCATGGGAGAAAATTCCACTTTGTCAGGTGCTTTGAAGATGAGGGAACTTATAGAATGGAAGGTAAGTTCCCCCATCTTCAAAATGTCTGACAAACTGGGATTTTCTCCCATGAAAGCTCATGAGATAAATAAATTTTTTAGCCTTTTAAGTGCCACAGGACTCCTTGCTTGTTTTACAATAAATGAGGCCATTTATAACAAGCCTGTAAATGTTTTTGTTTGTTTCGATATTTTAACTTTTTAAGTCTATTGTTTCTTAATGGAAAAACTGATTTCTAGTAAAAATTTATAACAAAACAAATGACAAAAAATAGTAAAAATCAAAAGCTAGAATATCTAAAGGAATTGCACTGTCTGGAAAATATGAAGTAATCACACAATTAAACTTTCAGATCCCAAGAGGTAGAGTCAAAGATATGCAACCCACATTAACGTCTGCAATTCCTGACTTCTGAATGCTAAATTGGGCACCCTCAAGTTTATATTAATGGCATTATTATATTTAATACACAGCTTCTAGTTGATGTTAGTGTTTATTGAAAGTACTAATTTTTGCAGAAATCTTCCTTATGCTTGTGTATCTATGTCTATCTTTTAAATTACAAATTCTCACTACAGAGACTGTCCGTATTTCTGTCTTGTACATTACAAACCATATCAATGAAACACAAATCACAATAATAATTATGGAAGTGATCACCAAATGGTAATGTGACAGTGTTTTGCAATTTTTTTCCTCCACAGTGTGCAAGCAAGATTTCAGTCATGGTAGAAATGCCATTGTGGTTTTTGATTTTCTGATTTTTTTTTTTTTTTAATTTCTTTGGGGAAACTGCAACTTGATGTAAGGCATTTTGCTCTCTACCTTCATCTGACTAGTGTCAATTCCTGGGGCAGAGTTGCTTCTTGGGAACCAGGCATTGATATTTGGCCAGAGATCCCTGAAAGAGGGTATTGCTTCTGAATCTATTTGTAGCCTCCTCTGTTTCAGAACAAGGGTATAAAGACAGTATAAAATAAAGCAGTCACAGTTAGAATATACTAAGACACTATATCACTAATTTTTCCCACAGTAAGGAAGGTCCTAATATTTGATACTGCGTAAGAGGTGGAAATTAAGCACACAATACTATTTACAAGGATTTTCACTAAGAATTTGGTGAGGGGTCACCTCTGATCTCATGAGTTTGTTCATTTAGGTTTTAGTGCAACATAGTATCTGAGCACCATACAAAATTAGGAATCTCATAATGAGCATAGAGTAGCATCTTTTCTGAGGCACCTGAAGCTATGATACCAGAACTATTTTCTGATCAGGACTGGAATCTATTTTATTCTTTCTAGCACCACTAACATAAAAAGGTCATTTTCTGGGAAGTGCAAGTTAACAAGAAATGTGACTTGCTTAAATAGGAATCCCTTGTACAAAGAGGTGAGTTTTACACTGAGTATGGCCTGACCTCTGCAATCATTAATTGCAGCATGCTCAGAAAGTTGGCTAAAATAAGATCCAAATTCAAAATGTCAGAAGATGAATCCTTCTCTTTTACCATTCTGTTGTTATATTATAACTTAGCAACAATTGAGAAAACAATATTGCTCCTAGGGGAAGAGCATCTGAGACTGTTTTTATGAGTGATTAAACACTGAAGAGAATCTAATGCCTTTAATATTTTTACTATTTTACTTTATTATTGAGGCAACACCTCTACCTAGTATGATAATCCTCTTATATGACAAAAGAAAAGAAAATCAAAGCAAAAACTGTTTTCTTTGCCTCATGATAATTCTGTATTGCCTTCTCAGTTTTCTGTTCATGTCCCTCTATGATTCTGGGGGCAGGATCCACCTCCAATTGCAATCAAAGAGAATCTTTCTGTCGACTTAATGGAAGAGGGTCAAAGCTTAGCTGAACAACAGGCACAGGAGAGGACTATGGAAAAGTAATATATTTAGACACATTGCCAGAAAGGATTTGGGTGCCATTTTTAAAATGAGATTTGATTTTGTGGGGGGAAGGAAAAAGGAGAAGGACTGTGATTATTTTTTTTCTTGTGTAGTATTAAATTAAACAATCTGAGTGATACAGACCAAATCCATGCACTCAGGGTCCATTAGCATTAAGAAGATATCCACACATTGATCTAAGGCAATATATGACTCAGAAATGTTTCTCAGGAGACTAACGTTCATGCTTAGAACAGGAATGACAGGAGTACCTTGATTACTAAATAAAAATGTAACCGCTGATAATTTTCTATGTGAAAAATAATGAGATTAACTTTTGTGGAGTAATTTTCTTATTTAAAGGCTAATCTGATGGGCTAGATCATGGAATCAGAGAATCATAGAAACTGGAGTCCTGTGGCAGTTTTAAAGACTAACAGATTTATTTATAAATATTATATATTATTTATAAATTTGTTTATAAACAAATCTGTTAGTCTTTAAAAATGCCACACAACTCCTTGTTTGTTTTGCTGAACTAGACTAACACAGCTAGAAACTGGAAGGGACCATGAGAGGTCATTGAGTCCAGCCCCCTGCTCTTGACTTGTGATCTTAGCTGGGGTTGGTCCTGCTTTGAGCAGGGGGTTGAACTGGATGACCTCCTGAGGTCCCTTCAATCCCTAATCTTCTATGATGCTATTGCTATTCATTAAAAGCCCTGCTCAGATTAAACAACACCTTTCTGCAGTAAACTAAGCTTACATGTTAGATTTACAGGCTGTTTTTAAATCTGAACTGCAACAATTGTGGTATATTATCTGTATTGTACTCTTTAATACAATTAAACACCTCAAAAATAAAATTATGTAGAATTATATTTAAAGTCTCTTTTATAAAAAATGCAAATCAAAGAGATTCTTTTTATTCATGTCCCCTAAGCCTGGTGAGGAATTTCATCTCCAATATTCGACCCAGTGATTTAGCTCTCTCTCAGTGCTTCTCCCATGAATTGTTTATACAGCAACTTGGCAGCATGATTTGCATATCAGAGAAGGATCCTCTTGTGTGTTCCCAGAGGTACAGATTCACCAGTTTTATCACTTTTTGCCACCTATGCATATCCCCATAGTACTGGGACTTACTAAAACAAAAAGGCATTTCATGGCTGCTAATGCTTATTCAGTATTTATGGTGCAGTTACAAAGATTTCAGTAGTTCACATTTTCTCTCTCCCCTTGTCTTCCAAAAAGTAGGCATAAATACCTCTTCAAACCAATTTCATCTATCACAGAAAGATCTCTGAGCATTACATTCAACTGTATGCTGATCAATTTGTTTCAGAGAGAGCCTAAAAATCACTAAAATCTCAGAGTCACAGAAATGTAGGGCTAGCAGAGACCTTGACCCGTCTTCTGAGAACATGAACAACAACTAGTTACTGTGCATAATCCTTAACATATTAGAAGACTTATTATTAGGTCCTTCTCAGTCTTCCCCTCTCAAAACTAACACCACCAACTTTTAATCTTTCCTTACCAGTCAGATCATCTAAACCTTTTTTTTATTTTTGTTTTCACATCTAGACTCTCTCTGGTCTATCCACATCTTTGCCAAAGCATGCCACCTGGAGTTAGACAAAGTATTTTAGCTGAGGCCTCCTCAGTGCTCAGTAAAGAGGCAACCATTTACCTTTCATGTCCCTGTTAATGCACTACAGAATAATAGCCTGCATCACAATGTTGACTCATACTCTATTAAGCAAGAAACAAACCCGTTAAGAAACAAAAGTGACTATCAAAGAGGGAAATCGTGTTTAGGTCCAGACCAGCACCTCAACATACCATGCAAGAATGGCTGAAGGGGTAGCTCTGGCAAATACATTTCATGTTTGATCTCTATGTAAAGCTTGGCGGTAATAACCCCATTGCTATATGTGAGATTTCAGGCTGATTTGTGTAAAAACAGGAATGTGACATCTGAACAAGGGTTATTGTTTAAATATGGTAGCAGATATGTTCTCAAATAGTACCCCCCAGAAACATGGTTAATTTACCTTAGCAGTAGCTTATACAATAGGTGTCACACCTCCTTCTCTGTCCTGCTGCCTAGTTCTAACAAAGCCACACAGAATGCTTTTCATAATATCACAGATGGTTGGGATATAGAGTAATTCACTTCTGGGACACTAGTACTAACAAGTGAGTAGTGATTGAAAGTCATTCTCTTCTAATGATTGAAGAGAGGATTACATAGTGGCATTAATGGGAACCACTTTTGGCTCAGAGGAACAGCAAAAGAAAGAGTGACTATGGTCGTCTCTTCAGGTCAGGACTGAGAAATACTGGCAGGGGTTTGTGGAAAAGCTCACACTGCTCCTGACCATGCTGCTCCTTTTTCATAAAAAGGATATCAGTCTGCAGATCTGTCCATGTGGGCTCTTTTACCAGTATTAAACTCACAAATATTCCATCCCCAAATTCACAGGGTTGTGTGGTTGTAAAACACAATGTGAGTAGAGATATCCTCAGAATACTTAAGAACTATTCCCCCTTGTAGCACCAGACACTCAAAATACAATCTCTTTGTGCTGGTGCATGAGAATTAAAAAATGAAACTACTCCGCTTAGATTGCCCAAGAATGTACTAGCAGGAATCCTAATAGTATTTCCAAACTCAGTACTCTCAGAAGAGTATAATTATAGGTTTGTGAAGGGGATGCCTTTAATAGAATCTGAAAAGCATAAGGGAAGGGCATGGATCTGAAGCCCATGGGCCTAGGAAGAAACAAGTTCTGCAGAAGCTCAGTGAGCGACAGTTTGCTATTTACACTACAGGGCACAGAAAAAATGTCTCTGGGTTCATGTACTTAACACACAAAAATCTGTCTACAGCACAGAGGGAAATAAAAATACAGTCGGAAAGGGTAATACGCAGTTAACCAGTGACTTGCTGGCTAGCAGCTAGACGGCTGGCAATGGAAGAACAATGTTGAACGATCAGAGGAAGTTACACTGTTCCTAATGTTGGGTTTACTAAATAACTGTGAACCTCAAAAAATGCCAGTTTAAGACGAGTGAGACTTTACTGGACACACAGAGCAACAGTTGTACATATTCACCCTCACACAGCACACAGAACAGATACCAACTGCCCCTCAGGATTTCCTATCACATCCTCACCACTCCCTTGAACATTTAAAGGATCCCCAGCCAGTGCAAAAAAGCTGCATAATAGGAGAAAGCAGCTAAAGGGGCTGAATCCCTGGACTACACTGAAAGCAGCCAGCTGTGTTCTTTATGCATTTATCATTAGTCTAGCTAGCACAAGTGCTGCTGGCCCAAGAAAAGACCCAGGGCTCAGCATGCTGCAACTCTGGGCTTGCAGCCTGGCAGCAGACCTGTAGCTCAGGCCTCGATCCCCATAAGACCAGCACCAGCAATGCCCCTGCTTGCTAGGTAGCTTGATTCTCCTCCATTTATTCTTCCCCTGGAAAAAAGTCACCATTCTGCAGCCACTGCATTAGGGGATGGTCTTCACAAAGAAATGCATCTCACACTGCACACTAAAGCCAGGAAGACTCAGGTTGCCCTGATGTGTGGTGGCAAAAAAGTCCACAAATGAAGGCCTGCTACAGAGAATGCCCAGGCACCATGTACCTCACTGCTCCATCAGACATCTTGTGGTCAGAATTGTTCTGGTAGTTGGAAAGGAGAAAGGTGGTCGCTGAGACTGCTAATTTCCAGCCCACTGGGATTCTGCTCAAAGACTGGCACCAACTGTTGATGTGCATCAAGATTTGGTTGGGGAGCAGAGCACAGAGTGGATGCAGGATTAATAGCTGAGTCCCTCTGTAGCTTCCCCAGCAGAAGTGCTGTTGCCAGTTTCAACAATGAGTTCCATGGGAGAGGAATAAGAAAAGCCAAATAACGGAAGTCTGCTCGATTGCTAGCTTGAAAGGTCATAGCATGGAAGTTCATCATAAGGAAATGGTCTGCAAGTGTTATCTGCACCATGTCTGTTATCCTGACCTCTAGTTTGGAAAAAAAAGGTTGACAATCTTGTTAGGGATCAGGTGTGGCTAGAGCCTGCTTGCTACTATCTTCCCAAGTAACTCTGCCCAAAGGAACGCTTTGTGTAAATCAAAACAGTGAAAAAGCCTACCACTTTAGGATGATGGCATCTGGGGTGTTTTGGGGAGAGACTCAATCATGTTTTGTTCATTGTAGTAGGGGAACAGCATAATCTATGTGTAATGTAATACTATATTTGGAGTCATTGGTTGCATATTGAGGATTTATAGACACTAACTAGAGCAATTTCAAATCCCAAAATATTTATTCTGTGCTTGGGAAGTGGCATGATATTTTTCATCCCATCTTGACTGGAAGAAGGAATAGATTCCGGTTATAAATTGTTCTGTATTACTTGTTAATGCTAACAGATTCTCTGCATCTGTTAGTGGTTGAAGGGACAAAAGGGAGATTGATAATTCTTTACATATAAAATCATAGAGTCAAAGAAACATAAAAAGCTTTGTTTTCAACACTGCATTTATGTTTAAGCCACTCAGCTGACAAGAATTGGTTGTCTTGGAAGCAATCTGCAATTGTGCAAAATCCTTCATCTGTCCAATATGTGAAATATTTATTTTCTAAGGCTGGTTCACTAAACACAGGCTAGGAGAGAAAGGTGCGCTATAGTTTATCATTCTCAAGACTCACTGTTCTGGAGAAAACCAGATTACACTGGGCCATGGGAGAGGAGAAAACTTAGTTATGGTATAGGTTGTTACTAGAAATAAATGAGATATAGTTTATCTCTATAGAAGCTTTGGTGGGGGGTGGGGTGGATTGTGAAGCAAAGTGATGCTGCTTGAATATTGTGTTTAGGAAGGCTGAAAAATGACATTGTTTCCAATTAGGGAGGGGAATCCCCATCTCTTTTTTAGACAACCAATTCTGTGGGAAATTAATTCTCTGTCATTTGTTTCTCTATAAAAATTACTTAATGTTTGTGTACAGGAGACTTTTTTATGACTGGGAAGGAATTAATTATGGGGTAACATTTGGATGTGGTCCAGACTAGATGCTCATGATGATTATTCTGAAAAATGTTTACACAAAAATGCAACTGTGGAATTCCCTATTAATTATGTCTCAGTGGTTTCCAAATTCAGTTGATGTGTGAAGTGACATATAATCCAGTCTAGTTATTTTGGGGTAAAAGAGTAGTAAAGAATCATGCCTGTCACCAAAGTTAAGCGGCTATCACTCTGATTACCCAGATGAAATGGGTCTGTTATTTAAGAAGATGCTGTTTGTCATTGATTCATAGGTAACATGGCCATATATCTTGCACAAAATAATTCCAAAAGCATATCTTTTAGAAAAAAACATTCAAGCTTGATTTAAAAATGGAGACCTCACTATTGCCCTTGGTAAATTACTCCAGTTACTCTCACTGTTAAAAAAATTATGCCTTATTTCTGGTTTGAATTTGTCTTGATTCAATGTCTAATCACTGGATCATGCTATACCTTCTTTCTGTGCAACTGATAGGCCTATAATTGAATTATCTGTTCCCCACATAGATACTTACAAATTGTAATCAAGTGACTCTTTAATCCTTTTTTTTGTTGATCTAAATAGGTTGTGCTCCTTGAGCTTATCACAGTGAGGCACGTTTTCAAATTCTTTAATCATTCTTGCGACTCTTCCCTGAACTCTCTACAGTTTATCAACATCCTTCTTGAATTGTGGACACCAGAACTGGAACAGAACTGATAGCGCCCCTACCTTGTACGAGGTGGAATACCTTTCTATTACCTGAGACACCCCTATTTTATGAATACCTTTTGACCATAATGTCACCTTGGTAATTCATGTTCAGTTAATTACCCACCATAACCCACAACTCTTTTTCACAGTCAATATTTTCCAGGACATAGTATTCCCATTTTGTAAGTATTCTTTGTCCCTAGATATAAATATTTATATTTTGTCATATTAAAACACACATTATTTGTTCCCTATTTACCAATGAACTAGATTGCTCTGTGCCAGGGACTCTTTTACACAGATACTTTTAGTACAGTCACATTTTGCACTAAAGCTGATATTTTTACCTCCCAGAGAAGTCTGCCATTAGAGGCCCTTTGAGGACTCACCAGAAAAGTCATACAGCAGGCCCTCAAGGATTCCATTTTGAAGCACTTGGAGACAAGGAAGGTGACCAGGAACAATCAGCATGGATTCACCACAGGCAAGTTGTGCTAAACCAACCTGATTGCTTGGGATGACAAGATGATGAGCTGATTGACTTTGTGGATATGGAAAAAGCAGTGGATAAGATACAACTTGACTTTACCAAAGCTTTTGATATAGTTTCATACTGTATTCTTGCCCAGATGAATGGACTATAAGGTGGATACAAAGCTGGCTAGATGATTGGGCTCAATGAGTAGTGATTAATGGCTCCATATCTAGTTGGCAGCTGATACCATAAAATCACAGAATGTTAGGGTTGGAAGGGACCTCAGGAGGTCATCTAGTCCAACTCCTTGCACCAACCCCCACTAAATCATACCAGCCGGGCCTTTTATACCAGGCCTTAAAGACCTCTAATGATGGAGACTCCATCAACTTATTAGGTCCATTCTAATGCTTCACCAACCTCCTAACAAAAATGGTTTTCCTAATATACAGTCAAAACCTCCCTCACCGCAATCTGAAACCATTTTTCCTTGTTCTATCATCTGCTGCCACTGAGAACAGTATTGTTCTAGACTCCCAGGAACCACCCTTTAGGTACTTGAAGATAACTATGAAATCCCTCCTTTTCGGCAGATTAAACAAACCTAATTCCCTCAGCTTCTCATCATAAATCAGTTGCTCCCACCCCTTAATCTATTTTCTTGCCCTCCAATGAACTCTCTCCAATTTGTCCATATCCTTCCTGTACTAGAGAGCCCAAAACAGGACAAAATACTTCAAAAGAGGCTTCACGAATGCCAAACAGAGTGGAATAATCACTTCCCATGATCTGCTGGCAATGCTCCTATTGACACTGGTAAATCATGCGACAGTTCTTGCCTACTCTGTTGGTGGCAGCTGAGTACTGACAAATCCATAGCTGGAAACCTGACCAACTCCTTTTTATATTAATATTGCTCAGATAGACTTGTAAGGACATGTTTAGAACCTATAAAATCCTTGTAAATTGCTACATGCACTAATCCCGTAATGCCCACATTGCCTGCTATAACATAAAATATAAGAATATTTTATAATTGTAAAAATGCAAGCTTTGAAGTTGTGAAGAATGGGGTAAAAGAGTGAAGTTGGGAAGAGTGGTTCTTCCAGCCCCTCCAGGAGGGTTATCACAATTAAGTGAGCCATTATAAGACAAAAGCTTTGTTGACTGCTTTATATAGCATCTATGGAGAAATATATAAAGAAAATCCCATTCCATCTTGCTGGAAGAGGCAAATAAAGACAGTCAACATGGAAGCTTTTATTCTGTTTAGACTCTAACAAGCAAAAAAGACAAAATGTAGAGTTTCCCAGGCTCAGCTTGGGTTAGTCCTGTAAGATATTTAATGCTGATTGATCATCAAATCTCTTTTGGAACCACAGATTGAACTCATTTGTGCTTATACATTACTTGCCTTAACTAGTAAATAACTCCCAATCATTAAGTAGTTTACTAGAGGATTGTAGTGTACCAACATTGTCTTTGGTGTGAGATGTAAGGAACAAATTGATCTGGAGCATGTAACTGGTCTCTCGGGACAGGGAACAAACTGAATATTGTGTGATTTGTGAGGTAAGTGACCATTTTTCATGAAGCACAGCTTGCCTATCAGGGGACTGTCCATGATTCCACAGTAAGACTGTTAGAGCTACCCAGATGTATTACTGGACTGGTGAAATCTAATTAAAGAACATATAGCTAGTTTGGGGTGTTTGCTATGAGTTGGACAATCTGCCCTTAGGCTGGCATTCACAGTTGTGAACCCCTACAGACAGCAAGGGCATTGTTGGCGCCTGGCACGCAGGGCACATACCCAAGTCCCGGCACCAGTGCCCCCGAATGCCTAGGGCGCCCCTGCATCTCCTGGCCCCTTCCCCAGACAGGTATCTGGGTCTGGGCTGGCCACAGTGGAGCTTGCCCCTCCTGGGCCAGGCCACCCACAGCAACCATGGCCTCGCACAGCCCTGACCCCAGTCGAGGATTGGAGGCCACGCTGGCAGCAGCAGGATCCTGGGACCCTGCCTCTGGACTGGGGTAAGGGGGAGGGGCTGGGGCCCAGGGGTGGAGCCCATGGCCATGCCCCAGGTCTTCCCCCAGGGCAATGACACTCCTGCCAGACAGTTTGATAATTCTATCAAGATTTTAACAGTAAACATCAGGTAAGACACTGAAACTTCACATGGTTTGAAACACAAGACTTCAAACTCTCAAGTGATGCACTGCATCAGTCCTACCTGAAATGACGCTGAAACTGAAGTCTGGGGGAGGTGAAAAAGGACAGAGAAGAAGGCAAGATGGCATCAGAACGGTGCCATTACACGCAAGGCTCACCCTGGTTAAACATGGATGCTATGTGCTGCTAGAGAGTTGGGATTACTGGCTTTCCACTGATGGGAAACACTTGTCTCTAGGCATAGTTGTTCACAAAACAGAAAACTTTTAAAATGCTAACTGGCTCCCTGCTCCAACTGTGCTGTTTTGGTACTGGTCCTGGGATTTAATATAAGAAGTCCCTGATTCTGGTGTAATTTTCAATCCCTCGGATGTGACAGTTAGTTGTAAATTTAGGAATGTAGGTTGTTGCAGCCCATGCCTTTGGTTTTATTACATCTATGGGCATTATTTCCTCCAATTAAAGTGTTACAATAACTTTAGGCACTTGCTGTGCATCATGTTTATACCTTTCCAACCAGCTCATTTGAGGGAGAGGCTGCTGTACTCCAATGCAACAGACTTGCTAAAAGCAAAAAGAACCTTCTTCCATACCACCCCAGGTACTTGGAATGGCTCCCGCCTGCACACACACATGCAAGTGTACATAAAGCATCTTCCCCTTTCCTCAAATACTGAGAACCCATCTGTGCTGCAAAGCATTCCATCTGTAACAGCAACTAGTTCAGTCATGTGCTGCCAATGTTTCAACAATGGGCTCCCACAAAAATGTTCCCCTTAGCCTGTAATAAACCCCATGTCCCCAGGGAGTGTGCATTCACAGACTAAAAAAACTATTCACTTGATTTTTCCATTTCAGCTAAATGTTTTCCCAGAACCAAGGAAGGAGGCAGCACTGTTTGGCAAACAAACATATGGCTTTTACTGGAAATATTCGTACTTTGTTCTTGCAAAGAGAGATCAAGTCTATGGACAGTGTAGAACAATGCCCACCTTGTACATTTCAGGCTAGAAGAAAGCAGTGGACTGGTATGAGCTCATTTGCAAGAGGCCAGCAGGATCGATCCTCTCTTGGAAGTGTTTAGGAACCACAGGCATGAGAATTAAAAGGACAGAACAAATGAATTAGAAAAAGGGAAAACATCCTACCCTCTCCTTAATGCAGAGTCATCCTTCAGGCAGGCGAGAGGGGTGATCTCCCCTGGCCCTATGCTCCTGTGGGCAGTGCAGGGCCTGCACCACTGACTCCCACAGCTGCACTGTCTCTCACACCTTCCCCACTGCTTTCAGCATGGAGCCAAAGGCAGTGGGGAACAGCGGGTGGGAGTGCGGAACGTGGCCTCCACTCTGGGCCAGCTTGCCCTGCTCCCAGGATGGGGAACAACTGGCCCAGGGGCAGAACAGGCCAACCCAGATGTTGGACTCTTCTCTCTCATCCCTCCCCTAGGCCGGCTGTTCTGCCTGGGGTGGGGGGGCAGCCCAGAGGAAGGGTGGGAGAGCAGAGCCCAGCCCATGCACCGGCAGGAGTGTGGGGCAAGCCTCAGAACCAGGCTGCCCTGCCCTCTCCACAGGGGGAGGGCCACAGGCCAATTGCCCCAGGACTGGCACCCCGCCAGGGATGGCCCTGCCTTTACGTAATTCAATACTGGATTAGTCACTGGCCAAGATTTGCAAAAATGGCTAGTGATTTTGGGAGCCTGTCTTTAGATTAAATAGCAGGTGCTCCAGAGCAAAAGCAGACCCATTCAAAACTGGGGAAAAAAACAAAACAATGACAGAAAAAGAAACAGCACAACACTTGCTTGTTGTTTTTGTACAATGAGAAACATAAATTAACCTAAAAAAAGTCCTATCATATTAAATGACAGTTTTAGTCAATATGGTGAAAATTACCATAGCTAGACAGCAGAGAGCAATTTAAATAGAATTTTTTTTAACATTTCTTACTTTATTCTGCCACCAGAATAACAATAGGTTCAGTTGCTCACCTAGTAGTAGCCCATCTGTTCCACAGAGACATATCTAACAGGAAAACATTGGTAATTTACATTTATGGTCCCAATTCAGCAAAGCGCTGAAACACAATTTGAGTTCAACCCAATGCAGCAAAGCTTCAGCATATGCTTAAGTGCTGTATTGAACACGCAGGGATGAAAGCATATGTTTAAACACTTTGTTGAACTAGGGCCTATGTGTCCTATGACTGCACAAAGCTCTCTGAGGCACTTTATTTGAGAGAGTATTTACTTCAGTCTCTTTCTTCAAATTGAGATAAGGGAATGTGCAGCAGTGTTCCTGTAAGGGAGCACTATGAGGGGTTAAAGCTGAATTTTGAAAGATGCCTTAAAATGTTCAGTGCTCAAATCCCAGTAAGAATAGGAAATATTGAAAACCCCATTCCATCACTTTCTTGCCAAGTAAGGACAATCTTGTGAAAAAAATGAATCTGAAATATATTTAGTTAATTCAAATATTAATTTGACCCACTAAAATATTTGAAATGACATCCCTTCATTATTTATTATTAGTATATTAGAAGCAAGGATCCTGGTGGCACTTTTAAGGATTAACAAATTTATTTTTTTGCATGAGCCTTCATAGGAGAGAATCCAAAGTGGGATTGTCTCCCAGGAAAGCTCAAGCAATAAATAAGTTTGTCAGTCTTTAAAAGCCCCACCCAAATCCTTGTTTGGTCTAGACTAACACAGCTACCCCTTTGGAACTTCGCATATTACAGTTGCTCATAGGGTGGACATAAACTGACTATACAATCTGACCTCCTCATGCATCTTGCCAGAGATCAATTTGAGTGATGCTCATTTTGCAAGATTGCCACTTTCCTTTGGGATTTGCCATGGTGATGACGAGCAGCTCCTAGAAGTGGGCTAAGGGCTATACATACACATAGTAAAACACAATCTCTATTCCCAAGAGACTAAATACACAGCAAAGGTAAAAACTGGTAGTAAGCAAGCAGTATTCTTCTCATTTTAAAGACAAGGAACTGGTGCATAGAAAGAGTAAACTGACTTTCTCAAGGCCACAAAGGAGACTTGTAGCAGAGACCGGAATGAAACTCAGCTCTCCTAAGTCTTAGTGTGGTGCCTTGACCACAGGGCCTTCCTTCTTCCCATTTACAGAACAAACATGCAAAAACGTAACAATAACTGGAGCATCCATTCTGTCTTCCAGTGAAGAAATTCAAAGCATTTTGCAAACATTTATGAATTAATCTGCATGACATGGCAATCATTAGGATAATAAACATGTTGTTAGCCCGACTTAACACGTGAGGCAACTTAGGCTGAAAGAGGTTGTGTCTTGTCCGAGATTACACAAGATGTTACCAGAGCTGGCAACAGAATCCAAGTCCTACTCCCCCCCGAATCTTCTGCTTCATCCTCAAGAATATCTTTAAGCACTGTAAGGTATGCGTTAATAGCTTTCTCACTTTTGCTCCCCTAACACCCCAGTAAATGTGTCTTATTTTGCCAGGGGATTCCCTGTTTCAGCCAGAATATCCAGTGCTCCAGCCTCTTCAAGGGAATTCTACCTGCTCCTCAGTGCTACACTTCCCAAGCTATGACATGATGAGCAGGCTGATTCACTTTTTGTGCCATATCTAAGTTCCTTTGTAATACATGCATCTGGCACATGTGAAGAATTTGGTAAAAAACAAAAAACAAAAACAACTAGAAGTCAAGTGATTCCACAAATTAAAAATACCTGCCTGCCCAGAACATCTGGTAATAAAAGCTCTTCCCCTCACTTCTGCATTAATAAGTTATCCCTTAGTACAAATGGACAAGGAAAAAACGGGAGAAACCATAAGACAATACCATTACTCCATGAAATTTGAGAGTGGAATGGACTACTGCATTATATGATATGGTTTTGAAACAGCTTCTGGTTTCTTCATCTTCACCCTTAGCAAAAAGCTTTAAATCATGCATAATTAGATTTCACAAAATCCCAGGATTTCTTTTGTCTTCACCTAGCACAAGTTGACTGATTTAATATTTTTGTAAATTTTTATTCAAATTATATATACATTCATTTAAAAAAATAAATATAACTAAAATTAAATTTGAAATTGATAGCCTATGTTAAAGTCTAGACTAATGATAATCTCTTAAAATAATTTACGTTAAATAAATAATTATATTAAGCAGTACTTATTTGCTGCCAAGTTTCAAAGCAAGTTAAAACAGTGAACGGATGGAAGTCAGTAGCTAACCACTTGGAACCAGAATTTATTGAAATGTTAATGCTGCTTATTACCTCAGTAGCTTCTTCTACAGGTACAGAGGAAATATTTTCTTTATTTCAGTTGATTCAGCTAGTTCAGTTCAATTATTTGTTCATTCATACTCAAGAAACCAATAAAATGACAACAAAAAATCTTGTTTTCCTCTTCTAACCTAAGAATAAAAACTAGATGAGAGGATGAAATCTGCTAAGTTCTAAAATCTTGATGGACGCAATGACCAGAAATAGTTAATTCAATTCACTAAGTATGTACAATACGTTCTTTCTCTAATTAATTAGTTCAGGCCTTGACAAATCCTAGGTGCCAGGTGTTAGTTTAATTAATTAGTTCAGGCCTTGACAAATCCTAGATGTCAGGTCACCATGGCACCTTGGAGTTTCCCCTTGGTATCTAAGAGCACCGGTGCAAAGGGCCCCCTCACTGTGCAGAATGTGTTGGGCTACCCCTCCCCTGCCACCAAAAAAAGCCACTGCTGGACGCTCTTTTGGCAACATAGGGAGGGAAGAAGAGGGAGAGATGGTAGTACTCTCCCTCTCATGCGCAATCGTCTCTCCCTCTACTCCTCCCCCCCATGTTGCCAAAAGAGCCTGGCAGTGGCTTTTTTTCAGTGATTGGGGAAGGAGCTTGCTGCGGAAAGGATATGTGGTAGCTTTGCGTGGGGGGCTCCTCTGCTGGATACCTAGGCGTGCCCAAATTTTTGGACTGGCCCCTAGGTATCTGGCAGATTTGTCAAGGCCTGAATTAGTTAGATTTAAGTGAAAAATGTGTGTCAGTATTTTTTTTTTTTTAAATAAACTCTTTTTTCTTCTCAGTCAATTACTACAGGAAAGGCCTCCAAAAGAGAACAATAGAATGCCACATACAAGTCAGACCTCTACAACAGATCATTAAGGACAAACAGCCTATTTTAAAAGATGACCCCTCACTCTCTCTAGCCTTGGGAGACAAACCTCTCTTCGCCTACAGACAACCCCTGAACCTTAAACAGATACTGACCAGCAATTACAGACCTAACAACAGAAACATTAAAGCAGGCACATATCCCTGCAACAAATCACGCTGCCAATTCTGTCCACATATCTGCACAAAAGACACCACCATAGGACCTAATCAAGCCAGCTACACCATCAAAGAGTCCTTCACCTGCTCATCCACTAATGTGATTTATGCCATCATGTGACGGAAATGCCCCCACGCCTTATGCATAGGACAAACAGGACAGTCCTTATGCAGAAGAATAAATGGGCACAAAACTGACATCAGAAATCACAACATATACACACACAAAACAAAACAAAAACCAAAAAACCAGTTGCTGAGCACTTCCATCTTCCTAATCACTCCACTGATGATTTGTTAAGAATGGTCTTCAAGAAAATCAATAGGACATCAAGAATTCAAAGAGAAATAGCTGAAATTCAACTAATATGCAAATTAGATTGTGTGAAAGCAGGGCTAAATCGTGAGTATGGATTCTTTTCACATTGTAACAGGTAATTTGACTTTATCCTCCCTCTGTGTGCTTTTTCCTAGAGTTCAAATCCTTACAAATGCTCTGATTTGTTGCTGCAGTATAACCTGATCCCATGTCTTACACTCCCCTGCATTTATTTTCATCCCATTCTGTAAGTTGCCCTCTTCAAAGTGTTTGACAAAGTGGGATTTTCTCCCACAAAAGCTCGTGTGATAAATCTGTTTGTCTTTAAGTGCCACAAGACTCTTTGCTCTTTTTTTCTCCAGAAGATTTATGGTCATTTTGTTTAATAAAATTAATAAACAAAAAAATCTGGTATTATGCACTTTTGAGTTAATATGAATTTTTATCCAAACATCACAAGTGAGATGTTAATCTTTACCTACATTTACCATTTTCTAAAATAGGAGAAAATTTAAATATTAAGAATCAGAATAAATATATGTAAAGCTGCACAAATGGTTACATGTGTATTATACAGAGAGAGTACATCCTCTTTGTGGGCAAAAAAGAAGCACCAAATTAGTGTAAAAGTTATATTTAGTTGTGAATCAACATGTTTACAAGAAAAACAAACCATGAGTCTTGTAGCACTTAAAGACTAAAAACTTTATTTATTGCATGAGCTTTTGTGGGACAGAATCCCACTTTGTCAGATGCTTCTTCGTCTGACGAAGTGGGATGTTCTCCCACGAGAGCTCATGCAGTAAATAAATTTGTTAGTCTTTAGGTGCCATAGGACTTCTTGTTTGCTTTGCTGAACCAGACTAACATGGCTACCCCTTTCGAACTTGACAACATGTCTACATGGTTACCTAGCGTTGAAGAAAATACCTAAAAATTACAAATGCAAACACAATTAAGACTCATTATTTAAATTAAGGTTTCCTGCAGGAGCAACACTGCCCTGGGGAAAGACCCAGGCCGTAGGCCCTGCCCCCTGGCTCGGATTCGGCACCCCAGGCCCGATCTGTTCTTGGGACCCCACTGCCAGACTGGCCCCGGATCCCCAGCCTGGGATGGGGCTGGGCGATGCGAGGGCCACCACGGGCAGCCTGGCCAGGAGAGGCAGGTGTCACCCGCTGCGGTGCCTCTCTCCTGGCCAGGGATCCGGGAGAAGCAGGGGCCATGCTGAGCACTCGGGGCACTGGCACTGGGACTTGTGGCCTGTGCCCTGTGTGTGAGGTGTCAGCGACGCACCGGTTTCCTGCTTGCTGATATAAATCACCTTGACTTCAATCCATCCATCCATGTTTAATACAGTCCTTCTCTATAGTAGCCAAAACCCTCAGCAGGAACCAAACCTGCCAGCCTACTAAAGAGGCTCTGCATGGGCCCCACTGACACACTTCTCTTTCCAAACACTGGTTTTTATAGATTCAGCAGCTCTTTTGTCTCAACAGTGAAGACTTTCTCCACATGCACAAATACAAAGATTTTAGGTTAAAACTCTTAATTGTTCTTGTAATGATGTGTGTTTCAAAGACAGTCGAGGACCTGATCATTTCTAGTAGGATTAGTCAGTAATGGAAGCACCATTGCAGGGAGTTCTTTCTGCTAATGAAATAGTGACTGACCTATTATAGATTTCTTTCCCAAAGGACAGTGCCCATCTGTGTACAAAAGCTAGACAACAAAACACTGGGCTATTTCTGTACTACTCTCTGCACAAGTCCACCTCAGACACATAAGTGAAGAGCCTACATCTTTTTTGCATCTTTGCACTTTTTTATACTTGTATAGCTTGCCATGCGAATATACTCTCTTTTAATTGAATCTTTATAAACTGTGTAGTTTTCATTAACTTGCTGTCTAGCTTATTTTAAACAATACTTTTTCAAAAATCCTATTCACTCTCCCACAGACAATTTTATATTTTTTTATTTTCCACCAACCTGTTTTTATTAGTCAATATTGTTGCAGCCAAGAGCTCAGTTTTCAGATCAACCAGGTTAACCAACAAGTTTAACACATCTCTCTGTTACAACTAACAATTATTCATTAAAGTCGGTCTCCGGTATTGTTAAAACAAAAACAAAATAATCTTTTCCTTGGTAAAAAAGCAATAAAGGATTTAAGAATACTATTTGAGAAAAAAAAAGTGGTCAGGGAAACCTAAGGACAGAAAATTCTGTTCTGGCACTGATTAGGCTGCTGGTTGACCATCAAAATAGTTACTATTAGAGTCAAGTAAATAGCATTAAATAAATAGTTGCAAGTATTCCCTCCAATTTAAAAAATGTATTTACTGTGGCTTGGCATACACCCTTTTGATGTTAGCTTCCCACAATTGCTTCTGCAAAACAAATTTGAAGCTTTAATGCTCTATGAATCTCTTCCAGAACTGGTATAACTGAGGCAGGGCTGATGCTATTTGACAAAGAAAGGGGGAACAGGGTCCTCAGAATCCTCTGCCAGAACAAATGCAAAAAAGATAATTATACGAGTCCAAGATTTGACTTTCTGCACCCATTTCAGCTAGTGCCATGTACACAAACACCTAATTACAGTTTGTCAGTGACTGAGGTGACCAGAGAAATTTCCCATCATGAAATTCAAACAACTAATAAATCAGAGAAAATCATTCCATAAGCAGAACAAGCCAGAGAACTTGTCAAATAAATTATTTAGTCTGCTTCAACTGCTTCACATCCAGCGATATTTCAGTGACAAGGTAATAGGATGCTACCTTTTCTCCCCATCCAGTGAACCTCCAAGGCAGAGAACAGATGAGCTACCCCAACTGAATTAAAGGAGACATACTGACAGACTTCTCTTTTTTAATTCAGTTTGTATCAGGCAGTTCTAAATCAGCCGAGAGTGTATTAGCTCTCCAAGTGATAGGGAGTAGCAACATGGAAGATGGGTAATTCTCTCAGTACGAATGAGTATTTATGTCTGATGAAGTGGGATTTTCTCCCATAAAAGCTCATGTGATAAATAAATTTGTTAGTCTTTGAAAGTGCTACAGGACTCCTTGTTACTTAACATAAAGTTACTCTACTGTTTTATTGAACAATTTAATACTGTATGTTAAAATTACACTTTAAATGTCATCTTTTATACTATGATACCACAATCATAATCTATAACTCTCCTGCTTTTCTCATCACTTAAAAAAATCATTTTGCTAGATCATTGTGACTTTTATGATACATGTGCCATCACTGAAAACTCAACATCAACCAAACCCCACCTCTATATAGCAGCGGTGGCCAAACTTATAGAACTCAAGAGCCACACAAGTTGATTATTAAACCTTCAAGAACCCCACTGAGGCACAAAGCCATATACTTTTACCTACTAAATTGATTTGCTGACCTGTTTCCAGGAGCCACACTTTTTCATTCAAGATCCACATATGGCTCCCGAGCCACAGTTTGGCCACGCCTGCTATATAGTATCTGAGACACTGAAGTTACCTGCTGTTCTAAATACAAAGGAACACTGTGATTCCTTCATCCTGCAAGTTCCTGGGTGGTATGCAGTAAAATGCACCATGGTATGACTCATGGGCAAATATGAGGTTAGGCTCTGGACATATTCCTTTAGTTGAAACTGAGTGATAATAACCCTCAAGCCTCTTACACACCTGCTCCTTCACTTCCAAGAGTGCAGGGAAAGAAAGGGATGATGTGTGGCTGGTGAATCAACTTGTCTCAGGAAATCTGGGTTTAAAGTGACACAATTAACTTTGAACTCATCAATTAAAATTAGTTTAAAAGAGACAGCAGAAACTAATTGACTACATAGAAGAAGCAACAAATCAAATTCGTGAGTGCAATCTGATGCACAAAATAAACAGAAAAACAAGAGAAAAATAACTCATCTGATTTTTTTGAGCTACATTCATAATATGTGTTTCTTATAAAATGGTCCATAAAGTTATCTTAGGACAAAAAGTGAGATTTTTGTCTACAGTTTTCCCTTAAGTGCAACCTTCATTATAATAGTGCAGCATTTATTCATGTATTCCACTCTCAGGTCATTCTCCATGTACCAGAGAAAAGTAAATTGATGGATGAAAACAGTCTTGATACAGGGCCAAGTTTCCCTATACTCCAGACCTGCTTATCACTTTTTACTTTATTTGTTGGCAAATAGCAACTTTTTAAGGAAGCCAACTGTTAAATGACTTTAAGAGCTTTGTACACATACAACAAATACCTTGGTGAATATGTAACACATTTTTTCTTAAAATTAGTATTCAGCAATGTAAAGAACACCAGAATGGTCATACTGGGTCAGACCTATGGTCCATCCTGTGTGCCTAAATCCATTAAGCAACTTTGAAAACCTCTTCTAGATTTTAATAAAGAAAAAACACTCAAATATTTGCTCATTATAAACATTTCTCATGTTCTCTCAAGAACGTGTATTTTCTACCCCAATTGTTCAGAGCCTATAGCAATGGCTAATCTGAGCAATTCCTGTAAACATAAAATAAAATAAATAATAATAAAATCCATATTTCATCAATATTTTGAAGGAATGACTATGACAATTTAATTTTCAAACAGACTTTGCTTAATGTTGTTCTGTATGTTAAGGAAAATTTTCAATGTCTTTTGAAGCTGCCTTAAAAAATTTCAGGGAGAAAGATCTATTGCTGCATTCTTTCAAAAACAAACAGGTTTAACTGGATGCAAGATAGTAAATTTATACAAAAGGAAGTGGAAAACTACTTTGTTTAATTTGCATGGGAAGTCAAAACCTTAACTTCCTACCTTATGATTACATAGCCAACCTGACTAACATTTCTAAAGAAAACAACAGTGAAACCTAAATAAGTGAATCTGATGCATGTCAGCAGTCTGGTTAAGCAAGTAAATTGAGGAACTCCATCTGATCTTTATAAATACTCAGTTTTTCACAGGGAATTTTCATACCACTCCCAAGCCATCCTCCTTCCAGTTAAATGAGACTGAGGCCTATCCTGAAGAATGAAATTACCAGCTTAAAAAAATCAGTTACGGTATAATTTGCAGTCTGATGTATTGGACAGAAATAACCATGTAAGATGTTTTCCTTGGAACTACATGGTTTTGGACTAGCTTTTACTCTATGCATTATGCCAGCGCACAGGCTTGTGTTCATACGCCACAACGACTAGCCCCGATATAGAATTCTTTTGGTGTGTGACCATTATTTATTTACCAGATCTGTATTTATCAGAGGTACTAGTCGGGTCTCCTTTTCACAGGTTGCAACTATATTTGAATATATTAAATTAACGAAGCATGAGTTTTCTTTATCATAAACAGGCACACTACTCTTTTGTTAATTCTTCTACAAATGCAGCTGTTGTGAACAATCTAAAAATGACACAAGGCATTTCTCCCACGAGGGACAGAATGTAAATGCACTACAAGACTCACTGGACTCAAGACTCACTGGACTGTTTTTTAAGGATTCCTCACTGGACTGTTTCTTAAGGATTTCCTTCTACACACCCGTGTTAAAATCTAGCCCTGAAATCAATTAATCATGGACTCAAGAAGATTCTCTATATAATCCAGTGGATATATCCCAAGTGTCTTCAATATAACATAAATGTTAATGAATAACGATCCAAATACTTCCATTAGTTGTACACACACCATTCCGAAATAAGAACAGAGCACAGAAACTGGGAAGATGCTCTGAGCATAGTGCAAATAGACTGACAGTCAAAAGATCCACTGGAAAGAAGGAATCTGCATCTGAAGAAGAACCAGCCAGAAGAATGTGCACCAGTCAGAAGCAGCACTGTGGTTCTCACATCTATATAAAAATTAACACAGAATTGTAACTTTAAGAACATTTTCATACTTTTCTGATTACTTTGGTCTCAGTGCACACCAGTTCTAGTTCTGCAAAGAAGAGTAGAACATTTCTATTTGTTCTGTTCATAAAAGAACACCACAAATGGATTTTATTCCTGGACCTCAAGCCCTAAAAGCATTTATGCATGCAACATGAGCTTTCCACAGGGCACTATAAAAAACTGAAAATGTACAGAAAGGTTCATTTGCAGAATAAAGTGCATGATTTTGCAATTCACAGAATCCTCTAAGTAATGACCTTTTAATTGCTCATTTGTTTAGGGAACTTGGGGACAAAACAGAAAGCTACTCAAAACATCCAAATGCACATTCCTTATTTTTAATGTAAATCAGCTTTCTTTCTTTTGGCAACAAATTGGTATTTTCTTAAAAGAGGAATATTGCAATTTTTTTTAAAAATCATTAAAATTTAGATCTGTAGATATCACTATTACTTAGTTTACACCACTTAGAAACATGGTAGGTGCTATCCAGATTGAATGAAAAAGATATAAAAGAGTTCTTACCTGAACCTAAGCGGCTAGTCCAAAATGCAATCAAATTAATCATTAGACTGTTCCCATGTCTGTATTGCAATGAAAAGCCTGCAGCATCAAATTGCAGAGCCCTGGTCAACTGGTACCTGGGGCCTGGGCTGCAGGACTAAAAACAGCAGTGCAGATGTTCGGGCTGGAGGCCCAGCACTGAGACCCTCCCGACTTTGCCAGCATCCAGAGCCCAGGCTTCAGCTCTAGTGAAAACATTTACACTGCAGCCCAAGCCCCACAAGCCTGAGTCAACTGGACCCTGACTCTGAGAACTGATCTGCAGGTTTTTCTTTGCAGTGTAGACATACCCTAGTGATCTTATAAGGCCTCTTTGGCTCAAACCTTAATTTTATATGTGATCTAAATAATAAGAGAGTACCAGACAATAAGGGTGTAAAGAGAAAAACAAGAATTAGAGGAGACAGATCACAAAGTTTGATCTGTATATTTTGCTTACCATTAAGTTTTTCACCTATAACCATATTTGATGTCCCTCGGCCAAATTTTACTATAAAAATTAGCATATCTTTAAAACAAACAAGGAATCTGGTGGCACTTATAAAGGCTAGCAAGTTTATTTATCACATGAGCTTTTCTGGGGGAAAAAACCCTGCTTCTTCAGACTCTTGAAGTCAGGAATTTATACAATGGGGCTGAACTAGATTAACATGGCTATCCCTTTGGCGCATATCTTTAGTTTTTCTCTATCAGAGCCCAAAACACTTGAGTCTTCTGATAAGACTTGTGTTAAAACTGTTGCATCCCCAGGCAAGTATTGTTCTTATTTGAACTCAAAAATAATACACTATACAGACACATTTGATGGCAGGAAGAAGAATTTGCTTCTTCAGTATGCTAATTCCATTGACTACATTACGTATCTTCTAGGTATTGCATTCAGTGACTCAGATACACTGTGTACAATTAGTAACTCAATGCTAGAGGAATAGTAGCACATCACTGGCCATATCTTACTAAAATCATGAATAAAATCTAAAAAAAAAATGTTTAGCAATATCCTGATATTCAGCTCTTCAATGATAGGAACTGAGCTATGTGTCTTTGTACCCTTATGCTTTTGACATTAGCTGATTACCCTTCCAAATTGGGAAGAGGGAAGCTGTTAAACACCGACAGTCAAGAAAATGATTCCAGATCTTTCAACAGAAGAGTCAACAGTGGAGAAGGGTGCAGTTAATCTGATAGTGGCATAGTAACTGACATATTCTGTGGCCTTAAGGCAAGATGAGACTTAAACCTGAAATGTCATCAGCCCAAGTCCCCAAAGCCCAGTGGAGCTCAGCAGAACCATCATGATCATGTTCTGAACATCTTCTATGAGTAGTGAGTAATTTTGTGCCCAACTGCCTGAGGCTTATTTTGTGAGTGGAGCTTGAGAAAATATCTCTATTCTCCCTCTATCCTACCTTTGACATCCCCTCCCCCTTCTTAAAGACCAAGAAAAGCAGGAAAAAAATTTACAAGCATTTCTTCAGAGGACCTGTAGAACTTCGTTCCATGAAACACACTAGTACGTTTCATCTCTCTGACACACTTAAACCAGGAACTGCACTTACTATTAAAAGCAAGCAACACATATGGCTCTAATTCATTAATATTCCACTTTTGAAAACCTTTATTTTTGTTCAGCATTTCTCAATAGCCAGATAGAATGATTTTACTGTGTAATAGCCATCAGTGAGAAATCCCAGAATATGTAGCAGTTTATTAACATTCAGACTTTTATTGTACTATTATTAATACTAATTAATACTATTTTCTTGCTGCACTATGCACAAGACAGCCCCTGCCCTAGGTGAGTTACAACATATACAAATAAGAGAGGACAATTAGAAAGAGCAAGTTGTTAACTTACAATTTTTTTTGGCATTATTACTACTCCTCCAGTTTACCTCTTTTGAAATACTGCCATGGAGACACCATTTGACAGATGTAAGTTTGTATTGGAGGGTCTCACAGATAAAGTGCTCTTTGTGAAAGTGCTTTATAAATGTAGATAGAGAAAGAAATGGATTCATTTGAATAACAGAAGGCTTGATGCACTGGAAATGAAGAACCCACGTAGGCGGGAGAAGCATGGGAAAAGGAAAACTATGATGTGCTAAATCTCATGTTGTTGTTTGACATGGACTGTGAGATGTGATTACTAATCAGATTAGAGATGGTATAGAACGGAGCAGGGTGATGAAAGCAAGGAACAAAAAGATAAAATTTGATAGGCTGGGTAAAGGAGAACCAGTGGAAAGTCCGAAAGGGGCTCGACTTACAAATGTATTCAAAATAGAATTTTAGCAGTTCCATTCTGCACATGCTGGAGAATGATATCATAGGCCTCATCTAAATCCTTTGCTGCCTCACTCAAGCAGGGCAAGGAAGAGTGAGGTCAGATTACTGTGTGAATTTTGAGCTGACACCAATCCTATAACAGCCCTTCTGCCCTCAACCTGGATGTACTAGGCATTCTGAACTGGTAGTGGCTCAGTCATGATTATTTGTCAGAAGCACAGGACTGGGTAACAGGAGACAAAGGGTGTGCAGAGGTAGATTCATGACTCAAAAGCAGAGAGTTTACAGCTGAAACTACACAAACAGATGAGGTCATCCAGGCCTGAAGTACAGAAGGTGGCCACAGTACTCAGTGGTCCCACACCTGCTAAGAGATGGAGATGGGAGGAGTAAATCAAAGGTGAAGAGTGATGAAAGAGGGAGGACATGGGCATAAAAGCACAAGAAAGAAAAGTGGTAATGAGGATGGAATGAAATTGAAGTGAAATGCACTTGAATATTATTATTACTTATATAAATTTTTCACTGCTTACATAGCTTCTTTGGTAACAAGGCTATTAAATACATACTGGATTTTGTAAAGCTCTGCAAAGTTTGACAAGGCCCTTGTCCTGCAAAACTTGCCATCACATAAATTGTGAATATAAACAGAAGTCACTGCTCTTTAACTGTACATGGCAACTGCTCAAATCCTAGAGCATGATTTTTCCATCAGATCTGCACTGCTCATTTCCAGATTTGGGCAATATATATTCATTAATGGACAGACAGTAAACCTGGTTTCCCTGCTCTGACTAAAAAAGCTGCCTTTTTTTTTTTTTTACAGTACCTTGCTAGAGTACAACTGCTCTGCAGATCCACATGTTTTTAACATCTGGAAGTGGAGAAGGCTTATACAAAAAATAACATGCAATAGCTATCATTAAAGAACAGCTGTTAAATGCTGGTAAATTATTGAAAAAATGGCAGGTTTTTACTTAGACCCTTTTCTCTTTTCAATTAGAGTGCTGACTTCAGTTATTAAAATTAGTTTTCTCCTTTTCACTCTTATTAGCCTCACAAAACAATTACAGATAACAGGGAGTGGCTAAATTAAATTCCAACTTGTACATAACCAACAGAATTGCTTACTGTGTCCTAATCAGTAATATCTGTGCAAATCTGTTGATGGCACAGAGGTTGTACAGCTGTGTCGCTGAGGCCATAATGTGGACACAATGGAATTACTCAGAAGAAACTGGGACTCTAATACAGCCTGGAGAACTCTTGGTATTGACTGTGGTGAATGAGAAGTAAAGGATCCAATCTGACTTTCAGAGTTGAGGTTGAGTTTGCAGGGCTAAACCATACACTAAAAGCATAAGAATATAGAACAGCTACATTGGGTCAGACCAATGATCCATCAAGCCCAGTATCCTGTCCCCTGACAGGGCCCAATGCCAGGTGCTCTAGAGGGAATGAACAGAACAGGTAATCATCAAGTGATCCACCCCTTTAGCCATTTAGCCTGTTGCAAACAGCAATCTCCACTTATCCTGACTAATAGTCATTGGTGATCCCATTCCTCATGAACTTATCTAGTTCTTTATTAAACCCTATTACAGTTTTGGCCTTCACAACATCTGCTAGCAAAGAGTTCCACAGGTTGTGTGTGCATTGTGTGAGGAAATGCTTCCTTTTGTTCATTTTAAATCTGCTGCCTATTAATTTCATTTAGTGATCCCTAGTGTTTTCGTTACAAGGAGGAGTAAATAACACTTTCCTATTTACTTTCTCCACACCAGGCAGGATTTTATAGACCTTTGTCATATCCAACTTTAATCACCTATTTCCAAACTGACAACCCCCAGTTCTATTAATCTCTGCTCCTCTGGAAGCCTTTCCAAATGTCTAACAATTTAAATTGCCCTTTTCTGTACCTTTTCTGATTCTAGTATATCTTTTCTGAGACGGAGCAGTCATGTTAACTCTTCCCAAACAAATTTGTGTTAATCTATGTGTCTGATAATTCTATTCTTTACTATAGTTTCAACCAATTTGGCTGGTATTTAAGTTGGGTTTACTGGTCTGTAGTTACTTGGATTACATCAGGAGCCTTTTCTAAAAATCGGTGTCACATTAGCTATCCTCCAGCCACCTGCTGCAGGAACAGATTTAAATTATAGTTTGTAGTTCTACAGTTTCACTTTTAAGTTCCTTCAGAATGCTTTGGTGAAAACCCTCTAGTCCTGTTGTCTTATTTCTGTTTAATTTATCACTGTGTTCCAAAACCTCTTCAAATGACACCTTCATCCAGCACAGTTCCTCAGATTTGTCACCTAAAAGTAATTGCTGAGGTTTGGAAATCTCCCTCACACCTTCAGCCATGAAAACTGATGCAAAGAATTCATTTAGTTTTTCCATAGTTTCTCCTCATCTTTCTTGAGTGCTTGCATCTTGATCTTACAATGGCCCCACTGATTGTTTAGCAGGCTTCCTGATTCTGATGTACATCTAAAAATTGTTGTTATTTTGAGTCTTTGGCTAGCTGTTCTTCAAATTCTTTTTTGGCCTTCCTAATTATATTTTTAAATTTCACTTGCCAGCATTCATCCTCCTTCCTATTTTCTTCAGCAGGATTAAATGTACACTTCTAAAGGATGCCATTTTGCCTCTAAGTGCTTGTTTTACTTTGTTGTTTGCCCACAGATTTCCTTTTGGATCTCTTATTATGGTTTTAATTTGCAGAATTTAATTTTTAATTTAGAACGAGCCTCTACTGTATTATCTTTAAAAACTTTCCATGTAGCTTGCGGGGATTTCACGTTTAGCACCTGTACTTTTTCATTTCTGTTTAACTAACTTCCTCATTTTTGTTTAGTCCTCCTTTCTGAAATGAAATGCTACAGTGGTGGGTTGCTTTGCACCCCTCTCCCCCCACCCCCAAAACAGATGTTAAATTTTATTATGTTATTGTCATTTTTACCAAATGGTTCAGCTATATTCACGTCTTGGACAAGAATCCATGATCCACTTAGAACTAAATTAAGAATTGACCCTCCTCTTGCGGGTTCCAGAACTAGCTGCTCCAAAGTCATTTGAAACAGGACCAGATTAACACAGGGGCCCAGCCTAAAAGGGGGCCCCAGGCTCCAGGGCTCCTGCCCTGCCTGCCCCCCCACCCCGCTCAACCCCCACAGTGCCAGTGGAAAGGTAAGGGGGTGAGTCCCTAGGTCAGAGGCACTTTCACTTTGCCCCTGGGCCAGCTGGGCTGCCCTGTTTGCTCAGCTCCATGCTGGGGGCAGGTCTGGCTGGTGCTCCATATGGCCACCAGAACTGAGCTGCCCCCAGAAAGTAGATCCCCTCCTTAGCCCCCCAAGCCGCCCTGCCAGCTTCCCAAATCGCACCAGCCTCGTCCGCCTTCCAAGCAGCACCAGCTAAGACTCACCCCTGCCCCCCCAGCACCAGGCAGAGTATCACAGCAGGGGGAGAGGCAGTGGGGTGGGCAGCCCCAGGCTCTCTGGGCCTTGATCTGGCCCTGATTAAAGATGTCAAGAAACTTCCTCTCTGGATCCCATCTTGACATGATATATACCCAGGCAATATGGAAATAGCTGAGATCCCCCATTGTTACTGAGTTGTTTTTTTATAGCATCTTTTATCAGTGTTTTCTTTTAATATGAGGCACTCAAATTCACCCATCTCTAGTATGTTTACTTCTAGCATTTTTATATAGGCACTTTAAAAAATTGTTATTTTTTAGTTGTCTGCTATTTGATGTAATTGAATTGGACTCTTTTTCATTTGACTCTTGCTCATCAGATCATAACCACATTTTATTCTTTTCCATCCTCTCAGGATATTCCCTACCATGTAGTTCCTGGATTTTCCCTAACAGACTACATTTGTCCTCCAAGACCTCTCTCCTATTCAGGTACCCTTACATATCCCACAACCACTGGCTCCTCCCCGGCACTATGCATAAATCTGTCCAGATGCCTCCAGAGATCTGCAACCTTTGCACATTGCAGCCAAGTCACCAGCTGGTTCCCTGTCATCACAAACCCAGATACCTAACCTACATTTCTAATGATCAAGTCCCTCATAATATTACTTGTCTTTTCCTTTTCCTAGAGTTCCTTCCACCAAGAGAGTAAAAAGAACAAGAGTCCTGCGGCACCTTTAATACTAACAAATTTCTTTGGGCATAAACTTTTGGGGATTACAACCCACTTTGTCAGATGCATCTGGGTTACAGTCCACAAAAGCTTATGCCCAAAGAAATCTGTTAGTCTTTAAGGTGCCACAGGACTGTCATCATTTTTGCTGCACACAAACTAACACAGCTACAACTGTGGAAATTTCCACCAAGAGAGGTATCCACAGTGAGAGGATACTATGACATCATCCAGAAATGAGGTCCCAACTATGGGAAAGATTCCCTCTGCTCCAGTTTGATGTTCTGCTTCTCTGAGACTTTTCTCCTCCCCAACTTTACACAGGCTGTCATGCTGGCAGTGGGACTATTCTGCTGTGTTCCAGAAGTGTCTCCTCTGGGTATCTCTTTGCCTCCCTTAGCTCTTTTGGTTCACTCACCTTAGGTTCCAAAACTCATTTGTGGTATCTGAGGGGCAGGAGCTCCTTGCACTGAATGCCACATAGGTCACCCACCCATAGGACAGGAAATAATACATGTTGCATTTCAGTGAAATAAACTGGATAGCTCCCACTCTGATGCTGAAGTTTTACCTACATTCTCTTCTTACTCCTGCAGCTCTTTCATTTTATTTATTCATTTATTTAAAATCAGTGGTGGGATTATTGTCTTTAATTTACAGTATGTTAATGAAATGTATCTGCTCTCACACTCCCCCTTTAAACTTCCCTGCAAGACTCCTTTGTTGACTGCCTTGGTTGCTTAAGCATGGGCTTTTTAAACCGTGGTTCTCTCTGAGTAGCCCCGCCCTCTGGTTAAGGGTGTATAGGTGTTTAAGGATCAAAGCCTTGTTAGAAAGCTCTCAGCTTTGCTTAGCAGACCAATAAGGTTAGCAATGGGTCCTCCAAATAAACAGACCATACCATATACTTCAGTCAAGCAGAAAGTCCACCACAAACACATTTATTGCATACAACAAATTAGTCTAAGAGTCATATAGTCACTCCTCCTTCAGGGGGAGTACTCCCCTGTTTGCTGCCCCTTGTTTAGTAGTCTAGCTAGCAAACAATAAATACTCTAAACTCTGTTCACTAGCTTACAAATGAAAACTTTTAAACTGTAAATTGAAGACGCTGGATATGGAAAATCTGAGACAGACACTGCACCCCAAAAAATTTTTACATAGCCATTTTTCAGAGTAAATCCCCAGGAGACATCTTTACAGCTTGGCCTTTGTTAAGTAATTCCTTAATCTTAGTATAGGGAATTCCACAAATGTCACAGTAATTTAATTACCCACAAAGGCACTTCTAAGATTTTAATGACATCCAATGTATTTGTATGCTATGATCTTAAGTAGGCTGATCTGCAAGGAATAGTTTTATTGTAAGCTCATGGAAACCTCAGCTGCAATAAGTAGTATTTTTGAATCAGCTCAGATTTGAAAGGAAATGGATGATTTTATATACCTCCTAGTTAATGAAAAAATACAGGGACAAAATGTAGTTTTCAGGACACTGGGAGAGTTTGGGACTGTTCCTGAATTTCGAAGCCAGTATTACAAAGAAATATAAAGATTGTATTTTCATATGACAGAACTATTCTCTCTCTCATACTCTGTAGGTATGTCTGTACTGCAATGGGGTGCAATTACAGCAACTGCCAACATACCCAAGCTAACTTTAATCTACCTAGCTCCTGCACATGGTGAGGTCACAGTAGCGTTTCACCACGGGCTGGCTGCCCAAGCAATTACCAAGGGTCCCCACTGGGTTTGTACAGATCACATTGAAATGAGTGTTGCTGTGGCTTCAGAGTTATTAGTATGCAAGCTCCAACTGCAGTGTAGACATACACTATATTTCTTAAAGGAAAAGAATCCAAACCATCACCACAACATTTCAAAAGATAATGTGCTTCAGTAAACTCTCTCTCTCGCTCTCCCTCTCTCTCACACACACTTAAAACAGCAATTAATTTGGCAATATCTTTTGAAATTTTAGAGACTATCAGCAAAATGCTAACTGTTTTTTTGCTAAGCTCTTGTAGTATGTTGTATCTGAGCTAATCTCAAAGGAAAATTGCTCAAACAAGGGGGAAAGAAAAAGCAGTCTCTGCTTTTCTACCTTCTCCCAATTTTTATTTGGGACCTCTTCTCTTGTGACTACCCCTGTGGCTGCCTGTTTTGGCTACAACTCATAACTTTCCCAAGCAGTAACAAAAGACTAGTGAGATAATTCTTGTCATTTTCATTGCTTCTCAAAGAATTCTGAACTGCAGCAGGGGATATTCTCCAAGGTAATCAGACACTGAATGATATGAAGCTAAAATTAGACACAATATGATTGAACAAAATACATCTCCAGATTAAGCTACACAGATGAAGCTATCCACTGAACAGTGGCTGTGTTTCCAAAGTGCAGTTTTGCAAACCCATCCCACTGCCAGGCTCATGCTGAAATTCACACTGGAGCCTGGGCAACGTAAGCTCTGCCGAGCCAACAGCATTCAGAGATTCCCTTAATATGTTTAGTTCTTGTTTGCATTCTATAAAGGGAAAGATTTAATTCTCAATCGACTGTAAATTCTATTTTATAGTATTCATTAGTGAAGAAGCAAACAAACATCGCCCACACTTACCAGACACAGGTGGCGTTCAAAATTAAGTAGGAGAGAATCACTTCAGATTCAACCCAAGAAACATTGTGTGGCTCTTCACTGTCTAATGTAAAAGACAGAACTCACAGCATTTGTGTAAGTGGTATATAATTCTTTCAGGGCTTTACATTGCTGGTTCCAATCTGCATGTGTTATGCCAACTACTTCAAGGGCAGCAGAATACATGTAGTTTTGGCATGATACTAAAACAGTATGTATCAACTATTTCTGTGGAAGCAGCTTTGCATATGGTTAGGCATGGAAGGACTACATTTTTATTGGTAAGTGTCCGTAAATGTTGACTTCACCTTATACATACAGACCAACAAAAAGTTTCCATCAATAAGAAGTAAAATTTAATGATAAGCAAAGTCAGAAAAACACTGCTTGAGTACTGATTAGAGTGATTTAAAGATTTTTTACTTTCTGTATTTTGACATGTGATGTTGACTAAGAATGTTTTAATGGTTATTAAGATTTAACTTTTTAAATCTCAAGCTCAACTGTAACTAAATCATTATTGTCTGACCCCTCTTCTTCACTCCCCATTATAATCAGACCACATCCCCAATTTCAGGTAAACTGAAAATTTTAATGAATAAAAATTTAAAAATAAAAAAATGTGATAGTCATTGGGATTATTAAAAAAATAATAATAATAGATTTCTCCCAAGCCTGTACCTGAGACAATCTTACAACAGTAAAGGAGGCTATACTAGTATCTTAGCTGGATCTTTAAACATGCAGAGAAAAAAGCAGATAATATTCAAAAGACACAGTGTAACCCATATGCCTGTAAAGGAGCAATATCTTTTATGGATCCCTTTAGGCTGGGTTATATTGCTGGGCAGATTTGGCTGTCCAGGTCCAGAAGTTTCTGGAATTGAGTGGGTGGTAGCATTGAGCATGCCTTACAAGATTTTCTATTGATGTGGTTACAAGCCTGGAAACAATAGCCTTGATTGAGATCAGCAACTAGAGAGAGGTGCAATGAGAAGGGCCCATGTGCTCAGTGTGTGGTTGAGATAAGCTGAGCCAGGTGTGGACAGCAATATGTTTTCTCCCTGTTGTGAAGTATTGTGAAGAAGAGTTTTCTCTTCTGTGACTGAGGGCTGGTTAACCAGTAAACTGACTGCACAGTGCTGGTTCCAGGGGAGAAAGAAAGGACTGCATGGATTCCTACTGAAGAGGACTCGAGCCAGAGGAGAAGAGGATAGCTACTTCTTTCCTCTCAAGCTTCAAGACTTGAACAGAAACTGCAACTGAGATATGGATGACTCTGCCTAAATTTTAAGACTCTTGGGTTTCTTTCCCACCATGTTTCTGTCGGGACTGTTCTGTTTCAGTTCTTTTTGTTTTCTTAGGATAAGATATATTAAATTAGTAGTTAATAAAGTTCATTGTTATGTTTATTCTAAGTAGTATTTTAGCGTGGGATGGTAACTGAGCAGTCTTTGCTATGATTCCTTTACAGACTGGATCCTAGGTGTCCAGCTGCTTTCTCCAGAAGGGTTGGGGTTTCTCTCTGTTAGGCACTGGAGGGGCAATTGAATGAACTCTAGCCCACCCAAAGGTTACAACAGCAGACAAACTGAACTGAACACTTATGTGGGGAATTAAGTGTTGTTGCTTCTTTCCTGAGCAACCTAACTCATTGGTCCTTATTAAATACTATGTATATGGTCATATGAGTGATCCTGTAGAACTACAGTTTTATTCAAAACAGTCAGAAGAAACCCCCACAGGTATGTGAAGATGCACACAAAATACCTAAGCAAGATGTTATGTGTAGAGCCCTGCGTGGATACAAATAAGTGGATCTGTATCCAACCTGCATCCATAAGAAATGGTCCGCGGATATCCCTGTTGTATCCGCGGATGCAGATTTAATGCGGATATCTGCGGATATTTGCAGATTTGCAGGGCTCTAGCTATGTGTTCTATTAAAAAGTAAGACACACCTGTAAATGGGAATTCAGTTAAGTAGAGAGAAAACATTTCTTTGTATTGCCCATAATAGTCATACAATATAAATATATGTACAAATAATAAAAGGCCTTTTGTATTGTTCAGGAAAGTCATAGCAGTACTTATAGTTAAAATGGCACAGTACTCCACTTTTAATCCCCTGCTTTAAGGGCTGAAATTTTTCCAAATATTTTCTTTGAGTCAGGCTCATATGTGTTTTAATTTTTGAAAAAAAAAAATATAAATTGAAAAATAAATATATTGAAAGTTTCAGCAAAACAATACAACCATCCAGTCACGGGGCAGCTTAAGAAAAAGACACCAGAAAAAATATGTAGATCTGCCAAGGTTAACAAATATTTTCAATCAGTTCTTTGAAGAGCTCTGGACCCATCATGATATGGAATGGGGATAAGGGCTGGTTCAAAAAACTGCTTTTTCTGTCCTCATGAAAATTCAGTAATATGCCCAAGATATAAACCTCTGACAGAGCTTTTTAGAAGCTTGCTATTAAAATCTGTTAACAGCCCCACTGACCTCTTGCCTGCCTTTTTTGGCCTAGTGAACCAACCAATAGGCTGGGAGCCAGAAGGAGATCATGAGTTCTAGTCTTTCATTTATTAGCATTAATAATTCTATACACTTCACAGACTTTATTATTGAGCAAGATTTCATCAGAGCACCAATAAATATTAATTACCACCACCACCCCCATTTCACAGATGAGGTACCTTACAGAGTTACAAAAAGTTGCTATAGGCACATCTGTGAATAGAGCCTAGCGCTTTAATATGGGTTGGCGCAAGTCTCATCCAGTTTGCCATACTGCCTTACAGAATGTGATCAAAGCCATATGCGTGGCTATACTGTGTAACCACTAGGCTGTGTTGTGTAACAACTTGACTATACTCCTTTCTGGAATCAGGAACAGAATCCAAGACTCTTGGCTGATGACTGGCTAGGCCACAAAAAGGATAAAAGTCTAGTATCTCTGTCAATAAAATCTTTAGGTCAAACAACAGAAGTCTGTCCTCCAAGCATAACAAGGTTCAAAAGAGTTTTGATATTTAATGAGGCATGTGAAGGAAAATATACTTCCATGTGACAGAATTTTTTTTTTTAATTCACTGTTTTATAACCCTAGACAGCTATATACAAACTGTTAAAAGAAAGTTACGTCTGCAAAATGAATCATTCAGAAGTTAGGAAATACCAGAGATAAGCTGGTTGCACAACTATACATTAGCCCCTTTGTGAATATACAAATCTACAGTTTTTATTCACATAACTACATATCATTCCACAGGACCCTGGAGTCATTCGCTGTGCCAAAATGCACCAGTGAATGCGGCAGAGAATTGTAAGCCCACCAGTGATATTATTTTATCGTGAAAGTACTGGACTGAAATCCAGAAGAGCTGGGTTCTATTTCTGTTTCTATTCTAGACATCCTATGTGATGTTAGGTAAAATCATCATAATGCATATGCACAAGAGAGCCAAACTAAGGCTGCAGGAACAATCTTAATGATGGCATCTCCCAATTTATCAACAATTGACTTTACAACCTGCTATTTTTTTAATTTAGATTTTTTGTTTGTAAGTTTATTATCTAAGACAAAGTTGTAGTCCGCCTCAAAGTTCTTTGCAGGCACCGATAATTTTCAGTACACAAACCTGCTTCCTCAGTCCTGCAAGTTCATGTATGCAGATGATATTTGCTTAGATTGGTGTTTCCCAACCACTGTGCCACGGCACACAGGTGTGCTATCAGTTCTGAGCAGGTGTGCCAAAAATTTTTTTGAAAACCTACTCAAAGAGCTCTGGATTGGCTCATTCACTCATGAATATTCATGAGTTTATTTGGAAACTATTAGTGGTGTGCCTCAAATTAATTATAGGGAGCAAGGTGTGCCACAGCAGAGAAAATGTTGGGAACCACTGGCTTAGATGTCCATGTACAGTCATTTCCAGAACTTGAAGACACCTTAAACAATGACTTCAGACACTCAGATACAGCAGCTGATGGCATTTACCGCCAACGGTGGCCAGGACAGTTTTGAGCATGTTCTATCTTTACAGTGCCAGAGCAGCCCAAGAACTGGATATTTTTCTCAATGGACATCACTTAGAACACAAATCCCACCCAGTTTACCTTGGAGCTATCTTAACTAGACTTCCCATATATCTGAGCTGCTTGAGGAAAAGTGCAGCTAAAGTGAGATCATGTAATAATAACCTTCTAAGCAAATTGGCTGGTGCTTCATGTGAAGCAAATGCTCAGACTCTCTCATCATGCAGTTTAGCCCACTTTTACTCTGAAACAGAATCCTGTGCTTTGATCTGGCTCCACCCATCTCACATCAAGTTGGTTGACACGGCTATATGCAAGTATGTGTATAACTGGGATGATTTGACCCACACCAGTAATGAGCAACATTAAGCAACATTGCTCTTCGACACACTAATCTGCCTTAAAATGTTTTAATTAACAAAAGAAGCACCTAATATGTTAAAATGATCTGTTCCACCTGTAGAAATTGCACAGTACTCATGGGAAATGAATTTATTGTAAAAGTTTCCATTAAGAGGCTCAATGGTAATACTAATTGAAAGGTAAACCAATAAATATTTACATGAAATGCTATAGAACAAAGACAATATACATACTAACTGCTTGAACAGCTCTTAATCCTGGTTTGAACAATGTGTGTCTGCATTTGTGAATTCATCACAAAAACACGCATATGCTATGTTTTGTTATTAGGGCTGACCAATGTGTAGTGAAGATAATGCGGAGACATTCATTGACTGACTGTGTTCTTGATCAGGTCCCTAATAAGTATACACCAGATGCCTCTTGGCTCTTTAAGTGGAAGGTCTATTGTCAATTTCTTGGACGTGCAGAGATAGATTGTTTTAAATTCACACCTTACATTTGGACAGATTCATTGGAAACAAACAAACAGCATCACACACATACACACCTGTAATATCTACTCTACAGAAATGTTCAAAAATACTATGAATCATGTTCATTCTACTCCAAATATATCCTGTAACTAGTACTTCTTGCTGGAGTTTAACAAATGATAACAGTAATAATCATTAACATAATGTTGCAGCATACATTTTTAAGTGTGGTAACAAATTTCATGAATCCCTGTGTGACAAAGTAAAAGTATTCTTAGGGTTTTCTCTGCATGATGGGCATATGAGTTTCCTCATATGTTAGTCATGCATTTCAATGACTGGACCCAGGTGTGTGATCCTTGCAGAGACCACTAGAGGATGGATGGGCCATGCATAAATCGACCTAGCTAGGACTCCCTGCCCTGGCCCATCTAATTGCAACAGCTTGTGACAGGTAGAGACCAAAAGGAGTGGCCATGGAGTCCGGGAAGGAGACAAAGGATGAGGGAGAGGCCAGGGGATGGTACTGGAGGGGATGACGGGCTGTGTGGAAGGAAGAGTCAGTGTCCTCATGGGGGTTTGCCAGAAGCGCCCACAAATGGAGGAACTTTGGGACTCCTTGGTGGCTGCTGCTGTAACTCCTAATTAAGCTGCAAAGTGTTTCTAGGCAGTGATCCTGAGACCTACTAAACCCTTCTGATAGCCACGCTGGCTGTGAATCACTTCTGCCTCCATGGTGTGGTGCATGGCCATTTGGAGACCTGTAACCCCCCCCCCCCCGGCTCCCATCTAGGGGGGTCCCACAGGAGGAGTTCTAGTGAAGCAGCGGTGCTGCACTCACTGAGGTCAGATTAAGGAGGTGGCTAAAGTGGTTTATGGACAGTGAAGATGACAGACTCCAAAACACTAGAGTCCTGATTGGCTCTGTCCCGAGTGGTTCCAATGGGACTGAGTCATACCCTGGCTGATACATATTTACATTGACTATATGTTCTGGCCCTTACAGAGATGTGATAACTCTGGAGGTTAATGGGTCTGAGGTTTTGGGTTAGGCCTATTTACAGCTAAGAGCCAGGCCATAACTACAATGTGCCAAGATTTAACTCCACCTTCTAAAACCTTCACCCATGGTGAGGAGTAATTTCTCTAAGACTAATCCTGTTGTGATCAATGGCACTACTTGCACATTGGTGCACTGCTCAGTATGTATAAAGGACTGTTAGGATCTGGCCCTAAATGACATATCCCAGCCCTCTCAGATGACTAAAAGGGAGAGGATTAGAAAACAGAAGTTTCTGGCACCCAGCCCTTTGCATTCCTGGACCATTCTTGCTACACTCTTCTTCACTGTGTGATAGGCCAGGCTCAGCTATGGATGGCTTAAGGTGGTATTTGGTACTGCCATGAGTGCAGGAGACTGAACTCAATGATGTCCCATGGTTCCTTACAGTTCTATGATTCTGTTGGCAGGTTTGGCTTAGCGGGATTAAGCTGAACTTGCCAACAGCACGATTCCCTATGATATAATATATAAACAATAGGACAAGTAAACAACCATCTGCTTTTGAATACATTTTCATACTCTAATGCTCTTGCTGCCTCCCCCCCCTTCCCATTTTTAGAACTGGGGTTTGTGGCACATAATGTATTTGTATAGCTGTACTGAAAGTCAACTATATTTTCTGCAAATTAAGGAACACCAAGCAAGTGAACAGCTGTGCGCTGCATGGCACTATAATGTTCTTCTACTCAGATTTTTCTCTTTATAATCTACATGACACCTCTGTTGGCACTTTTGGTACTCACTAAGTTCAGCAAGCATTTTAAAGTAGCTGAGCCAAGTTCTCTGTCTCAGTTAGACAATATGTCAGCACATCCTCTCTGGAAAGGATCAAATGTTTCCTATGATTAATACAAATGGCATTGCAGATAAAGCATTTCCTGAACCCCAGAATGGATTAAAGTTTAAAGTAATACCTAATGGGTTTTTCTACTTCAGGGTCTACAGGGCTGCATCAAGTGTCTGTGCCATCTTAAAAATGAATATTTAAAGATATTATAATGGAATTTGAAAGGAGAACTAGCCTAAAGTGGAAATGAAATGTACACTAAATTCAAAAGTATAAATTTTTAAAAGTCAGAATCTTCAGGAAAATGTAATATTCGTCTGATCTCAGCAGAAACTGATGGGGTAACCTGGGATCCATATCATGCTTTATATACAAAATGAGCAAACTGATATGAGTTAAGTGTTCCTAATTTTATATCCACGTGTTCTATGCTATCTGTATGTCCATTGCTGTGTTCTAACATATTACATGATTGCCCTAAATAAATGCAATTGTTGTTTTCTGTGTGAGGGAGAATTGTGGTGTGGTTTTTGTTTCTGTTGGTTTTTGACTGCACTTAGAATAGCTACAAATCAAAGGACAGAGAAAGCATCCCTAGTGTCAGTGCACTGCAATCTCCTTCTGATAAAAATTACTATATGGCCCGGGGCGAGTGAGGTGGGAGGAAGAAGAGGGGGAGGCAAAACTGAATAAAATTATCACTGATGAAGTTTGATGACACAAAAATTGGGGAAGTGGTAAATAATGAAGAGGATATGTCACTGAATTAGAACTATCTGGATTGCTTGGTAAATTGGGGACAAACAAACAATGTGCAGTTTAATACATCTGAATGCAATAATTTACATTTAAAACAAAGATTGTAGGTCAGTGTTACAACACGGGGGGACTATTCTGGGAAGCAGCGACTCTGAAAAAGATTTGAATGTTGTGGCATATAATCAGAGGAATGTGATGCTGTGATACTGTGACCAAAAGCTTATACACTCCTGGGATGCATAAAGAGAAGAATCACAGAAGCCAGTAGAGAGGTCATTTTACTTTTGTATTTGGTACTGGTGTGACCATTTCTGGAACACTATGTCCAGTTCTGGTGCCTACAGTTAAAGCAGGGGGTTGATTAATTGCAGAGGGTTCTGAGAAGACCTACGAGAATCGTTAATATTAGAAACCTTACAGGAACAGACAGAAAAAAGTTCAGTCTCTTACATCAGTCAAAGAGAAGGTTAAGGGATGACTTGAGCATAGTTCATAAGTATATAAATGGGGAACAGAAATTTAATAAGTGTCCCTTAAATTCAGCAGGCAAAGATATAAAAAGATCAAATGGCTGGAAAAATTCAGCCTAAAAATAAGGTGCAAATTTTAAAATTGAAGGGAATTAACCCCTGGAAAAACTTCAGAAGGGCTTAGTGGATTCTTCATTGCTGGAAACTGTTTAATCAAGATTTGTTTTTCTAAATTATATGGTCAACTCCAAACAGGAATTAATTCAGGGAAGTCCTTTTTCCTGTGCTGTGGAGATTAGCCTAAAAGATCACAATGGTCTCTTCTGGCTTCAATCTATCAATACTGAAACCACTAATTTATTTGGAGATTATTATGGTTATGGCTTATCCTTCAATTACTAAATTAAACGTATTTCCAGAAATCATAAACAAATGCAAATCCAAAACTTTTATAGTCCCTAGATGCTTTATTGCTTTATGTTCATATGGTACAATATGCAAAAAAGAACATTTGCAATAACTAAATTACAAGCAGTTTTCTGTTTCTATGGGAAGAAATAATACATGCAGTGCAGGGTATGTTGGAGATTTTTGTGCCTTAAAAACCACAATTGTGTATCCTAAACACTGCTGAAATGTTAAAATTCAATAAAATGGATAAAATCACTCTCTTACCGTTGCTAGAAATGGCCAAAATAGCATTTCCAATGGCATGGGCAAACCCAGTAGGATCACAAAGAGCTGAATGGTTCAACCTGATCAGTCTAAATCTGATGACAGACCAAGTCTCAGCAAGAGCATCACAGAATTTGGACCAGTTTAAAAGGATATGGGAAACAATGAATCATTTCAAAATAAATGAGAGGCTTATTCCTACCATATGATTTTGTCTTTAATATTATAATGCTACCATCAATTAGATTTAGGTAGTTCATTGAAAACAAAACGAAAGTATTATGTAATATTGACAATAAATATTTTAAAAAATTAAACAAAATAACATTTTACAAATAAAAGGTTTTTCTCTAGCAGCACTTTTCTAAAGAAACCCACTGCTGTAAAAAATCGTGGCCTTTTATACATCTATTTTTTAATCATTTTAACAAATCAATCCACTATAATTTTTATAATGTTTGATACCACCTTATTCCTCCCTGAAGTCTATTTTTTTATGAACCCCAGCATATAGGTAATACGGGACAAAGAATATCTCTTGTCTCTTCTCTTTTTTTTTTCTGGGATATTTTTTATTTTAGATGCACAGTCAATAAGACAGAAATAAATTCTAAAGCAGTGAAAGCTAAAAGAGATTTTATTTATAATTTTAAACAGAAGGTAAAACTTAAGGACTTGTGCCAAAATAGAAGCTTCTTAACATTTTATGGAGTGTAACTTAATTTTAAACATCTGTATGTACAATTAAGCAGTAATGCAACACGGTTAAATAGTGTATATGGTGTTATTTGGTCCCCCCACTTCTATATTTTACCATATTGCTGATCATTTGGTTTCTCAGCAGAAGTGGTCCTATTATCTTTTATATCTTAATCATTTGGAAGACTAGCTTTGGAAATGTTCAAAGGCTGTGTTTAAGAAGCATTATCTGCCCACAACTGTTGTGGAACACTAAGCAGATTTACAGCTTTCCTTGCTAATCTTCATTTAAAAGTAAGTTTAGGCTGAAACAATGGCTGAACATCCTTTAACATTCTATTTAGTTAAATACACACTATCTGTAAGTCTCTGGGTATATCAACTAACATTTCTCCTGTCAAATGATACATTTTGGAGATCTCAGTTCGGCTAGTTTTTGAAAGAAACAGGGCATGTGGTGGGGGAAGGTGGCCCAAAAGTTTTCTATAGTGCTCTGAAGAGCAATAACAGTTCTTGACACATAGACAGACTGTACGCTGAACTTAGCAACAGAACCTGAACTGAGAATACTTAACACGGATTTTGTACAGAAAGGACTCGGCAACAGTGGTACAAATACAAATACTAATGGGTGTATTGTCAAAATAAACTGGGAACTACCCTGTTAAAAGTATGAAACTCTGAAAATTTATGGATAGCTTATACTCAAATACTTTTTCTATTTTGTTCTTCATTACAATTCCTCTCCATAAGAGTAAAACATTAAGCAAATTCTGCCCACCTGGCACCAAACGTACATATCTTACAAATATGGGTAAGTCTTCCAGCAACAAGAGTGATATATAAATGATGCTATAATCTGCCTGTTAGTTCACCAAAGATCTGCATATACACAGGATTAAATGTAGAGTTTCAAAAATCCATATAAAAATGGTTATTAGTATTAAACCACAAATAAGGTAATGACTGCTACATTCTAAATGCTTTCTGAATATTTTCTGTTGGTGGTGATGAACAAGATGTAAAATAAAATATTTATGTCTCTTGGATCTGACACTGAGTTTGCAGGGCTGGTGGTTAGGACAGAGCATAACACCTTTTTATTTCTAAACCAAGTATTTGATATAAAAATCATTGGAAGCTCACAATTCCATTTTAACAGTTATTTTTCACCGGGAAATTACACTAGAAAAAAAAAGTGTCTCCCTCCCTCCAGTTGATCATTTATCTTCATTTTAAATAAACTCCTACTCAAATACAGAGAAGAGAACATTCTCCTTTCATTTAGGCAAAAGCATGAAAAAACAGATGTCCTTTCCAGTGTGGATCAATAATCTTGGGCTCTGGCAAGTAAGTGAAGGAATGAAATTCTGATAACCAAAGGCCCTTTCACACAAACATCCTGTCTCCAGCTGCTAGATATTCAAACCTTAGGTTGGCTAGCACCACCAGCTGATTCAACAGTTATGATTGTGCACAGGGAAATAGAGGACATTTCTAAAGTAGCAAAGACACAAAGCATTAAAGCCTGTACAGCATCAAATCTGACACTTTGAATTGCATCTGAAAACAAAATGAAAGCCAGTATACAATCTGGAGAACAGATGTAATATATTCCCTGTGCCTCACACTATATGAAACAACATTCAGCCTAGTCAATACTAATAAGGTTACCAGTCACATCCATGGCTGATGTGAAGAGGAAGCTCCCACTAGCTATTATTCCCTTCAAAAATGTGTTGATTGATTACTCTGGACAAATACAAGAAATTTCAGGAATCACAAATGCTACAGAGCAAATATCTTGAAACCTCAGTACAGGATCCTACATAAAATATACCATTATTTTTTTTAATATTAGGAACTTGCTGTCTCCACAACATATTTGCTCATGTCTCTGATCCCGTACTCACTCTCTCTCTCGATAGATAGATAGATAGATATAGATATAGATATACATTCAGACGCCATTACTATAGAAGTCAAACCTTTGTTCTGTCAGCTAGCATTTACACACCTCACATAAGCTGCTCCAGAAGTTATATGTACCACTGAGGAAAGGGAAACCTTGAACTCAGAACATTATTACCATTTAGCTCACTCACAAACCACATATAAGTAAAGGATATATTGTGAACAATTGGATTTGACGCACTGTAGCCTATTACATACCAAAGGTGTCTGCATGCTGGAAAAAGAATTTTAGAAAATGATATAAAAAGGAAATTGTGTGTGATGCAATTTTCACTTTATGCTAAACAAATGACAAGATACCATAAGCCTTTTTGGACGGTATCTAAGCTATTGATATTACAGGAGATTCTCTTGAACTGGATGCTTTGAAATAACACTGTCTATGGCTCCAATCCTGCACAAACTTTACTTTGGACTGCTTGAATGAGTAATTAGAAGTACTTGCATGAGTAAAGTTACATACAAGCTTATGAGGATTGCACCCTATTTTGCAGTTTGTTGTGATACTACGTACCTGTGTTTTCAGTTATTCATTTGCAATGGATGTCATAAGGCTTGGATCAACTGCTAGAGTTTCAGGAGCACTGCTATGCAGTCACAGACAGGTACGTACACTTGCATTACCATTTCACTACATATCTGTGCAGATTTACAGGCACAGATTTGTCCAGGGATGATAAGGATTACTTAGGAGACAATTGTGGGAGAAAGGTGTCACTACGGCACTAGCAATGCTCCTGTTTGGTCATAAAATGCTTACTTCTAAATTAAACCGTGCCATTGTTTTTGCGGAACATGTACTCTCCATCCACAGACACTGGTAAACACAGTGCAGAAGGAAAAAATAAAAACAAATATTGTTTTGAGCATATAGCCAGAAATATACATGCAGTATTCCATATATACATTTTGCCATTGTAAAGGTGCACTCATCTAACAGAAGAATGAAATCACTTTGTCCTATTGCACTTGAAATGGCAGACACTCATGACCAGTCTACACTGGTGGGAAAATTCATTGACGGTGGATGTAAGTTATGCAAGCTACATAGAAGATCCCACATACGTGCTGCCTTCCAGAAACAAACCTACCCATCATTCAGTTTTTGCTTTCTAACCCAACTCAGCGGTTGTTTTTTCCCCTTAGATCTATTTATTTACTTCACTTCTTCTGATGCTGTTCTGGGTATTGTTGATTGCACTTTGTGCTTACTGCAGTTTTCCTTCATTAAGCACATGTTTAATGAACATTTTAAAGTGAACTGAATAAATGCAGTGACATAGCTGAACTACTTGCAAATGCTTGCCCTCAATTTACAGTTACCAAATAAACGCAATGTCACTGTTAGCAATACAGTGATTGTTCTTTGTTCTTCATCAGCAAAAATATCATTCCCCTTGCCTCTTCCCACACCCTTACTTATTAAAAATGCAGCCTTCTTGTCCAAACATACTAACTACATTGCAATGGATGAGCTGTATATGTACTAATGCACGAAGTCATTTGGTAAAATTAACATTTAGAAGCAGGCACCAGTGGTTATTTCACACATTATTAACTTATATTACAATTCAAATAAGCTTACAGCTGGCAAAAAAAAGTCTCTTCTGTAAAGTGATCTCAAACATAATAGGCTTAATCAGAGATAAATTAAATTAGGCAGTCATGCATACTACAGCATATTAGCACTGAGTAGTTATTAAATACGTTTTCTGTTATCAGTTGTGCGAGCAATACTGTAGGCAAACAAACTGTACCAGAGACCAGTAAATAAAGTTTGTTTGGGAGACTACATGCTTCTTGTTTCCCATTCTTTTATCAAAATGTTACATCATCTTTACTGCTAACATTGGCACAAAGTTAAGTTCCAGTAAATGCTTCCACTTCCCTCCCAGGCAAATAGCCAAAAGCACAGCAGACAAATCTAATGAATACCTAGACAGCAGATGTTCAGTGTGGTTTTGTGTTTTTGAGGGGACCTTTTTAATGGCAATTTTTTAAATAATGAATGAATGAATCACACTTTGTCAGTTGTATACCAAGTATAAGTAAGCAACATTTTTATTTGTTATAAAATTAAGCTCTGTATTTAGGGCATTTCAGTGTATATTTTCTCCTAGACAGTTCAGTACAACAGCTTGTGAAATATCTTTTAATAATGGATAAATACAAGGAAAAGGAGCTTTTCTTTGATTTTGTAACTTTTACCACTGATGATGTAACAGGACAAGAGATATATCATCTTCATATTCAACTAAGAATTCTTATGTGAAATAGAAAGAAAGGAAATCATTCACATCCCTTTCACAAGAAGATTCCTTTGTGACAGGATTCTGGCTCCATACCTTGTTCTTTCATCATTCTTTCAGAAAGCTATCAGTTCTGTATCCACAAACATCATAACTTACTGAGCATGACCCAAAAGTCTTTGGAACACATTTGACATTCTCATATACTCTGTACATTTAAAACTCAATGCAAGGTGACAAGAACATTAAGTTACCCACAGAGCAAAATGTGAAACTAATCAGTATCTGTTCTGAGCCACAGGTACAATAATTGGAAAATTAAAGTGCCTGGGAACTGACAGACTAGCTGCATCAAACCGCAACACCTTGAAATGATTAATGAAGACAAATGTATACAACTATTCTTATTGACAAGTATTTCAGACAATTGTGGACCAAAAAAACCCCAACATTATAGTTCCCATTTATTTTCCTGTAAAACTCACACCTTTCCCAGATTGCTTATTAGGAATCTTACAAATACACATTGGGTTAAACAAGTTTAATTGCGGGCTTATCTTGGCTTGACAGAATATAAAAAATTGGTGTCTTACTACATCAGCTGGTAGATACCAGCTGTATCAGCTATAGGGTGTTAAGTATCAGATTCATGACAGCTAGGATCAATATCAGACCCTTCTTCTGAAAATATTAAAGTGATCTGTAAAGGTAAAGTAACTTTACTAATGCATAGTGGAAATACTCAACAGACCATTGAAGAAATGCATTCAATACAATATTACTTCAAAACATATTTTTCTTCTTTGGTGTCACGCTATGTCCTGTGCTGAGGTGGCTAATTCACTCTTGCTCAGATGTAATGTCCTCAATATGCACCACCAACAGGTCTACACCAAATCCTCATATGCCCCAACTTTACACTATAGACTTATATTCAGTGCTTAATTTGGCTTGCCAAATAAATGCCTGGTACGTCTAGGCTGGGTGTGTTACTTATGAAAGCACCCCCCCTCCCCCAAAATTGAGCTCTAGCACCTCTTTTGTTAAAGCACTAGCAGTACAGGTATAACTGCTTCACTCAGGTGTATGAAGAGTCGCTTGTATATATAAAGCGGTCATACCACCCTAACTCTCTGTGTAGACAGTGCCATATTGATGTGCGAAGCTACTACTTTGGATGAACTATGTCAGGGGAAGCAGCTCATACCTCCTAAAGGGTATGAAGTAATTTGATAGATAGATAAGTTAGATAGATAGATAGATGAGGGGAGTTTGTCTGACTTCACTGCCATCCAAGAGTGTCTAATTCTGTTCTAGCAAGGTTTATGGTAACTATAGTGTATTAGGACTTGTCTTCACATACAGTGCTAGCATGTTAGTGAAGATGCTACTATGCTGATGAGCAGCTTCCCTTCTCTGTCTCTGTCTCTTTCTTTCTGTGTATGTATGTATAGTGATTATACGTACAGTAATTTTTCAGCATTCATTATGTTTACAAATTATTCTTTTGTCCCAAAGGGTATGAAATAATTTTTTTAAATACCAAACTATACATACTTTTATAAATGGAACATGCTTTACCTGACTAATTAAGTTCTTTGGCTCCCTGCTCTAGGTTGCAAGTAGGTTTTTCATGGTACCAGTTATATTAAAGCATAGCATATGCTTGGAAGTCACATTGGCAAGGAAGTGAGTCATAGAGGGAATGGTCGTCAGTGGAGCTTGAAAAAACTAAAATACAATCCAACTAGAAAAGTCCTACATTAAAAGAATGTAAAGGTCGCATGGTTAAGTGCTCAAAAGCCAGAAAATGTGACTAATCATTTTGACTTTATCACTCATAAATGTATGCAACTTTAATACACATTAAATGTGCCCATTTATGCACTTCTCCACCCTCTCCTTTTTGCATTTGCCATTCCAGATTGTTCATGCCAAATCTGTTTCAGCCAAATTCTCCTCAGACAAGACTTCTAAGAGCCACAATAAGAATAGTTTGCAATATGCATGCAAATCTACATATTTAAGTTGTTTATTTCTCTATTTCTCTTTCCATTAACCCTAATGTTTTTGATGAAAATGCACTTGTGAGGGAGTGATCTGAATGTAGGGTGCTATCAACCATTATGGTGCCTATCCTCCTCAGTTTCAGTCACACACTTCATCAATAACATTACATTCTAGAAAAACAATAATTAAAAATGACTCATACATTTTGAAATCATATTTAAAAACATGAGCCAAGACAGTATAGATACCGATCCACTTGGTATTCCCATTTTGTCTCAATGTTAAAAAAGGAAAAAATGGTCTTGTGGCTAATATACAGGACTGGAAGGATTAAGAGACCTGGTTGTTATTCCCAGCTCTCCCACAGACTTAGTCAGACAGGCAACTGATGTAAAGCATGTCCTAAGTGCCCCCTAATTGTGCAAACCTCAGCATATGGGTGGGAGGAGCAATTTAAGACATCCAGGACTTGATTTTCACAGATCCTCAGCACCCAAATCGGTTCAAACTGCTGGTGCTCATGTAGCGTCATTAATTCATCCTTAGCAGAGCACTGCCTTCAGCAGCTATGTAGGAAACAAAAGCCAGCTGGTCCAATTGCCCGCACCCCTACATGAACTGCACAGCACCTCAGTCTAGCAGGGCCATTGCTCAACCTCTCCGCCCAGGTCTTCCTGTTGTTTTTTCCCCTCTCAGAGTCCCCAGTGACACAAGCAAAACAGTCCATAGTCAGCAATCAAGGTTAAGTGAAAGTATAAAGTCCAGATATTGGCCCATCTGACTTCACAGACCAATAATCACAGTTCCACCCCCAGCCCTTGGAGTTCACTGGTTGGGTCCCCATTGTAAGTCTCCGTCTCTTTCCCTTTCTGAATGCAGGGGATCTGTGTTCTCCTTCCTGCCAGTGCAAAGGCTCTTTTGGCTGTCAGACCTCCCGGGGAGCTGGGGCACTCAGCAGCCTATTTCCTTCCCAGGACTTCCCGTCAACTAAATGGAGATCCCACCATTTAAATCCTCCTCCAACCTGGTGTGGTTTGCAGGTGCAGCCTGACAGGGTCCCTCTAGCACAAGGGTGTCAAAGTAATTTAGCCTTGGGGGCCATTTCTGTCAGCAAATCAGTCTGGTGGGCCACAAGATGATACAAGAAAAAAAAAAAACCTTGCAGCAACTAACTGTACACATGGTCTTAGTCTCTTGACTGTTGGTATGAAAAAAACCAAACAGTTACTCTAATGAAACTGGGTAGATCTTTAAGTATCTTTCATTTGATATGATCAAATATAACTCATTCTCAATAGACTCATGCGGGGAAAATCCTGGGCTGCCACAACCAGTGTGGGCTGCAGCAGAGCAGATTACAGGCCACACATGGCCCGTTAGCTACATGTTTGACACCTCTGCTCTAAACTAAAGCAGCTCCTTAATCTCTTCCATGCTGGAGCAGGATTTGCTCAGCACCTCTGAAAATCAAGCCTTATGTTTCTCAAGTTAAATTTGCATAAAATTGAGGTACCTAAAATTAGCGAGCAGTAGTGTTCCTTCTTGGGATCCTCCTATCCCAACCCCCAAGTTTGTCCCATTCCTCCTCCCTTCTCCTGACTGCCTGTTGTCTTTGTGGTGGATTCAATTTACAAACTGAGGACTCTAGCTTTCCCCCTTCCTTTAATGGCTATTGGTGATGTTGGTCCTAGGGAGGTGGGAGGGGTTTCTCTTTTTCCCCATTTGGTTCTGCTGTCTCCCATCCTGTGGTAAGGCAGAAAGGGGCTCCAAGGCTCTCTCTTCTTAGACACTCCAGTTGACAATCATCGTGGCTGCTGCAAAAAGGCTCTGAGACTTCCCCTTCCCCTCTTTGCTTCAGCATCCCTAGCTCTTTGGGGAGAAGAAGCTCTTGGGATCCCGTTCCTCAGCAGTTGCATGTGATGTATCAGTTCTGGCTAGGGTGGGGAGGATATTTCTGAGGGACTTCCCTTCTTCCTCATGCAGAGGGTGAAAGCAGTGATAGTGATGAGGGACAGAAAAGTCTCTCTCTCACCTCACAAAGAGGCATGTGCAGGATGGAGAGAGGAGAACAGAAGGCTGAAAAGGAAAGGAAGAGATAATTAGTGGTGGACAGAAGGCAATAACAAACATGGGTTATGGAATGAATGGGCCAGAAAATTGAATCTGAAGTGGAAGGAGAGGAGGGAAGAAATGAGTGTAAGGGGTAGATGAAAGAAGTAACAGGACAGAGTAAAAGTGGGAGGGAGGGAGGGAATGGCAGTGGAAGAGCTGTGTTCACAGGCTGTTAACTTGAGCTCCATCAGTAATTTGTTCCAACACAGAAAAAAATGATGGAAGGAAGATTGGTGGATTTTTTTTTTAAGTTGGCCTCTCTACCTCGGTTTCCTCATCTTTAAATAGTTATAACACTAGTGACCCCCCACCACCACCTGGGAGAAGTGTGGTAAGACTTACTTCCTTAGTATATGTAAGGTGCTCTATAAGTAATATATATATATGAGTAATACAGAGCACCTCACACTGGATAGCGTAGTGGTTAAGAGCGACGCCCTTTGATACGGGAGACCGGGGTTCAAATCCTGGTTGGTACCTATCTACCTTCCCAGTAGGGGTCCTTGGGCAAAAGACCCCCTAACGCCTCACTTGCCTACCTCAAAATATGAGAGAGAGATGAACTAGGAGAGTCATGCCGGCTTGGACGTCACCCGGATTAACAAGGTCCGCGCCAGATGTTGGGGAGCCAGGACAATCTCACGATAAGTGGGCTACTGGAACAAACCATGCATGGATGAGACAAGAGAACCTGGAATTGATGGAATGCTACTACAACAGCAGACCTAATGAGAGGGGATATATGAAACGTATGAGGGGGACTATGGATGGACAAAAGACCTACATCCACACTAACCGAGAAACAGCTAGTTACCCAATGCTTCAACATACTAAAGAGGCAGCTGCTCTCACAAATGGAGATACACCAACTCCACATTACCTCCCAGACTCAAGAAGATGCTCCAGAAGAACAACTAGATGTGCAGCCACCACCTGAAGCTGGAACTTCACTGCCACCCCCTCCATTACAGAACACAGCAGCTGATATGAGGCATAAGATCACGGATAAACTAGCTACAGTCAACCCTCGAGACCGATTACCAAGGCTTGTTGGAGAAGTACCATCAGATAGTATGCTAGAAGATGCCAATAGAGCCCTAATGCCACTTCCTACTACCACCATCACTGAAACCAATGAACTGGTATACGCTACAGCCTCTGTAATCCTGGAGATGCTTGGCTACACAATCAAAAAGAACAGCATTTTCCCCCCTGGAAAATGAGGTTGGAGGATAAGATCAAGGCAACCTGGAGAGAAGTTAGCCGGCTGGTGGAACTACAGAAGGGTGTAGAGATTAAGGATAAGACTCGGCTACTGAGAAAATACAAGGGCCTGACTCCATCTGAAGCCCTAGAGACTGCTAAGCAAAGGCTCACAGCACTGGCCACCAGGCTAAGGAGATACACTAGAGAAGCAGAGGCCAAAAAGATAAATGCCCTGTTCTCCAAAGAACCATCCAAGGTGTACTCCCAACTGCAGTGCAACAGCACAATAACAGTAGAGCCACCAACAGCAGAAACTGAACAGTACTGGAAGAACATCTGGGAGAAAGAGAAGACTCATAACACCAGTGCAAAGTGGCTGCAGGACCTGAGAACAGACCACAGCAATCTCCCAGAACAGGAACCAGTCACCATCACAATAGCTGACATCCAACAGCGGGTCAAGAACATGAAGAGCTGGACAGCACCTGGCCCGGACATGATCCACACCTACTGGCTAAAGAAACTAACAGCAGTGCATGAACGCCTAGCAGCACAGATGAATCAGCTGCTAGCAGCAGGCTCCCACCCAGACTGGCTAACACAAGGAAGGACAGTGCTGATCATGAAAGACCCCCACAAGGGAACAGCACCATCCAACTACCGGCCAATAACCTGCCTCCCCACAACATGGAAAGTCCTATCAGGCATCATAGCCGCCAAGCTACAGGACCACATGGGCCAGTACATGAGCACAGCTCAGAAGGGCATTGGGAACAACACCAGAGGCTCAAAACACCAGCTGCTCATAGACAGAGCAGTCTCCCAAGACTCAAGGTCTAGACAGACCAATCTGTGCACAGCCTGGATTGACTACAGGAAAGCCTACGACTCAATGCCGCACACATGGATCTGTGAATGTCTGGCGCTATACAAAGTCAACAGGACACTAAGGACCTTCCTCAAGAACTCAATGGGACTGTGGAAGACAACACTGGAAGTCAACTCAAGACAGCTTGCACAAGTGACCATCAAGTGCGGCATATACCAAGGTGATGCGCTGTCCCCGCTGCTGTTCTGCATTGGCTTGAACCCCCTCAGCCAGATAATCACAAGGACTGGATATGGATACAAGTTCAAGAGTGGAACTACCATCAGCCACCTCCTCTACATGGATGACATCAAGCTGTATGCTAAGAATGAACGAGACATCGACTCGCTAATCCACCTGACACGGATCTACAGTGAGGATATTGGGATGTCATTCGGACTGGAGAAGTGTGGCCGGATGGTAGTAAAGAGAGGAAAGGTAGTGAAGACTGATGGGGTGGAACTACCAGCAGGCCACATAGCAGACATACAGACCAGCTACAAGTACCTTGGCATCCCACAGTCACATGGGAACCACGATGAGGAGGCAAGGAAGACAGCAACATCCAAGTACCACCAAAGGATAAGACAGGTCCTGAAGAGCCAGCTCAATGGGAAGAACAAGATCCACGCCATCAACAGGTACACCCTGCCAGTCATCAGATACCCTGCCGGTATAGTGAGCTGGCCAAAGGAGGACATGGAGGCTGCCGATGTGAAGACCCGGAAGCTCCTCACAATCTACGGAGGTTTCCACCCCAAGTCCAACAGCCAGAGACTGTACGCCAGCCGGAAAGAAGGTGGGCGGGGTTTGGTGAGTGTCAAAGCCACTGTCCTGGATGAAACCCAGAGCATCCAGGAGTACATCAGTAAGATGGCACCCAAAGATGAGCTGCGGAGAGAATGCCTGACGCAGCAGCAGACATGGGAGGAAGATCAAGCAGAAGAAGTGCCATGGCAAGACAAGACCCTGCATGGGATGTACCATCGACAGATAGCTGAGGTGGCTGACATTGGGAAATCCTACCAGTGGCTGGAAAAGGCTGGACTAAAAGACAGCACTGAGGCACTGATCATAGCAGCACAAGAACAGGCACTGAGCACCAGATCCATTGAAGCAGGGGTCTACCACACTAGACAGGACCCAAGGTGCAGACTGTGCAGAGAGGCCTCAGAGACAGTCCAACACATAGTGGCAGGATGTAAGATGCAGGCAGGAACAGCATACACTGAACGGCACAACCAAGTAGCTGGCATTGTGTACAGGAACATCTGCACAGTGTATGGGCTAGACCCTCCCAAGACCAGATGGGAGATCCCACAGAAGGTCGTGGAGAATAACAGGGCTAAGATCCTGTGGGACTTCCAGATCCAGACGGACAGGCAGGTACTGGCCAATCAACCAGACATCGTGGTAATAGACAAGGACCAGAAGACAGCGGTGGTGATAGATGTAGCAGTGCCAAGTGACAGCAACATCAAGAAGAAGGATTATGAGAAGCTAGAGAAGTACCAGGGCCTGAAAGAGGAACTAGAGCGGATGTGGAAAGTAAAGGCCAAAGTGGTCCCGGTGGTGGTAGCAGCACTCGGGGCTGTGACTCCTAAGCTGGGAGAGTGGCTCCAACAGATCCCAGGAACGACATCAGAACTCTCTGTCCAGAAGAGTGCAGTGCTAGGAATAGTTAAGATACTGCGTAGAACCCTCAAACTCCCAGGCCTCTGGTAGAGGACC